>CM056202.1:100244494-100976994 GCA_029692085.1 Gymnothorax javanicus | reverse complement strand
AAGTTGTCCTTCCCAGGGCGATAGCCTTCAATCGATTGGACATCATAAATCTCGTCTGTTTAATATCTGTTCACACAACTCACTGATGTATTTTAACTCAGTCTTTGCTTTGGTGAGAATCAGGCTGCAACTGATCCCAGCTGTCAGCTGCCAATGAGCTTTCAGAAAAAGAAAATTCATTTAATAAATATCTAAATAAATCAATAAAATTAAATCAAAAGCTGATGAAGTGTCACCATCTTATCCAAGTAACCACATCTTTGATCGAAGCTAAGGGCTAAAACATGTTGTAATACCAAATGGTGCCTTTAATTGATGCGCTTACTTCCGAAACATTCAGGTGTGTTAAGAACACGCGTCCAGAGTGGCCAGAAGGCTGCTTTGTGTTTGTGGTGCGGTCTTGACTGATCTTTAACTGGCATTAAGCATCCACAAAGAGTCCCTGTTCATGACAGAACAAAGCTTCTTGGAAAAAAGAGTAAACTCAACAATCTTCAGCTGATGAGCAATTTATAATTTTTCTTTGAAGCGCAAATTTTTTGTGGATCGCCAGATTGTAGTTCCAACAATTCTGATTCTTATGAATCCATCAGCTCCCATGACTGTGTGGCACCTGTATGTTAATTTACAGTAATAAACCTAATCCTTTTGCAAACTCACTGCAATAAACACACAAAGCTGCCCCTGCCGTAACTTCCTTCTTCCTGAATCTGGCCGAGTTTCTTGACTGCAGAGCTTGACTCTCTCTGACACGACCCAGCGCTCCACACCGAACATGAGATATATTCATCAGCGCCGGCAGTGCGTACACAGCGCTTACGGTCTCACGACAAAGGCGTACTGAGCTTGGAAACATCAGGTTTGCCAAAAGCGATTTAAGAACTTGGCATCCCTCAATATCCAAAGAGCCACTTTTCTCTGGCAATGCTAGAATCATCACGGTGCGCAGCGGAGAACTCAACTCAGAGCAGGCAGCAGCCGAAGTCGTGAGGATACATGGTGCATGCTGGTGTGTACAGTAAACGACACTAAAATAAATAATGGTAATAAAAGCTGATAATTCTGCATGGTTAAAGTGCACATTATTAGATTAAAAACCTAAAATTGTGCAATACTGTTCAAAGCTGTTTTGGTGTTGTCCTGACATTACAGAAGCTGAGTGCGTACAGAGGGAGAGTGCTTTAATTTTATAAATTATCTGAGGCCTATTTTTCTCTTTTTATCTTCATTTAATTCAGGAAACACATTAGCCTGATAAGTATAGTGAGAAAAAGTTTGAAGGTGGGTTGGGGGGTGCTCGGTATTATTGCTCATCAAAATGACTCACACAATTGCCTTCAAATAATTAGTCACGGCTAAGCAACCAGTAAGCAGAAAGCACTTAGCTGAGTGAACAATCTTTAATTTTTTTTCCCTTTCAGCAGATAATTAAATACATACAAAAATACACACATTTTTAAAAATTATTTACAAAAGAATTAATAATATTAAATGGGACAGCAAAGAATTTTTCACTAGACTTTATTTTTAACCCACAAAAACTACTGTAATGAATACTGATACGGCAGCTATTGGGTAATAATTTATTGGAGCCTCGAGTGAAGTTTATATTTACACAGATCATACTGAAGATGGAAACACCTGCCTGATATGGTGAAGGTCCACCTCTGCCGCCAAAACAGCTCCAGCAAACTGACATCACTTGAAATTCCCAAACTCAAGGTTTTCCAGCAGAATATTTCCCAGAATATCAAGCTCCCTCCACCAGCTCGTCTTCCTCCCACAGTGTATCCTGATGCAATCTCTCCCCAGGTGAATGCTGCACACGCACCCAGCCCCAGGTGAATGCTGCACACGCACCCAGCCCCAGGTAAATGCTGCACACGCACCCAGCCCCAGGTGAATGCTGCACACGCACCCAGCCCCAGGTAAATGCTGCACACGCACCCAGCCCCAGGTAAATGCTGCACCAGGTGAATGCTGCACCCCAGGTAAATGCTGCACCCAGCCCCAGGTAAATGCTGCACACGCACCCAGCCCCAGGTAAATGCTGCACACGCACCCAGGTAAATGCTGCAGCCCCCCAGGTAAATGCTGCACACGCACCCAGCCCCAGGTAAATGCTGCACACGCACCCAGCCCCAGGTAAATGCTGCACACGCACCCAGCCCCAGGTAAATGCTGCACACGCACCCAGCCCCAGGTAAATGCCCCAGCCCCAGGTAAATGCTGCACACACACCCAGCCCCAGGTAAATGCTGCACACGCACCCAGCCCCAGGTAAATGCTGCACACGCACCCAGCCCCAGGTAAATGCTGCACACGCACCCAGCCCCAGGTAAATGCTGCACACGCACCCAGCCCCAGGTAAATGCTGCACACGCACCCAGTCCATGGACAGGACGTAAAGGAAATGGGACTCACAGGAACAGGCGACCTTCTGCAACTGCTCCAAGGTCCAGGTCTGAGGCTCAAACATAAACTTTGAAAAATATAGAAAGACAATACATGAAAGTACAACAAGCAGGTGTATCTAGGGTTAACTAGGGGAAACAGAGTGTCACAGACTGAGAGCTCCCATGTAAGAATCTACATAACCATAGTATGGGAACAAGTTATAAAAAAAACATCCTAATAATCGTACGTCATTTAGACCTTTAGCGCTTTCAGTCTGTAATGTATGAATCCAAAATGGTTCCCTCAGTAGTAAGACTCTGTCCCTATCAGCACTGCTCTTGAGGTGGACCAGGGTTCGAGTGGGCACTTTGACTGGTCTGCAAGCTAAAAAGTGCAATAAACAGCAGGGTATGATGCGCTGTGTGTAGTGACACATTCCTTATGTAAATATTGTTGAAATTTGCAGCCACTTTTGCCTCAGTCGCCCTCTGCCGGTTTGGACTAGACGGGATAGCCTTCATATCCCTTGTGCATCGATGAGCCTTGGATGCCCAAAACCCTGCCGCCGGGTCATGTTTTCTCCCTCTTTGGACCCCTGTCAGGAGGTCCTAACGTCTGCTGACAGTGAGCACCCCAGAGGTCCTGTCACTGCAGAGATGCTCTAACCCAGTGCTTCCCCGAGCCAGTCCTCGGGGCACACCAGTCAGATCCGGGTATTTTTTATGTTCCACCTTAAGCACACCTGAGGCAAATGATCAAGCCCCATGATTGGTCACATCAGGAGTGCTTAAGGTGGCACACAACAGATACCTGGAACTGACTGAGGTGCACCGAGGACTGGGTCGGGAAACACTGCTCTAACCCACTCTTTAGGCCAAAACCCTCTGGCCCTTGTCAAAGACGTTCAGTTCCCATTTCTCCCACATCCAACACACTGAATGAGAGAACCAACCGCTTGCTTACCATCTAAGATCTGTCTGCAGACCTTGACATGTGCCACTGAAGCGAGATAATCAACTATAAACACAGTACTGTGCAAAAATCTGAGGCACATTCAAAGCAATTTCGTAGGGCAAATATACTTGCAAAAATAATGAAATTTAAAGTCTCTAATGACTGAAAAATGTACTATACTGAGCTGTAAACTGTGAAAAATAAATGAAACTAATATTTGGCGTGACTAAACTTTGCCTAAAAATTTGGGACACTGTCCTGTTGTGCTATAGTTTTATAAGATGATCGGCTTCTTACTCGTTCCAAGCAGAGTGGAGAACTTGCCACCGTTCTCCTGAAGACCGACTATCTCACTGGCGTCTGTCCCTCCAGGTAATTGCAGGAAGCCACGATGATGGTGACATCAGGGCTCTGTCAAGACTATTGTATCCGTATCAACGGCTTTTAATCAAATGCAAACATTTATTTATACAACTATTTTTTTTAAATCAGAATTTGGAATTTCAAATATACTTCTTATCTTCAGTAATACATATGTGGAAAACAAAAAATAAACATCTAAAGCCAGATTTGAATTTTTAAAAATGCACAGTGCCTAAGACTTTTGAATGATATATATATATATATATATATATATATATATATATATATATATATATATATATACATACACACAACCCCAATTCTGAAATAGTCGGGACAAAGTGTAAATTGAGAATAAAATCAGAACGCAATGACTTTCAAATCACACCAGCCAGTATTTTATTCACAATAGAACAGAGATAACATAGCAAATGTTGAAACTGAGAAATTTTACAATTTTATCTACAAAATGAGCTAATTTCAAATTTGATGGCTGCTACAGGTCTCAAAAAAGTTGGGACAGGGGCCTGTTTACCATGGTGTAGCATCCCCTCTTCTTTTTAACACAGAGTGGAGGCGTCTGGGCATTGAGGAGACAAGTTTCTTGAGCTTAGCCACTGAAATTTGATCCCACTCTTGTTTAATACAGGCTTCCAGCTGCTGGAGAGTTTTGGGTCTCCTTTGATGGACTTTTCGTTTAATTATGCGCCAAATGTTCTCAATCGGAGAAAGATCAGGACTGCAGGCAGGCCAGTTCAGCACACGGACTCTCCTACTACGAAGCCATGCTGTTGTAATAGCTACAGTATGTGGTTTTGCATTGTCCTGCTGAAATACACAAGGCCTTTCCTGGAATAGATGTCATCTGGAGGGGAGCATATGTTGCTCTAAAACCTTTATATACCTTTCAGCATTCATGGTGCTTTTTAAAACATGCAAGTGTCCCACACCACATGCATTAATGCATCCCCATACCATCAGAGATGCTGGCTTTTGAACTGAGCGCTGATAACAGGAGGGGTGGTCTTTCTCCTCTTTAGCCCGGAGGACACGACTCCCATGATTTCCAACAAAAATGTCAAATTTGGACTCGTCTGACCACAGGACACTTTGCCACTTTGCTACAGTCCATTTTAAATGAGCCTTGGCCCACAGAACACGGCGGCACTTCTGGATGATGCTCAACAATGGCTTCCTTTTTGCATGATAGAGTTTTAGTTGGCATCTGTGGATGGCACGGCAGACTGTGTTTACAGACAGTGGTTTCTTGAAGTATTCTTGGGCCCATTTAGTAATGTCAATGACAGAATCATGCCGGTGAGTGATGCAGTGGCGTTTAAGATCACAAGCATCCAGTAAAGGTCTTCGGCCTTGTCCCTTACGCACAGAGATTTTTCCAGTTTCTCTGAATCTTTGGATGATGTTATGCACTGTTGATGATGTGACCTTCAAAGCCTTCGCAATTTGACGTTGAGGAACATTGTTTTTACAGTATTCCACAATTTTTTTACGCAAGCTTTCACAGGTTGGAGAGCCTCTGGCCATCTTTACTTCTGAGAGACTCAGCCTCTCTGAGACATCCCTTTTATAGCCAGTCATGTTACACACCTGATGCCAGTTAACTTAATTACTTGCTAAATGTTCTTTCAGCTGATTCTCTTACATATTAATTGCTTTTTCAGCCCTTTTTTGCCTGTGTCCCAACTTTTTGAGACCTGTTGCAGCCAGAAAATTTGAAATAAGCTCATTTCGTGGATTAAAATGTAAAATGTCTCAGTTTCAACATTTGAAATGTTATCTTTGTTCTATTGTAAATAACATATTGGCTCATGTGATCTGAAAGTCATTGCATTTTTTTCTTTTATTCACAATTTATACTTCGTCCCAACTATTTCGGAATTGGGGTTGTATATATATATATATATATATATATATACACACACATATGTGTGTGTGTGTGTCGTGCGCGTGCGTGCGTGCGTGTATGCGTGCGTGTGTGTGTGTGTGTGTGTGTATAGTTGGGAGTCATATCTCACCTCTGATTTTCCAGTCATATGTAGAGAAGCAAGTTCAATCATAGAGACTTTGGAATTGAAGAAGGGAAGTGTTATTACCTGCCAAAATTCCAACTCAGATCTATACAATTGACTAGCACTTTAGCAAAGGCGTCAGTGCAAAGCAGCTCCGCAGAGTAGCACAGGCTCCCAAAAACAGCATTTGGGGTTAAAACTCCCAGTTGGGAGAAAAATCCTCAAACCGTGGTGAGAAATGATGAGAGAATTTCAGGAGGAACCCAGCTATAATGCAGGAGCCCATCCTTCTGTGGCTGAGAAAGTGAATTGATAAAATAACACTATTTGGTGATGATCCCGTTGTGTTCAGCCCTTTGGGAGGGAGCAGGCAGTGGTGAAGCTCTCTCCCATCAGAAGCAACGTTAAGCAGATTGGAGGAAGAATGACAGTAATGATGGCTGACCAAGGGCGCAGTCAGATGTTGGTGGTGCACTGTAAAAAATAGAAATAAAAGGCACTAAAAAAAACAACAACAACAAGTTAGGCAACCAGCTGCAAAGCATTTTTGAGTTTGCTCAACTTCAAGCCCCAGAAGTTGCTCAGACCCATTTTTGGAAGAACTTGGAACATGAAGTTAAGCCAACTCAACAATGTTTTGACTGACTTCCAAACTTTTTAAAGTTCAGTCAACTTCTTCTTCTTCTTCTTCTTCTTCTTTTCTCTCAACAAAGTAGTGGGGATGTGGCAGGTGATGTCCGATCTCTGAAAGCAGCAGAGGTAACATTTGAGGCCTTTTAATAGAACAGAATTGAACTCCAGTGTTCCAGTACTGATTAGCTGTCAGACTGTAAATGTGTGCAGGTGCAGCTATACTCCTTACAGAAGCTTAAGGGTGACACGCTGCCTCGGTCACGTTCCTGAGGCAGAACCCTGGCCATAATCCATCAGCAGTTTTTTTTCCCTCAGCGGTTTTATTCCATCAGCGGTTTTTTTTCCCCCCCAGGACTGTATATACCCTATAGATTAAGGTAATTAGAGGATTGCCTAGAGAAGAAATTGGTCTGGGATAAGTCTGGGGAATAGATGTTTAATAGCTTTAGATGCAAGACCAATTTGCCTAGTTTTTTTTTTTTTTTTTTTCCTTCTCAGTGTCCAAGTATCTTCCTGGACATTACAGCAATATTCACACTTAACGATATTTCCTGCGTTTAAAAATCCTACAATTTAAAATTGCTGGTACACTCCAAAGGACATATAAACCACACAGTCTACTCAAAATGGACTCCATGTTTTTCTTTTTCTTAAAGGATTCATTACCTGGTATTTACACCCGTTAAAAATAAGTGATTAGGGTCTAAAACATAATGTTTTGCGGTAATTTGGAAAAATTACGCAACATTCACATTTATTTTGCCCTTTTTATCAAGCCCATCTTGCTCTCACGAGAAAATTTCGAGATTTCGACTCGGCCGAAGATAGAGGCGTAGCTGGGCGGAGGGGGTGGTGCGAGGGAAGAGGGTGGGAGGAGGGAGGAGAGGCTTGAAAGCACAGCCATAGCAACGTGTGCATAGTAACACAACCTGTGACCTTATCATGGCTGAATCTATCGACCATTCTGGGCAGCTCTGATGTGCTCCTGCCGTCTGAGTGTGATGCACTGAGCCCTGCGTGAGATGTACTAGCGAAACAGCCTAAAAACAGGGGGAATATAAATGTCACATACAAGCTAACGTTAGTACATTTCATGATGATATAATCAAGACAGCCATCCATCAACAAATTAACAGAATGTGCAAGGTTAATGCTGGCCTAAATTAACTTAGTGTTAGCTTTTTGCCAGCGTAAATTTAGCGTATGTTTGGAGCGTTATTTCGCCTGCTTTCCAACATCATAGTATAGCGTTTTTGGCATCTACAGGTGCCATAGGTTGTCTAGTTTCATATGATGTGTGTATCCTCACTGTAGCTGAAATTGAGCCCGCTACAGCCTCTGAATTACGGCATGTCGGCCGAACCCTCAGGCTGTGAGGGAAACGTTTACGTATTGGGTATACTGCCAAGTTTATTTTGAACTGCACCACACTCCAGCCAATAGCTTACAGTAATGTAATGATAACATTGAAGTTGGGTGAACAAAGTTGTTAGCTAATGCGAAGGTTGACATTTACAGACAATATTAAAGTGGCGGGTTCCATAGTGTTGGAACAATACCTTTCTGGAGGCGCAGGTTTTTAGCTAATTCAGCTTTGTACTGGCCTAAGTTGGAGAAAGAGTCCAACGTGAAATGCTGAGCACACAGGAATAGGTTTGTGGCAGGGCCCGCAAGAACACTGTTGGCAAAAATATATGCAATCCACTTTTTCCTCTGCGATTCATCACCCGATGAAATGTTAAAAACATTTTTATGTGGATTTTGGCAGGCAACAACAGAGAATTTGTGTGCACTTGCCTTCTCCAACATTTTTCTTCGGCGAGTTTACGGAAAACAGTGGTCGCGGTTTGCTACTCCCTAGCCACACCTTGACTCCTCCTCCGCGCAGGTACACGTCATCAGTATGCCCAAACTGAAGTCACCATTTCTCATGCCTCCAGAGTTGATGAGGAAAAAAGTAAGCTGCTTTGACTCTAAAACATCTCAGATTTAGTTGAAGTGAGGGATGACTGAGGTATACAAGCAATAACTAGGAAAAAGGTGTTTTTCAGGTAATGGATCCTTTAAACTTTATATGGCCTCATGCTGCTGGGGAGCACTAAATGATTATGAGGCAGCCATAACCAGAGCTGGCTATTAACCCCTTTAAACTCTAACCTTTTACTTAAGTTTTCCCTTAAAGGTGCCCTGTGTAATGGACAGCCAAAAATTAAATTCATACTCTTCACACTCCAAAGAAAAAGGGGGCAGTATACCTGCAGAAAGTGAGTTGGGCTACCCTAACATAATCAAGAAACGGCACAGTCTCTCCTCCCATCAAGCCTACTGTCCATGATTCGCCCCCACCTTGCCAACGACCCCATAGCCGACTTTCTGCAATCCAAACAGGGCCGCTTTGACTCCAAAACTCTGAGATATAAACACATGAACGAAAGTCAGTTGATGTCAAGTGATTCTGTACTATGACATCTTCAAGCTACTTCCCTTCACCCGATCTAGTAAATATGTCCAAATTACGTGTCATTGTTCATTCGAAATAAATTCATTAGCTAGATAACATTCGCTGCTGTTGAGCAAGCTAGCGTCAACGTAACTTTAGCTAATGTTAAGCGCTAATGCTGAACCAACATTTGCGTGAATAAATCTAATGCCGGACTTTACCATAACCAGTCTCTGATCCCAAAATCAGCTGGCCAGTCGATCGCCACTGTTAGTTGACCATCACTTTACCGTACGTCGTCAAAACAGTTATAGCGGAGTTCAAAATTATGAAGTAATCTCAGCTGCACAAGTACAAGTAAAACTAGGGACAAGATAATTTTAGAACAGTACGTATGCCGCCCGCCTGATGATAATTTCACAGTATGCAACAGGTTTGCCTGACATGCAGTCTTCATTAGCAAGATCTCTTCTAGCGATCAAGTATCATTTGTCACAACTAAACATTGTCATGTTTCATTACATTATGCAAAGTTTTCCGTTACGTTTTGTGCGTTCATTTAGGGTTCATTATCATCAAAGCCATTTCAAGCTTCTTAGCTAATGTACCTTCAACACGACTGACATCAGGTTCAAGTGCGCCCTCAAGCCGTGCGATTTATTCCTGCACTGCAGTTTGGCTGGCTGTTATGTTGCCCGCATACCGCCAACCATGGCAGAAACTGGCATTATGACACAGGACGGTGCGCAGCTAGTGATTTAGCATGCTAATTCATGCTGATATCTCTGCAGCACTATACCTTGTCATCTTTTATGACATCATTGCCCTTATTTCTTCTCATTCTTTTGTTATGTCTAGCTCATTTTTTGGATATTTTGACCTCAATTCTTACACAAATCACCTTTCAATAGGTTCAATTAAAAAAAAAAAAAAAAAAAAAAGAAACTTTTTTTTCATATTGTAGGATAATATCACATACTACATATTCCATATCAGCTGGTTGCAGCTCTTCGCTGAAGCTACGTCACACCTATATTGACAGATATTCAAATCCATATTTTTATGGCCACAGCATTGCATCAAACTGAAAATCTTGATTTTGAACATCTATTATATGTACCTCTTAGTAATTCAGAAGGAAATTTTTGGGATCATTGGAAACCTTGGAATCTCCACTAGAATTAAAAATAGGCCTTAAGTTTCACAGGTTTGAATACAGCAGCTGCATTTGACAGACCCATGTATGGTGTCCATAGGCTTTGAGTTTAAGTGCACTGCAAAAACTACCCCAGAATTCAGAACAATAAGGGTAGCAGTAAAAATGGTGCGCTGTCGCGAGCGGGACCCCTCAGCCTTGTGCTTGCCCTGCCGTGGCGGCCATATTGATTATCACAGCGGGACAGAAAAATCGATAGGGAGCTTCCTCTAACCATCCCCAACATACCACCAGAAAATAAGAGCATTTGGCCAAGGCGTTTTTCAGCTATTGTCTGGAAACGAGAAGTTAGCAGACAGACAGATGCCGCTTGCCACAACAATACCCCTCCATGACTTTCGTCGGCTGAGGGGTAAAGAGTACACATGGCAGAGAGAGGATTTGGTTAAAAATAATATATAGAAGGAAACAGAGATGGTGTGTCCATCCTCTACGACCAAAAGATGTCTCCACTTGACTGAACAGGGATGGAATGGAACAGGAAATACAGCTGAGAGGCAGTAATGACACCTGTAATATTTTGACTAAATGCAGACAGAAGCAGGAAACCAGAAGCAATCAGCTATACACTAGAACACTGACCGGACATTAGATTCAACATCGCTTGCTTGGATAATATAATAAAAGCACAACGCATTTTTTTTTTTTTTTTACTCTGAATTCGGCTGAGGTACCGCAGTAAAGATTAAACGCATTCTTTTCTTCCCATGACTCAAGTTTTGATAACTCAGCACTGTTAGTCTTGAAGAAAACTGATGGTGCATCATGGAAATGCAAATAGTTTTTGTTGCCGCTCATTTTTTGCAGACACTCATTTTGCGGCAGGTCCCTGTGTTTATGCAGTGCTGTAGTCTTCGCGCAAATGTGTTTTTAATATGTTTTTGACCTTTTGTACTCCACCCCCGTCACATGACTTTCGCCCCCTTGGTGTCAAACATAACTGGAGTGTTTGTCTCCTTGAGGGTCATTAATATTGTCTAATGGTACAGTTCTCCAGGCTTTCATCTCAACACATTGCTCACATACTGTGGACATCACACAGGAAAATGTAAATGGCAAGTTGAGATGGTTTTGAATCACATCAGAATCCTTACGACAGTAATAACCACATTTATATCTCACGTTATATGAAAGTCTTCAATATGAAGATTTTGAAGTTTAATGTTGATGTTTCTTGTCAATTATACCTCTTTTTCCCCCAGCGCCTGTGCTAAAAAAAAAAAAGTTGAACACTTTATGACGGTAAATACCACCCCTGCCAAAAATGTACACCCGACCTGATAGAGGATGGGAGTACGCCGTTGGGAGCTGCAGCAGGTTGGGCAAGCTATCGTCATGCCAGTGACAACAGTCCTGGCGCATTTCCTGTCGAGCGCAGGAAGACACCGCTGAGGGTGCTCAGGTACCCGGGTCTAATTTGGGCGAGTCTGCGGTCCTCCTGACGTCTCCTGTCTGCCTGTGCAGGAGAGTCTTATAGACCTTACAGCTGCATTAAGCTCATTGGTTTATGAACCTTGTTTATCTCCAATTACAGCAAATGTAAAACCGGGCCCATAACTCTTCGGCTCTCATTAAGCTTACCAGTTAAAGGAAACCGCAAAGAGGGGCTTCAGCCCGGGATCGAGAATCAAGATTCAGCAGAGCCTGACGAGATGTTAATGGTGAGAGACTGGTGACTTTCTGAAAGCAATAGCTGCAGACATTTTCGGCTGTTTTTTCAACTTTGATTGAAGTCCTCAACAAAATGCATCCTTTGAGCTTCTTAAGACGTTAGGATCGACAAAGACCCTCGACATCTGTTTGCTGGAGCGGCGATGCACAGAAATTTAGAATCTGTGGGGCCTCCTGATTGCTGGAAATGTGCTGCTCTCACGCCCAAGGAAATAAAAGTTAAATTAAACATGTGCAAGGATTCAGATTTTATAGCGAGTGCCTGCAGTGGCTTGACACAGTAAATGGAAAATAAAACCACTGCAGAGCGACTTTCTGCAAACCATCAGCTTTAAATAGAGAACAGCAATGAGAATAAAGAAGTGAAACAGATATAGAATACAGTTTACACACCATACCTTACATTTCCAGAATGCAGCACTTTACTGTCTTAAACATCCATGGGAACGAATAAGAGACAGATTTGCCCATCGATGGTGGAGTTTGGGAATTGATATCCTAAGTTTGCAGATTACAATAACAGAGACAGACTAGTACGATGCCACACTAAAGTCCCTTCGGCCCCAAAACTAAACTATAAAACCAAAGGTCTCTAAAAAAGGTGAAATAGTTTGTAAATACAAGCCCAAAAATAGAAAACTATGTTACCCCATGTTGGACTGGCCAGAGCAGGGCCCCTGAAGACTACAACCCTAGATCGCATTAAGTCAGTCTAACTACCAAACAAAAAAAATTAGGGTGAGTCTTCCACAGGCTTCCTACTCTGGCCTAAAGCTGAACTAAAAATGTGCAAAAAAAAGAAACAAAAGCTGTGCAAACGCCACAGAGAAACACAGGAATCCAAGACAGGGTCAAATAAAATCAAAACTGCACACAATGAGCCACACAGTCTCCTTCCAAAAGACCCTCTCAAACTGCAGCAGGTCCTCTTATAGAGTGCAGACAGGTGGAGTCAATCCTGCAATCAGCTGCCCAGCATGTAACACCCTCACACATATTAAGACAATTTATAAATTTAAAAACAATTCAAAAACATTAATAGTAAAAATGAATACAAAAAAACAAAGTAGCCATACAACAGCATCACATTTATTCAAAAACATGCAACATAATCAATTTAAGTTTCCCTGACAATTTTTCAGTGCCCAATTATACACCTGGGCGGAGTGACGCACTGTGGGAGTGAAGTGTTTTTCCCAAGAACACACCGCGAAAGCCATGGAAAGGATTCAAACTCAGATCCTTTCAATCCCAAGTCAGGCACACTTAGCAATTGCTAAGCAATGACTGCTTGAGGACCGTGATACATACGTGCTGGGTTTTTCCTGTGTCACTAGTGTCAGTAGCCAAAAACAACAAGAATGTGCTGCGCCATTTTAGCATTTTCCACCAACAGCCAAGTCCAAAAAGTATCCACATTTGGTTACCTAGCAAACCTGGCAACCCTGCCTCATACTCTACCATAAATTCTGGAAACACATTGTGTAAAAACACCACAAAATAGCAAATTACCTTATACTGCATTTAGTGCCAAACAAATTATACATAAAAGTAACCATCTCCTAGTCTCCGCCATTGCTTGTCTTCATTCGTCATCACAAGCAAAGCTCATCTGGACTTTCTTCCCCAGACAGAATGAATCACAGCGCAATTCTGAAACCTGTGGCCCGCTCAACCTTTTAATGTTTCATCTGAATTATTTCACCTGATTGTGTTATGCAGAAGCAGCCTCAGCGTGGCCGCTTTAATGCACGGGCTCACCTGGGCTGAAGCCCAGGGGCCTATCGAGTTCAGGGGCCTATCATTTTGGGGCAATGATGAGCTGAAAAAGCAACTGCCGCAGTTACATGATGACTTTTCATTCGGAATGAATTTTATCTCCTGTGAGTTTACATGGAAATAGTCATTCTGAATGGGGGTTTGCATGGAAGACGCATTAAATCACTTTCCCATAGGGTTTGGTGCTGGGAAGGCTTCTGATTGAATAGGGAGTGGGTCAGATACGTGTATACGTGTTTCTGTTTAGCCTACCGGAAGAAAAATATTAGGCTTGTCTTCGTTCCTAATAGCGACAACCTGAATGACGTTAGCAGTGCCTTTTTTGGACTGATTTTGCTTTTATTTTTGAAGCAGCAGTATGACCAAATCATTTTAATTATTATCATTCATCTGTTTAGGAGCAGAAGGGAGGTAGAACACCGGAAAGAAAAGGAAGCAAGCATGCGCAGAAAGAACGGAATGAACTTCAAGAGGAATGAGTGTCTACATGTACGAAAGATTCTTTCAATCGGAATGACAAACGGAATATTACGGTTAAAAAACGGTTATTGTTGTCTCTTTAAATAGAATGAGAATGGTCTGTGTAAAGTTCCTCGGGATAACTTGAAGAAAATTGAATTGATTTGGCGCTAAATAAATACAAATTGAATTTCATCATCACCATAAATTGCTGTATGGCTGTTATTAAAAATACCTTTTGTGTTTATGCTCAAGTCGGCTCAGTGATATGTTAGTAACAGCCTAATATTCCGATTAGAATCGGTTTAGAAGCCCAAACCGAATAAAAATGCTCCATATAAACACCTCATTCAGAATAAACAGGGCGAAACCGAATGGAATTTCATTAGGTTGAAGAGTAGTAGAATATTCCTTTTCCCAAACCAATTAAAAGTAAAATTGTTTCATGTAAACGGTGAAACGGAAAGTTGTCTGGCTGCGTTCTGTCTGTGCACGCTCTGTCTTGAGGTGAATGCGCAGTGACGTTTCTTCACTTGCAAATAAGGTGGCTTTCAAGCGCAGAATGCAGAACTGGTCAACGCGGAATGGCTGATTTTAATAAAAACTCTCAAAGAATGGAAAATTTTTGCATGCTTAGATGGTAGTAAAAACAATAGTGAACGGTTAAAAAAAAAAAAAAGTCCATGAAAAACTCAACGAAGCTGGGATAGACCGCATCGTCAAACAAATTAGAACTGCTGGAAAACTCTGAAGACCGGTGTTCTGACAATTTGTGCTGCCTTATCAAAAAATGCTATCTTAATGCAGCGCCAGTTAGGTTGACAGTACTCTCCCCATTTACACTGCAAAAGCATGAACACACAACGTCATCCCTTGAGTAGAAGCGAGCTTTTTAATGGTCGCTCACGAGTCAACAGTAAACTCACACAACCGTACCCGGAACACCCAAACTGATACGTCACCTCCGCAACATAGAGGCGAGTTAAAGGAACAATACATGTACTAGTAACCAATAATACTGGCGTAACCACTTCTTCTTTCCAGAAAATATAATGCTGACCAAGCTCAGCGCGGTAATATAGAATGCCTGTAAACAGTACATGTATAATGGCACAACCAGTCAATTGAATCAACGAGGTACCACTTGCTTGAATTAGAGAGATAACTTCATAAATGAGCAAAACTACATACAGCAGAATTCTGCGAGTATACGTTCCAGGGCAAAACTAAAGCAGTTGGGTGGTAAAATAATCACTAATGCATACATGGCGATGAAAAGACAATGCAAAATCACAGGAAAAAAAATATAGTCCATGGAACCATATAGTCCTTAAACGTTGCTGAGAACGCATCTCAGTCACAAAGAACCATCATGGGGGTAGACTACCCTCAGGTTCCGGGGATTATTCTGCCCCAATAAACCAAGACTGGAGGTAGCGAAGAAAAGGGCACACTGGAAGTCGACAAGGAATGGCACAGAGGCCATCGCATGCCGTGCATACTAGTCCAGAAGGAAGTCCTGTAAATATCTTGGTGGTCGGCGACAACGTGTAGACCGCCTATCCTGAGGGACAGGAGTGACAGGAGACTCTTGATGGTTGGACAAGACCATGAGTGATGGAGGGGAGCACTGTGGCTGCTGGGCTGCCTGTTCGGCTTCGGACAGGATGGGAGGGATACTGGGCAATGCAGGTGGGAGGGTGTCTCGCATTAGGACTGTGTCATCATCAGATGAATCAGCCTCCCTGGATGGGTAGAGAGTGTTGGGTGCCTCCCATACTGGAACCTTGTAGCAGTCAGACATGTGAACTGAGTAGGATGAGTTACGGAACTGAGAGTCGGCAAACTTTTTAACTGTGCAAACCTTATCGTCAACAGAAACAACCAGATAGCGGTGTCGTTGGCGGTGCTTGGAGCGGTCGGAGCGAAGATAAATAAGGTCTCCAATGGAAATCTTTGGCGTACTGGGTTGGGCTCCCTTGAGACACTTAGACGTCTCGCTGTACGGATGATTAGTCATGCGCTGACAATGTTGGCTGGAGATGAGGTCTTAGTCATGGACAGGTATCTGCTCACCAGTAAATTGGTCACGTTGTGTCCACATCTCTAAAGCAGACAGGCCCCTGGATCTAATTCGGGAATTTAGACGGGCAATGGCAGTGGCGCCCCCCTGTTGGTTGTTGATGGTTTAGTTCAGTTTCCAACTCCTGGATAGCCTTTTCAGCCACTGGGTTTTTGTTAAGGTTCTTTGGCTGTCCGAGCTCGATTGAGATGCCATACTGAGCCAGGGCTGGGTCGGAGACCAGGGATTTGAAGGCTGGTGCAGGGTCTGTGCGGATACGTATGGGGGGGCCGTCTAACGGCTTGACATCCAGGAGGACATGTAATAAGCCTTCTCGTAAGGTGTCGTGTCGTTCATCCTCAACAAACGTAGCTTGGGTGTATGATGTTACACACTCACGTACGACAAGAATGAACTGTCGTTCCCGACGGCAAATGTCCGCTGCAAAGGAGGAACCAACTTTGTCAGGTGGGGGCATGGTACTTTGGGGAATGGTGCAGTGACTGGTCTTTTGAAGAGAAGAGCACTGGTGACAGCTACTGTTAATGCGATCAATGGATTGGTCCATGTCCAGAGCAAAGAAATAACGTTTGATAACTTGCTTCATTTGATGGGCTGATGGATGGTCCAGCTTAAGATGGATAGCGGTTAAAAGGGTGTCAAGGAACTGGCGCGGGACCACAATACACTCATGAGCCGGGTGGAAAGGGTCTTGACGGCGCACCACTAATAAACCATCTTTAGCGACTGTGGCGGATTGGAGGTATCTCTTCACATCTTTGATATTGGTAATTTTCTTTGATGGGCGAGTCCCCTGCTTTAAGTGAGCATGTGTGCGGCGTAAAGTCGGCACATTCTGACTGGAGATTCAGCCAAGTGGAGCGGCTGGTGAAAGGTAGCCTGGCGGTCCCAGCCACGATGTCGGCAGCAAAAGGATGCACGGACGACGCAGTCCTCCAAACGGGAAACAAAAGAACATACTTGGCAGTTTGGTGAATCACACTCTGGGGCATTTCTGCTGGCAAAGTCTGAGGGATGTTCGAGAGCCTTGAAGGTGTCGCACAGGAGCCTGGTATCGACTGACCACTGACAAAAACGTGGATACACGCGGGCTAGCCGAAAATTCTCCACGGCACAACTTTTCAAAAGCTTGAACACAGGGCTTACTGTCAGTAAGTATACAGGCCTTGTGATCTGATTGAACTATGTAGGGACTAAAATGCTTGACAGCCACGGCAATGGACAAGGCTTCGATCTCACATGGTAACCACGTGACTTGACGGCCGCGAAGTTTGGTGCTGAAGAATCCCGCTAAGCATTGTTTGCCATGACGGGTCACATACAAGGTTGCTCCGATGTCGTGTCTTTTGACAGCACCATCCGTGACGATCCAAAGTTGATCTTCTGGGCGGGGAAGGACAATCGAGCGATGTGAGGTAAGAGCCTGTTGGGCCTGTCGGAAGGCATCAAGGCTGGAATCTGTCCATGACAGCTTGTCAGAAGAGTTACGACCAGCGACCACAGTATCCAACGGGGAGAGCAAAGTGGCACAGCTTGGGATGACACGAGCAAGGACTTTGTAGGCCCCAATGAATGATCGTAAACTGGAGACGGTGTCAGGAGGGGAGCATGATGACAACGTAGCGATGCGATGGCGACTAGCAGAAATGGTCCCTTGGTTCCAAACCCACCCTAGTATGGTAATAGAGGCAGGTCCTACGACGGTCTTCCCAGCAGATAAGTTGAGGTGGTTATGTCGTAGGGCTTCTAGTAAGCGTTTCCAGTTATGGTAGAGGTCGTCAAGCGTGTTGCCACCACAGAAAAGGTCATCCGCAAGCTTAGCAACAATGCCATCTTCCATGAGGTCACTGAGGACACGGCAGGTAAGCTCTTCTAAGGCAGTATCCGAGCCTGGCATGCCCATTGCTGACCGGGCATATACTCGTACTCCTCGGAATGGGGTGGCAACACCACAGTATTTCATAGACTCTTTAGCTAAGGGAATTTGGTAAAAAGCACTTGTGAGGTCAGTCATAATGATGTGTTTCCACCTGCAATCTGTCGGAGAGTACAGTCGACGTCGGGCATTAAGGACGGCTGGGGCTTGCTATAACGGCCGACGTAAGCAAATGCAGTGACAAGGCGAAATCCACCATTAGGTTTCTTAACAAGAAAAGAAGGATTGATATATTCCACCGTTATGCCCACATCTTCAGGTCGAACGAGTACTCCAGCTGATTCGAGTTCGTCAAACTTGTGTTGAAGTTCAAGTAAGTTTTGACGAGAGTAAAGTGGCAGCCTGCCTTTGCGTTGGGGAGGTTGTACTGGACCCATATTAACAACTGAGGTGAAGGGACCGGAGGCGCCATTATAACCTTTGGGAACCGGATCAAAAACACTGTCATACTCCTCATGTAGCGCTTGAAATTGAGCCTTCATATGTTCAGGAAACAAGTGGTCGGGATCTAAGTTAATCAGGCTAGAGTGGAAGGTATAGGGAATTTTGGTAGACGGGGTCTTAGCAGGTGGAGTGGGTAGATCATCCGAGACATTGGGGCTGTCCGTCGGAATGTAGACAGGACGAATTTGGCAAAAATGCTCATGGGACTGGAGGCTTTGGGGGGCATTGGTTTCATTGGCGATCTGGGATCTTGCCAGACACACTGGAAACGATATCCGGGGGGGGCCACATGTCCTTGGAGGACTCTGGGAAATGGGCTCGTCGGGGCTCAAGTGCGTAAGTAGAATCCTCTAGACCGGATGGCAGCTTAAGTTCAATGAATTCGCCAGGCCATACAGTAACAGGGGCAGCGGATCCACGCAGAAGGTGGGCACGGCGGATTGAATGTGAAGAAGGATTTTCCAGAGAGCCATAATGGCATAATGATCCATCTTGGAAGATGATTGAATGTGTGGCTGGGCGGATTGAAATATCGTTCAGCGCCATAAATGGAGTACCTGCCAGCACATCAACGTCTAATTTCTCCACCACAAGGCCGTGAAAGGTGAACTGTTGTTTATCACGTGACAAAGTGAAATTTACCTCTCCTAGGACAGTGAGTGGAGAGGAGCCGTCTGCTTGGTGGGCGGACTGAGAACTCTTGCAAATGGGTAGGGCAAGCTTTTTAGCTGCAGACAGGCTAATCATGTTGCCAGTGGCGCCGCTGTCAAAAATTACTCGGATCGTGTGATGGTTGTAAAATGCGTCAAAATACGGAGACTGTCGGATCTGTATCCGGTAAGCCTGTGTAGGCGTGGCGCAGTCGCTGGTACTAGTGCGGGAGGAGTCAGACAGAGGCGAGAGAGGCTCATCTTCCTCGTCGGAAACATCGAAAATACTAGATATTTGCCTAGCCCTAACTATGTACTTCCTGTCTTGTGCGGGAAGGAAAGTACACACACTGAGAAAGTGGTCATCTGGTCGACCGGCTTGACGACATAAAGGGCAGGTCTTGGAGGAGCGTACCGTTTGTCGGGAGTGAAGCTGAGGGCGAGAAGCTCCGCCCATGCTGCGATTGAGAGTCGGGAAACGCGCTGCTGCAGTGCGCATAACTTTCGCGTCTTCGTTAGCAGAAATTTCGTCCAGGAGAGACTGTAAAGCCTGGGATATTTCCGGTTTAATGGAAGCTAATGTCCGGGAGCGGAGCTCTGTTCCATATCGTTGTTTGACGAGTTGAGGGAGGTCAGGATGGATTAGGCGCAGCCAGGTAAGGAAAACGAAATTTTCTAATGTTGGTGATAGCTCCTCATCGCCGTCGGGCAATTCGTTATGGTGAGAAATTCCGCCGCCTTGGCGTAAAAGATTATTGTCTACGAAGGCCATGAGACGTTGGAACAAATCCTCAGGCCGTTCCTCTGCACCGAGATGCATGCTGGCAAAGTCAAGGAAGCGAGCACCGTAGACTGAAATCCGGTGCAAACGGATTACTTGCCAGATGTGGTCAATTGAGGTAGAGTCGCGAACAATAGTATTGCGGGCAATAACGGGGCAGTAGTTAGCTATTTGGCCTAGCATCAGTTCGAGCATGTTTACTTTTTGCTGAGCAGTTTTACGAATGTTCTCCGGTATATTGTCACCGTCATCGGTAAAGCCCCGTAATGGAGTGGTCCGTGCTTTCTTAAGCCAGCTGACACCAGATGTGAGAAATGGGGCGAAATTTGGGTCCATAGATAATGTGTACTGTAAGTTTTGTCTCCAGTTATCAAACATTGTAACAGTCTCTGATTTGGTGAGGCACCACTGTTTGGGGGCACGATGAGTATGAGCCATGATATATAGAAATTTGACTACTCACAGAGCTTTAACGACGCGACGTCAATCACAGGCATATATTGGCTGCCTTAGCCTGAGCAGTCTGTTGGCTAGCAGTGAGCACGCGGGGCTGAGGAACGGCGACACAATTTATCGGTCGTAGGAGAGGAGGGCAAGGGTTCACAATCGCTGCCACCACGCCAGTTAGGTTGACAGTACTCTCCCCGCTTACACTGCAAAAGCATGAACACACAACGTCGTCCCTTGAGTAGAAGCGAGCTTTTTAATGGTCGCTCATGAGTCAACAGTAAACTCACACAACCGTACCCGGAACACCCAAACTGATACATCACCTCCGCAGCATAGAGGCGAGTTAAAGGAACAATACATGTACTAGTAACCAATAATACTGGCGCAGGGTGATCCTGAAGTCTTTGTTTTTAGCTCTCGCCGCTCGCGGTGCGGGAGCTATGGTATCGGGCTCCGTCCGTGCGTGCGTGCGTCAACACATTTCGCTTTATCTCATCAACGATTTCAGTTACAGGCTCCAAATTTTTACTGAATATGTATCTCATTGAGGCCTACAAATGACATGCCTAAAGGTGACTTTGACCTATTTTTTCAAGGTCACTGGCCTATCACCAAAAAACTTCAACATTTTGCTTTATCTCATCAACTATTTCAATTACAGGCTCCTAATTTTTACTGGAAATGCATCTCATAAAGGCCTACAAATGATCTGCCTAAAGGTGACCTTGGCCTATTTTTTCAAGGTCACTGGCCTAAAAATATCACCAAAAACTTTGACATTTTACTTTATCTCATCAACTATTTCAGTTACAGGCTCCTAATTCTTACTGGACGTGCATCTCATAAAGGCCTACTAATGACGTGCCTAAAGGTGACCTTGGCCAATTTTTTTAAGGTCACTGGCCTAAAAATATCACCAAAAATTTCAACATTTTGCTTTATCTCATCAACTATTTCAGTTAAAGGCTCCTAATTTTTATTAGACATGCATTTCATAAAGTCCTACAAATGAGGTGCCTAAACATGATCTTGGCCTATTTTTTCAAGGTCACTGGCCTAAAAATATCATCAAAAACTTCCACAATTTGCTTTATCTTATCAACATTTTCAGTAACAGGCTCCTAATTAGCTCCTGCCGCCTGAGTGGCACGGGAGCTATGGTATCGGGCTCCATCCATGCGTGCGTCCGTCCATGCGTGCGTCCGTCAACAAAAACTTTGGCATTTTGTTTATCATAGCAGCGGGAGCTTCTGGGGCCGCCAGTGCCCTATATTTGCCTTAATATTACAATATAAATCAACCTACAGTGGCAACTTTGTTATTTATGTGCTCATTATAACTTACGCAGATGCTAAAATGGGTTGTATATAATTTTTTTCTTTTTTTTTTTTAAGATAACATGCTGCATGCCACTGTCATCCGATTTCGGCATTTTCAGGAAAAGCCAGCTTGTACATGCAATTATTTGCCTATAAGTCTAAAAGCGCACTGAAAAAAAAACTTGATTTGTAAGATATTTTGTGATATTTAAGATGTGAGGGAAGAAATAGAGCCCAAGATCGTGGGTTTGTGCATGCGCAGAACCGCGAGGCAGCATATCTTGATAGGCGGCAGAAATTGATAGAACACCTACTATAAGCATAAACAGCGCAATTACAAAAGCGAATACTTTTTTTCATCAATCTGCGCATGTCACACAGCTGTAAGACGTTTGTTCTGATTAAATAAGGTGGCCCATATAAATACCAGATCGGAATAGATCACGTCTCATGTAAACAGTTGACCTGAAATCTTCAATCAGAATGATTGATCTGCATGTAAACCAGGCTACTATGATCGTGTTTTCTGGCTCAAAGAGGGAAAAATCACTGTTGTATGTCCCGAAAGAAACTTAGGCATTTTGTGATGTAGACTACCTATATATACACTTTTGTTTTATAATGAGACTCTAGATCGGACGGATGGGGGTGCTATAAATCGGACGGAATCGGACGGATGGGCGGGGCCTACAAAACCTCTCAGCCCCAGGTCCTAACATTAGGTTAAGGGGGCCCTGAGCCTCAGTGTTGCTAAGCGATGGTTTAGTAATTCATACTTTGGGAGGGGGGGGACAGGCACTCATCAGAGGGGGTGTGCTCGCTTTTGTGTGAAAATTCAGAAATACGTGAAAGATGGGGCTCTTTTTCACCACGAGCACAAGGCCTGCCAAACAAAAGCAGACTTTTGTGGAGAAGCAAGGGCCTTGTGTTTCAGCCATATTAGCATGTGCGAGAAAAGCCCGGAACAGGGTGCATTAAAGAAGAGTGGGCAATATGACGCCGACAGAACATTATGCAGGGGCAGTGTATGCGTAAATAAGACATCGGACAAAAGACTCTTGTACAGATGGGGCTCATTAGAAGAGGTTAGCATGATGAAAGCACAGCAGACTCCATTCACAGTCCACTCCACAGCCTTTTGTTCATATTCTCTTTCTTATGCCTCTGAATTCATCTCACAAGCTTGGAAAACATGGCCTTTTTAACCCAGCTATGTTATTAAAATCCTGTTAGAAACTCATCAGTCTCAGAGGGCTTTCAGTTGTGTGGACTCAGGAAAAGTCTGTATAATCAATATAGCACAGACCTGATGTCCAGGGATCACTTGTAAAAAGTGATTTTAATATCGATAAGACTTAATGAGCCAGGTGAAATGAAGAGGCATTGATTTCAGTTCTTCTATTTGCAGTTGATGATGCAGCGTAAATGTTGCCACTTATTTAAGTTGGCATACTTTGCAAGTTTGGAAAACTCTAATGTTTTCTAAAGTTAATAAGAGGATTTGTGAGAAATCTGTAAATGGCTGTGGGGGTTGGCGAGGGCTGGGGGTGCGAGAGGTTGGGGAAAGCTGTATGGAGGGGAAGTCTTCAGACTGTAAGATCCGGGCCGTATTCACAAAGAATCCTCTGCCTTAGAGTAGCTCCACATCTGCCGTTTTAGGGTAAATTTACTTCTAAATAAAAGGGTGTGTCACTCATGAATGTAGGATTCCTACTTTATTATTCGATGAGAGTAAGTAACAAAGACTTTAGAACCATGAGCAGCTCGGAAGTCTGAGAGTCGCTGGGAATCATCAAGAGAACTCCTACGTCTGTAAGAGCAAAATTCACAAAAACTCATAATGGCTGAAGCTGAGAAGAAGCTTTGTGATCACATCGGCATTTCTAAAAATATGATGATATTGAGCTGGACATTGCTTGACTATCAGGAATAGCAGGATATTACACACCATAAGGCTTGGGCGCTGTTGCGTTGTGTTACCTCTTGCTTTTCATTTCAGCGTCCATATTAAAAGATGAGAGCGGCCACACAGGATGCATGAGACACGCGTCTCACGCGCGGAAATCCAGGGATGCGGCCGCGCCTTTTTTATAGATTCGGAGTCTCGCCCATTTTCACCGCAACACGCGCGTGGTTCTTGGCAAAACAGACCTGAAAATGACTGTCAGAAGAAAAAATAATAAATAGGCTACATGCATTTCGCTACGTGTCTGTTACAAGCATGAAACAAACAAACAAACAAACAAAAAAAATAACAACACTTCCGGCATGTTTATCATATTAAAAGCCCGTTTATATGGACATAATCTCCTCCGTTCAATTCGGCAATGCAAAGGTCGACACACATCTGCCTTACTTGAATGGTGTGTTCCTTTGTCTTTCCCATGTTGAAGAGTGGATAAGAGAAATGGCCTCTGTGTCACGTCATATTTATACCCCAGGGAAACAGGAAGTGATGAATTACTAATTAAATGTTCCTAGATACTCTGATCAACTTTGTAAACTACTGTAGAAATGACAGAAATACTTCAATTACATTTATTTCCTAGGAATTGTTAGGGGTGCCAATAATTGTGGAACAGGTGATTTTATGAAAAATAATTATTTCTTAGTCAGGGATTTTTTTTTCCCTTAAAGTTCACTTGAGTTGAAGGTTACATTTTTCTACAATTTTCAGTTTGAGAGTATGCTTCTGCAATAAAAATTGAATTTATTTTAAGGCTTTTAACACATCTTAACCAGGGGTGCCAATAATTATGGAGTGCGCTGTAAGTCCCTATTTTTTTCCACTGGAGGGATGTATTAATTCATATGAGGGTCCATGTTGCGTTACGTCCTAGTGCATTTGCAATATGTTTTTTTTTTTTTTTTTTTTTTATTGCGGACGTGCACTGTAGCGTTTTTTTCTCCTCAAAGGCTCAGATAACATCACAGCCACGTTACTGATTGCCCAGCTGGGAATGTTTTAGGACCACATACCACTGCCAGGGCAAGGACAACTTGTTCAATCCATGCCTGTTCGGAGGATACCAGGATCATCGCGAGCAGCAAATTTAACAAGATGCACAACTATAAATACAGTGGCGCATTTTCATTCATTGGACTACCAAGAGACCGAGGACGCAAACTTTACGCACGGTCGCCTGCTACCAACCTCCCTTTGGCTGACTCACCATTGCGTGTTTTAGTCCCTCATGGGCTAATATTCTATCTGTGGCGGTTAAGTTCTCAGCGCGAGCTGTTTCGGTTATTTTTAGCCACTGCCAGTTACCACTACCGTACTACAAGCTCTTTTGCGTGACATCGCTAGACACATGATTCAGCTGCATATAACTGTACATTTTGCTTTGTGTAAATATGTCTAAATCTGAATGGTCTAAAGTTCATATTTTTGTTATTTCAATCGTTGAAGAATCATCTGTTCACTCGCCTGACGTCCTCAAAACAAGCGTGAGGCTTGGTAGGTTAACTAGCTAGGTGTCACTTAACTGAGCTTGAAGTAGCAAGCTTGCGCTCGCATGCTAACGGTAGTCTTGGACTATTTATAAAGGGAAGTTCCCATTGCGTTTTGTATGCTAGTGTTATTGTCTCGTTTTTATTTTTATTATTATTATTATTATTACTACTACTGTTTACCAAAGAGCAACAAAAGTGCAGTATGGCACACTAACGTTTGAGATGCTCAAGTAAACTTTGCAGCTAACGCACTGTGAGCTCACTGGCTCGATATCCTCGATTTTATCATTTTAATTCATGAAGATGGACATGAGGAACATCGTCTGTGGAGGTAAGTCACTGCGACTGTAAAAATTATTTTAAAATAAATATAAGAATGCGGTCAAACTATTGTGGTTATTCAGAGCATTTCTTATGATACTCCCCTTAACAGAGATTTTATGCCCTGTGACCACGCACCTAGCTAGGCCGCTTGTCATATTGAGGCGATGTTGCTGCTTCATGTAGGCCTACAGATCAGTCCAATAGTGCATGCAGCAATGCCATATATTTGTCAATACATATTCAACAAGGTTAAAGCATGACTACTGAAAATGTCGCCACTGCAAGTTCTGTTGATCGTTGTGCTTCGTTGAGCCTACACTGAGATAGTCGACTCCATAAGTAAACATTGTGCTAAAGATGCTATGAGGCAGCATTCAGTTCTAGATCTGCTCCCAAAGATTCAACAATTTGTAGAAGAAGTGATCCCACGGTATAGCCCAGAGGTGGGCAATGAGGGCCGTATCTGTCCCTGGTTTTCACACCAACTTCTGGCCTTTAATTAGTTGATTGTCTAAATTAGCTAAACCATTTATGAAATCTGACATTTCAGGCGCATATCTTTAAATTAACATGAATGACCACCAAAGACTGTTCTTGTCTCCCTTCATAAAACATTTTTCTTTGATCTAATCATTGGACAAATTTATATTTGTGTATGCAACCAATTAAATAAATTAGTCAGGGTAATTGATAAAAATAAAAACCTGCATACACACCGGCCGTCCAGGACCGGAATTGCCCACCCCTGGTATAGCCTATAATACAGAAGTGACTCATAAATGACATGCATTAAATCTGTGACTTCTCCTGCAATAGCTCTATCATGATTTTTTTCCTTAGTTATTGTAGTCGTGTGGTGATTTTTCCAAGACTGGTTTACATTAACAGGTAATTTTCTAAACCTGTCCTTCACTCCCTTTGCCTTCTCCAGCGCTCCTGATCTGGCCTCACCAGTGCCTCTAACGCAGCAGTCTGTCTCTCAGCATGAGACCCATAGACTGATGTGGCTTCTGTGTGGCTGAAGTTCTGATGTGTCCTGATGAGATGAGTTAGTGGGGCAGGGCAGTGCCGTGAGGGGCCAGGCTGCTCCTCAGAGACAGAGAGCAATGGATGAGGGCTCTCCTCACAGAAACAGGGTACTTTCACCCCCCTGTGCAGATGTAGACGCCAGTGGACATGGAGCTGCTCTATTTCTGCATGCAGTTACACTATTCTATCACTAGATGGCACACCCAAATCGTTTATTACATATTCACGACAGAGCCTTGCCTGTTACCGATTTAGAGTATGAATGTGGACGAGTTAAAGGGCATCTAAAGTCAATTCCCATCGTTTATCAGCCAATCAGCGAGCTGCACCTGCGCAAACGAGCCGAAATGGAAGGATTATCTACGCATGTACACAAACCATTGGTTTATATGAATAAAATTGGTCATGTGACAATGCAAGATGTCAACAAAAGCAAGTGGTTTGTTTGTAAACATTGGACGTTCAACGTCCCGTCTGAGAATCGACTTTAGATGCCCTTTAAGTCGGATCCCTGTTTCCCAGGAATTGTGGGAATTGCACTCCTCAGCCAAGCCTCATGCAAACTGCTGAATATACCGCACTATTATATCCTAGTGAAACAGGCAGTGATGCAGTGGCTGAATATAGTTTCTTACCACTTGGATAAAACTAAGTGGAAATTATTTCCTAGTTTAATTTTGGTAGATGTTATTAACAATAATCTTTAAGGGTGCCATTAATTGTGAAACCTTAATTTGGAGGAAATTGATTTTTTATTGGAACATTAATATTGTTCAGTATTTCTCATATGTCATTTAGAATTTTGCTATAAGTATATATTTTTTTACATTTTTTTTAAAGAATTGTTTGTGCATTGCTAGTCAGGGGTGCCTGTAATTTTGGAGCCCACTGTTCTAGGACTGGGTAAAATTTGCATCGGTAGAAGTGAGTAATACGTACTTTAAAAATTAGGAGGACCTTTTTGCTTAAACTATTTTCTGTGATTCTAATGTTCTGGCAGCTGTGAGCTTTATGTGAGCTTTCTTGGAGTGCATCCCGTTCATGCCAGACAGGAGGATAAAGATCTTCTTGCACGCATGTTTGTGTTGTTTTTCTGGCGGTATTGCACTGTTAAAATTACTTGATTTTAAAGTGTCCCTGGCTTGGTCTCTTCACATTATTCTTTGCCTTTGTGCAGCAGGTACCTTGTTTGGATCAACACCGAAAAAGGAAAAGACGGCAAAATTCCAAATGAGGAAGCAGTCAGTCGAAGAATGTATAACCATTTTAAAAGGACAATTCAAGGCATTGATACTCATAAAAGATATTGTGAGAATCTTGACTAAATGCATTTTTTTCCTTTTATTGCAAAGGATTATTTTTTGTGCATTGTTGGTTCCCAGTTCCTGATGACAACATTTTCCTGAATTGACAGAATAAATTATTTAAAACTTGAAATTTATTCTCTGTATATTTGTGATTGTTATGACTTGAAAATCACAACAAAGAAAACCAGCAATGACAACTTAAACAAATTTATTCTTCACTGATAAGAAAAAAAACTTCAACAAATAATCTACTGTTTAATCTTATAATAACACTCTAATGCCACTATGTAACTCTGATGCCAAACAAAAACTCTGCCTCTACTGACCAAAATCACAGCATTTATATAGACTAGCCACATTCTGGAAAGATCTACAGGATTCCTGGGTAATCCCGCCCCCTCGAGGCAGAAAGATGCCAGAAGCTTTTAGAAAGCACTAGTCTATTTCTTCACAAAGAAGTGGTATTGCATCAGATCATGTTTTTCTACAGTCATACCACTAGAGGGTGCCAAATGATAACCAAAATAAACAAATCGCTGACCAGTCATAATGGGCATTTAAATAGTGTCTAACAAATCTCCATTTAGAAATGAGATATAGTGCTGTACACAAAATACTCATACATAACACCTCCCCTCTTTAAGAAAAGAAAGGTTTGTTAAAAGCTTTCTTTTGTTAAAATTAACAGTTTTATAATCAGTATAATCTTGAACTTTACACAAAAGGTATCATTGATCATTATAACAATTATATACATAACAACCAGTGCAATTTTCACAATCAAATAGAAAAGTAAAATCATATGCGAGAAAGTGTTATTCCAGATGCACTATCTTTGGCCCTGATGTGAGAAATATCCAAATCATACTCCAGCAAAAGTAAACTCCATCTCAGTAATCTTTGATTCTTGTTTTTGATCTTATGCAAGAATGTGAGGGGATTGTGATCAATGAAGACCTTGATGGAAGTAGCTGAACAAGTCAAATAGACTTCAAAATGTTGTAAAGCCAAAACAAGTGCCAAACATTCTTTTTCAATTGTTGAATAGTTTTTCTGATGTTTATCAAACTTTTTGGAAAAGTAACAAACAGGATAATCTACTCCAACAGTGTCCTCTTGCAGTAAAACTGCACCTGCACCAATATCACTGGCATCAACAGCCAACTTGAACTCCTTTTTGAAATTAGGAGATAAGAGAACTGGTGTATTTTTGAGGATAGCTTTCAGTTGGTCAAATGAATTTTGACATTTTTCATCCCAAACAAATTTTGCATTTTTCTTCAGTAAATTTGTCAAAGGTTCAGAAATGATGGAGAAATTTTTACAGAATTTTCTGTAGTAGCCAGCCATCCCTAGACATCTCATTAGTTGTCTTTTAGTTGTAGGCTCAGGAAATTCAGTGATAACTTTTACTTTTGCATCAATTGGTTTGACTTGACCCTGTCCTACAATATGACCTAAGTAAACAACTGTAGCTTTACAAAAGTCACTTTTAACAAGGTACAACATGCATAACTAGTTGAAATATGCCAGACATGAAATTTGACCCTTGATCAGACTGAATAGACTTAGGAAGACCAACAAAGCAGAAAAACTTGTTAAGAGCCTTGATGATAGTCTTCGCCTTGATATTATGAAGTGGAATTGCCTCAGGAAACCGGGTGGAAGCACATGATAGTCAGTAGGTACTCACAACCAGAACTAGTCTTCGGCAATGGTCCAACACAATCAATGATGATCCGACTGAAAGGTTCTTCAAAAGCAGGAATGGGCTTAAGTCGAGCCTTTGGAATATTCTGGTTCGGCTTCCCAACCATTTGACAAGTATGACAGGATTTGCAGTACTCCTGTACATCGGACCTCATGGTAGGCCAGAAGAAATGGTTCCTGACCCATTGAAGGGTCTTCTTGATACCCAAATGACCTGACATAGGATTGTCATGGGCCAGACTAAGAGTTTCTTGACGATAAGACTTTGGAAGAACAATTTGATGGGTGATCATCCACTCTTCATCTGCAGAAACATCAGGTGGACGCCACTTTCTCATAAGCACACCATTTTTGTAGTAAAAACAGACAGGAACTTGAGTCGCCTCTTGTTCACTTACAGCCAGTGGTAGAAGATGCGCTAGATCACGAGCTTGCTGTTGCTCCTGAATAAGTTGCCTCCAAGAAAGAATGTCATTAGAATGACCTGACAAGGACAAGTCTGAAGATTTCCCAGACATCTCAGGACTTGAAGGTTCCTGATGAAAAGACTGCCCAATGAAGGTGTCAGCCAGGTTGAAGTCCAGGTCAGCATCATCTTGAATAGCCTTTTGGCCATAGAACGTTGCAGTTTAGCTTGGCTTCCGGGAGTGTGTAGTAACTGCACATGAAGGATAGAGGTCTGGAATTTCCTCCTCTATAGAGTCAGATTCTTGATCAATCAAAGGAGTGTCAGTTACAACAGGGTGAGGCAGGCACAACCTTATCCCCAGCAAGATCATTACCAAGAAGCAAATAAACACCCTTTGAAAGGAAGAAGACCTAACACCAACAGTAACAGGCCCAGAGACCACGTCTGATTTGAGATGAACATTATGGAAAGGTACACTTGTAAAACCACATTCTACTCCTTGAATAAAGACATTAGCCTGAGTAGACGATTTGTCCGAAAAAGGCAGAATATCTGAAAGAATAAGAGATTGGGAAGACCCAGTATCCCTTAGAATTCGAACAGGAGCAGATGAGGAAAAATCATGTGAAAGTGAAACAAAACCATCGGTGATGAATGGCTCAAAACCCTCCATAACAGAATCAGACACAGAAGGTAGAAGATCAGGTGAACTGACCTTTGATAAAAGAGATTCTCTCCTAGTGAAAGCAGTTGGCTTGGTTTCTTCTCGTTGTTGTTTTTTCTTGAGAGCATAACACTCAGAAATAAGGTGACCTTGCTTTTTGCAGTATTGGCAAGACACAGAAGGTAAAGAATCAGAGGACTGCTTCTCACTGGAAGGTTTCCTCTCAGAAGTGGCCTTGGAATCATTAGAAGTGTTATTAGAAGAAGTCTTGGACTGAGACTTGCCTTGAAATTTATAAAAAGTGGATTTTTGGACAAAAGAAGACTTATGAGTCAATGCAGAACTATCAGCCAGGGTGGAAACATCTTGCAAAGTAATAGCTTGTTTCTCCTCAAGGAAAGTCTTGATATCAGGCTGGATACACCTTTTGAATTCCTCAACCAGAGTAAGTTGCCTCATTCTGTCAAAATCTTTCTCAGCTTTCATGGAATTACACCACTGATCAAACAAATGTTCCTTCAACCTGCCAAATTCAACATGAGTTTGACTGGCTTCCTTGGTCTTTTGAATTCCCAGAATCCCCCACAGAAATTTTTGCCTGTGAGCCTCGGGACTAATTCATAACCCTTCAGAATGGCAGATTTGACAAAATCATAATCAGAACACTGTTGGACAGATAACTGGTTATAGATTTTCCTAGCTTTACCAGTAAGAACACTTTGTAACATCATTGTCCAATGCGCTTTTGGCCATTTCAAATTTTCAGAAATTTTCTCAAAATGGGTCAAGTATTGGTCTACATCATTTTCTAGGAAGGGAGGAACAAGTCTGATGTGTTTAACCACATCAAAATGATCAGAAAGTCCAAAAGATTTTGTAACAGTACCTGCTTCTATTTTCTTCATTTCCAATTTGTACTGCATCCTTTTTTCTTCTAGTTCTAGTTGTTTCTCTAACCTTTTTTCTTCCAGTTCTTTCTCCCTCTCCAACCTTCTTTCTTCCAGTTCTCTCTCCTTCTCCAACCTTCTTAATTCCAGCTCTAGTTGTTTCTGGCGTAGCTGCATCTCAAGTCTTTGCAGCTCTGTTGCAGACACTTCCACATCTTTAATCAATTCTGCTGCTTCTTCCCCAAAGATATCTTCATCGATGAAATGTTGCACCAAAATGTTGAATATTTCTTGTTTCTTCATTGATGATTTCACATCAGATAATCCAAGGGTTGAGGCTATTTGTAGCAAGTCCTTCTTCTTTGCCAGCACAATTGATTCCTGGGTTGGAGTTTTCAAAAAATTTTCAACATCAAAAGTCATGATTGCTGCTTTTTCAAATAGTCACAAGATTTAAAATAATAATTCAGCTTTAATCTTTAGTGAATCCAATCGTTGATCCAATGAATGGTTTATCTCAGTGGGACCTCCAATTTGTTATGACTTGAAAATCACAACAAAGAAAACCAGCAATGACAACTTAAACAAATTTATTCTTCACTGATTAGAAAAAAAAACTTCTACAAATAATCCACTGTTTAATCTTATAATAACACTCTAATACCACTATGTAACTCTGATGCCAAACAAAATCTCTACTTCTACTGACCAAAATCACAGCATTTATATAGACTAGCAACATTCTGGAAAGATCTACAGGATTCCTGGGTAATCCCGCCCCCTCCAGGCAGGAAGATGCCAGAAGCTACTAGAAAGCACTAGTCTGTGTCTTCACAAAGAAGTGGTATTGCATCAGATCATGTATTTCTACAGTCATACCACCAGAGGGTGCCAAATGATAACCAAAATAAACAAATCGCTGACCAGTCATAATGGGCATTTAAATAGTGTCTAACCAATCTCCATTTACAAATGATATACAGTGCTGTACACAAAATACTCATACATAACAGTGATAAAGTGGTACATTCCACATTTCATTCAGAAATGATGTAATTTAAATTAGAACATTATGATTATAGTGAGAGGATACAATAAAAGCGACGGTAGTTGCAGTAATATGAATCACGACGACAGATCCTATTGCTATAAAATGTATTTCATTATACAGCAGATGTATTTTGGACTACAGTAACTTTTTCTGTTGAACAAATAATAGCAATTTATTTTCCAATTGCTGTCAGTAGCTTCCTGTTATTTTTACTAGATGTTTCAGGGTAGTACCTAACTAATTATGTGGATAATTTCTTAAGTCTCATATTGTAGCTTTATTATCGTTATCACGTCTTAATCATTATTGACATCATATTTGGTGGAAAAAAATAAGTTGACCAAACTTAAGGTTGAAAGCTGGAAAGGATCTTTGAGTTCACTCAACTTCATTCTGAAAGAACTTGGAATTTGAGGTTGAGCAAACTGAAAAATGCTTTGCAGCTGGTTAAATTATTATAATTTTTTTTATTCTGGGTCATTTTTTTTACAGTGTTGTATAACACGATTATTAATCGTGAACAGGTTGAGAGTCGCCCAACCCTGCAATGAAGATAATCGATCACTGTGCGTATTGGCGCTTAATATTCGCAAAAATTCTATCCAAACATGAGCTTCCAATATGTGCATTAATCTATATCAGTAAAATTAGGCGGCAGATATGTTAGATGCCGATAAACTGGGTTTATTTAACGTTTACCGAAAGCCACGTTCTCGAATCTGGACCACTGGACAGTTGAGAAGCAATCGTCAACATTGTAGTTACGGGATTATAAACAGCAGCTGTGCTAATTTCGAAGGGAATAAAAGCAAGAATACAACTGGGTAGATCACGGTCGTGCAGGCCGTCTTACGCACTATTGAGTGGTTTAACATCAGTAATGCTGTGAAATTCACATTGAACTTCCCGCATATTTGCGAAAAGATCTGAGCCGCGAATAACTGGTTTTCATATTTGTTTTCGAGCTTTAAAAAAAAGCATTTGGCCGCAAGAAAACCATTTTTCTACTTTATGTCCGTTTTCATTCATATTAAACGTGGCCCATGGTACAATCTCGGGCTGAGATAACCTTTTTGCATCACGTTTGGAATAGGGAAACCCAGTTGGGCTAGGTAGAAATGTGACTGGGTGAAAAGGGAAAGAATCGCTTCATTTGCAAGGAGTTTGCCCACTTCTTGACGACGCATAAGCCCAGTGTATTACTTGTCCATAAGCCTTTCAAAATCTTTCTGAATTTGCAAGGAAAATTGCAGAAAAAATAAAAGCTGGACCGGGAATTCTGAATAAGAAGCAGCGAACAGGACACCAACTTAAGCCTCGTATGACATGTCGTTGCTTAGTAAAGAAAAGTATATTTGGTATGGCCTTTTTTATATTGGTTCTAACCAAGGTATGTGTAAGCGCTGCAACATTACACCCGTATATCAGGCTCGCATTCACAATCTGCCACAAAAATCCGATGGGAGAAATACTATTTATATTAGGATAGTTTCGCAGACAATATACACTTATGTTAGCAACATTAATTTTGAATAATATATTGTCTGATAATACCCTGTTTATTACTTGAATTGCATACGATTCTTCTGCTTTTGGTTCATCTTGCTACTTGCTGGCGGAGAGGAAGCAAAATTTCTTGTTCCTATGAAATTTGATTTCTGAGAGTTTTCATGAGCCTAAATCAATGGCAACAAAACTATTTCCTACACTGAATCTAAATTGAAATCGTTGGCTTTGGGTTTAAACCAACGTTGTAATGAATGGGGAGAGGATTAAGAAATGTTTTTCGCCTTTGGTCGGTTTTCCGACGGTTGCCTGATGTTGGCCCGATGGACATTCCACCGTCTAGCCGACGTCGGTTTGCAACGTCAGCCCGATGGAATTGACGACGGCTGCCGACGTAAAATCAACGTTGGCCCGACGTATGCTTGCTATCTGGGAAGCCTATGAAAAAGCTTATTATGTTGATGATTCAAGAGTATCAGGGCAGTACTTTGCCGTATCACTCACTCTGGGCATGACACCCATGTGACTGCTGAACCTACGCTCATTCCGCAGTACCTCAGGTGTTTGTCCCTCTCTAGACGCACTTCAGCCACAAGACTGTGAAAAGCACCCAGTTCTCTCCTTCTCCGGTTGATCGGGTGAACCCACAGTCTCTTGCGGTTTCTTTCCGGCGCATTCGTAGCAAGAGATACAGCGCAATCGCTTTCCTTCTGTCGACAACTCACTCTGAAAGCAACAGCAATTATAAGATTTATTCTAATAAAAATTAGAAATTAACAATGAAATGGTAGCATTGTCAAAGCCATTCAACATCTGTACAAAAGAGGTCGAGAATACGTTGTACTGTTCTCCATGATCAACAAGCAGATTTAGAAAACTATTTCTATTTTTTTTTTCATTTAAAAATAATGAAGAGGTATATTCACCCATTGGTAAAGGGAGAAAAAAGCTGGATACAGTGGCAAGACGAACGTTCAGCACCTCAGCCAGTCTGAATTGTCTGGACTGCTCCTTTTACGGTCGTTTGGCGCCTAAACGAATTGTTTCAGCCTCGAATAATGTAAATTAGATCGCTTTTGAAAGCACATTCCACATCCTGACACCCTCCCCCTACCCCGAAAGTGCCTTCAAAATGAGCAAGACCAATTCTGAAGGATTTGCTGTGTATTAGAATATTATCATTTAATTAAATTATGTGTATGATTCATAACGCTCGAGCATGCTTCCCCTACTGTCAATACAAAATATAAATCACGTTTATAATGAAATGAAATGAAATAATATATTATTTTAAGGTGGTTTTATGGGGAAAGTCGTGCAGAGACACCGGCCTGGAAGGAAAAGCCTGCGGCGGAGCTGCTGTTGACCCGTGAGATGTGTGATCGGGGCTGTCGCCGTAAAGCAGCAGCAGCGCCTGACACGACGCAACAGCGCCGCTCCCGCAGGCAGTGTGGGCCAGGCCTTAGGCGATTGGGTAAAGGCTTTGGTGTTGAGCCTCCCCCTAAGAAATCAATTTATTAAAAAAAAAAAAGTGATACAGAACATGTTGCCTATACTTGATTATCTTTATGTTTACTCTGTATCTCTAAACAATGTTCATGATGGAAATACATTTAGTCTTGTCATGGTTGCTGTGAAACCTGGCTACCTGTGGCAGGTGTTTGCCTCTTGTAGTGTCCAATCTCTGGCCCTGCCTGCGACTGCAGGGAATAACACTGTTTCTCACGCTCATCACTGAATCACATAAGCAGGGGAAAGGAGGCATTTATGAGGAAACGTGCGTCCTGTCTTACATCTCGTCTGCCTGCGATGTAACACCTGACCCAAATTTCCCTTTTCATTACTGTTTTCCTCTCACTGACCAGTTGTGCTTGGAACAAAAGTTGTGACCTGCAGCCAGTTTGCTTCCCTGTTTCATTTCTTCGGTACATTTGCAGTCGTCCTTGTTGTTTGAAAGAAGCCAAACATTTTGAAAAAAAAAAAGCCTTTATTTCAATCAGAAACCTCACTCACCTGCACACTATTGCTGCCATTTCCTATTGATGAATGAATGGGCTTGACAGGCCTTTCTCAGCAACAGACTCAGATTGCCCCCCCCAACAGCCAATCACAGTGTGCATAGTGGATAAACGCGTACACGAAACACAACGTTATCCGTGGCAACGTGGTGAACCGCACCCCTTACTCTTAATGTAGGAGTTCACCTAAGTCCTTAGTAAGGGTTACCAGAATCCTGAGAAGCTTTGTGAATTACTTTTATGATTTATCTCTTAGTTAGGAACTTCTAGCACCACTAAGGAGTATTTCTAGCAAGATAAAATTCCTTGTGAATAAAGCCCCTGGTCAGCACTGACACTAAAGAAATATGAGTTGGTGCAAAGATGAAACATATTTCCAGACATCTGATTATTCAGAGGAAATTCATGCTGAACTTCAAAAAATAGTTTGACAAAATCTTCATTGACTACAACTTATTTTACGCCTGGCCAACTATGGTAATTTATCTAAAAAATGCGCAGGACCTTTAATACCCAACATGATAGTGCTACTTATATCTGTATTCAGACCATGCAAACTCACACACATTTGCCTGCAGCTCAGTGACTGGTTTTCTAAAAGCAGCAGTACAGTGCTATAAGAGAGAGAGAGAGACTGTGCCAATAAATACACATCCATGTCACAGGATAAACAGAGGATTCCCCTGACCATATCTCTGTCCCTCTCTGAGTGAAACACTAGTAGCGGGTACAGGGCAAATCTCAGCCTCGATGTACAGTTAATGAGAAGGAATGAATGCTAACCATTATTTCACAAACAGGACAATATAAAAGCATTAATGGAGAATAAGGAAAAGAGCAGTACATTCCCCTCATTATAGCTCATATTTAAGGTCGTTTGAGTTTCCCATTATCTGACGCCTTGACAGCCTGCTAATTTTCCTGGGTTCCAAGAAATACATTAGCCTGCATACAGCACATACAGGAGTAATTAAATGCTAAGAACAGAGAAACCGAAAAAATGAAATGAATAAAATAATTAAAAAATAAAAATAAAAGAGAAAAATAAATCGAATAGAACAATGAAAAAAAAACACACACACACACAAAGGGTGAGGAAACACACATTGAAAAAGTAGAACTGTGTGAGACCAGGACAGTGTATGTTGGTGGAGATAGGATTTGAGCTTCTTTTTAAAACATACCTTTCCTCATACTGAACAAATAAAGACCTGACAGATTATTATATGGCATGATAGCTTAATATATCACATTTTTGTCCATATAGTTTGATTTTGAGTGGGGTAGAGGCACCTCGTCCAACACGTCTCTCTAGATAAATGGGAGAGACTACTCCAACTTGGAAGTGTTTGATAAAAGAAAAAATAGAGAAACTGAGCTTGAGTACCTGTACAAAAGAGTCTTTGCAATCTAGCAAATATTTTCTTCTGAATTGTCATCCAAGAAAGACATGAATGCATGTCAGCTACACTGGACCGAGAGAGGCCAACCAGAATGAGTCTGGCTTTGTGGCTCCTGTTTCTGAGGTCGCTGTACAGAGCAGATGACAGGAGACACAGAACCAAAGAACCAAAGAACACGCAGCCTGTGAAACCATTAGGGCGGGAGGATAAATGCACATTTTCTGATAGAGGCAACAGCCCAACTCATTTCTGGAGACAATCATGTCAGTAAGATCAGACCAGGACAGTGAGCTCTCAAGACAGTCCCAGAAGCCAATCATCCTTGACTAGCTGTGTAGGTAACTGTGAATTAAGTTTTGGATATGATGATAATTGCTTAGTTCCAAATATCATGAAAGCTGATGGATGTACAGTAGTGTGCAACTATTCTGTAATTTAGCCATATGTAATATTGGGCTCACTGGACAGAACCTGTCTGAGCTCTGAAGATGTGGGAGCAGCTTACTACAGGTTATGTCATCAGCATGCAGAGTTATGCTGGTCTGCTTTATAGTAAAGAGGTCATTTGTAAAAGTAGAAAAAAGAAGTGGCCCTTGGCAGGTCCGCACCGCAGTCCAAATCTTCGCTATTCGGCAAACTGCTAATAAAATACACTCTTTGTGACCTAGTGGGGTGGATATCTCTTAAACCAAGAAATGGCTGACATTGTCCAGTCAATTCCTGTCAGCCAGTTATCCGACGTGTGTCAAAGCAGTGCAGGTTTTATGGCCAGCCCTGCATAATACATGCAGGCTAATCCTTTTGAGGTGAGGTATGCTTTTATTAACTGAAATACAACCTTTTTTGATCCTTACTCAAAATCAGACATTATGCTGAGAGACCAGCTGGTGGGGCCTTTTAAAGCTGCTTTTGTGTCCTTGGGAAGTGGGATAACCTTCCCCTGCTTCCATAACCTTGTACACACTGCACTAATCACACAACTATTGCAAATATGACAGAACGGTGATGTGACATGTAAAGCAGATACTAATTACAATTTGCTGTCAAGGTAGTCAGTATCAGCAGACGTCATTGGGCAGAGAGCAAAACAACCTTTCAACCTTCCCAACATCAAGCTGTTGAAATTCAAAAGCCCAAATTTATCTCCCATAATACTTCAGTAATAAATATTTCAGGGTTAGAAATGCTGTGACAAAGTCTGGACACCTTATTGACCAAAAAAAAAAATTTACTTAATTTGCTATCAGAAAAGGCTTAGTCAAATAAATGACTTCAGATTCCAAAATTCATAGGATTATTTATTTATTATTCATTCATTCCATCATGGCCATAATCCATGATTATTTCTTTAAAGTAATTTCTCTTGTTCACTCTGTTCTCCTCAGTCAGATGATTTTGTGAACTAAAGAAGAACTTTCTTTCCACTTGTGAGATTGAAAAACAAGCAAACTTCTTTGCTTCATCTCTCTGAGTGATTGAAGTATTGGGGTAGGCATCCAAGGGACACTTTCAGATTTAACAGAACATTTCTTTGAATGGGCATGTATGTGAGCTGTTCCTTTAAAATACAGCTTAAAAATATGCAACCACAAGTGTTATGGAACCACTGTCCTAGAGCATGTCAGGAGTATTTCTATGAGTGAGATGAATACATGTTGGAATTTCAACCCCAGCATTGTTCACGAAAAATGTAATGGGTTTTGACATTAGTTGAAATTGCCCACAGGTGTTCATAGTAGAAATAAACTTGCTCTTCAGAAAGCACCTTTCAGGCAGCCAGTCATTATTTAAGTCCCCAAGCAGATAAATTTCTCCATCTTCCTCGACATTCCTGCCTATAATTTCACAGAAAACACTTAGATAGTGCATGTCATTGCCAGGGTGATTAGTTACGGTCCAGACCAGGCGTCCAGTGCAGTCAGGCGTACAATCCAACAGGTAGTTTATTTACTCGCAGCAATAGATCACATTGTTTAAAAGAATATTATTGCAACTAAAAATTGCTGCCCCATCACCAAATCCGTTTCTATGTTTATTTAGATATGGTGAAACCTTCATTGGCCACCTCAAAGTTTTCTGAAGAAGAGTCCAAATGAGTCCCTGAGAGAGTAATGATGTTTATATCGGTACACTGTACAAAACAAGCAAGTTCTCACATTAATGTGACCAATTGTAGTTATTTTGTGGTTATTCCTCCTTTAGATGTCCAGGAAATTTCCCATTGAGATTTGAATGCCTTTTTTAAGCGAGAGCTGGCCCTAGGGGTATAACAGAGATGGATTCAGTCTGGTAATCACTGCCTGCCCTATAAACATTGCCTGTGTTGTTCTCTGAGTATACCGTATGCCTTTGTGTTCAAAGGCTTTCGAGGGTCCGTATGAAATGTGCTCATGAAATGTCCATCTTGAAAGTGCAGCCGAGGCACTGATCTGTATCTCAGCACAATCTATTTGCTATTGAGCTGCCACGGTTACGAGTTCGCCAAACCAACACTTGTGCTCCAGTTTAAGAAGCTGTCAGTGGTATGTGGCAGTCAAATTCAATTAGGCAAAATGAAAATGTTATTAATAAATAGTCAACTGAATAAAATCATTGGCTATTTCTTTTGTCTAATTGATATTCATGCTCTGTGAGCTCTACAAATCATATTTACAGCTATTGAAATATTCTTAATCAAACTCATCAAAAAGGCTAATTTCATTTTTAATTGCGTTTTAAGAAGCAACGTCGTTGATAGTAAAATGTGCAGTTGAGTGATAGAGCTCAAACTAGTTTTAAGCGAGACGTTAGCAGTTATAATACCCTTTGACCATGTCACTACACTGTGCACCAAATTCATCTCTCCCATTTGCACTCCACTCCAGCCGATAGTTTTTCTTTTAAACCCTCTTGGCTATTCAAGGAGGGCTCCATTCTCCCTCATTGAGCGAGACAGCTCAGATCGGTTAAATCAGATGCAAAAACTAAAACTACAGAAAAAAAAATCAATCAATTAAGTAATTAATTTAAAAAATAAATGAAAAATGCATATTTAAGTTAAGCCAAGCTTAAAATTATATTTTAGTTCTTTAGTTCATAATCATACTATAATTACACTACATAGAATAGAATCAAGTACTACAGTCAGCTCATGAATGACTTATATAGTATACAATGTATTAAAAACATATATGATAACATCATAAAGATAAAATTAAAATCAATTCTTAAGGTGTCCAACAGTACCGGTCTTCAATGTCACGTTTTCAATTTCAAGATGTGCCACACACCTCCAGTGGGGATACGCTGGGACTGCAGGCAGGCCTGTCCAGCACCCACGCTCTCTTACATGGTCATGCCTTTGTAATGCATGCAGAATGTGGTTTTGCATTGTCTCGTTGAAATTGGAATGGACATCTCTAAAAAAAAGTGTCATTATGAAGGCTGAATGTGCTGCTTCAAAATCTCTGGGTACTTTACAGCATTCATAGTGCCTTGACTGCAGTGCAAGTCACCCTAGCATAGTGCTGATAAATGATGGTTCTTGCTGTAGTGCTGTCTGATTCATGGGTTTGTGCTTATCAACAGCCCAGGTTTTCAATCGGATTGAGGTTCTGTAACCAAAATGTCCATGGGAGAACATTGATTTTGTTTGGGGATTTTAAGGCATGCATTGGGTCTTTGCCTTGCTAGAAAGTCCACATATAGCCAAGTCGCAGCCTTCTGGTAGAGGCAACTTGATTTTCTTCCAAACCTGTCTGATATTCGGAGGAATCCACGCAGCCATTGATTGTAACCAGCAGGGTGCCGTCAGATGTTCAGAAGGTCTTCAGTAACCTCACACTTTACCACTCGATTGTGCTCAAGCTGTTCTCGTTCAAGTTTGCCTTATTAACAATAAAACAATTTATCGACTGAACAACCAACAACATTCCATGGCTTATAATAAGAAATGATAATGAAAAAGCTGAATGCCTATTGCTTACATTTATATAATTAATATGGTATTGTAAGGACAGCAACGGCAACATAAATGCAAAAAATACAAAACTTCCGCTGACTTTGCAGCATTTATTTTCGCCATCAATCAGCTGTGCAGCGTGCCTAACAACGCCCTTCAGCGCGACCACATTCAGGATATAGAACGGATTCTCGTGGGCTAATTGCTTAATGAGCCTCACAAACTAAGCAAATCTGCGCTGTTTCACGAGTTAAAAGAGCCCAGAAATGATAAAGATGTAATTGTAAACACCGCGCAACTAGGCCAAGGAGGGTCCTAGCTGAGGTGGAAGGTCTCAGCGTGTTTGCCTTAACAGCCAGGGAAAAGAAAGTCTTCACGGTCTTCATTATAATAATGGGGTCTGGCTACAGCTTCAGCACTAGACCACTGCCTCAGGCCAAACATGATGACGTCTATCACGTTCTGCTTTTGAATGGCCTGAAACATGCCTTGCGGATGCTGTGGTCCTCATGTCGTAGTGGTTGCAATTCATCTGACTCCATATGAAATTTAGGATATAAAATTTAGTTATACCCAATTGCGGTTAATATTGACTTGACTCCAATTTATGAATTGAGAATTATGTTGTGCATCGGACCCAGAACTGGTCTACGCCTTACTCCTTCGGACCAGAAGCATCTGTACAACCCACTTTGGTGGATTAACTCAGAGGCTGGCGGTATTATTATGCGCAGTAATTTGACATAGACAATAGCTATGACTAGGGATTACCGGGGCCCAAAGCGAGAAACTCTGAAGTGTGACATTATCAGTTCAGGGACTTCGTGTTTGAAAGATTTCCGTTCAGGGACCAAGCCGACTTGGTATAACGGAATCTCCTCGAAGCCTAATCATAATAAGACCAATCACAGCGTGGAAAATCCACTAATAACGCAGACCAAGCGTGTTGATCAGGCATTGCACTTACAGTCCTACGTTACCCAAGAAGGAGATGGGGCTTCGAGCTGGAAGGGAATATGTTCCTCCAAATCAGAATCCCACAACAAAATGTAATACAATTATCAATTTATTTCGCCAGGCAGGCCCAAGCTTACATCACACAAACCAATTACATTGTTACAGAAAGGTAAAAAGTAGAAGTCATATCATACCTGGCACAAAAAACTACACATATACACAAAGTATATGAGGGAAGGATGGATACACGCTTCCATAGCAATATCACGTCATATCGCCCAAGACCTTCCATGACTAGATTAAAGCTAATCACGGCATAGAGATGCGCTTGGGGGAAGTTGAATGCAATGTTCCATTGTGATACCGGCTACACACATACAGATGCACATGTGGGAAGGCGATCCCCATAACTGCCTTTGGCTACATCACGGCATGGACATGCACGCATGGGAGACCGGGTGTGGTCTTCCCCGAATCCTTTGTTTCTCTTTCTTTTAAGCCCAAACTCCAGAAGCACTTCCTACAGCAGGGTCATAAATCAATTTGGGTAATCAGGAAGGCAACCCCTCCTCAGAGGGGGTTTGGGAGGGGGCATTACCATGAGAAGCAGAAGTAGATTTCTTTTCATACTTATTGAATGAGGGCTCAGTACAATTTTGATCCCTTCGAAATATGCACCATGCGATTTCGGAATCTTAGTGGAGTAAAATGATACCAAACACAATATGCTTGCACTACAGTTTGCCATGAAACATCAGTTACCGTCCAGAATTACAAAGATAACTGGTATTAATGTTAACAATCAGCTTATGTCGTAAAATAAAAATAGACATTGGATTTGCAACATTGGGATGTAATGTGAATCATTTTGCTGGTGAAATCTCTTGAAAAGTCGAGTTTATGGCACTGCGGCATTCTCTCTGCCCAAGTTGTTTCAGTCATTTTCGGGTGGCTGGCAAGACGTTCAACGCTGACTTTTACCCCAGAAACTGTCCATTAACCCCAAGGCAGAGGGCCGCTCCAACTGTCGTGACCTAAGTTGAACAGACCAAGTGACGCCATACAGACCCTAATTGCATCTGCTCTCATGACCGCAGAGGTCTCTGCCAGGTGCTGGGGCCCTTAAGACAATAAGGGTCTGTTCGCCAGAGTTCTGCTTTCCACCGCGGCTTACATAATCATATTTTACGTTGTCATTTTTGTACGGTATAAAACCACCTCATTTTTGTACAATGCTATAAAAATAAATTATACCTCATAATTTTGAGGTTGCTGAAAAAATATAACAATGCTATCAAAAATAAATTATACCTTTGTTCCTGGTCCTGGACCAATTAGTCTGAACCAACCCCTGTTGGAATGAAAACAGGCCAAAAACATTAGTAAACTTTTACTGAGAGGGTTTTTCTTGTATAGATTCTGTTTTGAAGGGCGAGGTTTTGACCTAAACAGGCCAAATTTGTTCCTCATCTGGACCACCACTGATTGTAACCAATGCCCCTGGACCTCTGGAATGAAAACAGGCCAAAAACATTAGTGATACACCACCATATTTACTGTGAGAATGAGGTGACTTTTCTTGTATAGATTCTGTTTTGACTATTTATTGTGTTTGTACCTTTAACAGTCAAATTTGTTTATCATCTGACCATATGTTACATGTTCAATCATATGCTTTGGCAATATTACCACAACATGTATGTCATGCCAGACAAAGAGAGACAAATTGAGATTGAATTGAGACCTTTTTGAATGTCAAGGTTGTAAAAACCCATTATGGACTTCACTAATTCATCTGCGGTGGAAACATTGCATTTATTGCATAACAATATGCTTCCTCATGCAGTGATATGAAAGAAAGTCTCAAACAATGAATAATTAAAAGGTTGTTGTCCGAGTAGTAAAGGGCACTCAAAGCCACTGTGAGTGTTTTGTATGCGATTAAACCATCGGTAACATCCAGCGCCTCCAACTTCCGGTGCTGAAACAGATGCTCTCTGCTAATGAACATGCTTACAGGCCGAAGATGTGTACTGATAGTATATTATCGTAAAAACAGGATGGTTCATCTGTCCTTGAAGACGGGCCTCATCCGCACCTCATAATAAAGGTGTTGAGAATGGAACTGATCGTTCAGAACACAAAGGAGAACATATGCATATATATCAACATTATTACCATATCAACAACAGAACGTAATGGGAACATTCACTGGCCTGAGCCTGGGCTTGAGTACTGTAAACATTAATTACCATTCATTAATACTACGATCAGGATGATGTTGATCACACAGCGCCCCCACATGGTCCTTATGTTAACAACAAAACAATCCTCGTGGCAATAGCTCAAAAAATGAAATCTCAGGACATTTTTATCGCCCTTTTACTGTAGCAGTGGCTGGCCTAAGGGCTAATGCTGTGATCACATGGGTCACGGTGGAAGTTACACAGAAATTTTGGGAAGGGACAAGGAGAAAAAAAAAAAACCGATGACTCAACCACAAATAAACAGTTTGCTGGTATGGTGATGATACTCAGTGATAGCCTTATAATGCCACCCTTTTCAATGTAGACAGAAGGCAAGGCAAAGTATGTTTATTTGTTTTACACATTTTTATACATAAGAGTAATTCAAAGTAATAATTTAAGATGAAAATGCAGAGTAACATATTGGGAAATGTATGAGCAGGGAGTATCGTACTTTTATCCCCACAAATCCAACGTACTGGTAACAAACAGCTGCTGTATTATTGTTAAGGTATCTGTGTGATTTGAGATTCTAAATTCTTCATAAAACTAGAGTTTACATATCATTCAGAATTGGAAAAAAAAAAAAAAAATATTTTTGATTTCAGCTTGTTTTTAAATGCGGGTCGGTTCGAGTGGAGACATATTCCAAGCCACAGTGAAACCCCGGACACCAGGAAGAGAATAAAAAGAAAAAAAACTGTTCCATCAAAAAGGTTTATAAGATCTAATAATGTACTCGGTGTCTCCAGGCAGGTGGAGGAGCACATACATGGTCCTCTCGAGATTCTGGTTTCCCCTGTATGTGAGTAAATATAAAAAAGAATCCGCAATCCATTCCTCTGTGATCTAACCCACTTATTTGAGGTGAGAGTCATGAGCTGGGAGCCAGTCCCAGCATGCAATGGGCAGGAAGTAGGAACACACCCAGGACAGGTCAGCAATCTAGTGATCACACACCTTACACTGAAACACTCATACCTATGGAAAATATACTGCACAGTCTCCACTCATCATGATATGAAGTTCTTTTAGTTTTTGGTTGGTTACAATATACAGTAGTGTTGCAATATACATACCAGTAGTATCTGCCCGATACCGATAATATGACCAGTATCGGGTATCTTTGCCCGATACCACGCACTAATACCATTAATGACCTGCCTGCTCACGGTCGCATAGGCTACAGTATGTTGCACATTTCTATGTCTAGGGGAGACAGCATTAGAAAAAATACACTTTATAGTCATCACATCACATGCCCATACGCCCTAACAAGAGGTGTATAGTAAAGGTACATGTAGGCTCACGGTTACAGGCTAGTAGTTTTTGTTGTACTATTACTTGACTTTTTTTTTTTTTTTAACCGGAGACAGCTACTAGAAAAAAAAGAGAAAAGATAGCTTTTTTTCGTTACTTTGTCATCACACTCACATGCACTACACGTTAAAATAAACACCAGAGGTGTATGTATAGTAAAGTACAATAGTTGTACAGTAACATGTAGGAATACATAAACAGTCAATACAGTCCTTGTTAAAATCATGTTTTTTGAACATTTGTACAAAACATTATACTGAAACATGAAGTGCTTTTTTTTTTTTTTTCTTTTAAAATCAAGAGAACAGTTTTGTCACTCTGGCATTGTTACATTTAAAAGATAAAAGTAACAGACAGACAAACAAACAAATACACAGACACTGGCCACTTCACTACACCGAGGCAAAAATTAAAATATGTATATAATTCATCATTTAAGGATTATCTGGATGCGGCGTGTTCAAGAAGAACAACGGTGTTCGGCAGGGTATCTTAAACGTTTTGTGCAGATGTTTCTGCCAGCGGACTTGGAGCTGCAAATTTATGCACGTAATTACAATATTTTATCACTAGATGGCACACCCGGATCAGTTATTGAATATTTACAAGCAAGCCGAGCTCGCACAAGCACACACCCACAATCACACACACAGACTTAGAATTGTGAATCTTATTTTACTACAAATATATTAGTAACATATGGTTACCTTAAACATTTTAGTTGTGGTTAAGTTAAATCTTTTTCATTTTTCATTTGTGTAATTGAAATATGGCGATACCACACACTTTAAGTGATGCCTTGTTTGCTTGGAAAGCTATTATTGACTTTAGTTGGATTGAGAATGCCTATGAATGTGTGTAGAAACTATCTGTGCCAATTAATAGTTCTACTGACTTCTTATGAAGTTGGGTGTGTTACCTTGCTTATGCAGCGAGTTTGCTTTTCATTTGTCAAGCTTCAGTAATGTTTTGTCTCATTTGATGGCAGTGCTAGTTCAAAGGCTTTTTGTCGGGCCTAAATACAGAAAGATTTTTTAGCAGTTAGGCCTACTTTTTTTTTTTTTTTTTTTTTTTTTTGGAAATAGCCATGTGTGAATTGTTTGATATTGGCCTCTTCTAGGCTTGTTATAAAAAGAAAATAAAACCTGTACCCCAAAATTGTCATTGTATTTTCCTGGAAAACATTTCAGAAATATCGGTATCGGTACTCGGTATCGACAAGTACACAAAATAAAATACTCGTACTCGTATCGGTTATTAAAAAAGTGGTATCGGTGCATCCCTAATATACAGTGCTTAACAAATTTATTAGACCACCACCCAATGTAAGGTTTATGCTACAGCTGCCCCTAAATTAACAGTTTTGGTAATTACCAAAATCATTTTTTATGTTTCTGTAATGGTAAATCCACCAGTATGCGCAAACTCTTTCATTGCAATGATATTTTATATTTTAAAATATAATTATTGTTGTTATCCATGAATTTTCGAATTTATCGTTTTCCAAAAAAGCAGAATTAAAAGTTAAGCTCAGAATTATTTTTGATTAAGATGCCAAATAACAGTTATACTCGATTCGTGCCTTTGCATTGACTTTAAATGTAATCGGTCATTAAAAAAAAATTTGTTTTGCGTCCGGTGTGAAAGCGACTTTAGGATGTTAAATACATTGGCATGCTAGCTATAACATTATAGATATCGATGTCTCTTTATCTTGCTAGCTAGGTAGCCAAATAGCTTGCTTGCGAGTATTCCATTGCAAGCGAACTGTAGCCTTTTTAGCTCGCTAGCCAGTTGGCCATATAGCTAAATACATTGGCGTGCTAGCTATGACACACAGTTTGATATCACTTTGGCTTGCAAGCTAGGAAGCCAACTAGCTCGCTTACTAGTATAACAGTGTACGCATTCAAAGTGAACTGCAGCCTTTTTAGCTCGCTAGCCAGTTGGCTATGTAGCTAAATACATTGGCGCGGTAGCTATACTATTGCTAGCTAGGTAGGCAACTAGCTCGCTAGCGAGTAAGACTGTACGCAAACTGTAGCCTTATTTTGTCGGCGTAATCATGACGCAAATTGATCCGCATTAAGGCCTGCAAGTTGAGAGCAAAAAACATCAGCTAGTCAGTGGGCGTGGTTTTTGATTCATCATTTGGGCGGAAGTAACAAAAATTGCTTGCTGTAAACGATAAATGTCAGTTAGGTGTGGTAAATGATGAATAGTAGAATGAAGTTTATCAAATCAATTGACAATATATGACTATTTTTCAATTCACTTGATAATTTATGACTGTTTTTCGATTTACATGCATTTTCATCACCTCCATTTTTAATTCACATGCGTTTTCATCTCCACCAATTTTATCAATTAATTTTTGTTACTTCCACGCCTCATAAAAAATTAGTTTTATTGGTTGAATGCAAGAAAGCAACCTGTTATCAAGACCAAAGGAGGCCATACAAAATATAGTGTTTTTTTTGCTTTTATGTGTGAATAAGGACTATTTAGTGGTTTCAGTTCATTATTTGCCAAAGAAATAACAAAATTATTTTTAGTTTTAAACAATTTTTTGTCAATTTCTTAGATATTTGTGTTTTCTTGTTTTTTATGACAAGTGGCCTAATAAATTTGTTAAGCACTGTATATACACACTCACACTCACACACACACACACACACACACACAAGCAATTATTCGCAGGCATGAACGCGTATGCACACGCACACAAACACACACACACACACACACACAATATAAATATAAATATACTGTAGCACTAAAACTGCATCTCAACTCAAAACTAGCACTACATTGAAATTATACATGCTTCCTCTATCTCTTTGCTCAAAACTGAGAAAGGTCTTCATCATTGACAATTATACATGCTTCCTACTGCAGTTATGAATTGGTGAGGCATGGAGTACGCACATTTACAGAATATACTGATATAAAAACAGCTATAGTCAGCCCTTAATAGGCACGTGGACACCACACGTCTGAGAAACCACTACCCACAGGTCACACACCTACTCTAACCAGAGCCACAGCACACACCTCAGCCACCAAACACTATCCCACAGCCAGCCCAGTACAGACACCCATCTATCTAACCAGAGCCACCCCACACAGCCAGCCCACACACCTCAGCCAGAGCCACCAACACACACCTCAGCCACAGGGCCTACCCCCACCCAGTACACACACCCATCTAACCAGAGCCACCAGCACACACCTCAGCCACACAAACACCACCACACAGGGCCAGCCCAGTACACACACCCATCTAACCAGAGCCACCAGCACACACCTCATCCACACAAACACTACCCCACAGGGCCAGCCCAGTACACACACCCATCTAACCAGAGCCACCAGCACACACCTCAGCCACACAAACACCACCCACACAGCCGGCCCAGTACAACCACCCATCTAACCAGAGCCACCAGCACAGACACCCAGCCACACAAACAGAGCCACCAGCACACACCCATCAGCCACACAAACACAAACACCCCCCACAGGGCCAGCCCAGTACACACACCCATCTAACCAGAGCCACCAGCACACACCTCAGCCACACAAACACTACCCCACAGGGCCAGCCCAGCACACACACCCATCTAACCAGAGCCACCAGCACACACCTCAGCCACACAAACACTACCCCACACAGCCAGCCCAGTACACACACCCAGCTAACCAGAGCCACCAGCACACACCTCAGCCACACAAACACTACCCCACAGGGCCAGCCCAGCACACACACCCATCTAACCAGAGCCACCAGCACACACCTCATCCACACAAACACTACCCCACAGGGCCGGCCCAGCACACACACCCATCTAACCAGAGCCACCAGCACACACCTCAGCCACACAAACACTACCCCACAGGGCCAGCCCAGTACAGACACCCATCTAACCAGAGCCACCAGCACACACCCCATCAGCCACACACAACCCCACCACACAAACACTACCCCACAGGGCCAGCCCAGCACACACACCCATCTAACCAGAGCCACCAGCACACACCTCAGCCACACAAACACTACCCCACAGGGCCAGCCCAGTACACACACCCATCTAACCAGAGCCACCAGCACACACCTCAGCCACACAAACACTACCCCACAGGGCCAGCCCAGCACACACACCCATCTAACCAGAGCCACCAGCACACACCTCAGCCACACAAACACTACCCCACAGGGCCAGCCCAGTACAGACACCCATCTAACCAGAGCCACCAGCACACACCTCAGCCACACAAACACTACCCCACAGGGCCAGCCCAGCACACACACACCCATCTAACCAGAGCCACCAGCACACACCTCAGCCACACAAACACTACCCCCCACAGGGCCAGCCCAGTACACACACCACATCTAACCAGAGCCACCAGCACACACCTCAGCCACACAAACACTACCCCACAGGGCCAGCCCAGCCCAGTACAACCACCCATCTAACCAGAGCCACCAGCACACACCTCAGCCACACAAACACTACCCCACAGGGCCAGCCCAGCACACACACCCATCTAACCAGAGCCACCAGCACACACCTCAGCCACACAAACACTACCCCACAGGGCCGGCCCAGTACAGACACCCATCTAACCAGAGCCACCAGCACACACCTCAGCCACACAAACACTACCCCACAGGGCCAGCCCAGCACACACACCCATCTAACCAGAGCCACCAGCACACACCTCAGCCACACAAACACTACCCCACAGGGCCAGCCCAGCACACACACCCATCTAACCAGAGCTACCAGCACACACCTCAGCCACACGAACACCACCCCACCCCAGAATCACAGCGCCATGGGACGAGGCAATAACAGGAACTAAGGGAGCACCAGTCCTCAGGTTCTCTCTATCTGTTTGTCCCCCAACAAGAACTTGGCTAGAGTTTAGACATGCTGAAAGAGAGAAGGGACATAACCGTATGGTTGCCACCTCTTGACTCATAGGCAGCATCCTTAACATTTCCTGTATTGCCCATTAGCAGAGCGAGATGCCTGTGTTCTCTTTGAAAGTGCAGCTCAGAGCAGGACTCTAGAGGAACCCAGTCTCCTATTCCATTCAGGGACCCCCTCCCCCTCTAACATCATGACTAAGAGACATGCAGCAGTTGTATGGTTGTGTATCAAGCAAAGTACTCAGTAATCTTGGCACAAACTCCACTTCAAGATGCCCTAACTCCTGCCATGTTGGTCTTTCTGTATTGTTGGAACAAACCAAAGAATCTAATTCACATGAGCATGGGAAGAACATGCAGACTCCATACAGAAAAGCCTCAGGCCTGATCTTTACCCACAACCATCCTGCTGTGAGGAGACAGCTCTAACCGATGTATCACCATGCCCAGAGTGAGAACACGTTCATATTTACAAAAAGTTTTACATGATAACACATCATATCAATTCAACCTCGTAGGGGAGCAGTAACCATGTCTTGAATCATGACTGATGTGTAATTATCACGCCAAGTTGCATTATGGCCCAGAAATGGAATAACATCAGGAAGAGCACTTCAATGTGGGCTCATAATAGATTCCTGTCACAGAGTTTAATTGCAGTGGCAACACTTCTAATGGTATCTGTCAGTGCTGTTAAACTTTTTAAGACACACAACATTAGCAAATTCAATTTCTCACATGCTTATCACTCTGCTCATTATGAAAGAATCCAATGTAAATTACCAACTTTGGAAAAATAAATCCAATCAGTCGTGTCAGTCTCATTCCGCTCTTCCTCGGCATGTCTCTCCCCTTCGGAAAACTTATTCAGAACTACAGTATTTTCCATGGTTTATATTTGGCTACATCCATTAGCTATAGTTTTTTTTTTGTCTTTTTGTTTCAATTTACTTTGTTTATTTCCTAAATCTGCTTTCCATAAATCAAGAAGTTTGCATTCAATCTCAACTGAAACAAAAAAATTTAAGTCTATTAGCTGCTATGTTAACCAGATTAGCAGTGGTTCAGATAACCAGAGAGCTGAACCTTGATGCATTTTTAAGACAGTACTTTGTGTTGCATTAACATTATCACTCAGACACGCATATGCTTCATTTTAACAGTGAAATTTAATACAGCAAATGCCAATGTTATATTACTCACCCAGAAGATCACACCATTTCTTCTCCCTGTCCATCGTTGATTGACAGGCTAGCTTCGTGCTTCGACAGTCATCTCTATCTATCCAATGAGAGCGCTGCAAGTGAAATTTCTCCCCTGTCAACAGCACAAGAGTCACTTGAATTAAAAACAGACGGCGCATTCTCAATTTTCACAGAATACACAATCTCAACTGCTGACTTAAGGTCAGTTTCAATCATCAAGAGTCACAAGCAGCTAAGCCCCATCAGAGAAGATCTGCTTACCGTTTGCTAAATTTTCAGATTAATTTTAATAAAATAAGAGAGGCAAAAACACCTTTATAAGATCTCATCAAGCAATACATATAAAACTGTATGACAAATAAACCTCCCAAAAAAAAAAAAAAAAAATTACTTGTCAACCTGATGATATTTACTGTATGAATCTAAATGTTGCCTGTAAGGTAACCCTTCAGAAAACCTTGAACCTCCAAAAGAAAAAACAAACAAACAAACAAAAAATCTTTATCCCAAACATAATAATGATCATAATTATTATTATTATTATTTTTATTTTTATTATTATTATGAGTGATCCAAACTTTACACTCCTGCATGCAAAACATAAGCACATATAAAGAAATTAAACAAAACAGCACCGTCATTGGCCTGAACGTTCAAGGTCACTGCATACTCCTGCACCATGGAGCACTGATTTTGAGCAAAAGCCCTGTGGATTTAATTTAGTAAAAATGGTGTAAGGAAGCTGAATACATTATAACAAATTTTCAAAAATATGTTCATATCACATTTTTGGAGGCAATTCCATCGGCCATATTTTTCCACTCACATGCAGTCCTGTAGCCAATGACATCAGCCGTCAGAACTGGACGGTTTTTAAGCCAGGAAATGGACTCCACCATTATACCCTAAAGCAAGGCACCACCGTCGAGCCACTTCAGCAAGCATTCATCAGCCTAAACAGATTATACGCAAAAAAGCGAGATGTGTGTAAATTGTTGTGGATTAGAGTGTCTGAGAGGCAAATAAACCCTGTAAATAGCAATGTGCCTCAGCCTGGACAAAAAGGCACAAAATGTGCTCCCGAGAAAATATCTGCAGAGCGTTTCACCCGGGACCACATAACGGAGGAATAATTTCCTTAAATCAATATTAGTGGTGCCTGATGCACCAGAGGCGGTGTGCATTTTCAGCAGAGCGAGAGGTGAACCGTTCGGAGTCATTATGGGCTCCGTCGCAATGGCCACAGGGGGAAGCGTCAGAACAAACCTGCCAGCAGAGACGAGCCGCTCTCGGTGAATGCCTCTTCTGATGCTCAAACTGCAAATGCAGCTAGTCGGCCTCAAATAAAATAACCTTCTGCCGGAGTTTTAATAACACACATAAAGTTTTGTTTGGCTGGCTGAGATATGATGCTCAATCTGCTCAGCAATGGATCGTATGCTCTTTTTCAGCTCCTTTCAGTAATACAGACAAGCCAGGGAGGCCCATTTAAACTTACCCAGCTTGTCGTGGGTCCATGGACTTTAGAAGCCTGTTGAATTTTTTACCAGAAGGGCAGAGGAGTCAGAGCAGGTCTGACTAATGCCCTGGGCTCTCACATAACCAGCGATTCTGCACATTACCGCCTCACCTCCTGATTTACTGCTGCTTTCACAAGGTGCTGTTGGTGGTGCAGTCATTTAAAAAATTGGAAAATCACTAATACTGCACGCTGAGGGTTTGCATGTGGAGTGCACTGATGATTTTTTGTGGCTTTGTGCTCTTAAGTAATGCCAAACAATACCACTGAGGGAACGGCTGGTCATGTGTGAAGTCGGTGCTTCTGTTTGCTGTTAACTCAGTCCTCATTTGACAACAGAGCAAGTCAACGCCTCATACTATTGGCTGATGACACCTCTTTAGTCCCAGTGAACCAGGCAGAGCAGTGATATAACCATGCGTACATATTGAAAAAAAATTTGTGATGGGCTGGACATTTGGCCTCGTTAGCTTTCCCTGACTTCAGCACACAGGTGTAGCCGTACTGTACTCTAGAGAGAGGCCTTATCAGGCTACGCAGTGATTTCATCTTTTAATTCAAAACTTACTGTTAACCTGTTCCTGCATACACTGGCCTGACTACTTATCAAACAGTTTACTCCCTGAATGAACATTACCAATATACAACCTATGATTGATAAGTGGGCAAGAATTTGAGACTGTAAGCCTTAGGAAGGGAATAATCTGAATCATTAATTAGAAAATCTAAACTGTTCAGTGAAGTCCATTTCCCATAGTTGTGTTTTATTCATCAGATAAATGTGTGAAAGTTACATTCAAAATTAAACTTAATTTAAAATGATGAGAGATTCATATTAAGGTGGCACTTGATTTAGTTTTAGGCATTAAAAAGCATGCATATAAAGTGGAAAACATCTTGTTAAGTGTACCAAACTTGAGTTTAATAAATGGCTTGCATATACTTTTGTACAAGCATAAGGGATTTGTGGTAGCCTGAGCCGAGCAGACATTAACAGTTCAGAATGCAATAATGCTGTCAAAAGCATAACATGGCCAGTTATTAGGTGGATTAGTCTTAGTTATTGTTCTACTGTTTGAAAGTAAATTCTGCCTTATTCTGCCCATCATGACCTTGTTCTGAAGACACATCTCTGCTATATATTCCAGAGGCCATTTCACTCATGTCAACAGTGAGCTTTGCAACATGGCCGCCAGAGGTGTATAAAGTACTGGAAAAAAATAACTAAGTAAAAGTAGAAGTACCATAACTGAAAGTTACTTTGGTAAAAGTTGAAGTCACCCATAAGAAAATTACATGAGTAAAAGTCTTAAAGTAGCTCACATTAAATGTACTTAAAGCTATAGTATGTAACTTTTACATGTCCGTAAATGTCCGTTTCATCCAAGCCACTACTAGAGGAGATGACACAATGCTGATTAAGCCGATCGGCTCCTCTAACATCTCGCTGTATTTCTCAGTATTTGTTGTTTTGTATTGCTTGTCGATGATGTTAAATACCATTGTTATGCAGACGACACGCAGCTCTATATATCCTTTAAGCCTGGTGAAAATGATCCGGTTACTAGATTAGAGATGTGTCTTAAAGCTGTTAAAGCTTGGATGACGCAAAATTTTCTTTCACTAAACCCAGATAAGACTGAAATATTGGTACTGGGTCCCAAATCTCATAGAGACTCATTCACTCAGTTTTCTCTTAACTTAGATGGCCTCTCTGTTTCTGCCAAAGCTGTCGCTAAAAACCTTGGAAGGACCCTTGATTCAGAACTCTCTTTCCAGGCTCACATCAACAATATCATTCGAGTGGCTTTTTTCCATCTTCGAAACATATCTAAACTCAGAAAAATGTTGTCCCTTCAGGACGCTGAAAAAATGGTTCACGCATTTGTGTCCTCTCGGCTGGACTATTGTAATGTCTTACTGTCTGGTTGCACTAGCTTGGCCCTGAAACGTCTTCAATTAGTGCAGAATGCTGCAGCTAGGGTTCTGACTAGGACTAAGAAATAGGACCACATTAGCCCGGTGCTCAAAAATCTTCATTGGCTGCCTGTGAAATTCAGAATTGAGTACAAAATACAACTACTAACTTACAAAGCTTTAAATGACTTGGCCCCAGAATATCTTTGCAGTCTTCTCGTTCCTTACTCCCCTCCAAGATTACTTCGTTCACAAGGTGCTGAGTACTTGAAAATTCCAAATATATCTAGAATTACAATTGGAGGCAGAGCATTCTCTTACAAAGTGCCAATTTTATGGAACAATCTCCCAAGACAAATTTGGGCTTCAGACACACTCTCTGTCTTCAAGAGTAGGCTGAAAACTTACCTTTTTAGTCAAGCCTATGATTAGTGCATGATTAGTTATGTAGAAACATTTATTTGGCTCTGGTGGGACTGTCTACAACCGTGTTTTATGATAGGTTCACAAGATATTGAAAGCCAGTGTTAAGTAAATCCATGTGGAACCGGTGGCACTGAGCATGCATTAATGGTGCCAGTGGGGCTTGCTACAGCCTTAGTCACCCAGGAGGTCCATATGGTACTAGCGTTTAGAAAATCAAAGGTGATCTTACAGCCTGGTGTAAGTGTAGGGCCTCTGTGCTGCAGGAAGTGGATGGAGGGGTGTTGACTGTTTCCTGACCAGTTGCTCCTAAATTCTTACTTGGCACATGACACAGGACAGTATTTTTATTAATATGCAGTAGTTTTATCCAGTGCCTTAACCCCCCTTTTTTCTGTGTGTCTTTCCGAGGATCTTATCCCTCTACTACCCTGAGTCCTGGACCGCCCAAGCCCTGTCCCTCACCATGAGCGCTGGCTGCTGCTGTCCTGATCCGGTCCTGATCCAGTTCTGCTCCATCCTCGGCATGCCACTTCCTGGAGCTACCGATGCCACTGTTCAGATGGACTTTAATGGAACTCTTTTGCCGTTTTATTCTATTATTACTTTGTTATTAATTAGCTAGCCCGCGGAGGATGGGCTTCCCCACTATAGCCGGGTTCCTCCTGAGATTTCTTCCCACTGGGGAGTTTTTTCCTCACCACTGTTTGAGGATTTTTCTCCCTACTGGGAGTTTTTTGCCTTATTTGCTGTAGTGGGGAATAGCCTGGGCACTGTCCTTTCATTTATTTAATCTCGCTGTAAAGTGTCTTTGTGACAGTCTCTGTGAAAAGCGCTATACAAATAAATTGAATTAAATGACTGTCATGTTGTTAGGTATCGTTCAGGAACCAGATGCGAGAGCAGAGCAGTGCAGAAAAATGGGATTTTATTTGGAAAGGGGGCGAACCCCCGCAGAGCAGGAGGCAATGGTACAAAGTCCACAATCCAAAAATCACAATCCCAGGGACAGAATCCAAAGTCGAAAAACCAGAGCGGCAAAACAGTAATCGTAGTCGGGCAGAAAAAGGGTTTGATAACAGATGCAGATAACAATACCAAATCAGAGCCAAAAATCGGAAGTCGGACGGTCCAGTCAGAAAAGCAACACTATGAATACAAGGCAAAAACGAGAGCAGCACAGGTAGACCAGGGAAACATTCTGACGGGGAACTGCTGTGAGAAGACTGCTTAAGTACACTCAAGGGAAGTCACATGCTATGATCAGGGACAGGTGAATGGGATCAGACTAATTACGTGGGAGCAAACACAAGGGAGAACCTAACCACATGAAATTGGCAAAAGCCAAAACGCGGACAGGGATCACGAGACAACCTATGACAAAACATACAGCTCCGGTTAGGGAGTTCTAATGTGCACAGATAATGAGAGGCAGGACAGAGTAGAGCAGGTGCGGAGGATCCGCTGAATTGCAGCAAAGACTGAGAAGGCAAGAGGCGGAGACTAGAACAGGGCAAGTGCTGAGAGCTTGTTAATCAATTAATAAGTGCAGCTATACAATCCCTGGTGCTCGTTAGTAAGTTAGTATTATATACAATGTTAGTCTTGGTTAGTAACTTTAATAAAATAACAAACTGTTAGTATGGGTTAGTCAAATAGAAAAGCAAGGTGAAGGAAGCAAACGAGATTAGAAGGAATGTTTGAAACCCAGAAACCATGAAATCACCTAAACATGTGACACGCAGGACTAGGGGAGAAGCTGTAGCTCAAGACCAGACAGGGGAGACAAAGTGCAATGCAGGGTATGAACAAAGACATGGACCGGAATCTAACAGAATAATGGATCTGGCATGGCAAAAACAAAAACATGGCAAAGTACTAAAACATGGCAAAAACAGAACAGGCATGGGAGAAACATAACAGGGCATGGCAAAAAACAGAACAGACATGGCAGAAACATAGCAGGCATGACAGAAACATAACATATGTAACAGTTATGACAGTGTTATGTCACTCTTATGACGATACCTTCAAGTAAAGTGTTACCAATAAAATGGCTGCTTTACAGACCGGCCAGAGCATCAGCAGAGAGTAAGGCCAGCAGCTGTCGATGTTTAGGGGTCACAGGCCTCATGCAGGCAGTCATGCCAAAGATACTATGTGACCAAGTACTAATTTCATACACTCGTTAAAGCAATTCTTACCTTTCTGGCATGTCGCACAGCATCTTCCCCCCGATTGCCAGACTTCTCCTACGAAAAAAAAAATTTTACTAATAGTTCGTCAGACTACAAAGGTAATTAAATGTTACAAGGGCATTTTATTTTATTACACAAATAGAATTGAATATTATTTAATTATTGTTGGTTAGTTTTCACTTACCGGTGCCTCTGAATCCGACTCCATTGACCCGTTTCACTTGCGCTGCTCACTTCCTTGCGCCGCACGCAATATTTTTTTTCGTAGGAGAGAGAAGCGGGTCAATGGAGTCAGATTCAGAGGCACCGGTAAGCCAAAACGAAACAACAGTAATGATGTAATATTCCATTCTATATGTGGTATAAAATAAAACGACCTCGTAACATTTAGATACCTTTGTAGTCTGATGAACTACCATTAACGTTATTATCGTAATTATAAGATTTCAGCACCCGTTTGTTTACAGTCAAATGAGTTGTTTTTTTCTGCCAGAGAGGCACGTGACTCGCAAGCGGTGACAGCTGTAGGCAACTGGAAGGGGCGCTGCGACAGATGACAGACAGCAAGCTCGGCAAATCATTTTATTTGGACCGAAGAAAATGATTGGTCAGACTTTTATCAGAAATATATGAGAATTGAATATTGAAGAGTTTCAACACCTGGTGGATTTCTTTTACATTTTAGTGTGCCATACGCTTATTAGGAGCATTTTAAGATTACCAAAGAAAAGTGTAAAAATGCCAGAAAGGTAAGAATTGCTTTAATATATCCATTATGAATGAATGAGCATTACATTTATATTGCACCCTCTCATAGACACTCAAAGCGCTTCACAGTCATATGGCGTAATCTCTCCTCACCACCACCAATGTGTAACGCCCACCTGGGTGATGCGAACACTCACCTCACATCAGCTGAAACAGCAGGACTGTTTAAAATTGCTCTAATTTTTGTGAAAGAAAAATTTATTTAAAAAGATGTTCTTCGTTGAAACCTGAGAATCTGGACATAAAGTGTTTTTAATTACAGAGCCAAATCAAGAATGAGTATGCATTTGTCTTCCATTACATTTGTCTTCCATTATGGGGCTCAGCGTATTTTAATGTGGCGACATGCTTCAGACCAGACATGCACTCCTCATTCTGAAAGATTTGTCTGATGTGAACTTGATGTACAAAATCTGCTCTCCCTCTTCAACAGACAAATTTTCACCCTGTCTGGGATTCTTCCGGTTATCTTGTGATTTTTCATTGAATGCTCTTTTGGAGTTTGTAGAGCACTTTAGATTATACCATGTCTTAACCTCCTTCATGGTTATTTTAAACTCTCCTGCAGCATTCTGTTTGCTGTCTTTTCTGGCAAATGTTTGCCCTTTGAGGGGCAGAGACATTTTTCTCTTTTAGAGTTTTCTTTTTTGATCTTTTTTTCACCAAGATTTTACACTTGGCAGAGAATGACTTCTTCCCATGGTGTCTTTTCTGCGAGGTAACACGATTGCACGAAGGTGGCATGCTCCAGCTTTAATAGGGCTTCCAGTGCTCCAAATGGCTGATTACCATAAAATTCTGATGCAATAAAGCTATTGGTAAAACAGTTACAAGACTGATAACAGTTGCAGCTGTGGTGTGTGTGTGTGTGTGTGTGTGTGTGTGTGTCAGCATGCGTACATGGAAAACTAAATTAAATACATACACACTACCCCATTTCCAAAAAAAGTTGTGATGGTATGGAAAAAACAAGTGTAATCAATGTATTAAAGTGATAGGTTTATGTTTCACAAAAAACTCCATTTTAAATTTTTGTCCACATTTTGCTGTGATTTTTCAAACATACATCTGTCCCCCTATATATAATCTTTTGGTGAGCATTTATTTTGTCAAGTGTATTTTTTTTTTGTGTCTGACCTTTGACATTTTGGCGATATCACTTCTTGTGGATTCACTCTTTCTTTCCCCCTGAATCACTAGCAGGCTCTGCTGAGGAGAGGTGTGGATGTGGAAACATGGTCATGTGGAGTTTCTGTTCTAATATTACTGCCTTTTACACTGCCTTTAGGACAATAGATCCCCCTCATCCCAGTTTGCAAGAGAGCAATAGTCCTGATCGTATTCCTTGATATCCAAACATTCTGATTCTGAGCGTTGGGTTTGACCGGCTGCACCAGTAAAAAAAGAAAACAGTGATTTTAAATTCATCTTTGGCCTGAATTGAAATTGAAAGATATACTTAACATTTTATCAAATCAATTGTGTTGTTTCTTTTTTTTTTTTTTCAAATGCACACTCACTCATACTCATATGGGGTTCATATCAGCTCATGATATGGGGGAGAGTGAGCTCATGATATGGGGGAGAGTGAGCTCATGATATGGGGGAGAGTGAGCTCATGAGCTCATGATCATGATAGGGGGTGTGAGCTCATGATATGGGGGAGAGGAGCTCATGATATGGGGGGAGAGGAGCTGTGGGGCTCATGATATATGGGGGAGAGTGAGCTCATGATAGGAGCTCATGATGAGCTCATGATATGGGGGGGAGAGTGAGCTCATGATATGGTGGAGCTCAGTGAGCTCATGATATGGGGGAGAGTGAGCTCATGATATGGGGGAGAGTGAGCTCATGATATGGGGGAGTGTGAGCTCATGATATGGGGGAGCTCATGATATGGGGGAGAGTGAGCTCATGATATGGGGGAGAGTGAGCTCATGATATGGGGGAGAGTGAGCTCATGATATGGGGGAGAGTGAGCTCATGATATGGGGGGAAAGCTGAGCTCATGATATGGGGGAGGAGAGCTCATGAGCTCATGATATGGGGAGAGTGAGCTCATGATATGGGGGGGGTGTGAGCTCATGATATGGGGGAGAGTGAGCTCATGATATGGGGGGAGTGAGCTCATGATGTGGGGCGTGTGAGCTCATGATATGGGGGGAGAGTGAGCTCATGATATGGGGGATATGGGGGAGAGTGAGCTCATGATATGGGGGAGAGGAGCTCATGATATGGGGGGAGTGAGCTCATGATATGGGGGGGAGTGTGAGCTCATGATATGGGGGGAGAGTGAGCTCATGATATGGGGGGAGAGTGAGCTCATGATATGGGGGAGAGTGAGCTCATGATATGGGGAGAGTGAGCTCATGATATGGGGAGAGTGAGCTCATGATATGGGGGAAAGTGAGCTCATGATATGGGGGAGAGTGAGCTCATGATATGGGGGAGAGTGAGCTCATGATATGGGGGAGAGTGAGCTCATGATATGGGGGAGCTCATGATATGGGGGAGAGTGAGCTCATGATATGGGGGAGAGTGAGCTCATGATATGGGGGGAGAGTGAGCTCATGATATGGGGGAGTGAGCTCATGATATGGGGAGAGTGAGCTCATGATATGGGGGAGAGTGAGCTCACGATATGGGGGGAGAGTGAGCTCATGATATGGGTGGGGAGAGTGAGCTCATGATATGGGGGGAGAGTGAGCTCATGATATGGGGGAGTGTGAGCTCATGATATGGGGGGAGAGTGAGCTCATGATATGGGGAGCTCATGATATATGGGGGGAGAGTGAGCTCACGATATGGGGGCGTGAGAGCTCATGATATGGGGGAGAGTGAGCTCATGATATGGGGGCGAGTGTGAGCTCATGATATGGGGAAGAGTGAGCTCTCATGAAATGGGTAACTGGTACATTGGTATCCCTGATGTTGAAGGACATGCAGTGAGCTCCATTAATTATCAAATAATGACATTTTTAAAATTATTTTTGTTCTGTTGGACGAGTTAGTCATCAGATCTGAATCTAATTGAACATGTATTTTCCAGGCTGGAGAGGAGACTGAAGGCAAAAAGTCCCTGAAAGAAGCATAAACTGAAGATGGCTGCAGTGCACGCCTGGCAGGGAATATACCCAGCGTCTGTGATGCCTATACACTACAAAATTCCAGACACCATTATTGCATCCAAATGTAAATGATTATGTTATTCTGCATTATGTTTCAGTGTTCAATTTTTTTTGTTTATGTGCCAGAGAATGTGTGGACTTGACACATCAGGGGTTGTAATTTGTAAATGGCACATGCGATATGGATGAGTATACCCTCAAATTACACATGACCATCTGTCCTTCAGCCTCACTGCCATCGTCCTGTCATATTTAAAGCGCCAGAGCACTAAACCAAAAAAACAAAGACATAAATGAATCATGGTGCTCGCTGTGTATACGTCTCTGCGGAGCATACGCATTCTTCTAGATTACCCATTTTCAGAGAGGCCCCTGCTTATTTTACCCAGACAACAGCAAGCAAACCTGCCGTAAGAGTTTCAATAGCATGGTTTACTAATATTTGGTGATTTCAGAAGTGCAAAATAGGACAGTGATGACCCCCGGTGTCTGAGCAGCTGAGGATGTGTATCAAGGAAAGGCGGGGAGGGGCAGAGACAAATCCTTCAAAACTGGAACAATTGGTGTCCTCAACTTCTCAAATAATTACTGAGAGGGTTTTTAAAAGGAAAGGTGATAACAAAGAGTAACAACAGGCTCCTCAGATCCTGTACTTGGGCCGGGTCTAGGCCTGGGCCAATCGCGAAACCACGCGCGCATGAGCAGGACAATCGCGACCCCAAAAAAAAAAATGGAACGGAGCCGAAACTTAGACTCGTGGCCTACTGGCCCGAGCAAAAAACATTCCTGTCTCAACTTTAAAGAAATGCCTCGCAGGCATAAAATTTAGGGAAGGAAAGGAAAAACAACTTACTGGTTTGTGTTTGTCTTGGTACATCAATATGCATTCAGGAACATTAAATGAGGACACACAGAAAATGTAGTGCATGCATTTCCATAATGAGAAGCAGTGAGTAACAGTAACTGGAGGGTAAAAAGCTTCCAGACATAGTTTCAGCAGCGGTGGGACTCCACATTGATCCTCATTAGATCTAAAGCTTAAAAACTGAACCTTGTGAAGGCTTTATTTCCCCAGCACAAACTCTCATCTCTCCTCTACATTGTGCCAGAATGAGCCGCACAGAAGCAAAATCACTCATTGCTCAGAAAGATTAACTTCTTAAAGAGAAAGGCACCCTGCGGAGGTGATCTGAATGTCAAATCACAGATGCAGAACAATAGTACTTCAGTTCATCTTTCGAAGCTTGATTGTCTTTGGGGGAGCAAATGCACAGCAGAATCATACCTTTAAAAGAAAACAAAGAATCTGCACAGTAAAATGCATCTCACTCCCAGTGACCCTGTAGTTGTTAAAATAGCCATGTCCCACAAATAAGCAATTTGTAAAACAGGCAGAATTTAAGCATAGGAATCTGCATTGATCTGTTGTAAACAGACAAACAGAAATTTGAAAATTGAGGTACTGTGATGTGCAGGGGCGGAATAACATGATTATTATCAGGAAAATTAGATTTTACTCAAAAGGCCATTTTTTTATGGTGGCTCTGATTGATTCAATTAATGGAAGCGGCTGCCATCTAGTTTCAACTTGACATTTAAAAACCGTAACAATCGCTGAAACTCAATTAGCACAGCAGCAAAATCTGTGCCACACTGCATTTAAACACTGGATATTCTAGAAGTCAGTGCGATGATTTATACACAGCAGCACTGAAACTTCAGCATTTTTGACACATTTCATCATTAAATCGAGAATATGTGCTTAAATGTGCTTTTGGGTTGTGCTTTGAAAGGTTTAAGGGGGAAAAATGCATAGACGTTGGAACGGGGGGGGGGGGAGCGGCCGCCCCCCCTCTCCCCCCCCCTCCATCAGCCCCATACTGCCCCAAAATACAGGGCTCTCAAGTCTCACGCATTGAGCGTGAGACTCACGCATTTCAATAAGTTCACACGCTCTCACGCCACACATGACATTTCTCACGCTGAGAAGTGATAAAACTCGCCGCACATTAGTGACATAAACTGTAAAAGAGATTAGTAATCTATGAATGGATGAGGCGAAGGCAGATGGCTCTGCTTGAATCAGCAACCTATCAGCCAATCAGAAAATAGTATTTCTTGTTGCCAGGTGAAATAGCAGCGCCGTAATCACGTCTTCCACACGCGCGCAAATGCTTTTGGTGCACACGACAGAAAAGAGCTGGGAGTGGAAGCCCGAAATCAGGTAATCACTTCATCACTTAATTTTTTTTTACAATAACTGCTTATTAAAGTCGAAGAACTATGTAGGATATTTGCTTTATGGATCATTTTTTACCTCAATTTAACAGCTTTGGACGGTTATGGTTAGATGAATTGACTTGTAACTTGTTACGGGGAGAGTGAGGGCTCTCTGCCCTCCATGCAGTGTATTTTGGATGAAAACAAACCCTGCTCCGATCCGATGTCACAGGTGGTAGCGCAACATCTCTTGTTTATGACAGACAAAACGATACAAATACACAAAATAATTATTTAATTTAGCCTTTATTATACTGGGGAGTCCCAATGAAATTAAAAAAGCACAGATATTGGGGGGAATGAAGAGTCACTTCTTATTTCAGTTTACTGGCAGTTGTAATATTCAATAACTGATCCTGGTGTGCCATCTAGTGATAGAATTTTGTAACTGCGTGCATAAATTTGCAGCTCCACGTCCACTGGCGGACACATCTGCACAAAGATACACCGTTGTTCTTCCCGAACACGCCAAATCCAGATAATCCGTAAATCAGTAGCAGAGCTACAGGGAGGGCAAAGACTCGTCCCTTTTAGTCCTGACAGATCTCAATCATTTTCCTTTATTGACGTCTTTTCCAATTATCGTAATTGGCAACTGAAGACACGGTTTCTCACCATATGCGATCTAACAGCGATGAAATCATGGGCTAAATTCAGTGCAGAAAAATAATTTACTTATTAATTGGCCAATGCTTCGTGTGATTGAACTGGTCCGTGTTCCAATGAAACGCGGACTTTCACTCTCGGTATTTCGTGGGTTGATTTAAAAAAAAAAAAAACAGTGGCACTCGGCAGTTAAATAGCCTAGGTTATAAAAAGCATGCAGCTCAAGCCATTTGCATGAGAGTCGACAGGTAGGCTATGCAATTTTGAATAACGTGGATTTAAATACAGCAAATATGCATCCAGATGAATGATTGTCGTCTTACCTAATCGGGGAGAACAAGCAGCACCTGTTAAGTGCGGAGCACTCTCGGAGTGAACCTTTTGTTAATCATGAAGATGACTGAGAACAGGTCAGGATTTATAATTGTTTTAAATGGCTGTTTTGTGCAACCCAATTCTCTGTTCCGCCACTGTACTGAATTTAATTTAATCCCTGTTAGATTTAATGTCTTCAGTTGTTAGATCTATGATTGAGATCTAACCGGGAATAAAAGGGACGTGTCTTCGCCCCCCCTGTAGCTCCGCCACTGCCGTAAATGATGAATTAATATTTTAATTTGAAACACTAAGTTGCCAGTGTCAAAGTAACCTTTTAAATGTAGAAAAAAGTCCCAGGAAAAAAAAATCTTAAGCATCAAATCCAAGCACTACCTGTAACGAATGAAAATCTCACTTTGAAAACGGGAGCATAGAAAATCCCTGCATTCAAAACTTGAGAGCCCTGTGTATATATATATATATATATATATATATATACACACGTATATATACAGAATCTGAATTCAAATGTGTCAGACTTACATTTAGGCCTATGTCTTTCATATCATAAAAAATATATGCTTTCTTTATCTTGTATGCAGCCTAATGACATATGCCAGATGTAGCCTATAGAGACAATTTGGAAAACATCTCCTTTGTTTTGATACGTAAGGGCGCGCATTGTTCATTTCCTGTTAGCTAGCAAAGGCGGTAAATTAAAGCAATGATCCAGACAATGTCACAGAAGCGGATTTCGCATTTCTTTTCCACAGCTCACACTGAGTCTGCTAAGCATATAAGCGAAGCTAAACCGAAAAAGAGACGCTCGAACGAGTACATGTCGAGGAAAAAGGAACGCAATCGCAGCTATGCGAAGTCCCGAATAAACATAGGGAAAGCATACCAATGTTGGAGAGAATTCCGGGAGTTGAATGGTTTAAATTCTGATGCCCAGGTCGCCTTGTTTCTACCTGAGGTGAGTAGAGCTGGGCCCCGTTTCAGAAAGCGGGGTTAGTGGTAACTCTGAGTTTGTGAGCTCAGAGTTGCAGGAAACTCTGAGTTTTCCGGTTCACAATGCGAGTTCAGTCCAACTCTGAGTCAGTTACCGCGGCAACATACTCCGTTAAGCTAACCTTCTCGCTGGCAGGTTTTCAAATAACTCAGTTTCTTCTCCTCCTGACACTGCAGACTGCGGTTGCGTGTCCATTCCTTGAAGAGACAGAGGGCATTAAAGCGCAAATACTGAGAAGAATTCTCTGTTAGGAGAGATTTATCTGACCACGTTTAGATGTTTTATCGTTTTCGGACGAATATTTGTGAGAGCGTTCCGTTTCTCTGTGGTGTATATAGCCTAATTTATTTCAACAAAATTTTCAGCCCGCATATTGCTCGTGTGACACACCGAGGACATTCTCTCAGTTCAAAACAAATTGCGTAGCTCTTCATTTTTTTTGTTTTTTGTTGCAAACGGCAGTTTTCATTATCGTTCTGTTTTATTAAGGAAAGAAACAACCACGACTTCATTCATTAAAGGCACAGTCAGTTTCTACCACGAGTGGACTCTTCAAAGTACAAAATAGGCTCATGAATAACTCTCTGGGGAGTTTTTAATTCTTCACAATAGGCCCTACATGATGGAAAGTCTGCTAATTTGCTGTAATGAATGATCAGCAGTTCGTATGTTCAATTCATTCCAAGTCAAAAGACCTCAAGATAGAACAACTAATGTTTTAAAATGTGAAAATTAAAGTCTGTGGAATTATCCTGAAATAAGTTATTTGTATCAGCTTGGAATGATACCGGGCATTTATCACAACAAGCTGTACACGGCCATTTACCCAGCTGAGTGAGCCATTCTTAAACTGCTTTCACACGGACCTTGGCGCATTTTTATGCGACAGATTACATTGAAAGTCAATGCAAAGACGCGCCTTGCATTGACTTTGAATGTAATCTGTCACGAAAAATTTGTTTGGCGTCCGGTGTGAAAGCAGCTTTACTCAGAAGTTTCACTTTAAGAAAAGCGCGTTCATGTTCCAAGCTTCTGAAGGAGAGGGGCCAAACATGAGTATGTGCATTTCCGCCCAAGAGTATTTCAGTGCCTTGTAAAGAGGGAAAAAAAAGACTTTTTAAAAAAGAGACCCTCAGTAGCTGTGTTTCCATCCACCTATTTTAATGTGAATTTTCATTTTGCTAAAAAAAAACCTGAGTGGAAACGGCCAAAATGCGCATCAACTTGAAATGTTGCATCAATTTTTTTTTGCGCAAGGAGGGGGTGAAAAATTTTCCGAATCGATAAAGATAAATGCGCTTTAGTGCAGTGGAAACGGGTTAGCGAACAAGTTATGCGAATAAACGATGACGTTTAGTATCTACGTCATTTTTGCTTGCCTACGTTGGCAAGCTAGCTAGCTAGTTTGCTACCTCCCAACATTGGTGTGCTATAACGTTAGAGTTCGTTATCACTTTAGCTAGCTAGCTAGTGGTTAATACAGTAGAAGCGAACTGTAACCTTACACTACTGTGCAAGCTGTAACATTAAGGGCTTCGTAACCACTATCTTAAGTGATTACTTTCATTCGTTTTCACCACCAGCTTTCCCGTTTGTTTTCCTTTTCGTTCGTCGCACTTATTGACGTCATAGCGTGCGCCGTCTTCTTCTACAGGAGCAATGGCAATTAAATCAAGGATTAGCGCCACCTAACGGCACTTTTGGCTTATCTCGTGAAACAAAAGCGCATAACTGAAGTGGATGGAAACGCACACAAATGCGCTTTTCCTTTTGTCGCATTAACAAAAATTCGCTTAAGATTTGCGATACAAGTTGGATGGAAACACAGCTACTGAGTGTGTGTGTTTGAGTGGAATTTGCTAAATAGACGACAGCAAGCGCTCATCTGATCTGAATTATGCACTGATGTAGATGAGGGCTTTCTCTCCCCTAAGGCCTGCGAGTTTAATTAACAACAAATAATACCCACAACAAAAAATACAAATGTTTACAGCCAATAATAGCCACATCAAATATCATTTACATTCTTAACAAATAATACCCATACCAAAAATAAATATTTTTACAATCAATAATTCCCTGCCAAATATCATTTACATTTTTAATAAATAATACTCATGCCAAAAAACATACATATACAGCCAATAACCTCACCAAAGAGCTTTACATTGTAAACAAAGAATATCCACACCAAAAAAAATGTATATTCATTATGTATGTTCATATCCAATTATACCCACATCAAAAAATCTGTGTATTTATGGCCAATAATACCCTCACCAAAAAAAAAAATTGTATGTTCATAGCCAATTATACCCACACCAAAATTCATATATGTTTATAGCCAATAATACTTACATGAAAAAATACAGAAGTTTATATTCAATAACATTCACTCTCAAAACCGCATAAATTTACAGCCAATAATGCTTATGCCAGAAAGCACTTATATTTTTTTTTTTATCAGAGAGGGATGCACCATAGCGATGAACATAAGCCTCACTACAATTTCATTATAGTACCGCAGCTCCTGTTTTTCTCTGTAATCCCCACTATCAAGATAAACATAAAAAGCTACCATTCAAAATGTTCTGGAAAGAATCCCTTGGACAACTGGCAATTGAAGGTGCTTTCTGTTAAAAGGCCAAACTTTTTAACCTCAAACGCACTGAACCAGGCAAATATAATAACTGGCCGGAAAACTAATGCATCCTGAAAATGCGATATTGCAGCTCCCTGTAGCGGGAACAAGTCGTACGCCTTTCAGAAGTGGAGTTTTATTGTTTTACAGGTTTATCTGCTCTCTCCACTCGATGTTGTGCTGCCCATTACTGAGATATAACAGTGCTTTACCCACGGCCTTAACTGCCCATTATTCAAACAAATGAAGGTGTTTGTTTACTTATGAGAGAAATGGAACACAGGAAGATGCTGAATGTAGCTGCTGACGCCGTTTCATGGTTCACAGACGCTTCTGCGAGGACCTCTTCAGCAGGATAGCAGATACGCCACAGCGCTCCAGCCTAAAAATCACATTATTTATGGATAATGTGTTTAATTACAGGCAGCACAGGAGTGAAGTCAGCAGCACTGTTGTCTCACAGCAAGAGGGCTGCAGGTTTTGAATCCAGCCTGAGGCCTTTCTGTGAGGAGTTTGCATGTTCTCCCTGCATTCATGTGGGTTTCCTGTGGGGTCCCCGGTTTCCTCCCGCAGTCCAAAGACATGCATGTCAGGCTAATTGGAGATGCTAAATTACCTATAGGTACGAGTGTGTGAGTAAATGGTGTGTGTGTCCTGTGATGGATTGGTGAGCTGTCCATGGTGGGTCCCTGCCTTTCACCCAGTCAGCTGGGATCGGCTCCAGCTCCCCAGGACCCTGGTGAGGAAGAAGCTGAATAAATAATGGATGGATGTTTAATTACTTAGTAAATATAAGTTTATATTGCAGTAAATATAACTGAAAGAGTCCATGTGAGACGTCTGGGATAAATGATGCACTTCTAAAGTCTGTTGAGAATACATTCTGATCAGATAAGCACTGATTACACTGCCCGAAAGAAACTGAGTTTGTAAATGCTCATTATTTCTGTTGCCTTTATGGTCTCAGGAGTGCTGGATTTGCAGTCGACTGTATGTTTGGCGTGTGTGTAAAGAAGAACAATTTTTGTATTTGTCCTGCATTTCAGTGGGGTCAGAGTTGGACTCAGGCCTGGGCCTGTCTGTGTGGGGTTCTCCATGTGTTCTCCTCATGCTGGTGCGGGTTCCCATTCCAAAATCTAAACACATGCATGCTAAGCTAACCGGAGACTCTGAACTGGCCACAGGTAATAGCTGTGATGACCTGGTCACCTGTCTGGGTCTGTTAGCCCATCGGATGCTGGAATAGACTAATAGTCAAGTTGGTTAGGAGATGAAACAATTTCAATCTGCAGGATCCCAGAATACATTCTGTTCAACAGAGACACAAATGATTAGCGCATTTTAAGTCAGCTGCTGTTAGTATTTGTTCATTTTGAGAGTCATTGTACACTATACTGCCATGATTTTCCTTTTGCGGAATGAAGCATTGAAGCCTGAACTGTAAACAGATCTGTGGAAGGTAAAGTAGGAGAAAATATTAAATATTGAAATGACTAGCAGGTTTCTCCTCTGGACGCATCGCGCCCGCACGCTGTAGCGCAGTAGCGTAGATTCGGTCATCACCTCCCCAGCGCCTGTGGACTCAGAGATGGTCGATGCACAAGCCCATATGCGCCTTATCTGCAGGCGGCTGGAGTTTCTGGGTGACTAACGCTGGGTATTGAGGCTGCCATGAAGTCCTCAGTCCTTTGTGAGGGTCCAGGCTCACAGATATTGCCATCTCTCTCCAAGAGCTTTTGGGATTCAGATAAGGGGACTATCCAATCAAAAACTGGAAAACCTGACGGCCCAGGGAATTACCGGCCCTGGATGTTCACACTCTCACTGAGCATGCAAAGTCAGGGATTAGGACAACAGGTGGGAGCAGGGGTGGGTTCACCCCCACATAGCAGATCCTATGTAAATTACCTGCCTGAAATCATAATAATAATAATAATAATAATAATAATGATAACTAATCCCAAAGACCCCCTGAAAATCCGGGAACATATTGATGAACACTGGAAATAACAGTTCAAACACTGGAGTTTCGCTCTCTCTTTGGGTTTGAAATTCATTATTAAGGAAGCTCTGTGTCCTCGAAGCACTGCATCAGTTCATTCAAATGAAATGGTTTAAACCCTCAGGCAAACATGTCCTGCTGACTGACTTCTATGATAATTACAGACAGTCATAACAATAAGAATAATTATACTGTGTTTCTTCTGTGGTGCCCAGTCCAAAGGATATCCTAGAAATATTAGTGAGTAGTGGTTATAATATAAATATGGGTATACAACTGCATGGGCTGTTGTGGTCCATTGGAGCATCGAAAAAAACCCAGAGCTTCTTAACCACCGACACTGCTGGTATTTAAAAAGCGCATACACCGAATACCCTGCTAATTTCGATGGGTGGCTATACACCACAAAGACAGGCCCAGCGCCACGGCGGTGCTAGAGGGGGCTTTGCCCCCTCAGCTGTCTTTTCTGCCCCCCTGGTTTAAGTTTTATGTACCCTGAAGGAAAACAGCAAAATATGGGCCGAGACGACGCACAGAACAAGGCTTCCCATGGCTCTGAAACGCAGCGCTGCTATTTCAGCTCCCTGGATGGCGCTGCTTGTTGTGCACTGTCAAATAGACTTGAACCTCGCAGCACGCTGAATGTGATGCAATTAAAAGAAAAAGAAACAAATAAATCAAACAATTAAAACCGGTAACACCCAAGCGAGCTAGCTTGCTAAAAAGTTTATAACTTCACTGTTGCGTTAAGTAGCTTCCTTAAAGTTAGCCGAAAAAGCAGGTCAGAAAATGGATCTCAGAACATGGCTTTTTTTAAAAAAAAAAAGATCCGAACCAAATCAGCTCCGCCAGCCGCAGATGATGTTACCCTGGCGGGTCACAGCAAGCACAGCCGGAATGGGCTCACCGCCCGCCCTGGCCCCGACTGCTCCTGTCGATCTTGGGACAGAGGAGCCAGCCCAGGAGCACCTGTGACGCTGTAGGGAGTTATTGTGTTGTTTTTAGCAGTCATCTCTCGGTGGTAAGAATCGCTTATAAATTAATTAAACCAAAACCAAAATTAGTTACCATTAGAAAATAATAAATAGTGGCCTAATAACCAGTGCATCCAGTTGTACTAAGGTTTTTTTTTTTTTTGTTGTTTCGGTGGTCGGAGTTTTTTTTCCACCGCAACAGCCTACTACTGCATATTACTTATAGTATTGGATAGTAATTAGCAAGTAGTGATTATAGTTTATATATGGGTATACTACTGAAAATTACATATAGTATTGGATAGTACTTAGCAAGTGGTGGTTATAGTGTAAATATGGGCATACTACTCTATATTACTTATGGTATTGGATAGTAATTAGCAAGTGGAGGTTACAGGATCAATATGGGTATATTACTTTATATTACTTATAGCACTGGATAGGAATAAGCAAGTAGCAGTTATTGTGATGGCTGGCGTTTCGAGACACCAAATGCAGTGGCCGGAACGAAAAGAAGCACAGCAAAATGACGAACACAGACAAAACAAGAGAGAGGGGCTTGCGCTTTCAAAGGACATAAATCTTGTCCACGTAAAAAAGAGGAAGCAACGCGAGCTAGACCGAATGAAATAAAGGAAAAATCTCGGAAGCCGAGATCAAAAGATTAAGCACCCAGACGGTGCACAGACAGAGGAAGAGAGAGGAAAAGAAAGAGATAATTTCCCTTACTAACTAACACTTTCCTCTTTGCAACTAATTCCTAACCAACTTTCTAGCTAGAGAACTTATGGGCTATAGTGCAATCGTAACACTGACACTCTAGCAAAGGCGGTGAGGCGGAACTTGGGTTTAAATAGAGTCCGGACGCCGCCCACAATTGATGCCAGCTGGCCAAAGAATCCGATGTGGGCAAAATGATATCGTCCTGGACGAGAGTAACAAAGAAAGCCCCCAAACAAATGCCAACCTCCAAAACCATGACAGTTATAGTGCGGGTATTCTGTAGTACTTACACAACATAGGATAGCACTTACAGTTTCAGTGAGACGTTTTTAAAATTTTCATAGTTTTTATAGATGTTTTTATATTTCAAGAGACGTTTTATATTGTCATGTCATAAGCAGGAAACCAAAGAGTGTGAGGCACTGATCGGGTTGCTGGTCTCACACACATTTGCTTTGTCTGAGCACAACATGTCGGCCACTTCATCTGAGAGCTTTTCTGATTCAGTTTCTCCAAAGGTCAACAGAATTGTAAGATTTGAGAGATTAATGAGCAATTTTGGTACAGAGGGGCCCTTCATCCCATTCAATTGAAAATTTGTCTTAAGTATGAGGTGTTTCATAGGAAGACATTAATCAAACAAGACAGTACAATAAAAAACATTATTTCATAGCTACGATTACTTTGAAAAGCCAGAATTTTATTGAATAACTCACATTAACTTTGAGTGGTAAAATTTTTACAATACTTACATGAAACTGATTTTTTTTCTCCATGGAGCAATTTCATTAGGATGGAAATTGTTTTATTGAAAACCATAGAATAACTCCTACAGAGAGGTCCCAACATTAAAACAGCTAATGGCAAAATCTCCAAAAAGATTTATAAGAAAAGAAAAAAATATTTGCGGCCTGACTGAGGAATGTCTTTGAAAGACCTCAGGCAATTCTTCAGCATCATTAGATAGAGAATATAAGACTATTAGGCTATTAAGCTCAGGCTTTAAGGCTGTTGATTATAATTAAACTTGAGAATTCATCTGTGTTTCAGCTCCCACTCTCCTATGTGCTGATATATCAAACACAACACACGTAGTTAATGTGCACACTCTCAACGTTGATGTATTTTGGTTTCTTCAAAGGCACTGCATCGCTTACCAGACCCTTTACTGCTGGAGACATCTGTATACTGTACTCAGGTAAAATGGATGGTACTGGGTGATCAGTCTCAGAAGGATGTCAGAGTTTAACAGGAAGTGCTCCCTTCATAAGAGTGAAATCTCCTCTCACCACAGTAATGAGCCACAGAGCGGCCTCTTCTCCAGCAGCGCCCGGGTAAGTTACAGAATGTCAGCAGTTAGTGCAGGAATAAATTGGCAGATTTGTCATTAGAAAGAATAGTAACGACAGTACCTCTGCGGAGAACAAATGTGCCAGTTTTACTGGCTTCCACCTCCTTCCTTTAGAGGTCTAGTCTTGATTATTTTTGATGAGTGGCAGCACTTGGAGGGATCAATGTCCATCACTCTAACAGAACAAGCTGGAGCTGCTTTAACAAGTACTACACCTCACAGCCTGGGAGAGGATGGGAGTCCTGTCCGCTTTTACTTTATCCGCTCATTTAAAGTCATACTTTTTATTTTATTTAACCCTTATTTGACCAGGGAAGTCCCATTGAGATTGAAATCTCTTTTTCAAGGGAGCCCTGGGGGTTGAGGTGGGGAGGGATAAGGCAGTTTTCACAGCCAATTAGATCTTACATTTTATACTTTATACTGTATACATACTGTATTCTGCATACAGTATACATACTGTATCCTTTATGTTTAAAATGTAAGAAATACACAGTCGAGTAAGTTATGTTTCAGAAACTATGCTGTGCTACCTGTGTGGTGAATCACATGATGTGGCTTTGAGTTTGAGTAAAGGCTTGTTACACAGGACTCTTCCAAGATGTTTAGCTGTGCGTTTTTGAGTGTCACTGATTTCAGATAAGTGATCAGGGTATTTTTGTATTGATTAATAAACTGAAAAGCACAAAGATGACACCAGACAATGGCTCCACCCCTCCTCCTGTCACACACAATAGGACTCGGAGGACGTGATGCAGCTCATTTGCCTGTACAGAAATCCAGCAAAATGAGGAAAATGGTTCTGAAAAACAGGAAGGAGAGCCCTGGAGAGAGGGAATATTCTTTATAGTTCTGTTCTGCCAGCATCAGAAAATATCACTGGTTTTTCTTTGCCCAGACTTGCTTGCAGAGCTCAGAAACCATCAGGTCCGCGTGATACAGGCAGGCCGCGTCGAGAGGTATCTTAGCGAGAGCTGCAGACAGCTGTGGCCCTGTGACGCAGTCCGAACTGAGCCCAGAACCTCATCCCGGGGGCCCAAATGCTGTGAATCATGAGGACCTTCTCCAGCTGCCCCTCCGACTCCAGTCCGGCTTCCAGTCCCCAGTATCTCACTCGACCCTGCCTACCAGCGAAAACCAATGCCCTATTTATGACAGGAGGCCTCTGGAATGCCAGATCAGTACTTCCATTGCTCTGAACAGAGGCTCACTGTATACAACCGAGCCGCCATTAGTGTAGGATGAGGACTGCAGTGTTTATACTGGGGCTGTGGAGACTGTCCAGCAGGGCAGTGCAGTACAGGGTGGAGCTGTGGGGAGTCCTGTTCTCTCACAGCAAGAATGTGTGTGTGTGTGTGTGTGTGTGTGCGTGTGTGTGTGTGTGTGTGTGCGTGTGTGTGTGTGTGTGCGTGTGTGTGTTATGTGTGTGTGTGTGTGTGTGCGTGTGTGTGTGTGCGCGTGTGTGTGTGTGCGTGTGTGTGTGTGTGTGTGTGTGTGTGTGTGTGTGTCTGTGTGTGTGCGCATATGTGTGTGTGTCTGTGTGCGCTCACGCTCACGCTCACAAAGTGAATTATGGAGGATTCCTTCAGCCAAGTTCTGTTAGTAGAACTCGGGGTCACAAATGGAAGGTGACGAAGGGTAAATTTAGCACTGATATTAGGAAATATTTTTTCACCCAAAGAGTAATTTCGGTGTGGAACAGCTTGCCTGACCATATTGTTGCGGCAGAAACCTTGGGAATTTTCAAGAGCAGGCTTGACTTAAAGCTAGATACCATTGAGTCATTGAGTATCTGAAGTGATATATTCATAATAGAAAAAAAAAATAATAATAAAAAACTGGCGAGCCTAGTTGGGCTGAACGGCCTGTGCTCGCCACTCACATTATGTTGTGTGTGTGTGTGTGTGTGTGTGTGTGTGTGTGTGTGCACGTGTATGTGTGGAGTCAAATCAGCTTTTTTCTACTGCACATTTGAAAACATACAATAAATGTAGTTAATAAGCCCTAAACTACATAAAAGCGACAAATAGACACAGCTTGGCGAATAGAAATTCAAGCAGCTTGCATAAAAAAAGGCATAAAAAAGGGCATTTGAAGTGCACGTGTGGAGTGGAGTGCACGTGTTCTCCACACATTCACACAGGTTTTCTCCCATAGTTCAAAGGTATGTAAGCGAGGCCAACAGGAGACTCACACTGCCCATTGGCGTTGGTGTGTGACTGAATGATGGATTGATGAACTGTCCAGGACATGTAGACAGTGAGCCGAACTAGTTATTCTTCCTTTGTAAAGATGTTTCAACAGATTATTGTCTATCTGCTTTAGTTAAGATGCTCTGACAAATTATTGTTAATTTGCTTTTGTAAAGATGCTTGCACAGATTATTATTAATCTCCTTCTGTAAAGATGCTTCAACAGATTATTGTTAATTTGCTTTTGTAAAGATGCCTCAAAAGAATATAATTAATCTGCTTTTTAAACAATCAACAGATTCTACAACACCATATAAAATTCCAAATTATTTCATTGAGTATGACCTGCATGTATATAATGATTTTGAAGATATATTCTATATCACAAGAACTACAGCAAATGTTATCACTTTAATGCTTGGCAGTTGTGCTCTGAGGCCTGAAACAACATTATACTCACCAGTGGCACCAAATGATAATGTGTATGACTGCATACGACGTTATAAGTATTTATTCCTGGCTTTAAGTGCAATAATGTCCTCTGGTGCCCTTTATAGTTCACTATAAACAATTTAAAATACGTTTTTGGCTTTAAAGCAAGTCTTATGGTGCCATTAGTTACTGTATAAAGCAGGATTTTAACAAATTTATGTGAAGAGATTCAAGTATACAAACATTTGTAGTTTTCACAATGACAAACCTAAGCACATCCTTTTAAGCTTGGTTAGGTTGGTCGTTAATAAATTGGCGAAAGGGCATCAGATCTCTGAGGGAGAATAGGTCTCTTCTCCACACCGAGCGCCGTAAAATGGTGAGGAATACTACAAGTCAGACGGAAACTTGATTTATAATGTTTAGTTTGAAATTATAAGCCAGCCAAGCTTCATTTACTGTTTGTATGAATCTGCAGTGCATTTTGCTCATAGAAAAAGCACTTTTCATGTCTAATTTAAGTCACAGACAGAAATGACTCTGCAACCAATCCATACCCAGTCCAGCAACTATCTGCTTAAAACCAAAACAAATCTGCTTTGTCGACCACTGTTTACTCTCCAGAATCAGGCAAACTTTAAGACTGACCCTCAGAGGAAAGCGCCAATACAGTGGCATCCTATGCAGGTCTGGGTATTTTTGAGGTTGATTTATCCGTTATCAGCTCTGTATGATGATGACATCCTCCACTCACCAGTTACACGTTAAAGGAACATTTAGCTGAAAATTAAACCATACATAGTTTTAAAGTGAGGGGCTCTGTGAAAATAAGTTGTGCAGAAACCATACACATTTTCCCACTGTAGCTTGAGATATTTGTTTATTTATTGCTGCTGCAGTTGCTCTATACATTTACTTTAAAGACAACTACCACAATACAATGCAATAACCCATGACTCCAGATATGCTGTCGATCCTGTGTGGATCTGGTACATAGAGCTGTCGTACCATTGCACTGGCCTGGAGCATCAGTCACGTTACTGCAAAGAGGACTAGTCGTGATAGTAATGCTGGCAGTTTCTTCCGTTCCCGGGTGCATAGGCTACAAAAAGGCCAAAGCTAAATGCATATTTTTTTCACTATTTACCCGCAAATATAGTATGGGTGATAGACCTACCGACGGGCCATTGGAAACATATAAAGTAGATGTGGCAATATTTTCAGCTAGCTGGCTTGCTCCAGCCAACTCACGTTACAACCCCCAGCTAATGTTACTAGGCAGCAATAAAGCCGACCATGCAAGAAAGAACACTAAGCTGGCAAAAATTTCAATTTGCAAACCTGCGCTGGTCTGCTTACAACTGTGAGCTAACAAAAATCTTTACTAACCTGATTGAAAGGTAACATTACAGAAGGTACGATATCTAGCCAGCTTTGAGTAAAATGCATCCTCATCCATAATATCTTCTGCACTCATTTTTAATGGTGACATTTCCACATTGCTAGTTCGCAATACAAGCAAAAACAAGAAAGTTGTTTTTGAGTGGCGGCAAGGGCACGCGCCCTGGCTTCCCAGAGGCGGAGACTACAAATCTAAGCCTGAGATAATTTGTAGTTCGTCCTTCCCTCCAATTACATCACTGCAAACATAAAATGACAGTGCTGAAGGGGGAAGTAGAACAAATTTTGCTGCTAATTTCCAGAAAAAATGCATGTTTTTCGCACTATGTCCCCAAGATTGATAGAGATAAGACAAAATAAAGGAATCCCTTGCGCTTCAGCCCCTCTCTTGCCAGAGGTTCAGAAAAGGACAAATTCAGAAGAAATGAAGGAACAGACTGGAGCACTCGAAAAGTTTATTGAGTTGACGAAGACTAGCGTTTTAGTCTTGGCATTCCTCAATAAACTTTTTCTGAGTGCTCCAGTCTGTCCTTCATTTCTATTGATAGAGATAAGGTTGAAAATTGGTGGTGTCCCTTTAACAATGCTAAAGTTGAGTAGGCTAATTACGCTCATTTTAGAATTCAAATTTATTTGCACAATTATATGTTGAGTCCATGGTATTATTGGCTGTAGTCTACAGCGGTTTGATTAGGACTGGTTGAGTTCCTTGTGACCATGCTTAAACGCTAATGCAATATGCAGATCACTTGTTCTATCTGAGTACAAACAACTTATAGAGAATATGCCGCACTGTCTATACATTGAACAAAACACATTAAAGTAATATGACTCTGTTTACACACAACACAAAATCATCCACAGATGGTTTGCTAAAACAGCAGCACTTTAACAAACAGTTGATAGACAGAAAGACAGCCTACAATGGCCTCTATTAATGCTTAATAAACAAAGCAGAGAAAACCGGCTGGCACCAGGATTAAGGTCAGGAGCTACTGCTCTGTGTGGGCTATTTGTCTCACCCATCCTTTTAAACCATCCATATAAACACAGTACGGAAAGGGGCCAGCATGGAGTTATTATATTGATAGAAACACAACTGCTGTGGCTTCTTCAGAAAGCTGTTTCACTTCAGTCTGTGCTGGGTGGGTTTTGGAGTTTATTCACGGTAATTAGGCAGTGAACTCTGTCATTCTGTGGGATAGAGGTCTCAAGCTCAGGCTGTAAAAAAATCTCTGTGACCTCCATCATCAGTTTGACAGTGTAAACTAATTTAATTCAGTTCATCTGTTTGCAAACTGGGGCTACTTGACAACAGCTTGAGGAAAACAATAACTTTGGAGAAGATAGGGCAGAGAGACACTGATATTGAAGAGGACAGAAATATATTCAGCCAAAAAAGAAACTGTGCATTTGATTTTTACATTAAACTTTTTTCACACAATTATTTCAAAACTTTTAGTGAGACCTTTTGTAACACATAAACGCAACCAATCTTAAAACATGCACCGAACATGCAAAACACGTGCATGTGCATTGGATGATGAACGGAAAATTTACATGCAAATTCGCAGTATAAAAGTCCCAGATTGTTGAAGTTGTTTGTCTTGCGTTTATGGTATCGACAAAGAGGGCCGCTCTTTGGAAAAACACAAAAACGAAGTTTTAAATTTGAAATTTTTCATGCCACGATTGACTTTGGCCCAGGGCAATCAAGCCATTGGGATGCTTGCTGCCGGTTTCAGCCAACAGGAGATTGCACTAGACGATCAGTGCACTAGTCAGATCTTAGGGAGACCATAATAACGTTGCTGACCGTCCTCGCTCTGGACGCCCTCGCGTGACGACCCCGGCACAGGATCGGTGGTCAGCGTGTCCTGGGTCTGCCGTGAGGTTTTCATTCTGTTTTTTTTTAGCCCAATAAATTATGATTCATAAAAATATGACTGTTGTGTGATTATTATTTGTGATATTTACTGTTATAGAGCTTTGTAAGCGATCCACACTGCAAATTAACCCTTAGTTGTTCAGTATATTTGTTCTGACAGTGTGAGTGCAAATACACAAATCCTGCTCCTATCCAGATCCAATGTTGCACTATTACAACATTTCTGTAAAAACTTACTAAAACGTAAAAATAAATAACCCCTCAATTTCTGCATCAGAGGCCTTCTTTAACAACATCTGAGAGGAGAAAAACTTTTTTTGCTCTTTTTTTATATTTTTGGGTTTTACAGGGTTAAGTCATTTGCACAACAGACGTCAAACAGCTGTGGAAACTGCGAGGACGATTCCTAACAACCGTCAGATACGTCCACAGACGGTAAGAAACCGTCTGCGAGAACATGGGATACGCCCACGATGTCCTGCAGTGCGCCCCATTTTGACACCAAGACATCATCAAGCTTGTCTTCAATGTTGCATACAGCATGTTTGGCATAATGCAATCTGGTGAACTTTGCTTTACACGGATGAATCTCGTTTCAACATGTCTCACGCAGATGGACGTCAACGTGTGTATCGGCGTCAAGGAGAACGATATGCTGATATGTGCGACATGGAGCGGAATCATTTTGGCGGAGGTTCTGTCATAATTTGGGGAGGGTTAACAGCACTGTACAATCTTAATGCTGTTCAGTACCGGGACCAAATACTGCAACCCGTTGTCGTTCCTTTCTTACGTCATCATGGACCTGGTCTTTCTTTACAACAGGATAATGCACGACCTCAGGCCGCCTGCAGTATTCAGGACTTTATTCAGCAAAACAACATTAATTTATTGCCATGGCCGGCTAATTCTCCAGATTTAGCCCCAATTGAACACGTCTGGGATGAAATGGAGCGTCGTTTGAGACGCCAAGCCAATCTCCCCAATTACATCGCTGAACTGACTAGACACCTCCAAAGAATATGGAATGGAATTCCACAAGCGTTCTTGGCTCGTCTGGTGGCGTCTATGAGACGACGACGCACCGCAGTGATTAACGCCTATGGAGGCCACACCCGTTACTAGAGGCGCGACTCGCAGTTTTCACCCCATGACCTTAGTGCTGCCATTTTGAAATGTAAATTGGTTTTCTTTTCAATCTTTAATTTTCTTGTTCAAGACTCAAACTTCAAATATCAAACATGTATCATAATAAATCTTAAATCCACCAAAACTTAACTTTTCTTATGCACAGTATCTTTTTTGGCTGAGTATAGATTCTTAATAGACATAAAGTTCAAACTTTTGGTGTATTTATGAATGTATGCAAATACACATTTATAAAATATACTGAGCAAAATAAGTTAAGGACCACTTAATTTTTGAGGGATAATGACAAAATTTTTCAGAGGTTTGAATTTTTAAATTTATGACCCCAATATCCTACCATAGATATCTTACTCCACAGTGTGTGCATAGTCCATGCTGCACGTGTAACTTGTTAAAGGTATGTTATAAAGGAAAAGCACAGATTTTTTCCAGAGACAGACGTCACATGTTTGAGTTTCTTTTCGTACACACATTGCACTGAAAGGCCTTTCTCTAATCAGCTTTGTTTTTAAACAATTATCCAAATCTAAAATGCCCAATAGAAGACATTTAACAACAGAAGAGACGGCCCAAGCCATTGGTCTTTTGGATGCTGGTCTTTCTTTTAGGGAAGTTGGCAGAAGGCTTAACGTTAGTCATAGTGTTGTTAGCAGACTACGTGAACGACATCAGCAGACTGGGTCTGTGAAGGAGAGACTAAGGAGTGGACATCCCAGGAAAACAACTCCACGTCAGGACCGACAAATGGTAGTCATTGCCAAAAGAGACAGACTGAAATCAGCAAAAGCCATAAATTCTGAGTTCAGGAATGTGACTGGAATGCGGATCTCTGATCAGACAGTTAGGAATCGTCTTCACACTCACAATTTGCGTGCCTTCAGACCAGCTGTGTGCCCACCTTTAACCGTACATCACAGAACAAATCGACTGGATTTTGCCAGATCTCATGTGAATATGGATAGGGATACATTGAGGAACATTTTGTTCACAGATGAATCCAGATTCTGCCTTGACTTTCATGATGGAAGGAGACGTGTGTGGAGAACGAAAAATGAAAAATTTGCTAACTGTAATGTGCTTGAACACGACAGATTTGGCGGAGAGTCAATCATGGTTTGGGGGGGCATCTCTCTTGATGGTTCCACAGATCTGCATGTGATAAGGAATGGAAGTTTGAATGCTGTGAGGTACCGGGATGAGATCTTGTTTGCTGGTGCCATTGGCGATGATTTCATTTTAATGGATGACAATGCTCGACCTCACAGAGCAAGAATAGTCAACGATTTTCTTGCGAGAGAATCCATTGTTTGCATGGATTTGCCAGCCTACTCACCATGCTTCAAACCAGGATTTCACAACGTTTCACAACGGGAATAGACAGTTTAGTCTGTTCGCGCGACAAGGAGTCTCGTACGGTGTGTTGCCTGCCTGGTGCCCAGGTAGGAGACGTCCTGGAGCGTCTTGGACAAGCTCCTGGCCAGAGCGGGAGGGATCCAGTTGTCATGGTCCATGTTGGGACTAATGACATAGGTAAGGGTAGGTTTGAGGTTCTGCAAAGCAAATTTGTTGAATTAGCTGAAAAGCTTAGGAGCAGATCCTCCACGGTAGTGTTCTCCGGGATTCTACCAGTACCACGTGCAAGCAGAGGGAAGCAGAATTTTATCTGGAGGTTTAACACGTGGCTACGAACCTGGTGTAGGAAAGAGGGGTATAGGTTTATGGGGCACTGGAACTACTTCTGGGACAGGGGTGACCTGTTCAAGCCGGATGGGCTACACCTGAACCGGAGGGGTACCTTTGCACTGGGTCAGCGTATGTTGAGGGTAGCAGAGAGTTATTTAAACTAGGGACTTGGGGGGCAGGGAGGTTAGAGAGTGTTACACAGAGGGAAATGCAGACTGCCCTGATGGAGGCTGACAGCGTTACATGCACTATTGATATATTTTTAAAGCAAAAAAAGCATGGTGAGGGGGCTTTGAGCAGCAGGCGATGGGAAATCGAAGGGAAGATGCGTTCATGATAACCTGAAATGTTTTTATCTAAATGCAAGAAGCATTAAAAATAAATTTCAAGAACTTGAGGCCGTTATGATTAGTGAAGGCTATGACATAGTTGGGATTACAGAGACATGGCTTAGTGAAGAGGATGGAGATGAATATAATGTAGAAGGTTATTTGCTCTTTTAGGAAGGATAGATGTAATAGGCGAGGAGGGGGGTGTAGCACTCTATGTGAACGAAAACATAAATGTGCAGGAAATTCCTGAAATTGAATATTCCGTGCCTTGTGAAGATATCTGGGTCAGGCTCACTGGCAAACACGAGACTGGTTTAAACATAGGTGTATGCTATCGACCACCAGCTTTGGACAGTACAGTCAATGAAATGCTCTTTAAGAGGATTACGAAGCTTGTAGAGGAGGAGGGACTATTATTATGGGAGACTTAAATTATCCTGGTATTGACTGGGAAATGGTGAAAGGACAGGGTAGGGGGAGGAAGAATTTCTAGATGTCATAAATGATAATTTTTTTGGTGCAGTATGTTAATAAACCTACAAGAGAGAAGGCAATTTTAGATTTGCTGCTCTGTAATGACCCAGATAGAATTAGCAATGTTGAGGTACTGGAGCCACTTGGGACAAGTGATCACTCTACTATTAATTTTGAGGTTTCATGGGAAGTTAAAAAGGTGTCTCCAAAAACAAAAATTTTTTAATTTTAGGCGAGCAAACTTTGACAGGATGCGGTCATATCTAAGTGAAACAAAATGGGAGACACTCCTGGACTGTGAGTCTGTAAATGAGATGTGGGAAAGATTTAAGGGGTTTTACTTGATTCACAATGTAAATTCATTCCAAAGGTGTCCAAAAGTAAGCTGAAAAAGCAGAATCCTCAGTGGATGACAGCAGCTATTCATGAGGAGTTTGAGGGAAAGAGGAATCTTTACAAGATGTACATAGAGGATAACAATGAGATTACTAAGGCGAAATCTGTAAAATCGGGCTGTGGTCAAAAAAGAGCTGAGGAATGCTAGAAGACTGTATGAAAGACAAATTGCAGAGGGGGCAAAAAACTAACCCTAAGCGCTTCTTTCAGTACTGTAGCAGAAAAAGGAAAGTCAAAGAGCAGGTTAAGTGCATAAAGAATAAAAATGGATCGCTGCTATATGATAATAAGGATATTGCGGACACCTTAAACGGTTACTTTGTTGAGAATTTTACCTTAGAGCGGGTCTTTATTCGCCAGAGGGCTTGTCCAATGCTCAAGATTATTTAGCGGAAATTGAGGTTAGGGATAACGTCAGTATTAGACAAGTTGCATCAACTAAAGGCAGATAAGGCGGCGGGTCCTGATGGCTTATATCCTAGAGTGCTCAGGGAAGTTAGTGAGATCATCTTTAAGCCGCTATCTGCCATCTTTAGACGGTCTTTAGAAACTGGAGAAATACCAAATGATTGGAAACAGGGCAATATAATACCAATATATAAAAAAGGGGACCGTACTGAGCCAGGTAATTACAGGCCAGTCAGTTTAACTTGCATTTGCAAAATATTGGAATCTATCATAAAAAGATGAGCTGGACTTATTTCTTGAACGTAACAATATCTTGAGGATAGCCAACATGGTTTTCCATGCCTGACAAACCTTCTGGAATTTTTGAAGAGGCCACCAAGACTTATGACCAGAGCAGGGCTTATGACATCATATATTTGGATTTTCAGAAAGCATTTGACACAGTACCGCATAAGAGACTAATTTTTAAAATGAGCTCCATTGGAGTTACAGGTGGTATTCTGAAGTGGATTCATAACTGGTTGCAGGACAGAACACAAAGAGTGGTGGTCAGTGGTATATCATCTGAGCTAGGTAGGGTGGGGAGTGGCGTCCCCAGGGATTCGGTGTTGGGACCCCTGCTGTTCCTCATCTACATTAATGACCTTGATAGGAATATTGAGAGCAGATTAGTGAAATTTGCAGATGATACTAAATTGGGGGGCTTGGCAAATAGTTTAGAGTCCACTAAAGTGATTCAGGATGATTTGGATAGAATTCAGAATTGGGCAGAAATGTGGCAAATGAAATTTAATGTAGCAAAATGTAAAGTAGTACATGTAGGTAATAAAAACATTAGACGGATTACTTCATGGGAGGTTTTAAACTGGAATGTGCTCCACAAGAGAAAAGATCTGGGAGTGATTGTTGACCAAACCCTCACAGGCTCTAGCCATTGTGCCGTAGCTGTTAAAAAAGCCAATCGGATGCTGGGATACATTGCTAAAAGTATTGAGTTCAAATCCAAGGAGGTGATGCTTCTTTTGTACAACACATTGTCAGACCACATCTAGAGTATTGTGTACAGTTCTGGGGACCATACTTTAAGAAAGACATAGAGGCTTTAGAGAAAGTTCAGAGAAGAGCCACGAAGCTAATTCCGGTATTAAAGATGAAAGCTATGAGAAAGGCTGAAGATCCTTAATCTCTTTAGTCTTAGGAAAAGGAGACTAAGGGTGATTTGATTGAGGTCTTTAAATATGTTAAAGGGATTAACAAAGTGAATTATGTAGGATTCCTTCACCAAGTGTTGTTAGCAGAACTCGGGGTTACAAATGGAAGCTGACTAAAGGTAAATTTAGCACTGATATTCGGAAATATTTCTTCACCCAAAGAGTAATTTCGGTGTGGAAACAGCTTGCCTGACCATATTGTTGAGGCAGAGACCTTGGGAGTTTTCAAGAGCAGACTTGACTTAAAGCTAGATACCATTGAGTCATTGAGTATCTGAAGTGATATATTCACGATGGTACAAAGAAACTGGCGAGCCTAGTTGGGCTGAACGGCCTGTTCTCGCCATTCATGTTATGTTATGTTATGTTATGTTAACGTCTGGTGTCACCAACAACTCTTAATGACCTTGCAGACGCCCTTGTTCATGAATGGCACCAGATTCCACAGCAGCTGTTTCAGAACCTTGTTCTTACCTTTCCAAGGAGGTGCCAAGCCGTGATTAATGCACGAGGTGGACACACACGCTTTTAAAGTTGCTCTCCATCGAGTTTCCTGTGGTTCAGTGAAAACTGGTTTTTGTGCCAAGTTTCCTGTTCTTCAAATGACATCTGTACATTACTGAATAAACACATCTGTATCTTCATTTTTTGTTCCTAATCTTTGATGGCGATGAAGTGTTTCAGCATATAACTCAAATGGAGTTGTAACATTACACTTTTATGTAATGTGAAAAAAACCCTATGGTTCTTAACTTTTTTTGCTGAGTATAGATTGTAGATTAATTTACGTATGACAGTATAGCCATTATCACCTGACAATATCTATTTGCAGTACTTTGTGAAAGAAATATATGGTCAAAAGTGTGTCTGCACTACAAGTAGGACACAAATCAAAGGCTTTTCTTTGAACACCTACTATTCAAAAAGAAATGTAGGTCAATAGTCTCAGTTGATTAAGTTTAATTAAGTGCTTAATTGTTCCTGGCCTTGTCACAATTCATCAAACAAATGACTAATTAATTGCAATCAATCACTTTGAAAGCAATCTATATTCCTGTATATTGCCAGTTTAAGTGGAACAATGAAACTAAAACGTGTTAATTGCTTTTTTTTTTTTTCAAAGAGAAACAAGCTGCTCTAATGTGCATCCACTCTCTTCCCAACACAAATTACTCTGCAGATAATCTTGTCCTGAGATGCTACATTGAGATCAGACAGTGTTGGCCTAAGTGGAGGACATGACTGCCAATCAGCATAAAAGCTGAACTTCAGCAGAACAGGTGATAAATTATTGGACTGAGGGAGTGTGTTTGTGAGCCAGGACTGCACAATTACTGATCTCAGCAATAATATGATGAGATTTGTGAGGATGGGCGTATCACAGAGCGAGCAAAATACCAAACAGCCCATAAACACAGCTCCGAGTCCTGACTTACCACCATCAGCAATATGCTGCTTTAATAGGGTGTATAAATATGACCCTAAATGAAATATCTGGAGAGATCAACCTCCAGTAATGAGCACGGAAAGGAAATCTACGCTAAAAAAACGATGTCTTCAGAGATGAGTTTTGTGGGAAGAGATGAGCTTCTCGGTGCTGCATTGATTATAACCCAACGTAAGCAGGCATCTCTGCCAGCTGGCTGCTGGAGCGCAATGCACCAAAATAACTGAGGACGCTGTGATGCTCCTCTCCATTCATTATTCCCATATCTCCACCATGCAAACAGCGCAGTCTGCTGATAATGTGTAACAAAATTCAATCTTATTATTGGGTGCTTATGAATGAAAAGTGAGTTGTCGACAATATCTTTTTTTGTCATAGTAATTATTTACAAAGTGTTAAATGTGCCCACCTCAACACAATTTGGGCAACAATCATACTCAATATGAGGCATTTTTATAAGTGGCAGGTTTGTGTACATGATGGCATTCTGGTATGTGTGCTCTTCTAATGATTGGTGAATCTCCCGGGGGTGTAATGACCTCTGGTCCTCTGGATGCTGGGATAGGCCGTAGACTCTCGGGGAATGAGGGAGTTATGATAATAGATGGATGGTTGGATGATGATGTTCTGATCAGCTTGTGTTACAAACATGCTGCCATTTACACAAACGAGTAAAGGCCACTCAAATGGAGTTACGCCTCGACTCTGATGCAACATGACCACAAAAAATAAAAATAAATAAATCTCCGCATTCCACTGCTACAAAGCCCCATATCCAGCAGGGTGCAGAACACTGTGGGTTGTGGTACATTTCCTTTGTATTCTCTGTGATTAGCCGCTAGAACGGAAAAAAAAAAAAACATTTATAAAACAATCTCATAGAATTGTGTTTGCATCAAATTCAAACAGTCACTAGCATATAAATGCATTATTTTCAAAAAAAAAAAAACTGGAAATCAACAGTTGTTTTGCAAGTGATTCGGCTGGATGCCACTGCAGTCAGAAAAAAAAAAAATCACTATTTGTGAGCTACGTCTGGGGTGATGCACACAGGGTTATAGATACTCCGAACAGACAGTTCAGTTAAAAAACTTTTTTTTTTTTTTTTTTTTAAATTTTATTCATTTATTGATTTAAATTTTTTTTCAAATTTATTTTACGGTTGGGCCTTCCAAACTGGCTAATTCTAAGTGACATTCCTGGCACAACAAGAGTCAGAATTATAAAAAAGAGAAAAAGCCTCATTGCTGTGTGCTACAACTTGCTGAGGGTGAGAAAAAATGCTGGTGAAAATCTGTTCCAGCATGTGTGTGTGTGTGATCATCTTTGTGTTTGTGTGTTTGTGTGTGTGAGTCTGCCTTCCAGTGCATTTGAATGCACATCAAAGTTCTTTTCAGCCCCGCGGTGAAATTTCATGGACACGGAGCATTGTAAATACCCTATTTTACCCTGTCCTTTCCTCTAAAGTCACTCGATTTCTTCAGCCCAACAGCAGCTGTTTACTAAACCATTCTGTCAGTTTGGTTCTGGGGTATAAATTTTCATTTCTTAAGATGTGCATCTAAAAGGTATTAATTTGCTATAAGATCTTCTGCTGAATAGAGTACAACAAAAGTGTTGTGGAGACTCACATGACTGGAATGCTGGGCTCATATCTAGCAGCCCGTATGGGGCTCTGTAATCGGTGCTCAGTCACTGGTCTTGTGAAGAGATGATACTGGTAACACTGCAGCTGGCTGGTGTAGGAGGTCCAGCCACCATTTCCACTGGAAGTAAATGGTAACTGGAGCTCATCTTGTGATGGAATCACACCAGCCGCTCCCCCGCACCCCCATCCCCCAGCCCTGTGTGGAATCCCAGGATTCACTCCCTTAATTAACTCTGAGAAAGGGCAGGGAGCAGGTCAGGGGACATAATTATATTTGTGACAGTGGGAAGAGGGGTCGTGTCTGTCCATTACCCTGTCTGCAATGGACCCGCCTAAAACTGCCTTTCTGGGTCAGAACTTTCTCACCAAACCTCAGGAAGGTTCATAAATCATCATGTTTTTCCTACAGTCTGTGGTCCATATATACAAAAAATATACCCTCTTGTTAGAAAATGAATAAATGGTTGAGGAGCTCTAGGGACTTAAAGACCTCTTCAACCCCACCTCATCCTTGAAGTAATGTGTTACAGCATTTCCTGCAATGCAGGCATTTCCAGTAATGTCGGCATTACCTCTAAAATGAGTTGGGGTGAAAGAGGATTTTAAATGACAAATTTAGATTAAACAGCAATACAGTGCCAGACCTAAAATATTTTACATACGTATTGGGTTGTGTTTCTACCACAGGCAGATAAATGAGAGAAATCTGGCGAGAGTCCACAGAATGTCCTCTTGTGAACCATGCTGTGCAGAAAATTAAGAAAAGTTATGAATTTGTTCTTGCGTTGATCCATCGCCATTTTCAGCTGCTCAATTCAGTGTATAAACGTGTCTCTCTCTCTCTCTCTCCTCCTATATAAACAGAGTGTGCATGTGTGCGCTATACTAAACTGCTTATCTTTCATATTCCTGTAACAGTTCTCCAGTGTGAGGAGAGATAGCTGTAGCTCTGGTATCTTTCATATTCCTGTAAAACTTCTCCAGTGTGAGGAGAGATAGCTCCAGTTCCTGTAACAGTTCTCCAGTGTGAGGAGAGATAGCTGTAGCTCTGGTATCTTTCATATTCCTATTCCTGTATTCCTCATATTCCTGTAACAGTTCTCCAGTGTGAGGAGAGATAGCTGTAGCTCTGGTATCTTTCATATTCCTGTAACAGTTCTCCAGTGTGAGGAGAGATAGCTGTAGCTCTGGTATCTTTCATATTCCTGTAACAGTTCTCCAGTGTGAGGAGAGATAGCTGTAACTCTGGTATCTTTCATATTCCTGTAACAGTTCTCCAGTGTGAGGAGAGATAGCTGTAGCTCTGGTATCTTTCATATTCCTGTAAAAGTTCTCCAGTGTGAGGAGAGATAGCTGTAGCTCTGGTATCTTTCATATTCCTGTAACAGTTCTCCAGTGTGAAAATAGCTGTAGCTCTTCTCCTGTAAAAGTTCTCCAGTGTGAAGAGAGATAGCTGTAGCTCAGGTATCTTTCATAGTGTGAGGAGAGATAGCTGTCTGGCTCTGGTTCTCCAGTGTGAGGAGAGATAGCTGGTCAGTATCTTTCATATTCCTGTAAAAGTTCTCCAGTGAAGACAGCTCTGGTTTGGATGCTCCAGTGTGAAATAGCCCTCTTATCTTTCTGTGCCGGGGCCTCCAGTGTGAGGAGAGGCACAATAACATATTCCTGTAATTTTCCAAGAATCAGGACTTTCATAGCTATTATATTAGCATTTGCCGGTATCTTTCATATTCCTGTAACAGTTCTCCAGTGTGAGGAGGACAATGCATATTCCTTGTTTTCCAAGTCCTCCAATCTCCAGTTTTCCATCACCAGCTCCGTCTCACACACTTTCAGCAGCACTGAGATGTGGGATGTTATTTTCCTTCTTTACAAATGTGAAAGTTCAAAGAAATGCAATGAGGAGATGGCCGTATCTGGTCCTGGAGGGATATAAGGTGCAATGGTTTCCAGTATGAAGCACTGAATTTAAAAATGAAAGCTAGACGATGACCCTTTGAGCTCAGCTCACCTGGTTTCTTCTGTTTAAGCCAGTCATTAATTTTCAAGTGAAAAACCTAAACCTACAGACCCTGTTCTTCACTGTAAACAACACTTTTTACACACCGGATTAATGACGCAGAGCCAGAATGGTGCTGTACAGGAGAGTGTATCTCTGAGGCCTGAGGGTAATGGTGTGTGTGTGTGTGTGTGTGTGTGTGTGTATGGGGGGGTTGAGCTTAAATTAATGGGGTTGATGACACTGGAGACTCTGGACATTGTTTATGCTGGTTTGATGCCTTTTTCCATTGCGATCCAAAATTTGGAATGTACAGTCATATATAATGCTCTCTGCAGTATTGTTCTCGGTTTCTTAGACAGCAGGAAATACCCTCCAAAGTAGATAGCGGCCATATGTTTACCAGCACCCCAGTACCCTGAATATTGGATATAATCTCTTTTTCCTCAAATATTTAGATCATTGCATACACACGGAAAACCGTTCCAGTGTGAAATCATCTCCGACAGAGGGCTCATGTGTGGTCCTTACTGGACTTTTTTGTTCATCACGCTTGATTGAGATGTAGTAGGTGCTGCTGAACTGTGGAATCCCAGCAGATGCTGTTTGGTGTGCTTGTCATGACCCAGGCTATCTGATCTGGGCAACATGATCCAGAATTTTCCGCCTGCGGGTGGTTCAATGAAAAGATCAGAAATCGCTTGAATGAGTCCATAAAAGCACTCAGCTCACTGAGAGGCACAATTCCTCAGGAAACCGAAAGTCCAAGTTTTTATTGGCCATCGTCTATAATCTGGGAGACATACCTTTTTATGTATCATAAACAACCTCTGTTTTTATGTAGAACAGGGCAATGTTTGTGGTTGTAGGGCATTTTATCATTGCTTTATTTTATAAAATTTAATTATTACACAGGCCTTTCGATATACTGGAGTCCTGTGGCGGGCTGTCAGCTGTATCTCTGGCCTTCCGTACCTCACCTTTCAACGCATAATTACCTAAACCTGTCGCATTTTACTTTGCCTGATAAGCAACAGCCGCTTTAAGTAATTGGTCGAATGGCTATCCTTTTACTTTTGGTAGCATTATTTGACATTGCATCACATAGTTATGAGGCATTTTCCCCTGCGCATAAATGGCAATGGAAAAGGTCAATATGTCTTTCGAAGACTCTGAAATTTTGTAGCTTGTGAAACAGCACAGATTTGTGTAGATTAGTTTGCGAGGCTTTTTGTACTTAAGGCCTTTTGCCGGAGGCTTTGGTGAGATTTGATTTGCCAAGAGTTATTCCTCTTCAGATATACTAGTTTTTTCAGATGTGTGCTTATGACATTCTGGAGAAATCAATCGCAATCATATGATTAATTAAGCTGCTGAAAAATTGTTTAAACAATAGATGGAAATCAGAGAAAGCTTAGGATTTTTATTTTTTGTATGACTGTCATCATTACAATATCATGTCCATTGGCTAACATTTCATCATTATCATTTCTTAATCATTATAGGCCATATATTGGTCATGATTATTCAGCAAATACATATATTGTTATTTGCCAAAACTCTAGTTTTCATGAGTATGCTGACCATCATGTCTGTTTTTCTGTCCGTCTGTGACCTCTCCAGCAGCTGCAATTATTAGGACATCGAATTTATACATAAAAAGCCATAAGTTCGAGGCAGAAAATGTTCGCTTTTGGAAGGTCAAAGTCAAAGGTCGGGGTCACAACTGTTGAAAAAGGTTAAAACCACATTTTGGCTAGTATCTTGCTTTAGAAAACTGACAGAAACCTGAGGCCAATGCCAGAATGTCCAATCATGGGTTTTTTGTTTTTTTTTTTTTAGTTTTTGCACACATTGCTCTATGAATGATTTTGTTTGTTAGTTTGTCTGTATTTTTGTTTCTGTATCTGTTTTTTTTTTTTTTTTTGGTGCTCACTCTCACATTAACAATTCCTGAGGTATTGACTTGAAATTTATACCACAAGATGTCATACGTCCAAGGACAAAAGTTAAAAGTGAAGTCATTGAATAGGTCAAAAACACAATTTGGTGAACATCTTGCTCCAGAAAAATGATAGAAATGCCAAAATGTTCAGTTTTGCTTCGCGTATGAGTTTTTGCAAGGTTTCAATGAGAGACTTCATTAGGTTTTTAGTCAGGCAAACAAACAGAAATTTCTTGAGAATAATCATGCTGTTAAAAGGTGAGGTTACTGAAGGCCTTGTAGCCCTCTGATGGCACGCCACTGCCCAAGCCTGTTCGGTTACTTGGAGTTTGGTGACTCATCATCCACCAAGTGGAAGGAGACACAGTTGGCGGGGGTGTTAGTGAAGATCAAGAATAACACAAGAATTGTGGTATTTCGTATAACAATTTTGATGTCAGCATAGTCTGCGATTAACATCTATAGGCCTACAACCCGCCTGCTGTGAACTGGGGTTTGTTTGTTGTTATTACTCCTGAATTGGCCCAAAGTAATGAGAGGGTATGCAGAGTCATGGTTTGAGTCAAAGCAGTCCTGATGCACATGATTATTCCACAAAAACAGTGGTTCCACAAACAGGATCAAAAAACGACAAGCTAAGCAATGAGAGACAGGTCAGCAAGGGTAAGACGCCACACAGCTTAACCCTCATGGTTTGAGATCATAAGCGGTTAATTTTGGGTTTTTATATGATTGCACAATAAAATAACACCAAATTATTCCATAACTGAAAAATCCTCAGAATCGCTGGTTCATATTCAAACTATTCAATAAACACACATCCACGGATCAAAAACACGCGAATGCCGGCTATTTGTACTCGTCGATGCATGTCCCAGCTGAAGTACCAAAATCCATGCCTCGCTCACGACAAAAATCACAAGCTGGGTGACCTGAGAGACAGCCAATGGTAATGAGTGTAACTAACAAAGGGAATTCCGCGGGAATTTAAAGAAGACTTTATAAAAACGTTGGTTAAAAACGACAAAAATGTCAAATGCTTGGGTTAAAAACATGCCTGCGAAAGGGTTAATAAAGGTCTCCCCATAGTCCTGAGACAGAGAGGTAGGTGCCATTTTTAGAAAATCGGCTTCCCAACTCTGGTCTTGGCTAACAGAAAAAAAAAGATGCAGAAAAAGAAAGTTGAAATAAAGAAAATAGCGTAACACTGCTAAGTTTACAAAATGCACCAGATTTATTAAGAACTGACATTTTGGCCAAATGACCTTCATCAGCTCTGATTAATAAAGGTGATGCATTTTTGTAAAGTTAGTTTAAAAGTTAAAGTTTTTTTTAATTTCATTTGAGTGTTACTCTTCTTTGGAAATCAGCACCTGCAAAGAACTATACTGTGAGGTTACACTCAGGAACCAGACGCGAGAACCAAGCAATCCAAAGAACTTGTGTTTTATTAGGAATGGGGATGAACCCCCGCAGAGCAGGAAGCAACAGTACAAAGTCCACAATCCAAAAATCAGAATCCCAGGGACGTAATCCAAGTTGTAAACAGGGCAGCAAACACAAAACTCGTGGTCGGGCAAAAAAAGGTTTGGTACACAGATGCAAACAAATCCAAATCAGAGCCAAAATCACAAACGGGGACGGTCCAGTCAGAAAAGAATCACAAAGAGTACAAGGCATAAACGATCGTAACACAGGCAAACCAAGGGTAACGTTCTGACAGAGGCTGGTTGTGAAATGACTGCTTAAATACACGTAGGGGAAGTCACATGCTATGATAGGGAACAGGTGAGCTGGATCAGACTAATTACAATGGGGGAATCACATGAGGGAAACCCTAACCACGGAAATTGGCCAAAGCCAAGACACGGACGGGAATCACACAGACAGCCTGTTGACAAACATACGGCCCCGGTTAGGGAGTTCTAACATGCACAGATAATGAGAGGCAGAACAGAGTCTCACAGGTGTGGAGGATCCGCTGAAGCGCAGCAAAGTAAATTGAGTAAAGACAAGGGGCGGAGACTAGAATAGGGCGAATGCTGAGAGCTCGTTAGTCAATTAGTAAAGTGCAGCTATACAATCCCTAGTGCTCGTTAGTAAGTTAGTACTATAAACAATGTTAATCTTGGTTAGTATCTTTAACTAAAATAACAAATTGTTAGTACTGTTAGTAATGATAGAACAGCAAGGCGAAGGAAGCAAACGAGATTAGAAGGAATAATTGAAATCCCAGAAACCATGAAATCACCTGAAAGTGTGGCATGTAATACTGGGGCAATGAGCAGTCACATGACATGAGACCAGACGGGGGAGACAAAGTGCAATGCATGGCAAGAAACAAAACAAGAACTGGAATCTAACTGAGGGAATGGAATATGGCAGACATACAGACAAAGCAAGAACAAAACATGGCATGGAATCAGAATCATAATCAAAACGTGGTCAGACACAGCAGAATCATGGGCAGAACATGGTCAAGCAAGGCAGAATCACAACATATACAAAGTGTGCAGGTACTCCTTCTTTCTATTTGAGCAGGAAGAGACAGTGAAATGATTCAGCACAGGGCAAAGAGTGAATAAATTAAGTATGAAATCTGGTAAAGGTAGTCAGCACAGCTGGCGCGGTACATGAACCAAAGGAGACAGAGAAAAGACATCCGGCAGCCCTCATTCCCACATCCAGCCGTTTAAACGCCACCGATACGGGGAGGACAAATTACGACCAGCACAGGTGCAGCCCGAAATCAATCAACTCGGAGACAAAACACCAGAAAAACTCTTACGCAAACACAGCTGCACATAACGGTTGATGTAACTGTGGTGATTTGCCAGCCAAGATCTGAATGTTGTGGTTTGTACATTTCACCTTTTTTTTTTTTTTTCGCATTTCATTGTACATATAATTTTCGTTTTCGGTTGAGTAGTAATTATAAAAAAGCAGTTAATTCAGACAAATTTAATCGGAAATTCACAATTCACTTTTCAAAACAGCAGGTTAAAGAAATTTTTTAGTCAAATTGAGCTGTGTATGAATTTGATGAATGAGGACGTTATGCTTAGGCATCAGTTGGCACGGTTGCTGTGATAGAAGAAGAAAACTGGAGCATTTTGTTGAGCAAAAACATTCAGAGGTCATCTCGTGTGTTGTTAGAAAGGAGAAATGGAAATGCCTAACAAATGCAAAGGTGGTGGAGCTGGCAATCCATTCAAAAGTTAGATTTTTTATTTACTTTTTTTCCTGAAACAAGCTGTATTGGTCAGTATTATCCATCAGTAACAGCTTGAAATGTATGGGCATATAAGATGGAACAGAGGTATTGGCGGTGATCATAGAGCTTGTTGTATACCGTGTGAAATTTTCTCTATAGTCCAGAGCATATGTCTGTGTTGTTGACAGTAGCGAACCCTTGAATTGAAATATCCCCCTGTTTCTAACGTCCCTCCATACACCAGAGCTCATCCCCGGCATGAGGCAGGAAAGTACACTGAGAGGCCTGGGAAATGTTTTACCTGAGTCAGATCACTGTGTAATCCCACACTTCACATAGACATTTCATTCAACACGATGTTGGCCCAAAACCCCTGCCCTGAAAGCTGCTGTTGTGTTCAAGTGCTTGTGTCGTTGACAGAAATTTCTGTTTTTCGACTGGGTCTCGGACGTGCAATTTGCAGTTGATGCACACCGTATGACAGGGCTCCCCAAATCACGCTCTGCGAGGGCCGAGAACTGCTGGATTTTTGGTAACACTTTATTTTGATGGTCGTTGATAGATATTCAACAGATAAGAAATAGCATGTTAACAACATTAAGGTTGACTTTTAACTAAGGTTGATTTGTGGACAGTTCAAATATTATTAACAAAATCATCACCATACTATCTGCTGACTATCTTAGACATGACCTTAATATTTATGTTGAAAATCTACAGTGAAATGTTAAGAGACGCTCAACAAACTTTCATTTAAGTATCAGTCGACATGTTATTGATATCAGCGACGCATCTACCAGCATCACCCTGTGTGTTTACCTGATCATCTATCCACAATTTGTTGATAATGCGTGTCACATCATTGGTAATTTGCTCACAATGGATGAATGTTGATACATTTACCTGATCATCCATTAATACTTTGTTGGTGGTCAGGTGAGCATCTTCCTGCATTTATACCTGATCATCTGCTGGAACTTTATTCATCGTCAGTCAAGCATCTACAGGCATCGCACCGTGTATTAAACTGATCATCTGCCGATAAACTGTTGATAGTCTGCTGAGCATTTCCAAGCATTTACCCATGCATTAACCCATTCATCTGCTGATAAACTGTTGATAGTCTGCTGAGTATCTCCAAGTATTTTCCCATGCATTAACCCTTCATCTGCTGATAAACTGTTGATAGTCTGTTGAGCATCTCCAAGTATTTTCCCATGCATTAACCCTTCATCTGCTGATAAACTGTTGATAGTCTGTTGAGCATCTCCTAGTATTTCCCCATGTATTAACCCATTCATCTGCTGATACTTTAATGAAAGTTTCTTGATCATCTATTAACATTTCACTGTAGATTGTCAATACAAATATTAAGGTCATATTTAAAATAGTAAGTTGATATAATGATGACATTTTGTTCATCATATTTTAACTGACGAGAAATCATCCTTTGTTGAAAGTCAACCTTTATGTTGTTTTCATGCTATTTCTTGCCTGTTGAGCATGGATAAAAGACCATCAAAATAAAGTGGTACCAGTTTTTCACCCTCCCTGTTACTGGGAGTCAGGTGTGATGACAGTTTGACTAATCAGTGGCAATAATTGTTCATAGACCTGTCTGGAAAGATAGAAAACCAGGACTGGATTTGGACTGCCGTAGAGCAATTGCTGGTTTCTTTAGTCAGAGCACAGAGTTCAACCATGATGATTTAAGTGAGTTTGTGATATGTACCCAAAAATTCCAGCCGAGGATGATAAACATGCGTTGGTGTGAGCCCTCCAGATTCCGTAGGGTCTTCACTGGGTTGAGGGGGATATGGGGGGTGTCGATGGTGTGTCACTGTAAGATTTAGATTGCTTTAGGAACTTGTGGGAAGAGCGCCACTCTTTCCTGGACACAAACAGACATGGCATCGCCGCCTGCTTATCGTCTCTCTCCAGAAAGGAAGAATGATTTCCAGCTCAGAGATTTTTATCATTTAGGCCAGAAAATTAGAAACATAAATGGAGCGGAAGAATTAATCAGGCACTTCCATTTGAGCTTAATGTGGAGCTGGAGTCTGTGGCTATAAAAATGCATCACTGCGCCATGCGGCTAGGGTCTATGGGTAAGTTGATCTGCCACTGCAGAAATGCATCATTGCGCACTGCGTCTGGGGTCTGTGGGTGAGGTCATCTGCCACTGCAGAAATGCATCACTGCGCACTGCGGCTGGGGTCTGTGGGTAAGGTGATCTGCCACTGCAGAAATGCATCACTGCGCACTGCGGCTGGGGTCTGTGGGTAAGGTGATCTGCCACTGCAGAAATGCGTCATTGCGCACTGGGGCTGGGGTCTGTGGGTAAGGTGATCTGCCACTGCAGAAATGCATCACTGCGGCTGGGGTCTGTGGGTAAGGTGATCTGCCACTGCAGAAATGCATCACTGCGCACTGCGGCTGGGGTCTGTGGGTAAGGTGATCTGCCACTGCAGAAATTCATCACTGCGCACTGCGGATGGGGTCTTTGAGTCGGATGGGGTCTTTGGGTAAGGTCATTTGTCACAGCAAAAATGCATCACTGCGCAATGCAGCTGCTTCTATTTTCACTCAGTTTGCTCTCTTCTATTTAGCTTTTGAGGACGAGTTTACAAATTTAGTAACGCAGTGAATACTTTTGTCATTTTGCGTATCTCACAAGTAAATAAGTCTTTTTTCACAAAATATTCTGCTGAATAAATACCTTCCAAACTTCCTAAGTGTGATTTCAGCTGTAGGCAGGGTTGATTCTTTTTCTTTTGTCAATCCTGTTTTGTTACCTCAAAAACAAACATGTTTTCCAGTTTAGCTGTAATTGTGAGGAGATTTCTTTACACTATATTACATTAAGGTGTGGAGTGGAGGAGCTTCTGAACATCCATCACCATTGTGGTAACTGATCTCAAAGCAGATCCCTACTGTCAGTATGTGGCTGTACATTATCCCATCACTTCACTTTATGGAAAGATTCTGTATTTACCTGTGTGTGTGTGTGTGTGTGTGTGTGTGTGTGTTCACTCATCCCATGGCATACTCGAAAGGTAAATACATAAAATAATCAGGGACTCCCAGAGAAGAGACATAGCAGAGACAAGAAGCCATTAATGTGTGCTCAGTTCTGCAATAACAAAACAACATTCAAAATGGCTGCCTGGGTTTGGCACTATCTTCCTTGAATACTTGTGTTATTGATGGAATACATCATTGGCTGGCAAGAGGTGATACAGGCGAAACAAAAATTGAAATGAGTATGGAGAGCATTACATTAAAGTAACATAAATTGTGGAAATTCCTCTCCTCTCCAACAGAAAATAATTCAATGTGACAGTTCAGTTCTTATTAGAATATATTTTACATGCATTTGTAGTTATGGCAAGCACGACTGACTGTAGTTCTCTGGGAATAAACCACTTCATTATTCTGTTATAGTTTGACAAGTGTTTATTGTTACTTGCAGCCCAGAGAAGGTTACCTCTTGTACTGAATAATGACTGAAAAATGTAAAGGCAATCAATCAGTCCTTGTGTCTGAGCCTAAAGCCTGTCAGAGAGTTTGTGGAAATGCTAAATCTGGAGCTGCCCCGGAAATGAGGTCTTTTGTGTTAGATCACTAAAGATCTTTCTGTTATAGACTGCAAATGACTGATCTGAGTACAGTTTCAATGAGAACAATGAGTTAATGATATTGAGTGGTGGCATTACAGTGTTAAGCCTACCAATATTTTCTTATTTTAAATTTCCATTCTGTGACACAAGGTTCTCAGTAGTTTCTGATCTACTACACTTGAGGAAAAATACAAAAGTAATATTTAGACTTATACTCTGCAAAACAAATACAGTAGTTCATTTACTATGAAAAAAGAAAATCACCAATTATGTGTATGAAATATATTTTATATGGTCAGATAAATCAAATGCTATTTAATGGCCAAAATTCTACTGGCTTCATTCTAATAGAAAACTCTAAGGGTGATATTATCATTAAACCAGATTGAATGAAACTGCAGAAATGTGACAGATAAAATCCTCGCCTCTGCAGACCAGCTTATCATGCTGTATAGGATAGTTGTAAAACCTGTTCAAAAGGTCAGAATTTTTTGTTCTGAAGTATATTGGTGTCAAAAAGCAATATTTTAAGGACAGTAGTCTGAATGACTTTGCTACGGAGAGAGAGGGATAAACAGGGACAAATCTGTCCGCATAAAAAGACAAAGTTCTGCAAGAATTGGATTTTGATAAAGAGTAAATGTTGCTTTGGTTTGCTGAAATTGCATATGCCCAAACACATAAAGAGCAATGGACTTTAGAGCCAAAAGCAGGGCGTAATATGGACTGATAGCTGCATGCATTATAGATTTTTCAGATATTTTACAGTCTAACAAGGTATGCGCTGCAAAAATGTTTGACTTTGTTTTATCATATTATCACTGGCGATAAAACAATATTTGATGTGATTATTTCACCTTGACTGCTTTTATATTATCATTTGCCTCTTGAATTACATGTCGCTCGTATGCTTTCTGACCACCAAGAGATAATGTTTAACTTTGAAAATGGCTCAGTAAATTGGTCGTTTATATATCCTGACAGAAAAGGATGAAGGATGGAGTGTCTGTCCATTCCTGAAGGCAACCTCTCCTTCAGAAGGGAAAAATATTTTCATTAATGCTGTCAGAAATGACCTGTGCTCAAGAACATTTTTAAAAGTGGCCTTAAAAATGACCTGAGCTCAAGAACATTTTAAAAAGAGGCCTTAAAAATGACCTGTGCTCATAAAACATTTTAAAAAGAGGCCTTAAAAATGACCTGTGCTCAAGAACCTTTGAAAGAGAGGCCTTAAAAATGACCTGCGCTCAAGGACATTTTAAAGAGAGACCTTAAAAATGACCTTTGCTCAAGAACATTTTAAAGAGAGGCCTTAAAAATGACCTGTTCTCAAGAACCTTTTAAATAGAGGCCTTAAAATGACCTGCGCTCAAGGACATTTTAAAGAGACAAAAAAATGACCTTTGCTCAAGAACATTTTAAAAGAGGCCTTAAAATGACCTGTGCTCAAGAATATTTTAAATAGAGGCCTTAAAATGACCTGTGCTCAAGAACATTTTAAAGAGAGGCCTTAAAATGACCTGCGCTCAAGGACATTTTAAAAAATGACCTTTGCTCATGAACATTTTAAAAAAATGACCTGTGCTCAAGAACCTTTTAAAGAGATAAAATGACCTGTCATTTTTAAAAGAGACCTTAAAATGACCTGTGCTCAAGAACATTTTAAAAAGAGGCCTTTTAAAATGACTGCTCAAGAACATTTTAAATAGAGGCCTTAAAAATGACCTGTGCTCAAGAACCTTTTAAAGAGAGGCCTTAAAAATGACTTGTGCTCAAGAACATTTTAAATAGAGGCCTTAAAAATGACCTGTGCTCAAGAACATTTTAAAAGAGCCTTAAAAATGACTTTTTAAAAGTGCTCAAGAACATTTTTCTGTGGGAGGTGATTTTAAATTTAGAGGCCTTAAAAATGACCTGTGCTCAAGAACATTTTAAAAGAGAGGCCTGAAAAATGACCTCATAAACATTTTAAGACAGGCAAAAATGGACATTTTAAGTTTGCTCTCTCTTCTAAGACCTTAAAATGACCTTGCTCAAGAACATTTTAAAAAGAGGCCTTAAAAATGACCTGTGCTCAAGAACCTTTTAAAGAGAGGCCTTAAAAATGACCTGCGCTCAAGGACATTTTAAAAAGAGACCTTAAAAATGACCTGTGCTCAAGAACATTTTAAAGAGAGGCCTTAAAAAATTTTAAAGAAAGATCAAAACATTTTTAAATAGAGGCCTTAAAATGGCCTGTGCTCAAGCATCAAGAAAAAATTTTAAAAGAACATTTTAAAGGCCTTAAAATGACCTGTTCTCTAGAAAACAACATTTAAAATGAGAGCTTAAAAATGACCTGTGCTCATGAAAATGTATAAATTTTAAAGAGAGAGCCTTAAAAAATGACCTGTGCTCAAGAACATTTTAAAGAAAGAGACCTTTTTTGCTCAAATAACATTTTAAAGAGAGGGCTTAAAATGACCTGTCAAGAACATTTTAAAAAAAATGACCTTGCTCAAGAACATTTTAAAGGCCTTAAAATGACCTGTGCTCAAGAACATTTTAAAGAAAAACTTAAAAATGACCTGCGCCAAGAACATTTTAAAGAGAGCCCTTAAAATGACCTGTGCTCAAGAAATTTTAAAGAGGCCTTTGACCTGTGCTCAAGAACATTTTAAAGAGAGGTCTTAAAAATGACCTGTGCTCAAGAACATTTTAAAGAGAGGCCTTAAAATGAAAATATTTTAAAAGACCTTAAAAATGACTGTGCTCAAGAACATTTTAAAGAGAGGCCTTAAAATGAGGCCTTTTAAAAATGACCTGTGCTCAAGAACATTTTAAAAGAACTTAAAAAATGACCTGTGCTCAAGAACATTTTAAATAGAGGCCTTAAAAATGACCTGTGCTCAAGAACATTTTAAAGAGAGGCCTTAAAATGGCCTGTGCTCATGAACATTTTAAAGAGGCCTTAAAATGACCTCCTCAAGAACATTTTGCAAAAATTTGTGAAAGAGATTTAAAGAGGCCTTAAAAATGACCTTAAAAATGCTCAAGAACATTTTAAAGAGGCCTTAAAAATGACCTGTGCTCAAGAACATTTTAAAAGAGGGACAAAAATGACTGTCAGTCAAGAACATTTTAAAAGAGAAGGCCTTAAAATGACCTGTGCTCAAGATTTTAAAAGACCTAAAGTAAAAATGACCTGTGCTCAAGAACATTTTAAATTTTAGAGGCTTTAAAAATGACCTGTGCTCAAGAACATTTTAAAAATATTTGATGACCTGCCAAGGACATTTAAAAAATGACCTTTTGCCAAAGAACATAAAAAACCTTTTTAAAGAGAGGGCTTAAAATGCTCAAACATTTTAAAGAACCTTAAAATTTTAAAAGAACATTTTAAAAGAGGCCTTAAAAAATGGCCTGTGCTCAAAACATTTTAAAGAGAGCCTTAAAATGACCTGTGCTCAAGAACATTTTAAAGAGAGGCCTTAAAAATGACCTGTTTTTTAAAGAGAGGCTTTAAAAATGACCTGTGCTCAAAACATTTTAAAGAGAGGCCTTAAAAATGACCTGTGCTCAAGAACATTTTAAAGAGAGGCCTTAAAAATGACCTGTGCTCAAGAACATTTTAAAGAGAGACCTTAAAAATGACCTGTGCTCAAGAATATTTTAAAGAGAGGCCTTAAAAATGACCTGTGCTCAAGAACATTTTAAAGAGAGGCCTTAAAAATGACCTGTGCTCAAGAACATTTTAAAGAGGCCTTAAAAATGACCTGTGCTCATTTTAAAGAGAGGCCTTAAAAATGACCTGTGCTCATGAACATTTTAAAGAGAGGCCTTAAAAATGACCTGTGCTCAAGAACATTTTAAAAATGACCTGTGCTCAAGGACATTTTTAAAAGACCTTAAAATGACCTGTGCTCAAGAACATTTTAAAGAGAGACCTTAAAATGGAAGAACATTTTAAAGAGGGGCCTCAAAATGACCTTGCTCAAAACATTTTAAAGAGAGGCCTTAAAAATGACCTGTGCTCAAGAACATTTTAAAAAGAGGCCTTACAAAATGACCTGTGCTCATGAACATTTTAAAAGAGAGGCTTAAAAATGACCTGTGCTCAAAAAAATTTTAAAGAGAGGCCTTAAAAATGACCTGTGCTCAAAACATTTTAAAGAGAGGCCTTAAAATGACCTGTGCTCAAGAACATTTTAAAGAGAAGCCTTAAAATGACCTGTGCTCATTTTAAAGAGGCAATTTTAAAGAGAGGCCTTAAAATGAAAGAACATTTTAAAGGCCTTAAAATGACCTGTGCTCAAGAACATTTATAAAGAGGCCTTTTGACCTGTGCTCAAGAACATTTTAAAGAAGAGACCTTAAAAAGAGAGACCTTAAAATGGCCTGTGCTCATGAATATTTTAAAGAGAGGGCTTAAAATGACCTGTGCTCAAGAACCTTTTAAAGAGGCCTTAAAATGACCTGTCAAGGACATTTTAAAGAGACATTTTAAATGAGTGCTCATGAACATTTTTAAAAAATGACCTGTGCTCAAGAACATTTTAAAGAGAGGCCTTAAAATGACCTGTGCTCAAGAACATTTTAAAGAGAGGCCTTAAAATGACCTGTGCTCAAGAAGATTTTAAAGAGAGCAAAAATTTTCAAGAACATTTTAAAGAGAGGCCATAAAAATGAAAACATTTTAAAGAGAGGCCTTAAAAATGACCTGGGCTCAAGAAGATTTTAAAGAGAGGCCTGATTCCTGTTGGAATCATTCCCAACAGGACTTTTTAAATGGGGACCGTGAAGCCCATGGGTTCTGTTCAAAGCCCATTCCTAAATCGACACGTTCAACTTAAACTGGCAGGGAGAGCGGTGAGCGGAAATATTTTAATGCATTATTTGGGCTTTTGTTCAGGATCCATGGCCTTGAAAGCACTTTAAGTTCCATTGTAGAACACAATATTATTTTTTATGTCGCATTAATCACTGCTCCTGCGCATTGAGAGGACTCAGTTTAGGTGGTTTCTGGTAAGGGTGTCCCTACAGCGTCTCCCTGTGGAGGTCACTCAGACACCTCTGACCAAGAGGCCACCCCTGTAGAGACAGACCCTGGATAGGCTAGATGAACCATATCTCCCAGCTGACCTGGGATCATTCTGGGATCCCCAGAGTTTACCCATCGCAGAAGCTGCTGGGGTGAGTGACGTCTGAGACTCTGCTTGTTCTGATGCCAGGGTAGATAATGCATGAACTAACGACAAGTTCTCTATTGTGTGATTTGGTCCAGTTGTGTTTAAGGTATACTGAGTTGGATTTTATAATAAATAATATATTGACTCATACAAAAATAATCCCTCTTAATCATGACAGTATGAGACCCTGCCGTCTATCTGTGTTTTCTTATTTGTCTTTGTACGGGACATTTCTGGGCATCAGCCTTTGGGCAGTGGGTGTGTGGCCCCCAGCCAATAACAATGCGCAGGGTGTGGGAGCGGGGCATAGCACTTCTGGTGTCATTGCGTGGGGGCGGAGGGTCCAACTTTGAAGGTTGTGTTTACGGACCTTTACTGAAAACCCCACTCAGTAACTTTTAATATCTATGCTGGGGCTTCAGATAGTCAGTAAGGTTTACTGTCCTGAAGAGTCCAACTTCAGCTGAACAGAAAATAAGGAGGAACAACTCAATTGCTACTGCTGCTCATGCAGCACCTTACATACGCAGCTAATCTTGATGGACTCTTCCACATTTTGTAGCGTTACAAACTGGAATTAAAATGGATTTCATTAGAGGAGCACTTTTTATTTAGACACAGCAGAAAGTCAAACAAAGAAGCAGACATTTTTTGGTTGCTTAAGTATTCACTCAGCTGATTCAACTGATTAGCAGCTTAACGAGAGCCCTGTATGTAGAGCACTGAGCGCTCTGTCAGGCTCAGCATAAACACCTTCAGTAAGGTAAATCTCAAACAGGGTGCGGAAGCCTGGAGGCGATGTGTAACGACAGCTCCTCACACACGACAGTCTTGTACACTGGTGAGAATCCGAACAGTCCAGCCATGCACGCAGATGGGTTCTCTCAATGCAATCCAAGAACTGTCAGAATGTATGTTCTGCTCTTAGAGCACATCGACTCAAACCAGCCACATCTTCATTTGAACCAGTAATTGTGTTATTTGTGCACATGTATTCTGTGTATTGGATAATTCCTCCTCCCACACTAACCTGCAACCACACATTGTCACCCCGCTTCCACACAATGAGAGGGGAAAGCTGCTTTGTGAATCGAATGGCACTGGAAGAATGGATCTGATACTCCTTTGTTTTGGGGGATGAAAAGCAAGGAAGGATGGCCCAGATGGACAGGGGAGAGGCTTTAGACTGTACTGTAAGTCTGAGGAGTATTTGGCAGTCAGCTAAGCTCCACACTGTCCCCAGCTATCTCTCAGGTGAGCTACACGGGACTGTTCTACACTGCCATCTATATTCCACCTGACACCTTTGCTGCCACCTGTTGGAAATTAAGATGTACAACCACTTTGGGATGGCTTCACAAGCATCCTGCGCTTTATCTTAAAAGCCATCTTCCCAGGGCTGTTTGTTTAAAAAGCACCATGTTGTAATAGCTTGAAGCGAGGATACACTAGTGCTCTCCAGGAGGGCTGGGGCGAATCCTGTCAATATTTTTCATTCATTTATTCAGCAGCATCGCCTCGGGTTAAACAGCTGCCTATCCCAATGTTGTCTCACTTTTGCACTGTTGAAATAAAGTTATAAATGTTATAAATGTGTGTCCTTCCCCAGCGACCAGGGTTTCGATTCGGCTCAGGTCATTTGCTGCATGTCTTCCCCATTCTTCTCCCCAACTTTCCTTGTCTCTCTACACTATATAACTGTCAAATAAAGGAAAAATTCCCCAAAAAATCTAAAAAAAAATAAATAAATAAAGTTATAAATGTGAAGGTGACTGTAACTGTGCTGAAATGCAGTGTTTCAGCTGAAGTGTACTTTCTCCCTCTATGTTATCTGCAGAAACAGTGTGTGACTGCTTTTGTATTTCAGACTATGACTCCACCTATTTGCAATGGTCAACTTGACTACATAGTGCATCACTGTTCTATATAAAATTAATGTCCCTCTCCCACCTATCCTCAATTACAGGTATTGTTTTAATCATGTACATTAATTTCAATATATTTTCATTGTTAACTTTCATATTTTTTTTGTAGTTATTTTGACCCATAATCTTTGTTTTATGTTCATTTTTCACGACATTCAGAGCTTGGGGTACGTGCAGTTTAGCCTGAGGGAACCATTGACTGTACAATGCACATTATCGTCTTTATCAGTGTTTTAGATCATTAAATGAATCAGAGTGCTATTGCTGCTTGGTGTACACAGCTATATACGCCAGGAAAAAGCACAGATATAGTTCCAATTGCTGTTATAAAACATTGTAATATATATTTTGGAACAAATTCTTCACATTATGAGGCTATAATGCTGAACTGCAGGTATATTTGCAATATAAATATTCCTTTTAATGTGAAAAAATGTTTTACCACAGGGAGGATACTGTCAATATGGGTTAGTACATCCTTGACTTCTTCTGTTGGAATATTCCCAGATTGCCCAGAGGAGACACTGCCTGACAACATCAGATGAATTCTGGAGTGAGTCATGCGTGTTAATGTCTCAGCTGAAGAACGCCTGGCAGGACACACGGAATTACAGGCAGGGGAGGCAAATCATTTTCATAGCACTTTTTGTCATGTATGCTGAATTTCTTGAAAGCAATCAAAACATCAAATGCTCCCAGTAAGTAAGTAAGTAAATAAATAAATAAATAAATAAAACCCATTGTCTGAAGCCCCCAAGCAGCCCTAAAAAATTTTTGTTCCTGCCTCTTTCATGGCTCCACCCTGGATCTGTCCTCTTTGGCTTTGTGCTTGATTCTGGAGAAAATTCGGTGCAAAATTCAGACTCGTCAAGATGTGTCACCAGTGAACTATGATAAAATCACCTGGAGGCCAACTTGGTCAGTAGTTAGCTATTTATATTTAATTTGAAAGCTGTGCAGAATCCAAACCTTATAGTTTGCATTCAGTGTATTCAGGCCGTTTATGCTTAAATTTTTTACATATAGCTAATAATGAGACTTTTTTCTGTTGTAAGTAACACATCAGAGGCTGGATAAGGTTCGTAATGTAAGCTAATGATGCTCTGAGCACCTCTCCTCTCCCTGTTTTCCGTTCTCCTGTCCGCAGGAGCTCTGTTAGCAGTAGCTCTGTTAGCGTTCACATATTTCGGGGGGGAGTGACTTCAGAGGGACGACTCAAATGAGGGGTCATTTTTTTTTTCTGATCGCTGCTTTCAAAATCTGCCATGTGCTTACTGGATCATCTAAAGTTGTGTACCCTCTTATAGCCTTCACTTTGGCTTGTTGTCATAATCACTTTAACAAAAACCTTTGATAAATATATGCTTGTTAATTCATATCCCCTGGAGCGCATCTCAAGGGTTTGATGTTCTTAAATTATTTATTTGTGTTTTTTACATGATGGAGTAATATAAAATACCACAAAAACATTTTGGCCCAAGCTTCTGTATTCATCAGTCCAATACATTATTCGTTCAACTGATTCACTTTTTGGCAATACCATCAATGCTTTGTCATAAAAACAAATTCTATCTCTATTAAAAATACAATTCTGTCCATTTGCACTGTACTTACAGTACCTGTCAAAAGTTCGGACGCACCCACATTTTTCTTACAATACATGTTAAATAAAGAAAGAAGCACCCTTTATTTTTCAAAAAAAGAACTAATTCTTAAATCCATCAAACTAACCAGCATTTGGGTCCGTGTACTTTTCGGCCATTCGTTTTTCGTTTTGATTCAAGGCATCTAAAGTCGATTCCCACTGTTTTTGTTTATCAGCCAATCAGCGAGCCGCACCTGCGCAAACGAACCGAAATAGAAGGATTATCTACGTGTACACAAAACATTGGTTGATATGAATGACATTGGTCATGTGACAATGCAAGATGTCAACAAAAGCAAGTGATTTGTTTGTAAACATTGGACGTTCAACGTCCCGTCTGAGAATGGACTTTAGATGCCCTTTAAGGTAATGAAAAAACAGAACGAACTGATTTCCATTTTTTGTTTTGATGTGGGCAAACAAAAAACGAAAAATGAGCTGTCTCCCGATTTTCGTTTGGATATTGGAAATCGAAAAATGGAAAACGAGTGGTTATCTTGATTTTCTATTAAATGATTACTAAACAAAAGTTGGGAAATGTGAATTTTTTTTTTCCCAGTCTGCTAGTAATGGAGAAATCACTATTGAACAATCAGAGAGTAGTGACGTCAATATAAACAACCGCACGTGGAAGCAGCGTTGATGTCAACAAGCATTATGTTGCTAGCCAGCATCGTGCTGCTACACAAAATGATGTGCGAAATCCGTAGCTCCCTGATTTCCGTTTTTATTGAACTGTATTGTCACTTGTAACTATATGTTCTCGCCAGCAATAGCCAGATGTCGAAATAGTGATATGTCTCGGGCAATAGATGTGTGTGCTTCTGACAAACACGGCTCCATTGTTTTTTGACTCACGTTACATTAATTTTAGCTGGTTAGCGAAGTAGCTACTCTCCTGCGCGCTGGCGAACATTACGAACAACGACTGTATAAAACTTGCTTCCAGTTTATTAAACTTGATTAGATTTCCATCGGTAACCAGAAACTACCAGTCAAGTATTTACATGGTTCATAACGGTTTTATTAACTTTGTGTTAAATCGGAGTCGATCATAATAATGGATGGTTTCTCAGTTTTCTGCACAAAAAGTGCAAGGAACAATTCGGCTGTTCAAGAAACGGGTAGCTATTGTGATCAAGTCGGTAAGGGAAAACTGGATGCTCGAAACTTCAGTTCAATAACAACCAAAACTGAGCAATAGATTTTGCAGGTCTTTCTATTGTAGGAGTGTGATGTTAGCTAACAGCGGGATATGTCTTTCTAGTCTTCTCCTAGCTTACTCATATGCTGCCTGCGATTCGCCCCCAAAATCTAAGTGTGGCATACCGACTGGAGGCTGAAATGCTGTTACGGCAACAATGAACTTGATAGCGATAGCTACGCTTATTTGAACAGCGGAATTGTTCCCCACATTTTTTTGTGGAGAAAACGGAGAAATAAAATAAACTGAAGTGATTTTTATACAGCGGTTGTTCTTCATGTTTGCCAGCTTGCAGGAGAGTAGCTAATTATTGGAACGTCAAACAATAAAACCGTGTTTGGGAAAAGCCTGCAGATGCATTTTCCGAAACATATCTCTGTTTAGTGACATTACAGTACGATAAAAACGGAAATCATTGACCTACGGATTTTGCCCGTCTTTTTATGTTGCAGCACGATGCAAGCAACATAATACACCTTTCCCTTTTCAGTGTAGCTCTGATATGTCTCAGGTAATGGATGTGGGTGCTTTTCACCAACATATTATTATTTTTGACTCACGTTAAGTTAATCGACTGGTTAGCTAGCTGCTCTCCTGCAAGCTGGCGAACATTATAGAACAACCGCTGTATAAAAATTGCTTCAGTTTATTCAATTTCTCAGTTTTCTGAACAAATAGCATGGGGAACAATTCAGCTGTTCACGAAACGGGCAGCGATCGCTATCGAGTTCATAGTGACCGTAATAGCATGACGGCCTCCATAAAAACATGCATCATAGGAATGCTCCTACCAGTACCCCTGACCAAGGTACTGGCTTTAGAACTGTAGTTGGTCCCCGGGCGCTGCTCTATGGCTGCCCACTGCTCCTAACTATAGGATGGGTCAAATGCAGAGGACAGATTACCCCACGGGGTTCAATAAAGTGTATCTTTATCTCCAGTCCGTGTGCCACACTGTAATTTAGTGGGTGAATCGCAGCATAGGAGGGAGCTGGGAGAAGACGAGAAAGACATATCCTACTGTTAGCATCGCGTTGCTACAATAGAAAGACCTGCGAAATCCATTGCTCAGTTTTGGTTGTTATTGAACTGAAGTTTTGAGCATCCAGTTTGCCCTTACCGACTTGATCGCGATAGCTACTTGTTTCTTGAACAGCCAAATTGTTCCTTGCACTTTTTTGTGCAGAAAACTGAAAAACAGTCCATAATTACTATGGACTCCGATTTAACTCAAAGTTTGATTTTCATTAGTCAAACAATTGAACCGTGTTCGTCAGAAGCACACAGACCCATTGCCCGAGTCATATCACTGTTTTGACATCTTGCTATTGCTGGCAAGAACATATGATTACAAGTGACAATACAGTAAAGCAACATAATGCTTGTTGACATCAACATTGCTTCCACGTGCACTTGTTTATATTGACGTCACTACTCTCTGATTATTCAATAGTGATTGCTCCATTACTAGCAGACTGGAAAAAAAATTTTGCTTCCGGGTCAGGCCAGAGCAAGCTCTGTAAAAAGAATATTGGTCGTATTTCATTTCCCGACATTTGTATAGTAATCATTTAATAATAAAACAGATAAAGACTCAGATAATGACTCGCCAGAGAGGCCAGAGGGCATCGGAGCAGAGGGAGGAATCAGGCTGTTCTGGAGCAGAGAGGCCAGAGGGTATCGGAGCAGAGGGAGGGATCAGGCTGTTCTGGAGAAGAGAGGCCAGGGGGAATCTGGGCAGAGGGAGGAATCAGGCTGTTCTGGAGCAGAGAGGCCAGGGGGTATCAGGGCAGAGGGAGGAATCAGGCTGTTCTGCAGCAGAGTGGCGAGAGGGCATCGGGGCAGAGGGAGGAATCAGGCTGTTCTGGAGCAGAGAGGCCAGGGGGTATCGGGGCAGAGGCAGGAATCAGGCTGTTCTGGAGCAGAGAGGCCAGAGGGCATCGGGGCAGAGGGAGGAATCAGGCTGTTCTGGAGCAGAGAGGCCAGAGGGTATCGGGGCAGAGGGAGGAATCAGGCTGTTCTGGAGCAGAGAGGCCAGAGGGTATCGGGGCAGAGGGAGAAATCAGGCTGTTCTGGAACAGAGAGGCCAGAGGGTATCGGGGCAGAGGGAGGAATCAGGCTGTTCTGGAGCAGAGTGGTCAGGGGGTATCGGGGAAGACGGAGGAATCAGGCTGTTCTAGAGAAGAGAGGCCAGAGGGTATCAGGGCAGAGGGAGAAATCAGGCTGTTCTGGAGCAGAGTGGCCAGAGGGTATCGGGGCAGAGGGAGGAATCAGGCTGTTCTGGAGCAGAGTGGTCAAAATCGGGGAAGACGGAGGAATCAGGCTGTTCTAGAGAAGAGAGGCCAGAGGGTATCAGGGCAGAGGGAGAAATCAGGCTGTTCTGGAGCAGAGAGGCCAGAGGGTTTCGGTGCAGAGGGAGGAATCAGGCTGTTCTGGAGCAGAGGCCAGGGGTATCAGGGCAGAGGGAATCAGGCTGTTCTGGAGCAGAGGCCAGAGGGTTTCATGCAGAGGGAGGAATCAGGCTGTTCTGGAGCAGAGAGGCCAGGGGGTATCAGGGCAGAGGGAGGAATCAGGCTGTTCTGGAGCAGAGAGGCCAGAGGGTTTCGGTGCAGAGGGAGGAATCAGGCTGTTCTGCAGCAGAGAGGGCAGGGGGTATCAGGGCAGAGGGAGGAATCAGGCTGTTCTGGAGCAGAGAGGCAGAGGATATCGGGGCAGAGGGAGGAATCAGGTTGTTCTGGAGCAGAGAGGCCAGGGGGTTTCTGGGCAGAGGGAGGAATCAGGCTGTTCTGGAGCAGAGAGGCCAGGGGGTATCGGGGCAGAGGGAGGAATCAGGTTGTTCTGGAGCAGAGAGGCCAGGGGGTATCGGGGCAGAGGAAGCGATGATTGACCTCTGAGAAGAAGGGTAAACAAAGAAACACAAGTGAAGTCAGAAAATGTCAGCGTTCATTTTCTCTCAGGGTCGAAAATTGCCTTTTATATTTACTGTTTTTTCCGATTCATCGGAGCGTGTGGTCCGAATCCAATCGGATTGCTGGGACCAGAGTTGGGGGTAGGGGCAAAGGTGAAGTCGGTAACGGGGCGGTATCGATCTGGCCAATCCCTGTCAATGGCCAATTCAGCTGTAAGCATTCTGGATGAGTGCGCCATCTCTAAATGCTACAGGTCACAAGCCGATATTTCTGCGTCTCCCAGGACACGCAAACCCCGTCGTCACCCCCCCACCCTCACACACACACACGCACACACCACGTGCACGCACACACACACACACACACACGCACACACACACACACACACAACACGCACGCACACACACACACACACGCACACACACATACACACACACACACACACACACACACACACGCACACATATACACTTGCACTATCCTCCATTTCTCATTTTGGCAGAATATCTCAGCTGCATCCTGTGTCGCCCAATTTCTCTAGCAGATCATCAAAAGCGTCTATTAGTCTAACTAAATTCTGATGTTTTCCTGACTTTATCTTTCCACTACTGCCTGAGGATCTGAGAAGGAGGGTGTGTATGTGTGTGCGTGTGTGTGTGTGTGTGTGTGTGTGTGTGTGTGATAAAGAGAGGCAGCGTGCAGCTAAGAAAATCGCCCAGCAGGGATCGGACAGGGAACTCCAGCGGTGCTGCCGATCTCTATAACAGCGAGAGGCCATGCTTGACCAATCATCGCACAACCAGGGGTTCAGAAATCAAACAATATTGGCGGATGTTAATATTTTCATTATTACAAAACACTTTTATATAACGGCCTTCTAAACAACCTGAAAGACTATTGGACATCCTCATCTAAACATTATTGTCCATTTTTTGTGTGTTTCATTAGATCACAGTTTGATCAGGTTAACTGCACATCTATTCATTTTAACCAGGAGAACTTTGACACATGACTGGAATGCGGCTTTAATGGGTGAACTGATAGGTAGGTAAGAGCAGGGGTAAAGATTTAGGAAACTGCCTTTGTTTTATCTGCATTAAATGGACCTGTGCCCATATGAAGCCAGCGTTTACTTTGAGATCTCTCTCCCAGAATGTCTGAAGAACATAACACTTCATTTATTACTGGATATGTTTAGGGGGAAATTAAATATGTTTGAAAGTGAGTGGACTCCGGTGCTTCTTGTTTGGACAGTTACTGTCGGCCCGCTTGCTTGGCTGAGCTATTTGTCTTTCCTAGAGCTCGCTGCCGCTCTGCTAAACCTATTGATTTCGCTGACGTACTTTGTTTAGCGAGTCGGTCTCGATAAGAGTGGCCGCAAAATGAATGAGAGTAAATAATAGCCGATGCATTAATTTGCGGCCATCCGACTGCAACTGCGGTGTCGCGTATGGATGGCCGCCATTAATAATAACAGTAATGATCAGTCCAGCCCAGGTTACCCAGAGTGAATTCATCAAAGGGGAACGCCGTGCGGCTGGCACCAGGCGCAAAATTTACAGCCTCCATCTCGGCTTTGTTTAATTAGCGGGTCTGACAACTATGCAAAGTCCGTTTGAAACAGACAGAGGATTTCCATAACTGCGGTAACTCACCCTGACAAACATGCCCTGAGCCCGTCCGCCAAACAGACCACATATCACCTCCAGTGGCCCAGCAGATCAGGGACACAAGCGTGGGGACATTAGGGGGACGGTTATGAGGGCGAAAGGCTGTTTCTCCTCTGAAGTGAATTGTCGTGTCAGTGAGCTGTGAGGTGTGCTGCAGCACAGGCCGTCTCATCGTTATGGGGACAGAGGGAGAGGAGCGGAATGTTCCTCAGTGTGAGAGCTGGCCTTTTGTGCTGCTGATATCCATCTGTGTAGTTTACAGCTGAACTGCATTGTGTGTTTATAGCCCCAACACACCGGGGACAGGGACTGCACATTCTCACCAAGACTTAGTGTCACATATACAGTAGCCTGCCAGGGTGCCCCACCATTTATGGTGTAAATATACTGTAGGGAACTGGAGCCCATTCCAGCTGACTGTGGGAGAAAGCCAGGATCTCACTCCGGACAGCGCGCCAATCCATCGCTAGGCCCACACACCATTCACACACCAGTAACTCACACACTTTTAACTACAGGCACTTTACAGCATACAGTTAACCTGCAATGCGTGTTTTTGGACTGCGTACCCAGGGGAAACCCACGCATATATCGTGAGAACATTCAAACTCCGCACAGAAAAGCCCCAGGCCGGATTCAAACCCTCAACCTTATTGCTGGGTTTATAATAAATCGAGGGGTCAGAGCACAATAGTTATATGTACATTTTAGAGGTTTTGAGAAAAATTGATTTTTAGGTTTCCAAGTGTTCTATTAAATCAGGTATTTTATATAATTTTTTTTACCAGTCACTCTTTTGCTGCATGGTTCAGAAGTATATTGAACACCTAAGTTTTCATAGGAGTGTAACTGCAATATCATGGTCAAAATTGCCAAAAATGGACATGTCACCTCAAAGCTCCAACAATTCTAGCACATGTTGTGACATAACACAATGGTGATTGGTTGAAGGCAAGTTCATTTGCAATGGAAGACAGACTATTCTGTAATAAAATTCATGTTTATTCATCAAAATGTCAATGTTTGATTCATTTAAGCAGATTTTGTTGGACATGTCACAAAATGAAAATGTGAATTCTGATTAAAAATGAATGCAGATGGACACATAGTTATTGTGCCTCAAGGATTAGCTGATAGAAAGCTGTGACAGGGGGTAAAAATCTCAAAACCACAAAATTTGGACATATAACCATTGTGCTCCAAACCCTCGAAATTATTTACACTCATTTCCTGTATGAAGACATTATGGTCTCTCAGTATAGGAACAATCACACTTTTTCAGTCCCCCCATTCCAGGGCACCAGATGCTGAGAGTGAGGAACAGTTGATTGTTTTTTAATAAACCACAGAAATTACAACCAGTTTTGTGACAGTATCAGGCTTTAAAAGTACTTTATTAAAGCAAAGAATCATTTGAATTTTACAGGTATTGTACTCCAATTTGCTTTACATGGTTCACCATATAACACAGTCACTGACTCAAAACTGAGCCATCAATGACTCTGTCGTTAGATGCTTATGGAAACTGCTGTGTTTGCAAATCGCATTAACTTCACAGTGTAAGTTACTTTCAGCATCTGTGACATAAATGAAGCCAGCAGCTGTTTTTAATGTGAAATGGATCAGCTCTGCTGTCTGTGCCCGGGTCAGGAGTGCTGTAGAACCCGCCGCACAACAGATGTCCATTTTTATTTTATGTCACAGAGTAATGGCTCTCAGTCAAACTGGCTTCACTGTATGTACAAACGTTTGTACATACAAAGTATATGGAAATCTATACACGAGCACACAAACAGAAATTATGCACACACACAGACACGCGCGCGCACGCACAAAATCATGTGCACACACTCACTCTTGCATTCACACAAATGAGCTGTAATTGTACCATAAACACCTTGATATTTTACCCTTGAAAATGTGACCATTGAAGTCAGGCAGACGCATCCATCCATTTTCTTAGCTGTTCACTCCTGGTTGTGGGGGCGCTGTGGTACATCCCAGCATGCACTGGGTGAGACGCTGGAGCACACTTCAGTTTACCTATCGATTGCAGAGTTTATACATACTCTGACCTATGGGTAATCTCTTATTAGCCAGTCATGCATGTCTTTGAAGCGCACAGAGAGAAGCCACACAGACACAGGGCGAACATGCTAACTCCAGACAGACAGACTGATTCACAGGCTGGACTTACACTCACAGCCCTCTCCCTGTGAGGCGACAGCCTTCCGCACTGCCCCAGTACTCTGCCCACAGGAGAAACAGGATAAAATAGCCAAAAAATATGATAAAGTGATGTTCAGTCAACCACAGTGTATGTGCTTACTGGGCTGATATAAAACACAATGGCCTTTTTGCACTGAAGAGATAATGTTTCTGTGGACAGTGATAAAATAACAGTGATTTTTGTTTTGTTTTCTTTTGTTTTTGCCCAGCGTGGCTGGACTGTTTGAGCTACATGGGCAGCTTCTCTGCCTTACTCATTTGTACACAAACAGAGAAGCACCTCATTGGTCCTTCCTGGGTTTATCCTGTCATTTTCAGTTAGGATGCTGCTGTAGTTCTGTTTGGCTCAGGTATTAGGGGTCACTGTGCAAATGCAATGCAATCGTGAAACGGACAAAGCAGAACCAAACAGGTATTCATCCTGTACACTTCTGTGGTCGACTGATTCATTAGTTAGCACTTCAGAAGTTTCTAAATGCTAAGCTATGACCGACATATGAAAGCAGTGCTGGGATTACTCTGCATTCACTCACAAACACATGTAAACCTATGGGCAGGTTTAGTCGGCGATGAGCTCAGTGTGCAGCTCTGGGGACTGTGAGAGGAGACTGAGATACACCTAAGAATCCGACTTCAACACAGGGAGAGCATGGGAGCTCCACACAGAGGGGTCCCGGGCCTGATTTACAGCCAGAACCATCCTGCTTTGAGACAACACTGCTACATCCACCGGCACCTGCTGCCCCTTCCGAACTTTCACTTTCTGCCCCTTGGAAAATAAGATAATAAGAAAGAAAAATGTAAGAAACTGTGCAGTGATTGAACAAAAGTACAAGAAAGTGCTGCATTTGACTGCAAAGTCAGTTAAACTGGACTGAATTATGAATATGAGCTCTTCATATTTTCAAGTGATAATCTGAAATAAAAATACTGCAGAGCCAATATAAAGTGCGAAAAATGTGTTGGGTAGAGGAATGTGCCACTTAAAAAAAAAGCAGTTAACACAAATAAATCCATTTGGAGTGACCTCTGATTAAATCCAGAGCACTGAACATGCGGTTTCTCATAATTAATGACTTTGGGGTGATGTACACCAGACCATCTGCTGCAGCAGGATAATTCACACTCCGAGCTGAACGCAGAAGAATTACAAATGATGCGGTTGTACATGTCAGTGTAATGAATGGTGTGCTGTGTTTGGAGGGCACGTTTGTCTTGCTGTTAGCTGATGCGCTGTTGACTTACCATTGTTGGGCTCATCTGGGCGTATTTTGACGTTGGCAGCTATTAAACTCAATTGAACTCATGCTAAGAAGATAACCTCAAAGACTGCCACAGGCTGGCGCCAAGCTAAAATGTGACAGTGTGTAAAATATCACCCACACACCCACACACATATTATACTGTATATACACATATACATATATATATTTTTTCCCCCTTATAGTTTGTACCTCTAGATAACTGAGCTAGCTCACATTGACAGCCGGTTTGTTCTGCCAGTAGATAAAGTGTATAACTCTACAGAGACAACGCTCCTTAGTGAGAAACTCCAAAAAAGCCGGTGGCAAAAAAAAAAGAAATATGTTCCTACCTTCACATCAGAGTGTGACATTGTGGGAATAAATCCTCTTACCCAGGGTTTTCCTGAGGGAAAATTTCAGAGTTGCAAACAAGTGGGCAGAACATTTCCAGCGTTAAGTTCCAAGCACCGTAGTCATAAGTCTATTCGAGTGCACACTCCTGGCTAATTAAGCTTTCAAAATTTGGGCCACTTTCACACTAGATCTGTAAAACTACTTTTTTTTAAATGTTTTATGTTACCATGGTTATTTTGGATCCTCTAAAATGGGTCTCTGGAGGGAGAATGGTTGAGGGGCTTCAGTCAGGAAGCCTATAATTGGTCATGTCCAGCAGTGACGCATTTATCCCTGATTCACTGGCTGCACTGTATCACATTTATCACTGATTCACTGGCTGCACTGTATCACATTTATCACTGATTCACTGGCTGCACTGTATCACATTTATCACTGATTCACTGGCTGCACTGTATCACATTTATCACTGATTCACTGGCTGCACTGTATCACATTTATCCCTGATTCACTGGCTGCACTGTCTCACATTTATCACTGATTCACTGGCTGCACTGTATCACATTTATCCCTGATTCACTGGCTGCACTGTATTTATCCCTGATTCATGGCTTATCACTTTATCCCTGATTCACTGGCTGCACTGTATCACATTTATCACTGATTCACTGGCTGTATCACATTTATCACTGATTCACTGGCTGCACTGTATCACATTTATCACTGATTCACTGGCTGCACTGTATCACATTTATCACTGATTCACTGGCTGCACTGTATCACATTTATCACTGATTCACTGGCTGCACTGTATCACATTTACTGGCTGCACTGATTCACATTTATGCACTTCACTGTATCACATTTATCCCTGATTCACTGGCTGCACTGTATCACATTTATCCCTGATTCACTGGCTGCACTGTATCACATTTATCACTGATTCACTGGCTGCACTGTATCACATTTATCCCTGATTCACTGGCTGCACTGTATCACATTTATCCCTGATTCACTGGCTGCACTGTCACATTTATCATCACATTTTTATCCCTGATTCACTGGCTGCACTGTATCACATTTATCCCTGATTCACTGGCTGCACTGTATCACATTTATCCCTGATTCACTGGCTGCACTGTATCACATTTATCACTGATTCACTGGCTGCACTGTATCACATTTATCCCTGATTCACTGGCTGCACTGTATCACATTTATCCCTGATTCACTGACTGCACTGTATCACATTTATCACTGATTCACTGGCTGCACTGTATCACATTTATCTCTGATTCACTGGCTGCACTGTATCACATTTATCCCTGATTCACTGGCTGCACTGTATCACATTTATCCTGATTCACTGGCTGCACTGTATCACATTTATCACTGATTCACTGGCTGCACTGTATCACATTTATCCCTGATTCACTGGCTGCACTGTATCACATTTATCCCTGATTCACTGGCTGCACTGTATCACATTTATCACTGATTCACTGGCTGCACTGTATCACATTTATCCCTGATTCACTGGCTGCACTGTATCACATTTATCCCTGATTCACTGGCTGCACTGTATCACATTTATCACTGATTCACTGGCTGCACTGTATCACATTTATCACTGATTCACTGGCTGCATTTATCCCTGATTCACTGGCTGCACTGTATCACAGTTATCCCTGATTCACTGGCTGCACTGTATCACATTTATCCCTGATTCACTGGCTGCTGCACTGATTCACTGGCTGCACTGTATCATTTATCCCTGATTCAGTGTCACTGTATCACATTTATCCCTGATTCACTGGCTGCACTGTATCACATTTATCACTGATTCACTGGCTGCACTGTATCACATTTATCATTGATTCACTGGCTGCACTGTATCACAGTTATCCCTGATTCACTGGCTGCACTGTATCACATTTCTCCCTGATTCACTGGCTGCACTGTATCACATGTATCCCTGATTCACTGGCTGCACTGTATCACAGTTATCACTGATTCACTGGCTGCACGGTATCACATTTATTCTTGATTCACTGGCTGCACTGTATCACATTTATCACTGATTCACTGGCTGCACTGTATCACATTTATCACTTATTCACTGGCTGCACTGTATCACATTTATCACTGATTCACTGGCTGCACTGTATCACAGTTATCACTGATTCACTGGCTGCACTGTATCACATTTATATCTGATTCACTGGCTGCACTGTATCACATTTATCACTGATTCACTGGCTGCACTGTATCACATTTATCATTCTGATTCACTGGCTGCACTGTATCACAGTTATCCCTGATTCACTGGCTGCACTGTATCACATTTATATCTGATTCACTGGCTGCACTGTATCACATTTATCCCTGATTCACTGGCTGCACTGTATCACATTTATCACTGATTCACTGGCTGCATTGTATCACAGTTATCCCTGATTCACTGGCTGCACTGTATCACATATATCCCTGATTCACTGGCTGCACTGTATCACATTTATCACCGATTCACTGGCTGCACTGTATTGCATTTATCACTGATTCACTGGCTGCACTGTATCACATTTACCCCTGATTCACTGGCTGCACTGTATCACATTTATCCCTGATTCACTGGCTGCACTGTCTCACATTTATTCACTGGCTGCATTGTATCACTGGCTGCACTGTATCACATTTATCACTGATTCACATTTATCACTGATTCACTGGCTGCACTGTATCACATCTGGAAAAATCACCTCCTTATAGGGAGGCCTTAATGTTCCTCTAGCAAAGTCACCGAGAGGATACATTTTCCCTGATTCTGCTTTATTGTCATTGTTGGATTTTAACAGTGATCATCAACTCACAGTCTTCGAGGGTCAAGAACTGCTGGCCTCCACCCTCCCGTTTCCTGGGAAACAGGTGTGAAGGCAGTCTGGCCAATCAGAAACAGTTCAGTCAGTCAACTCAAGTCAAACTGTTTGTTACGACAGCAGAGCATAGAGTTAGGCATCTAGAATTAGACCTCGTCACTCCCTGTTGATAAGGTTACATGAGATATTGGAAAGTGATGATTATATATACCCCCATCCTTTTGCTGTAGCTGGCAGGTGGATGTTAGGTTGGTGTTGGTGCTGTGTCATAAGGCATGTCAGAGGGAGAGCTGGGAGATTTTCTCAGATTAAACAGACCACCATATTGGGAGGGAGTGATTGTAGAGGATGTAGATAGAGATGTCACAGAGCAGCTCGAGTTGTAGGCATCGCCTCCATGAATTGTTCGGTCGCTGGAATAATTACATGGGAGAAAAGGAAAACCAGGACTGGATTTGGACTTGAGGGCCTGTTTCAACGATGGTCGACCTCAGTAGATTTCTGGGTCAGGACACTGGATAAGAGAGAGAGGAGAGAAATAACCTGTTGGAATGAGACCCTGCATTTTCAACCCTGCATTTTCATTTACATTTTCAATGGCCCTGGCCTTTACATAGCAGCGTGTCGCCCAAGCGACGATGTAGCATTTGATACCCTGTCATGGGCTGTTTTACCCACTCCAGTGATAACTTTCTCTGCAAACTACATCAGGGCACAGAAAATTTTAAAACTCTTGAGTTCTACAGCCTCGCTCATACTCACACACTTCTGTTTATGATCTGAAGCTCTGTGCCTACAGTAACAACAGGGGCGCCCTTCCTTCCATAGCATATATAGTATGTATATCAGTAAATCAGAACCCATGTACATCAGTAAAACATAACCCATGTACATCAGTAAAACATAGCCCATGTACATCAGTAAAAAGTAACCCAGAATTTGGGTCTGAGACTGACTGTGGCCAGCAATCATGCTGGGTGATGGCAGAAAAGGGAATAATTTATCATGCTGTGACAGAGATGGCTGTTCAGAAAAGGGAATAAGTTATCAGGTGTGTGAAGCTGTGACAGAGCCCAAATCATTCCAGAACCCCTACACTACTGCCCCACAATCAGAACCCCTGTTCAGCAAGATCTCACACAAACAGAACCCTAAAACCACCCGAACCCTCTGAACCCCGAACTCTAACAAATTGTGTGAACCAGGGACAAAATCCTCACACCAAAGAACCCCAATACCAAAGTCCAAATCAGAACCCCAAATCAGAACCCCTAAACTACCAAAACCCTCACACAATCAGAACCCCACATACACGACCAGAATCCAAACACCAGAGAACCCCACTGCATCCTGCTCATGCACAATCAGAACTGATAGTGACGGTGTCTGGTTACACAGCAGTCTGCCCCGCAGTGAGTCTCAGAGATGTGTAACGGGGTCGGTGTCACCGGCCAAAGAGAGGAGGGGAACAGCTCAAAATTATCTGACCCAGAAATAAAATGTGCTCAATAACCAAAAATACACTTTGAGCTGCCCGAAATGTTTACTCCCAATATTGCTCAACAGCACATTGGCGATTTTACAGTCCACAGTTTGGAAGTGTCTGAAATCAGGCTGCTGATTTAGTTATTATTTTTTTCTTTGAGCATCTCCCTTTCTCTCCTCTCACTGATGGACAGTGCAGGCACGCCGTAAAGCCATTACGCTGTGTACCGGAGTGTAGCTGCTTACTTCACAGAGAGTGCAAAATTCATATCTTATTTTAGGTTTTGTAAGGTCAGATTCAATAATGGAAATGATCAGGATGAACGGAAGGCAGCTGCATATAATAGAAAAAAAGACCCAAATTTCTAGAATTTTCTGAGCTCTGGCAAATTCAAATCCAACAGATACTGTTTTTAACAGCAAAAAACATTCCTCAGATTCCAGGCCAACCAACCAAACACACTCATCTGCAGTTGCTTTCTGAAAACAGTTAAATTAAAGCTGTAAATTTCTGACAAACCTGATATGATCACAATTGCACTGTATTCAAAGACTGGTTCCTTTGATCTTATCACATTTTTAAGAAACTTAGTTTTCTGCTGCGATTTTGAATGTCGACATTAAGTGAATCCTGATGCATCCAGCAATTAATCCAATGTGAACTAAACATGAAACTACATAACAGGAGAAAAGATGTAAGACCAAGAAACAATTCCTGCCTGTTTATAGTGCATAACCATGTGCTGGTGAGCCGAGAGTAGACAGACAAGAATAGTGAAGTTAAATCCTTTTCACCAGTCAATAGTTTCAATCACCAGTGATTTTCATATAGATTAAGTGGTTCAATTTTTCCATTGCAGTAACCAAAATCAATAATCCAACCTTTGTTGAGACTTTCTGGATAGAAATGAACAAAATATGGAGTTGCCAGCTCTATCATCTGATTTAAACCCATTACAGCTGTTTTGTGATCATCCCGATCATAAAGTTTGTGAAGTGTGCCCATCTACAAGGACACAGCTGAAGGGAAATTTGCAGTCCATGCGGAACTGCATTTAGAGTGATACCTTCATAAAAATTAATGTCCCAAATACCTAAAGATTTGCAAAGCAGTGATTAAATCTCACAGGGGATACTTTGATGAGAAATACATAAAATTCAAAAAGATTTTTACTGAGAACAAACTGGCTAGAACAAGTAAAGAGCTCCAAAATAGAGCAACTTACCAGCACAGGAAGCTGACCTCACTCTCCTTTCATAGAGCTCCGTAAAAGCCACGTGGTACGGCCACATTCCAAAAGCGGTTAATTAACAAGATGCGCATTCTTCCTCAGGCATGTTGCCGTGAATGCGCTTCAGGACCGCAGACAACGGCCGGGACAGTGACTGCAGCAGCAATAGCCCTTTTGTGAGCACAGAACCGTAGCGCCCTCTAGTTGTGGTTACTAGCCAGGCTTGTTGCTAAGTCTGTCAGTCCGCCATCTTGATTTTAGAAAGAACGGACTTGAGAATCCCGTTTTCTGGCCGTTTATTTCTTCAAAATATGGCCACCTTTAACGCTTGGACTGTTCCAAAGTTAAAGAAATATCATCAGGACCATGGAGTGACTGTTTCTGGTCACAAAAAGGATGTTTTAGTGAAACTTTGCAGGTCAGTTTCGGATCAAGGACTGCCGATAGACCCTGACTATTATGAGGGCGCTTTCACACTTGGTATGATTGTTCCGTACTGTGCCCCCTCCCGCTGGTCAGCTTTCACACTAGTATCGTACCGTACCCGAGTACACTTGCATACATGTCAAAATTCCGATACAGCGCATTGCAGTATGCGCCTAGGTGGTTTTAAATGGGGAATGAGTTTAAAAGGAGGCGCCAATATATTTCGGGGGTTTAGAATATTAATATCGAATATTAATATCGCCAATGCATATGCTGCACGTGCCCAATAACCCGGTGTGTCATCTGTAATATAGATTACCATATATAGCAGCACGAGAAATTAAACTCGAAATTTTTTTGAATGAATGCTTGATGTTTTTACACATCTGAATCTTTTTCTGGGTACCCAAACATCAAGGTCAGCCGAAAATGTACTGATTACATTCGATATAGGTGGATGTTCAATACGGAAGTCTTTCGCCCTTGCGTTTTTGGCCGATTATGCTGTCCACTGCCTCATACCACGAAAATGTATCTACCTCATAACTTGAGCTGCCAGACTTTCACACGGCGTCCTGCACTTTGAAATATCTCAGCTGCATTTTCTTTAGTTTATCACGGCACGGATCTATGATAACCACTGAATGTAACTACTCACAAATTATTCCATAAATCTCCGAGTTTTTGCGCGTAGTATCCAACTGTGATTGTATGTTTTCTTCCGCCTACATTTAGAGCAAGCATTGAATTTCTTTGTTTGAATGGAGATATCTTTTCGCCGCTGCATTTGTGAGAACAAGAGAGGCGTAATTCCACTCTGACACTTGCATGATTTTTGTCCCCGCAGTGCCACGCAATGCATTGTGGCAAGGCCTGCCATTTTGGTGGTATGCAGCGCGAACTGTACACGCATAAGTTATTCACTTTCTACACAATGCGCGGCCAAAGATTTGAACTATGCGCGAACAATGCGTGAACACTTCGTGAGAAGTTCCTGCCACACGCAAATGGTTCGTGATGTGCGCGAAAACTATGCGCGAGCTGGGCATGCCATGATCACGTGATCAACTTGTGACAACACCCTAACACGGCACGCATTGACATGCACCGTTGGCAGTGTTCGCGCCGAGTTCACGCAGGTGGCACGCACATGGCACGAACATTGCGTGCCGAATGCGTGCCGAATTTTTGAACATTTCAAAATTCAAAATGGCACGCACCCCCGCACCCTTCACACACTCCTCACGCTCGTTCTCGAAGACTTTAATCATTGCCACAACGCATTGCGTGGCATTGCGGGAACAAAAATCGTGCAAGTGTCAGGGTGGCATAACACATAACAGTAATCTTCCCTTTTGGTTTGTTCTGTCCGTTTTATGGCACCAGTAGACTGAAGACGCGTCCAAAGAAAGGGTAATCAGAATAATTCAACGCATTGATTTTTTTTTTTTTTTACGATTTTAGGCTTGCTATAAATCAGCCATAAAAAAATGAAGTGTCATTCAGTACATTAATAACGTGACACATGAATGGGTGATACAGGAACTCATTCAATTTTATTTGATATCTTATGCTTTATTCTACCCCGATAAAATATGAGTCAGAGAAAAAACACTGAAAAGAAATATCAACAGTTGGGCATTTTCTCTAATTATCGCTTCAAATGTGTGTCTGAAGCACAATTTAAATGAGCAAAATATCTGACTCTGTGTAACACAGAAAGCAGAAAATCACCATGTGCAATCCTGAGATATCAGAGTTGATTCTTACACTCCTGGTCTGATAATATTTGATGGGTAATGTCCAGTATTTTAACTCCAAAAACGTGATGTTTTCCGTGCGTTCTCACTGTTTCCTGCTGTATGTGTGGACCCACGCAATTGAATGTTTGGCAGAGGTACCGAGGTTGTCAGGGGCAACGCCGTTCTTGCAAATACTCTATTGTGCCGAATTCAGAACCGCGGACAGCGGCCGGAGGATCGGGCGGATATGCGGCTGTGACAGCCAGAGTGAATACATCATCTTACAGGTTCTGCGGCATCTGGGGGCCATTTTAAGCCCCACCTATCCATGACCTTCACATATACTGGGAAAATACAACACGAGACAATAATGATAATGTCACAGCATCACCTGACACACCAACAGCGATTCACATTGTCTCCTTACGCTTTTGTTCTAAAAGTAATAAGGTCTTTTTACGCTCTTCAGTCAGTGGCAGTGGTGGTTCTGTTCAAAGCAGTCTGCTGGAGTTCTTTTCTACACGCAGCTTTGCTGGGTTTAGCCTGCTGAGCCAGAGTAGCGGTGAACAGTACTTCCCTTAATCAGATTATACATGCTTTAATCCTTTTATTTATTTCTCAGGCAGATGCAATTTTAGGCTTGTGCAAATCGATCCTCGAGACACAGAGTCTTAGTGCTGGTGTGTGGCTGCATCTTTTCAAACTGTTTCCTTTTCTTACTTTGAGTTTTCTTTTTTAACTGAAAACTTTTGAGGAGGTATTTTTTCTCTCTCTCCTGCTTCTTATATATTAAAATTCCATTTTAGAACATGCATTAAAGGTTATTTATTCCGCATCAATCACGAGGGAACACTGTGTTCTTCACATTGTGTTACTCAGTTTGCATGATTATTGCCTTATTCTTGAATAACTGTTGACCGGGATTGGGGGGAGTGGAAGAAATCAACACCTGTAAGGCATGGATCAGGTGCTTAACAAAAATAATGCCAATGCAAAATGTAACTATGTTGTACGCTCCTAAGCCTCTTGCTGGTCAGTTTTCTTACAGCTATATAGTACCACTTCTAGCTGCAATGTAAGAACAATTCCTTTTTAAATTCTTTGTATGAACTGTTTATTAACCATATCCCTGGTCACGATAATGACTTCAAGAAGAGTATGAAAAATATCGCTCTTTTGACTGGTAGAGGGGTTAAGCACAACTCCACCGGTGAGCACGGCAATGACAAATAGCCAGGTGGACCACTGATCAACACTGATCAAACGATTTAAGTTGAGAAGTAAAAATACTTTTGTGAACAGTCATCAGATCAGCGAGCCCTCTTACAGACAATATATTTAGGTTAGCAGAGATATGTTAATGTTTAATTACAAAGGGAGGGCTACAATTATTTAACCTCAGATGTTTACCTCAGTAAGGTGCAAAGAACTAGTAAGCTAGCGAGAATCACAGGATATTGCAAAAACCTTCAAATTAAGCTAATAGTATGGATTTTAACAGCATTAATTGTTCAAAACTGCACTGCATGCTAGTAGTGGGATTTGAAGCCATCAACGACAAAGAACACCTCTCATGAGATGGGGAGTAGCTTGTGGGACTACAGTATGTTTCAGGAAGACAGCTTGAGACGTGACCCCATTCTCATAAACGAGGGGCTTCCAGGGCCAGTTTTGGAACTGGATTTTATCATATCCCAACATTAATATGACTGATTCTACGTATCAAGGTCTTGATTAAAAACCCTGGTTAGTTAATTAGTTGAATCAGGTGTTGTTTTGCTGAGATACAATAAATAAATACGTAAATAAATACTGCACAACTATTTCTTTGCCCTTTCTGGAAAAGGCGGGCATCTCGATCCCTAACACTTCTGAGCATTTCTGTCTCTGCCTCACTGCTCTGTAAGGTGGGTTATTCAAGCTGCCCTCCTGCTTCAAAAATGCTTTTGCCTGCTGCTGTATCACTGCAGCACACTTACCTGCTGCTGGTTAACATCCCACTTCCATCCCAACATTCATCTATATCCATATGAATTGTACCTTGTCCAGCCTGTTGGGCTACAGTACCAGTGACCTAACTGTATGCACTTGCTGTAAGTCGCTTTGGATAAAAGCGTCTGCTAAATAAATGTATTGTAATGTAATCTGTGGGCTCCAAATATTTCGCCTGGCAGGGACATCCTGTCACTCCCCCTGCTCTTCTTCAAAAGCTCTATAGGCTCCAGGGTTAGAGGTCAAATACCAGACTATCATTGCGTCTATTTGGGCATACTACTATTAAATACTTAAATGCATGTTGTCTAATACTGTATATGAAATTGTTATTGCTATAATTGGGTCTAAATTCTGGTTCTTGTTGACCCTAGGCAACAATGTGGAAACTTCATGAGAACAGCTAATGATTTGGTCCAAATTCATTTTCAACACTGGAAGAGGATTATAAAAATATGTAATCCCATTTTTAATGAGGGCGACAAATACTTTCCCCCCATTAGTGTGTTTGCTCTTCAGCTTTCTGTATTTAGTGGGCGCATGCACACACACACACACACACACACATTCCTGAAATGTTTGTAAAGTGACTCTTGCTCATTTTATAAAATGAATTTAGGAAAATGTCCATGAGATGGATTTCAGATTTCAATTATTCCAGCTCATGTGTAATGATGGGGAGGTGAGTAAGCGCTGTCTTCTAACATGCTCTATCATAAACTATACAGTCTGCAGTTAGCATAAACACTACTGCTTAACAGTCATTTAGAGCAACAAACTCCCACAGGCCACACCATTCTAATCCAGGGCAGGGCGGGGGTTTGCTGAGATATCAAAGCTCTAATCCTTTATCTAAAGACTAGCTTTGCTTTTTTTATCCTGAAGTAGTCCATTAAGGTGGACAATCCAGTATCAGAAAGTTGAAGTCCTCCCCAGTATTTTGTCCACACCTTCTAAATTCGCCAATTAGAACAATCCTTCAGGTGAGAGCTAATTACTAAAATGAGCTTACTGCGCTCATGGGTGAAAGTAAAACAAGGCAGGACTTCTACTTCCTGACTCTGGGAATGACAACCTTCGTCCATAAGTATCTGAAATTATGTTTGGCTCTGGACTCCTGCACATTCAATTTTAGAACAAAGAAGATGAAGTTAGAGACCATTAGCCTTAAAGCTGCTGTAACTGATTTGGTCGTTTTCATAGCTTCTTGTCTGAAGCCTATGTAAACAGTCCCCAACCCCCATCCCCAAGCCAGGCACAGGAATGCTCATTGGTCTCCGACAGAGGCAGAGGAGAGTAGCGAATCAGTTACAATGTAAGCACAATATACACAGACACTCTCAGTGATTGTCGTGTGAAAGCCACACTGAAAACATGGACCAATGATACATTACATCCATGCAGAAACTTCGGTATGAATGGCTATTTGAAGGTATTAGCTAACACTAGCTAGAGTCCTATAGCCACACATGCTATCATTACACAGCTAAGCAAGCTGTAGTCGGCGACAAACGATGGCGGCTCATTTATAAAGTGACATTGGCAGGATTAAAAACCACCAACAGCACTATCCAAGACTGATAAAACTGCATAACTACAACAGAGTAAAGGAAAGCTTACAAGTCTAGTGGCAGCAAGGCTAGCTGTGCTTTGCTTTTTCAACCCTTTTATTCCTTCAGTTTTCCCCATTGAAAGCGGCATTGTTATAAATACAGCTCTTGGCCATCTCACATTTTTCCTCCTTAATTCTATTTGTTCCTCTACAGTTCTTTGGCGCTTTGGCTGTTTAATTGTTTATGCCATCTCCCGTAGCGCTGGGATCAAAAGCTTCATCTGTTCTGGTATTGCCAATAACACAGATTTTTCTTCGACTTCTTCTAATGATTTTTCCGGCAGATGGCGCACTAACAACACAGGTTCAGCTCTGCGCATTCACAAGCAGAGAGAAACACGTCTTTATGATGTTCTCTCACCTGATTGGATAGAGGCAGTCGGTGACTCCAGAATTTCGTATGCTGCTTTATTGCAGAAGACAGTGACTGAGAGACTTGTGTTATCGACCAGATACTCTGAATAAATGATCTCTATCGGAATGTGGAGCCATTTAACACTTCTTTAAAAACAAAAAAAAAAAAAAAAAACTTACAGCAGCTGTAATATGCAAGTACAGACATGTTTGAACTGTGTAAGCATTGAAAACCAGACTATGTGAATACTCACAAACTACACAGTGAATCAGACAGGCTACTATGACCAAGGAACTGGCTTTAGAACTGGAGTTGGTCCCCGGGCGCTGCTCTGTGGCTGCCCACTGCTCCTAACTATAGGATGGGTCAAATGCAGAGGACAAATTACCCCACGGGGTTCAATAAAGTGTATCTTATCTTATCTACTGCCATCTCGCCGTCTTTGGAAATTATAGCCAAATCTCTCAGGTAGTAGGCTGAGGCTTTGTGACCATTATACCCCATTATAAACGATCTCTCAGGATTTATATTTATTTTACAAGTTATTCTATGAACAAGGAAGCAAACAGTCATGTCAGCTGTCATGACCTGATATTTATGCACATAACTTACAGACAAAACATGTGAGTAATCCCAAATCGGTCACACTTTACGGTAACACTTTACTTGACGGGTGCGTTCATAGAACATTCATAGCAGCTGTCATGAATTGTTCATAAGGCATTCATGAGGGTTTCATAAGACATTATTCAACCTTCATACCCATCTTTTCATAAACGTGGAACACAGAATGGCGATAACTTGTCAAAATAAAAGTCCAACGGTCTCAAGGCAGAATTGCCGTTTTTGTTGTAAACCTGTCAGGCCTACCTGATCATGTCACATATGATTCAAAGGGTAAGTCCAGTGCCAAAGAGACAGAACGTGGGCAAGTAGCCTATGTAATTTTTATTCCAAATCAACTCGAGGTCCATGCACAGCCTGGTCAGGTGAGCGAACCTGAGAGGACGCTAGAGGCAAAACGCTTTGTTTTCAATTCGGGTTATGATGGTGTGTCTTTGTCAATATCAGGCGCAGTTTATTTTGCCAGGCTGTTTATTCAGAACTTGTAGACTAAATCAGTCTGTACGCAAAAAGACGCTACATGCAATCCAATCAGAAGCTTGAATGAAACCAACCCAAAATCACTAGCACCTAACAACCAACGCACACATAAAATAATGAGTTTTTTTAGACTTTTTTATTATCTTATAATATCCCATGAAAATGCACATGAATGCTAATTGGCCTCTGGAATTTTCAAAATTATCTCGGGGAACCCAGCCCGAAACCATGTTCTTTTTTTTTTTTTTCCCACCCCCACTTTCAAACTCGTTCCAGCGCCGCTGAAAACATTAAACATTTTATGGAACATAAAAACTATTTAATCCGTAAGAACACTACGGCAACACTGTTCATTGACTTCACTTTTTATTATTCAGAGCTTAACAAAGCATTTTACGCCTCTAGCGCCCTCTCAGGTTCGCTCACCTGACCAGGCTGTGCATGGACCTCGAGTTGATTTGGAATAAAAATTACATAGGCTACTTGCCCACCTTCTGTCTCTTTGGCACTGGACTTACCTTTTGAATCAGATGTGACATGATCAGGTAGGCCTGACAGGTTTACAACAAAAACGGCAATTCTGCCTTGAGACCGTTGGACTTTTATTTTGACAAGTTATCGCCATTCTGTGTTCCACATTTATGAAAGGATGGGTATGAAGGTTGAATAATGTCTTATGAAACCCTCATGAATGCCTTATGAACAATTCATGACAGCTGCTATGAATGTGTTATGAACGCACCCGTCAAGTAAAGTGTTACCCACTTTACTTGAAGGTATCGTCATAGGAGTGACATGACACTGTCATAACTGTTACATGACACAGTCATGAATGTTTCATAAATATTATGTCAATGTCATAAACGTTTATGACTCAAGACAACCCAAACAATGTCAACTTCTCATTACATAAACCGAATGACACTTAATGACAACAGTCATAAACGTTTTTGACATTGACATAATGTTTATGACACGTTCATGACTGTGTCATTTAATAGTTATGACAGTGTCATGTCACTCTTATGACAATACCTTCAAGTAAAGTGTTACCTTACAATCACTGTATTTGAATAATTTGTTAAATTTCATTGAATAATCCCATCTCTTATCCAAACAGAAGGCTGTGATCTCACATGCCACAGACAGCTTAAGAGTCACATACAAAGCTCATGAATTGTGATGACGTAGTCTTATACTGCCACCACATATGACAGAACGGTAATTCACACAGTGAGAGAAACACATCTTCGTCCATCTTAATGGCTTTGTCTCTTCATCAAAACTGTCACTGCTGTGCTCAGAGCTTCATTTCAGTGTGGCTCTTCTGACAGCCTTAACACTTCCTGGTTGGGCTGTCTGCTGTGGGTGGAGTTGATTCCAGTTGCAGGAAACAGGAAGTTCATCAGCTGACACCTGTGGGCTTGTTCCTCAAGTAACTATACAAGCAGCTGAAATCAATCAATCAATCTCTCTTTCTCTTTCTCTCTCTCTGCCTCTCTCTCTTTCTGGGCAGCTGATTTAGTTTGCTTTGCTTTGTTTTGTTTAGTGTTCAGTTAGTTTTCCAATGCAATACCCTGCTGATTTATTGATTCATACTAAAAGTTTGTATTTGTAGCTTTCTGAGTTAGTAATATTTGGTTATAATAAATATAAGTTTACAGGTCATACGTGGTTTTCTCCTTGGAGCAAGGTTATGACAAGATGGGGGCTTGTCCAGGACCCAAAGACTAAGCAGGCAAAAGAGGTTTGCTCCTTTATTACTCTATTTGGCATTTATAGTTACACTGTGATGCTTTCTGGGTTGCATAACGCACCCGCCACCTTTCAGAGGTTAATGAATAAGGTTGTATCTGGTTTGCTGGGCTGTGCAGTGTACTTGGATGATGAAGTCATCTATAGTGCCACTTGGGAAGAGCATCTCAATGGGATAGAGGCACTGTCTAAACAGTTGATTTGGGCTCATCTAACAGTGTCCTTGTTGAAATGTGAGTTTCTAGAGCCACTGTCATGTACTTGGGGCAACTGATAGGTCAAGGTGAAGTTCGACCTGTGGATGCAAAAATTGCTGCTATTAAAGCATATCCAGATCCATCCACAAAGAAAGAGCTCATGCGCTATCTTGGCAGGGCTGGCTACTATTGTAGCTTCTGCCCCCAGTTTTTGTCTGTTGTAGTCCCTAGCATAAACTTACTCAAAGGTGATGTGAAATACATTTGGTCACCTGAGTGTCAGGCAGCTTTTGAGAGAATAAAGTCTGTCTTGTGCTCAGCCCTGTAATTGCTGCTCCCTGCTTGGGGAAGCCATTTCAGTTACAAGTCAATGGCAGCAACGTTGGTGCTGGTGCATTCTTGTTGCATGCTAATGCAAATAGTGTAGTCAAACCAGTGAGCTATTTGTCAAAATTTCAAATCATACCAGTTAAACTACCCTGTGATAGAGAAGGAATCTCTTGCCTTAGTTTTGGTATTGCACCACTTTGACATACACATTGGGGCAGGTACTCCCCTTCTTGTGTATACAGACCATAACCCCCTAACATTTCTGCGATCACTTTCCAATCCAAACTGGTGGTTGAGATGGGCATTATTTTTGCAGCCTTACCATTTGGATATACGCCAAATAAAAGGCACTGACAACCTGGTGGCTGATGCACTGTCTCGTGCACCACTGATGTAAGATTACTTACTTTTCTCCCCGACTCATTTTTCTCTTCATTTTTTCATATAGATATTGAGCTTGCTGTGACTTCAGGAACCAGGAGGAAAGATGAATGGATGATTCTTAGTGGAACCTGAATCCTTAGGAGGGGGGTGTGACAGCCCCAACACTTCCTGGTTGGGCTGTCTGGTGTCGGTGGAGTTGATGCTTATTACAGGAAACAGGAAGTTCATCAGCTGATGGCTGACATCTGTGGGCTTGTTCCTCAAAGAATTATACAAGCAGCTGGAATCAATCAATCTTTTTCTCTTTCTTTCTCTCTCTCTCCCTTTTTCAGCAGCTAATTTTGTTAGTTTGGAACATAAAACCTTGGTTTTCAGCAAGAATGAGATGCCAGTTGGATCTGAACGGGAGTCGTGATGACATATGCATCATAAGCAGGCCTCTACTCTACCCGTAAAAACAAACAAGCAAAACGGATGGTTGGAATCCATTAGTTTGCTACATGGTGATTGTTTTTGTGGCTCCTGAACAGAATTGGTGAACAAACGGGAACCTCACTGGTCCTCTGTTGGTCAGAAAGTCCTGATGGTGTTTTGCTGCTGTGTTTTTAATTTCATCCCAAAGCTAAAAGCACAGGGACCATTTTCCTACAGCAGCACCAATCCCATCACAGAAGGAGAAAATACGTGGTTAAAATCCCTAACACATAGAAAACAGCCAGAGTCCACAACAAACAGACTGACATTTTAGAAATTCAATGAATCATCACAGCCTCATTGGCGACATGAGTCCCATTGCTTTATGGTACTTTGATCTGAAGAACAATCCACTGCCTTTTTGAGTGACATTTCACGGACGTGCTTGCTCTCTGTAGTCTATTACGGAAAGTAGTCAATGAAAACCAAATCTCTCACTTAATAATATTTGCTCTCAGATGTTCCTCTAAAATCAGTATCTTTGCAGTGAACACCAGACCTCTTCTTTCCCGGATTTCAGAAATGGACAAGAGCAGGAAAAAGCCTCTCGACTCATTCAACAAGAGCCCAAAAATCCGCTCTTTCTCTGTCTCATTGCGCCTAAACTCTGCTTGAGCTTTGTGTCCGCCCATGAGAACCTCTTCAAGCAGGTCCACTACAACAGAGTCCAGATTAAACGGGGGGGACTCTCTCCTCAACAGTGCTCCAGTCGAATCTGCAATCACTCTGACAGCAGTAGGCCGTGGTAAAGATCCTTGACATGTAGATAATATTAATCAAAACAGGGCTCCTCAAAAAAATTAAATAAAGAAATAAGGATCTCAGTCTGGATAAGGCTTGGGTTGAAATAAAACAAGAATTTTAAGTACTCCAATAAAAATATTGTCATTTATCCCCTTTTATTTTACTTTTTTGTTGAATTAAAGTTGGCTAACATCCGTGCCGCCCAACAAAAACTCTCTGACCTCTAATTTATCTTTGTTTTTTTTAATATCTGTAACTGTTAAAATCATACCATAAAGAAAGTAAGAAAAATGCTCAGAATCCCCATCCATGCAACAGAATTTTTTTTGGTTTTCAATCACTGTGTCACTAATGGATTTGGCAGATTTGATTCCTTATGTGATACATGTACAAAGTAGTTGTACTTGTGATTTGGATTTGTTGCTCTACTTGGATCTTGATCTCTTAATGTGACAAAATAAAAAAAAAAAACCTTCCACCCGCCTCTTAAAATTGAAATGTGACGGGTGCTAACTAACTAATTTTTTTATTTGGCCTTATTCTAAATGGCAGGTTGGGAATGGTGTCCTTAGTGTGAGAAGCCTGATTACTCCCCTCACTCTCTGGGATCAGACGCCATTTTCTCCGAGGGTTCGGCGCTCAGCTCTCTATGATGGCCGTCGTCTCCATCCCCGTCTCTGATTGGCCGATTATGTCCTCCCTGCTTCCTGACTAATGACAGCATGCTCTCTCCGCCTGGCGATTAACTGAATGTCTTTACTTAACAGAGGAGGAAACCTCACTCGGAGCAGGGGGCTGTGGCTTGTCTTCTGATTCAGACACATAAATTCTTCGCTCTGCATTAATTTGGAAGTTGTTATGCGGTTGATTTTGGAGCCTGTCTGTCCTAATAAAGAGGCCCATCTCAGGTAAATGCTGTTACCTCCTCAAACGATTCATTTAACTGCACTGGCCAAGTTTTAATGGTGCATGAAATGTAGGGGGTAATTTATACAGTGCAGAGGCTGGAGACAAGGGGCGACACAGAGAGATGGGCGAGGGAGAATCCCCGGGGTGACCTGAGCTGTAATTCCTAACCATCAGTAAAGCTCACCGTTAATTTATACTGACGCCATCAATAAAGCTCACCGTTAATTTATACTGATGCCATTAAGAGCAGGGGGGCACTTAGTTTCACTTGATGTGGTCTTGTCCATTGATTACAACATTTTGGTCATCTGTTCAGATGGAGATCGTGAAATTTCTTGGCATTAAAACAGTAATGGATCCAAAGCTATATATTCTCGATGTTTGCTCCTTGTCTGGTCAAAAGGTAAAATTGCTAAATATCATGTTGTATGCTGCACATCTTTCAATCCTTCATGTTTGGTTTGATAAATTATTATTCATTCTTTCCCACGAAAGGTTATCCAATTTATTGCAAGGAACCTTAAATGAATTTATAAATGAATGGTCATCGCTAAAAACGTACTTTGGTTGTGAGTGGCCTGCGATAACCTGTACTGGAATAAACTGAGCTTATTTAGCTCAAGGTATTTTTTGTTTAAAGTCTACCCCAGGTGTTTTTATGTATTGTTCTATTGTATGTTTGTTGTGTTTTTTTTGTTTTGTGCACATATGTGTCCATGCAGGACACGGCAGAATAAGAGGGTTGTGGGCTAATCTCACTATGTGTATGTTGCAGTCCTCATAAAATTGAAATTTTTTGTTTTGTCTTCAACATTTTTTTTTTTTTAAAATAGAAAAAAAAAAAAAAAAAGGGGGCCGTGTGTGCTTTGGGTGATGTTCTGAACACTGCACTTACAAATAAACTAGGGATGCACTGATACCACTTTTTTAAAAACCGATGCGAGTACGAGTATTTTATTTTGTGTACTTGTCGATACCGAGTACCGATACCGATATTTCTGAAATGTTTTCCAGGAAAATACAATGACAATTTCGGGGTACAGGTTTTATTTTCTTTTTATAACAAGCCTAAAAGAGGCCAATATCAAACAATTCACACATGGCTATTTCCAAAAAAAAAAAAAAAAAAAAAAAAAAGAGTAGGCCTAACTGCTAAAAATCTTTCTGTATTTAGGCCCGACAAAAAGCCTTTGAACTAGCACTACGATCAAATGAGGCAAAACATTACTGAAGCTTGACAAATGAAAAGCAAACTCGCTGCATAAGCAAGGTAACACACCCAACTTCATAAGAAGTCAGTAGAACTATTAATTGGCACGGATAGTTTCTACACACATTCATAGGCATTCTCAATCCAACTAAAGTCAATAATATCTTTCCAAGCAAACAAGGCATCACTTAAAGTGTGTGGTATCGCCATATTTCAATTACACAAATGACAAATGAAAAAGATTTAACTTAACCACAACTAAAATGTTTAAGGTAACCATATGTTACTAATATATTTGTAGTTAAATAAGATTCACAATTCTAAGTCTCTGTGTGTGTGATTGTGGGTGTGTGCTTGTGCGAGCTCGGCTTGCTTGTAAATATTCAATAACTGATCCGGGTGTGCCATCTAGTGATACAATATTGTAATTGCGTGCATAAATTTGCAGCTCCAAGTCCGCTGGCAGAAACATTGCACAAAACGCCTAAGTTACCCTGCCGAACACCGTTGTTCTTCTTGAACAGGCCGCATCCAGATAATCCTTAAATGATGAATTATATACATATTTTAATTTGTAACGTGCAGTGAAGTGGCCAGTGTCAAAGTAACGAAGAAAAAGTATACTTTTATCTTTTAAATGTAGTAGAGTAGAAGTCCCGGTAAAAAAAAAAAAAAACTCAAGTAAAGTACAAATCCTCAAAAAAACTACTTAAGTACTGTAACAGAGTTGCCTACATGTACTTCTTTACTATACACCTCTTGTGTGTATGCGCGTTTGCCTGCATGTGATGACTATAAAGCTCTCTTTCTCGTATTTTTTCTAACTCGCTGTCTCCCCCTAGACATAGAAGTCAGATAGTACAAAATACTGTAGCCTATGCGACCGTGAGCAGGCAGTTACCTTGCGTCTTACATTAAGTGGTATCGGTGCGTGGTATCGGCAAATGTGGACCAGTACGAGTACGATCATATTAATGCGGTATCGCGCAGATACCCGATACTGGTATCGGTATCGGTGCAACACTAAAATAAACCATTAGAAAATTAAAAAGAAATACAATCAGCGATTGAACAATTACAAGAACAGTATTACTATACAGTATACATGCATACATACATACATACAAAGATACATACATACACACATAATATATGTTTTTTCATACATTTGTGCGTGCGCACACACACACACACACACAAACACACACACACACACACACAGGGATAATCCAGCGATGGATCCCCACAGGTTTCTTTGGTTAGTTCATATACTTCAGTGGAACATAAAGCAACAGTGTGGGTCTTTATTACCCTAAAGAATGCCAAATGCTCATGTATGGTTAACAGCACCGTATTTGCAAACTGTTTAGTTAATGTGCTCGCCCCTGAAGGTAACAGTTCACCCCTTTGGACCTGACTGAAGCTCCCTGAGCCGACTGTGCCTTCCATCTCACTCCAGTCTGAATGCCCCGATGCCCCCTTCTGCCCCACAGCGGCATTATGTTTCCTTTACATTGTGCTTTTGTAGCACTTACTGGACTTCCGTCCTCACAAACTGAAGTCAAAGCCCTTCTTCTGAGACGGGCCTTCACCTGGCCCAGTTCCCCAATCCCTTACTGCAGCCTCATTGTGTCTCACAGATCACGTCTCACCACCTCTGCATTTATGCATTCAATTTTACAAATAATTCTGTCCCCTTTGGCTCAATGTTATAATGGATTTTTGCAAACTGGCTCCTCTTAATTCAGTATGCACTGTGTCGCTGGGTTACTTGAAAGACACACTGAAAATAAAAGTCATTATTTTTATGCTTATTTTGTAAGCCCGTGCCTCTGTTTTCTCTGTTCTGTAGGTGTAAAATCTTGGTTCTCAGAGTAAACCACATTTCCATGCCCAGCTCAGGAGCTCTGAACAGTTTGTGCAAAACAACATGACCTCAAATTTAACATGAAGAGCTCCAAGCTGCTCTGAGGAAATGTAGTTTGCAGTAATTAAATCATTTTCAGGGCACAGTAATCACATCTTTCAGAATTTGTGAGGCGAATACTCCTTTGAGCAATGAGACGCCAAGGCAATGTGCAACATTCAGGCGACAAACTAATGGAGAAGTTCCTTAGCAACAACACGGCAACAACAGGATGAACTAATCGAGAGCTTTCGCTCATTACAACCTGCACAGGATCATGGGCCAACTCCAAACACAGCCCCCCTCAGTGTTCTTCAGATACTTGAGAAATTGAAAGCTGAAATCAAAATTCATTCTCTCATTTCAAATTTCGTTATAAAAATGTAATAAAGTAAATATTCCACAGAAAAGCAAAAAAAAAAAGTCAAAATTGAGCAAAATATTTGAAAAAAAGCAGTTTCACACAACTCTTTGGAAGAAATTTTAAATAAATTCTTAGATTTTTGCCCAGTTTAACCTTCGAAAGTGCAGTCCTTTTTTACCCCCAAACTAAAATGTTCTTAAACCACTTTGAATACAGGCCTAATCATGGTCTCATTTGAAAAGAGGCACTCTGGAGATTGATCCTTAATAATCAGAATTGCTGAGAATATACTCCAAATGGAGTAACAACACTGGAAATATAAGTTTTTACCTGACAAAATAAGATTTCATCCTTTGTTCTGCCCCTGTAGTGCTGTGACCAAGCCTCATCAGCCGCAGCCGCATGCATAAACAACTGCAAACTCAAATATCATGATTCTACAACAAAAATGAATATTTTGAAGAGTTTTTTTCTTGCTTATTTTTATGCATGTTTCAAAGAATCTTGGTATCCAAATGTCTCGCCACAGTCGAGTTCGTTTTAACAAGAGTTTCATAACTTTCCTCTTTAGTGTCTTATCCCCACATGTAGCTAAATTTTCACTCCAATATCCCCTTCCAGTTCCCTGCGCTGGTGTGCAATATGCATCATAATGTTGCTTCCAAAATGCCTTTGTTTCATTGAAAATATCCCCCCTTGTCTGAAAAAATTAAAACAATTCCTCCTCATAAAAATTAATCACTTGGTTACCATACGCATCCGTCTTTTGGAAGTTTCAGACCACTGGCTGTCTGAGTAAACTAATAGAATTTGATGTTCTTGTTATATTGAAGTGAGGGCTGATAGGTTAGATCCATAGACTGTATAAAAAAGAAGTTCAAAATGAAGCCCATAGAAGTACCGTAAAATGGCATTCTATTTAATGGCCAGCAGATGGCGACGTCAGTCGATGCAAAAAGAAGTTCAATGCTATAGAAGTCTATGAGAAAATGACCCTGCTATCTCACCTGATTTTTCATTTAAATAATGATTTTTCATATTATTTTATGGTAGCTATAGCAAGTTTCAAGCCTCCTTCGATATATCATGATGTTCATTTTTGTAAATTATGGTCCCATATAGACTAGAATAAAGGATAAAGCCAGAATATGCTTTAGGGACATGGCTATCCTCTGGTCCTCGTCCGATACGGTCAGATCCAGAGCCACGGTCCTTCCTGGATCTTCAATACACGCTCTCGTCCAATAGAAATCACATCCGGTTTCAAAATGACAACATGACGCAATTCAAATTGCCAAAATCGAGGCTTCCTTTATGGTATGCTGAAACCAATGGGTGACGTCACGGTAGCTTCATCCATCTTTTTATACAGTCTATGGTTAGATCAGCACGTGATAGCCAATGGGAGCACTGGCACTAAAGGACTACTGTACAATATACTGCATTGCATCATGGGTAAAAAAGCTAATTATAAAGAAATTCACAAAGACCTGCAGCTGCTACTTCAGTGTCAAAGTCGGTTTAGTGACATTTATCCAAGCTTGTTAATTCTGGGGACTAAAATTTATAATAGGTTTTATCTCTGGACCACTACCAAAGTAAGAACATCGATTTCAACATATTTTGACAAATCTAAACAATTTTATGCAATGAAACCAATGGGACTGCATAGTCAGGCTGTGGGTTGTCATAAAACAATCTAAAATACTATTAGTGCTATTGAATTTGCATCATAAAATTGTCATGGTTATGGTTTTTGGTTCATGTTTATGTTCATGTTTACGTTCTAGTTCATGGTTCATGATTTTGTCTTTTATTTATTCTTTTTGGTTACTGTATTGCTCAGGTTTTTAGTTCAGTCCATTCTTCAGTTCCATTGCGCTTGTCTCCCGTCTTGTGATCTAGTTGGTTCAGTCCGTCTTCCCGGTCTGTGTGCTCACATGCTTTGGGTGATTTAAATGATTTCTGGTGTTTAATATATTTCTTCAATCCTTGTTTACTTCCTTCGCCTTACTGTTCTGATTACTAACAAAACTAACATTTGTATTTTGTATCATAGTCTACTAACCCAACTAATCCATGTATATATGTTACTAACTTACTAGCGAGCACTCTAGTTAAATCTGTAAAGTTGCACCGCTACTAATTAATACTAATTCCCTCTCAGCAATCGCCCTGTTCTAGTCTCCGCCTCTTGCTCAGCTGTATCTGTCTCCCCCTGCGTTTCTGCGAGATCTCTCGCACATGCTTAATTACTTTCCTGCACTCATTATCTGTGCACTTTGAACTCCTTGACCGGAGCTGTTTAAATGTCATAGGCTGTCTGTGTGATTCCCGTCCGTGTCTTGGCTTTCGCCAATTTTCGTGGTTAGGGTTTCCCTCATGTGATTCTCCCATTGTAATTAGTCTGATCCAGCTCACCTGTTCCCTGCATAGCATGTGACTTTCCTCTCGTCTATGTAAGAGTCCTCACTGCTCAATATTTCTTTGTGCAGAGCCCCTTGATTATTGTTTCTCTTCGACTGTGTCGTCCGACCAAGATTTTTGCCATAGCCCTTTTTTGTATTGTTTTGACTTCCTGGATTTCGACCTATTTTTGTATGACCATGATTTCTGTGTTTGGATGCCCTGTGTATGACCCTCTGCTTTGTTCATCGACTACGATTTTTTTGCCTACCGTCTATGTACCTTTGCTCATCTGTTTTTCTGGTTCTGACCCCTGCCTGTCTAGTCGACTCTGTTTTTGGAATTCATATTGTGGCTTGGCAATTCTTGTGTTTTTTGGCTTTGACCCGGACTTCATTAAAGGCAAACGTTTTTTGGATTTCCATCTCTTGTTTGTGGTTCCTGAACGCTACGTCACAAAAATAGCACAGAATACTCAGACCTCAAACTTTCAAAAGATATATAGTTCTTCGACGTAGCATAATTTATGGTATAAAAAAAAAGTGGCTCACCTTTGGCTCAATGCTTGTAGAGGAGTTAATTAATCAAATTGTTTTGAAGTTACTTCACTCAGTTGTGTCGCACTGTCTCATTTTTATAGAGTGTACAGCAGTCAGACAGTTAGGGCAACTCCAGGCAGACAGGAGTGATCTTTCCCATCAGGTATTTCCCCTTAATCAGATGTACTAATTTTACATCCGTCACTCAAAGTCGTTGAAATGATTCATTAAACTGGCCTGGAGTGAAATCTGCACGTACACAATGGGCTGCATTTACTATTTGGTGAACCTTTGTCCCCACAAAATCTCTGCTGAGAGACTGGTAACTGTAGGAGTGTTATGATTCTGCCATGTGTGCTGCCAGTTTTGTTTTTTTCATCATTATTGTCATGGTTTGTTAGGTGTGAGTGTAGTTTGGACTTTTCTTTGCGGCTCTCGTCCCGGGACGATATCGAAATCCTTGGCTATCGAAATCTTCACCCAGCTGGTTGATTGAACTGGGGCGGCGCTTTCCCAGAATCTATATAAGCAGGATGTCCGGCACGCTGGACAGTGGTCAGGTTTTGTATGACTTTCTTCCTCCTGATTTTTGGAGTTTCTTGCCCCTTTTTCTATCTCGCTTCGCTTCCGTGTTTCGGACTATTATACGTCCTTTGGAAGCGTGAGTACTTTCGTTTGGTCTATATTATTCTGTGTTTGTACTGTGTCCGTGCTACTCTCTTTCTCTCTGGTCGTTGCGCTTGGCCTCCTAATTCTACTGGCCATTACAATTATGTATCATTTATTATCAGTCTGCTTCCCAGTTTGTTTTGCCAGTTGTTTATTTTCTGTTCTGTGCACCAGTGTCTACCCCTGTCTTGTGATCAGTATGGTACAGTCCGTCCTCCCAGCCTGCGTGCCCACATGCTTTGGGTGATTTCAGTGGTTTCTGGTGTTTCGCTTAATTACTTCAATTCTCGTTTACTTCCTTCGCTCTGCTTTCTCTGATTACTAATTATACTAACATTTATATTTTGCATTGTTACTACTAACTTAACCAACTTGTGTACATATTACTAACTAATGAGCACTTGGGTTAATTCTGTGTTTCCATGAAATCTCTCGCATGTGCTCAATTGCTACCCTGCACTCTTTTATCTGTGCACATAGAACTCCTTAACCGGAGCCGTTTATCTGTCATAGGTTGTCTATATGTTCCCAGTCCGCGTCTTGGCTTTTGCCAATTATTGTATTAGGGCTCCCTCATGTGCTCACCCTCTCTGCTCATTATCTGTTACTCCCACCACCTGTTTCCCTGCAGCACGTAACCTCTGTTTGGTGCATTTTAGCCTGCATTTCTGTTCCTTCCCCGTCAGAACGTTGATCATTTCTTCTGTGCCGAGAGACCTGTACGCCAGTAGATCTGAGAGATTTGAGACACCCTGTGCCCAGCTACCGGTTTCTGCCTGTGCCCTTCTGTTCATTCTGTTTGTTCTGGTTTTGACCCCGCCTGCCTGACCACGATTTCTGTTTTTGCTGCCCTGGTTTTTGGATTTTTGATATCTTTTTCTCGACTCTGATTTTTGCCTACTTTTTATGTTCCATTGCCATTCTTTTTTTTTTTTTATAATTTTTTTTGGGGAACTTTTCCTTTTATTTGATAGTTATACAGTGTAGAGAGACAGGAAAGCTGGGGAGAAGAATGGGGGAAGACATGCAGCAAATGACCCGAGCTGGAATCGAACCCAGGTCGCTGCGGGAAAGACACAGCCTTTATGGTGCACGCGCTTAGACCAATGAGCCACCGGGGCGCCCCCATTGCCATTCTGACCCACTGTTACCAAACTCTGCCTGTCCCACGACCCTGAATTTTGGACTGTGTTTTGTGGCACTGTACTTCTGTGACCTCTGGCTTGAACTCGGACCAAATAAAGGATTTCGACTTTCACACTACTGCTTGCCTCTGGTTCCTGGGCTGTGACTTTACAAGCAGGATATTTCCTGAATGCTGTCGGCACAACGGTTTTCACACATGAGAGAAATGAACAACAGTTTTTGTTTTTCTCTGATAGCTACTAAATCTTCATGCGCAAATGAAATACTGCGCATCTTCTGAAAATGACATGCCTCTGTTCTCAGGTTAATGGAGTATTTATTATTAAACTGAGTAAATGAAGATGGCCAATAATGAAGGTATTTTACAATTTCGATATGAAATAATTCTCAGTGAGAGGCAGTTATGGGGGCTGTTAAATTACACGTGAGAATAATAAAGTGTATGTATTAGCTATGGCTGTTATTGAGAACACAAGAGTCAAGACGGAGTGTTTTTCAATAGTGTCCAGCTCACTAAAGTCAAGTAAAATACGAAAATGTCCAAAGGGTCCGTGTTCCAGTTCTGTGATTCAGAAGAAGAAGATCAATTACCTGAATAATGTCGGGGAAAATCAGTTCAGTGGTGCACGATACAGACCAGACCTTGCATCACATTGTTGGAGACTTTTTTTTTTTTCAATTTATTAGTATGATTAAAAATTGTCTAAATATGCTTCACATTAATGTAATCCAAACCACAACAAAGAAAATGGAAGGCGATTTAAAGGCAAACCTTGAGAGGGGACAAATTCTGTTGCGGAAACACACCCCTCACTCGATGGACGAAGAAGAAGAGCTTAGTTCTCACAGAGGGTCCAGAACTTCTCCTTGGGGACATCTTGCCAGGTCAAGGAATCGTATGCAGTGTGTGCATCTCTAACACATCTGATGAAGGCTGATCAAGGGCTTGATTCATTGTATCAGATGTGCCTGAGGTGGATCATGTTTAGGACCCGAATCTAGCCGAGCATCCCCAATGTAAAGTCTGGGGACCCTGGAGTTACTCCCCCTGACCAGCAAAGTGGATGTTGTGCGAAGTACCTGGAGGTAGCAATCCCGCAGTGGGATGGAGAGGTGCTGGAGAGGTGGACGAGAGAGAGAAGATGGAGGGTTCAGAAGTTTGATATCTCCATATAATCCATATTCCAGATAAATTTTTTATTGTTTATGTCGACCAATTGATCGTTTCAGAGATGTTATCCAGGGAGATGGTTACTGGTTTACATTAGCCAGGTGAACCAACTTACTACCAAGGCCCGTAATTTTTGTTCACTGGTTACCATCAGGCCACAGTCTATAAATGACATTTATGTCCACCATAGATAATAAATATAATATTTTAATGTCCAGATATTAAAAATTCAGACATATTGGTTAAGACCAACATGACCTCCATTTTATAAACACTGTATTTTTGGCTTCAGGAGAGATTTTTCACATCTAAGAAGAAGCATAAATTTCACAATCAATATTTCCACAAATTTAAAGACTCTGCTTGTAAATTACCAGGCACAAAAGACAAAGATCCGTGTAACGTAAGACAAAAGGGATTCTTTTACTCTTGTGCCCTGAGCAGTCAGATCTTGTTGCTGCCGCACTAGCACTGCATGTAGCAGGGGTCATTCACTCTCCTTTAGCTGGCTTTATTACGGTGATTCTGCAATGGGCAATATCTGTGTGATTATTATTTCCATTTGCTTTGCTAACCAGCAAGGCCTTTGGCTTGTTGTTACACTTCTCAGAATATATTGGGTAAAACATGTTTTTAATGGGATTAACTCAAATGACTAGAATGCAAAAGTTATTCTGGGACATTTTAAGTTGCTTTGTTTGCTCAGGTACTTGTAGATATTCAGGATATGTTTTAAAAAGTTCACTCTTCTTTAATGTATTATTCTTGCTGCATAGCAAAATATTCAGTTATTACAACTCTTACAGAGTTTACTCTTGCCAGAGTGGGACCAAATAGACTCTTAAAGAGTTGCCTCTGAACTGTTTACTGTGCCTGTAGTTTGTGTATGAAAAAATGTTAAATTGCATTACGTCACGGTTGTCACACATATGACTCTGATCACGTTCCTGTCTAATTCACTGTCAGCAGTGCTCCAATACAGGAAATAGTGCTGCAAGCTTAATTCATTAAAATAATTTTGGATTTAAAGTTCTTCTTCATAACATAAAAATGATTGTGAGGTGGAGAGCAGAGGAGCGTTGGGTTCAATTACTCTCAAATTCAGCCAATTCAGGTAATGAATGTAAATTAAATTGTATATGGCACACTCTTGCTAAAACATTATGGGCACTTCTCACATTATGAGTTGAATTAAATTTGAAAGCGGACTGAATTGAAACAGAACCGACTCCAAACTTGTTCTGCTGCCAGGTTTCCTCTGCTCCATATTTTTCATTTAAGCAGAGATATTGTACACAGCAAGGATACTCACTTCATTTGATCCTCTTTTCTCTTTTTTGCTCAGGTATGTGGACGCTTTTGACCCTTTTGCATAAAAAGCAGTTTCTTGTAGGCAGCTTCCTTCTGTATCTCTCTGATGTTAGAATTTGGGTTATTCTGCTTGCAGAGTTTGCAGGTTTGAGTCCAGTTCAAGTCCTTTGACAGTGTCCGCTCACTGCCCTCACTCCTGAAAACCTCCTGTACAGTCTCCAGGCTTCATTTACACAGAGATTCAAATCCTCTCTTCCCTTTTTTCTCTGTTTACAAAGATCATATTTCAAATTATGCCGATGATATCTGGAGGGAATCAAGCCAAATGGTCTCATTTGCATAGAATCAATGTACTTAAAATAAATACACTGCTATACTTTCCCTCATTGTCTGTGATCCAATTTACACTAGTTTTGCAGCAAAATTTTCAATAAAACTTGTGTTTTCCCTTTTTTATCATCTCAACTTAAGTCCTTAAGGATACAGATATATCCTACCTTTTACTTCTCTGTGAAAAACAGGTTGTCTTCTCCAATGGGATTTAACATAATGTATAATTCTACATTCTACATAATACTCTTGTAGAATTATAAGCCTGGACAATCGGCAATACGTTTGCCTTTTCTCCCCCAGGGTAGTGCATTTTTGCAAATCTACAGTATGCAATCAAGGGGTCCTACAATTTCTCTGTACAGGAAATGGGGTTCAGCTTGTGGAGACAGAGCAGACCAATAACTCAAGGTACATTCTTATAAACACCCCCATGCGTCTTATATCGCCACCTGTCCATACAGTGGGCAATTTGAGCTGCTCTATTACTCTGAATCCACTGCAAAAATCTTCTTGCCCGCTGCTGCATCACTCTCGCCTGCTGCTAGTTAATATTCTACCTCCACCTCAGCATCCACTCATGAGCTCTCATCCTTTCTCCCAAAATGGCAGGGGGGGTTATCTTGACAACAAGTGTGTGTGTGTGTGTGTGTGTGTGTGGCATGTGTAACTTCATGAATCCATGGAGAATAAACTTCTCCTTGTTTGTTTAGTTAAATAAGTCAAACTTGTTCTATTTACTGCGAAAACACTGAATGTGTTGAAGTCACTTAAAAAATGCTCCCTGACTGCCATTGCAGTATAGGTTTAACTGCTTAAATTTGCTCCGTAGTGTGACAGTGTTACAGGCAGAGGTTTTTTGGCTGTGTACAAATACAGAACATCCAAACAGTCAGCATAACTAACTGTGCATCCAGTGCAGTCAGAGCTCAGCTAGAAAAAATAAACAGCTCTGGCCTGCCACTGACCACACACAGGAAATACTGTATGAAAAGACTCAAACATTAAACCACAGGCAGCACCCGTCCAGCTCATTCAAATGGGTGGGAACCAAAACACAAGGAATGCACATGGATTTCAGACCTCAGCTGTTAAGGGCAGACTTAAGCGATGACCTGCGGTATTTTCAGTAGGCACACCTTGAATAAAAACATAGTTGACTGCATTATGCTCAAATAGTTTTGCCATTAAGCAAAAAAAAAAACTAACATTGAAACATAGAATTAAACAGGACTGCCCGCACCATTAACTGTATCATGTATGGCTGTGGTCACACTTCAAAATGGCGTGATTACCTATTTTAGCTACCTTTAACCTTGCCAATAACAGAAGAAAAATGTGTTTCTTATGTCTGGAGCAAGGGGAATGGATGTATAAACAGGGAAAAGATGAGATACAGGAGACACAGCAAGTGAACATGATTTACAAGAAACAAAATGTAAAACATCACTGTTACCTGAGTCAGGGCTGCACATTGATCGAGGCAGGAATTCTGGAGCGATCAGAATCTGCAGCAGCACAGTATCACTAATTATATTTGTCCCAAAAGCTGCTCCACAACAGCTTCCAGCAGCACTTTTCATCAACATTTTGATTTAAATATGTCTAAACACTAGAATGAGCTCACAGTTCTTGAGAAGAATTAGAATTTTTAATGCCAGGACCGATGCATTCCTTAAAGGTAAACATTATGCAACATGAAACCAACTGGAGAAAAAGAAGCCAATTTGATTTGTACCATGATATCAATGTTGTATGAATTTACAGTATCTATCGTGAGGCCAAGTATTTTTGATCATAGAAGGAGCTTTATAAAAATTTAAAACAAAAAAAAAAAAAAACTGTGCTCTATACATTAAGCTATGTATCGAACAATCAAAGCTCGGACCCGAGTCAGTGGTGTAGAAGAGTTTAGAGAATACAGTCTTTACTCGGTGCAGTACAGAGTCCTTGATAATGTACAGTGCCATGAAAAAGTATTTGTACCCTTCCTGATTTCTTATTTTTTTGCACATTTTTCACACTTAAATGTTTCAAATCATCAAACAAATTTTAATATTAGACGAAGACAACCCAAGTAAATACAAAATGCAGTTTTTAAATGATGATTTCATTTATTGAGGGAAAAAATCTATCCAAACCTACCTGGCCCTACATGAAAAACTAATTGCACCCTAAACTTAATAACTGGTTGTGCCACCCTCGGCGACAACAACTGCAATCAACCATTTGCGATAACTGGCAATGAGTCTTTCACATCGCTGTGGAGGAAATTTGGCCCACTCTTCTTTGCACAATTGTTTTAATTCAGCCACATTGGAGGGTTTTCAAGCATGAACGTCCTGTTTAAGGTCATGCCACAGCATCTAAATCGGATTTAAATCCGGATTTTGACTAGACCACTCCAAAACATTCATTTTTTTTTTAAGCCATTCAGAGGTGGATTTGCTGGTGTGTTTCGGATCATTGTCCTGCTGCATAACCCAAGTGCGCTTGAGCTTCTTCAGGTCACGAACGTGACCTCCCTCAGGATTTTCTGGTAGAGAGCAGAATTCATGGTTCCATCAATTAAGGCAAGTCGTCCAGGTCCTGAAGCAGCAAAGCAGCCCCAAACCATCACACTACCACCACCATGTTTGACTGTTGGTATGACGTTGTTTTTATGAAATGCTGTGTTAGTTTTATGCCAGATGTAACAGGGTGCATACCTTCCAAAAAGTTCAACTTTTGTCTCGTCAGTCCACAGAATATTCTCCCAAAAGTCTTGGGGACCATCAAGATGTTTTTTTTGGCAAATGTGAGACAAGCCTTTTTGTTCTTTTTGGTCAGCAACGGTTTTCACCTTGGAACTCTCCCATGGATGCCATTTTTTCCCAGTCTCTTTCTTATTGTTGAATCATGAACAATGACTTTAACTGAGGCAAGCAAGGCCTGCAGTTCTTTAGATGTAATTCTGGGTTCTTTTGTGACCTCCTGGATGAGTAGTTGATGCGGTCTGGGAGTAATTTTGGTGGGCCAGCCACTCCTAGGAAGGTTCACCACTGTTCCAAGTTTTCTCCATTTGTGGATAATGGCCCTCACTGTGGTTTGCTGGAGTCATAAAGCCTTAGAAATGGCTTTGTAACTCTATCCAGACTGATAGATGTCAATGACTTTGTTTCTCATCTGTTCTTGAATTTCTTTGAATAACAGCATGATAAGTTGCTTTTTGAGATCTTTTAGCCTACTTCACTTTGTCAGAAAGGTTCTATTTAAGTGATTTTTTTGATTCAACAGGTCTGGCAGTAATCAGGCTTGGGTGTAGCTAGTGAAATTGAACTAAAAAAATGTGGTTAATCACAGTTAATTCATGATTAAACAAGGGGGGCAATTACTTTTTCACATAAGGCCAGGTAGGTTTGGATAGCTTTTTTCCCTCAGTAAATGAAATCATCATTTAAAAACTGCATTTTGTATTTACTCTGGTTATCTTTGTGTAATATTAACATTTGTTTGATGATCTGAAATATTTAAGTGTGATAAATCTGTAAAAAAAAAAAAAAAAAAAAAGAAATCAGGAAGTGGGCAAATTCTTTTTCACGGCACTGTAGTTAGCTTAACCATTAGGATACCTTGCCTTACATATCCCCCAACCACCGACCATCTCCCCCACCTCTGCCCTATCGCGACCACCTGCCTTCGCCAGGGCAGTTACTCACGTCCCCCTGTTCCCCAGACAGCTGCAAACAAATGAAGAAAAAGCACTTCCTACGGGAGGCCAGAGGGGACACACAGGACAAGCCACCCTGTTCTCCCGGGTCACACTGTTTGTTCCTCTTCTCTCCTCTTTAAATTTTACTTTCCCATGTTTCACGGCCGACTCCCCCCCTGCACATTAATACCCATCACTGTAATAGAGTTTTCTGTGATTAATCGCGCACCGATTTTACTACCCGTCCCACATCCCAGACGCTCGCTTATTTCATTTGAGGAACGATCTGAAAGAAAAACCAGGAAAAAAACCCAGATAATAAATGTCTTTCCGCTGAAAGCACATTTTGTACAAATGACATTAGTCATCGCAGCAGCCGGTCTACCAAAACAGACCTCGTTACGTGTGGCGGATGTGTGAGCTTGTGTCGGTCTTTAATCCACATTAGGAAGGGACATAAATCTGAATTTTCAGTTGAATCAGTAAAAAACTAAAAACATACTTAAATGAGGAAAAATTGATTCAAGCATAAGGAGAGGGGTAACTGATGTGCCTCACACAGCGTTTCCTGTGTGAAACAGTGCAGTTTCTTCACTTTAGCAGTAGCATTAGCCGATATCTCATCCTTCAAACTTAAGGAAAGGACAACAGGAGGCCAGGGAACTGACTCTAATGACTCCAGTGCTGTTTGTAAAACATGTTTGTGTAAGATGAAGAGCAGCTCCATTAAATCTCATTCTGAAGGCATCATATATTGTAACTTGGACAGAAGCCACGGGCAGCATTTTACAAGAGAGTCTTTTTTTTGTTGTTGTTGTTATTGTCATTTTTGGATGTTGTAACCTACGTGACAGAAAAGCAAAGGAACCAATCAGTTAACATCTTTAAATAGTGAGAAAGTCTATGTACAAAGGAGGCTGGATTTTTACACAGGAGACTAGAGTTAGATCCCCATTCCAACTGTGGGTTTAACATTTGCAGCTGCAGATCACAACCCTTTTAAAGACTATGATCCCCATTACCAATCTCTGAGCCCTTACTTTAACCTTTTAAAAACCAGGATTGCTTTTTGCAAAACCTGAACCCAAACCTTAACCTCCTAAAAACCTCTATCGAGTTTGTTGGATGATGTTGCTCATCGGGAAGTGATGCTACACAGGTACCCTGTGCATCAAAAAGTGACGCTAAAAGATCCTGACCAAGCGTTCCAATGTGACAATGCTGGAGTGAGAACATGTTGAAATTTTTAAAAATGTGCATATTACACTTTATATTTCTGATCTTTTTTATCTAAACTAGTGCAGAGCCCTTTCAATTTTTGCTTGAGTGGTATTGGGGCTTGCCTGTTTTTTGAGTTTTTGAGAGGCAATCAGCCAAACCACATCAAACTCCACACTGCACTTCCTTGGGTCCTCAGATATACATCCACCAGCTTTGAAGTCGATCAGATTAACTGCTATTGAAATATGCCAGGGGCACACATACTTACATACATACATACATACATACATACATACACACATACATACATACATACATACATACATACATACACACACACACACATACATACATACATACATACACACATACACACACACACACACATACATACATACACACACAGAGAGAGCTTCCCTTATTTTATAAAGTAGTATAAGGAATTTTAATGGGCACACACATACACATCCCACACACAGAAAGAGCTTCCTTCTGTAATACAGTCATGTAAAGAATGTTAATGACACATTATTTAGTGGTACTTGTAATGCTGATGGTGATGACAGTTTTAATCATGTTTACGATGGAGACTTCAAGATTTAATTTCCAAGTCCTTACAGCCACGAAGTGAGAACATGGTGGAATGTGCAGACCTTTTTATACAATAAAACTATTCAAAGATGGTCACCACTATACATAAAGTATTTACTGTCTGGAATTTTTAGTTTTAGAATAACTCAATGCTCATTCAAATACATTTAAATGAACATCAGACCAGTGTTATGGCAATCACAGAGAAACATTATTGGGGTTTATAGCCCTGAAAGCAAGTGAATAATAGAGTTCACATCCCAAAAGTCCTCTCAACAAGTAAAATTTCCCAGCACTCATATCTCATCACTGTGAAACTCTTCCAGTCCATGAAGTGAGATCAAAAAAGCTCAAAGTCTCCTTCTGTTACAGCTATCAGCTGCTTCAGTAATGTGTGAACAAATTACAGCGATCGCAAACAAGACATATCTTTACACCTAACACATGTTGCAAAAAAATGTGAGCAAAAGAGCCCTGTCATAATAAATAGAATTTTTAGGCATATACAACATCTTTTGATATTACAACCTCTGTATTCTCCAAATCTTGTCCCGTGATTATTTATTTATTTTTATTCATATTTTTTTTCCTGTTCCATACATTAAAATTAAATTGAGAGGAAAGAGATTTGATAACATTCAGGCAGCCAATTATATTGTGCAGGTGGAATGTAGGGGCATAACAGTTAAATACTGTCAGAATTGCTTCAAAAAATGGCAGCAATGTTGGAACAGCTGCGCCTCAGCTGGGGGAAATTTGGAAAAATAGAGCAGCATGTAATGCTGATATACACCAACAGGTTACAACATCATGACCGCTCCCAAATGAAGCGACTCATGTTGATCATCTTGCAAAGACAGCGCATGTCAAGGCTTGTGAACAGACCTAACACTAAGTGAACAGTTGACTCTCATAGTGGACATGTTGGATGTGGGAGAAATGGGTCCTGAGTGACTACATCATTACAGGCAGATGACTGCATCTCAGAAGTGGCGAGGCTTGTGGGGTGCTCTCAGTTAGCAGTGATGATTAGCTGCCGATAGTAATACGAGGAGGAAAACCATAAACCAGCAACATGGTGTTGGGCACCTGAGGCTCATCAGTGCACAAGAGCAGCAGGGCTATCCCACCTGCTCTGGACTGACAGAAAGGTAAGTGCAGCACAAGTAGCAGATAATTTAAACGCTAGTTACTGTGGGATTGTGTCACAGTGCAACGTAACCCCAGTTCGGCAAGTCCCATTTTCTTTTACGTCCTGTACAGAGGCTAGGTGTGTGTGTACGCTTTAAGAGGTGGCACCAGGATGCACTGTGGGAATAAAACAGCTTGATGGAGGGAGTGTGGTGCTCTGGAGAGAGTGTTCAGCTCTAGGAAATGTTCTACTGGGAAACCAGGACATCAATTTTACAGAGATATTTTTGGCTGATTGAAGAAGACCAGCAGCCTTTCAGGCAGGTGGTCAATTTTTGTTAGCTCATTTCTCTATGTATCATGTTATTTTCAATAAAACTGGCGTTTTAAAAGTGCTTGACCCCAGCTTGCAGAGTTAATCGAGTGTCAGTGTGATAAAGTGACTGAAAGCGTCTCAGAAGCGAGGACACATTTGTCCAAGAAGCAGAGAGAACAGGTTTACGGAGCAGTGCCATTTATAAATGGAGCCAAATTTCAGTCTTGCTTCTGGACAAGAAAAGGAGAGGATGAGTCACGGCATCAGATGCAGACAGAGGGTAATAATTATATTTGTATAATCGGCTTATCGTAGCTTAATTTTGGGTTTTGCTGCCTGAATACTGAAGTGTGGGGCTTGTGGAGCAAAAGCCAGCCTGGAGTTCTGGGTGTGAAAACAATTTCTATAAGTTTGTGTAGAGAGCAAAAATCACCCTGAAGATGTTTTTTGTTTTATTTTTAAAATCACTGGGAATAAATAAACGGTGAGTGAGAGTGTGACTCAAGGGCACAAAACAATGAAGCCTCTGTTTACTAAAGAACATTATGATCCAGTTAATTTAATGAAAAACAATGTAGTCATCCAGTTGAAATATACAGCATATATTTTTCCAAATAATTAGCTGAAACGACACAAGCACACATTTAAAAAGTCCTGGGGACGCAGTAGTAATACACTCCCAAAGAGGAAATTCAGAGCTCCAACTTTCTTCAAAATGAGAAAAATGCTTTAAAGAAACAGACAGGTGACAGGCTGCCATCTCCATCGGCACCGGTGTGCACTTTGAATGAGGGAATAAGTGATATTCAGGTGTGTGAACAGATAAGCGACTGGAATATTTCCACAGCACTGCAACACCTCAGGCGTGTGTCTGTCACCAGCGTGATAAAAAGCCCCTCGCTTTTGTCAGAGCTAATTGAAGTCCTCATAATTATTTAATTTTGTGACAATCACACTCTCCGAAGGCATAACCTGTAGGCAGTAGAATCTGGAGCATATCTGGGCGTGTCAAACAGGCAACGAGTCGTGCGATTCTCTGTAAACCACGATTTCCCTCCATGAGCAATGATGCTACACGTGCAGGTTTCTAGTTGTGTTTTTCACAGGTTTATTTGTGTTTGAAATAGGGCTGTCCCCAAAATATCTGTACATCAGCATTGACTGCTTGAGTTTTTGAAGACTTTTGTAGCATTTTAATTAAAATGAGGAGCTTCTGACAAACCTATGCACATGTTACAGCCATTCTTGCACTGCTCAGCAATAACGACTCTCGTTCTGCCTATCAACAAACCATATCCCATTTTAGCTCCTGGCGTGACAGTAACTTTGTTAAATCCAAAGACAATGGCATCTGTGGTCCCATGGACTCTTAGCATTGGTTAAACCACCAGGATATTCAGATGGAGAATACATACAGTAGTAGAAAACTAAGCTTTCAGGTCGGTGATTCCATTATTGTGAGGGACTCCTGCTGAAGTTATTGATGTATTAAACAAAAACAAGGCTTTGCTTTGCCTCGTTTAAATGTCCCGCTGCTCTGATCTTGCCTATCACACAGAGCAGCTCACAGCCCATCAAAAGCTGGACTAGATACAGGAAAACCAGAGCAAGAGGTACAAGTTGCTAAATTTGCAGATTGAGATGTTAACAATATTGCAAAAAAAAAAAAAAAAAAAAACCCCACTCAAAATCTCAGCAACAGAAAAAAACAAAAAAACATTAGCTAGCACTTTATTGCTGGTTCTCCTTGTCTGCTGGTTTGAAACATAACACCATCTCCTGGAAGACATTTCCAGCAACAGAAGTTTTCCTGTGAGCAGGATCTGCTGTAGTCTGTGGTAATGACAAAACTGTGGAGCCATCCGCCTTTAAACTATAAACTCTAATTATGCTCAACATTAGTTGAGCTTCTTGACTTTCATATACAACCATTAAGTACTTGCAGGAGGCAACGGAACCCAATTATTTTAAACAATGAGGATTATGTACTGAACAGCCAGCCATAATCTTTGGACAGAAATTACATTTATTCTCCTCATTTCACAAGTCTGTAGGCCACATTCCAATAACTGCATTTCTGTTCCAGGAAAAGTGAAATTAGAATTATGGAGGATGATGCTCACGCTGTCTGCTCATTGGAGATGAGAGAGGAATAAATCTGTAATTTACAGATGAGTCTCTGGGTCTGAATGAAATAAGGCCGAATCGCAACAATTGCAAAACTATAAAACAGCAATAAATTTCAATCGCTGGCTGCTTTCCCAGAGCTGGTGATCATGATCTGCGCATATCACTGAGAAACTGAAATGAACAGGCTGTCCTCCTGGCTAAATTCAGCACATTCACCATGTTCAACAGCTGACCGAACACAGATCCAGTTTGCATGATGCTCTGAGATGAACACGCAGTACCTGCTGATGTTCAGAGCCTGGCTTTCGGCATGGGCACTTGCATTGATAATGTGAGTGACTGGATAAAATCTAATAAACTGATGATGAATGAAGTTAAAACTGAAGCCATTTTGGTAGGATGTAGAATGAAAAAGCAGCAGATTAATATCAGTAGTCTTTCTCTTTCCAATTACAAAATCAAGTTTGCTGATTCTGTCCGTAACTTGGGTGTACACTTTGATCACTCCATGACGATGGACATGCAGGTGAGCCATCTTCATAAAATACTGAATCTACATCTGCACAGGATTGGCAAGATTCCCATTTATCTCTCAGCTGAGGCCGCTGCCAGGCTAGCAGTGGCGTTTATCTTGTCACGCCTCAATTACTGTATCTTGCTGCTTGCTGGCCTTCCAGATGTGAAGCTTGCCAAGCTCCAGCGCATACAAAACCGCAGCCAGGATGGTTCTCCGTAAGCCCCGTCACGTCAGGGCTACAAGTCTTTTGAAAACTCTCCACTCGTTTCCAGTTAAAGCTGGTACAGATGATAAAATTGCAACCCTTTGTTTTAAATGTCTTCATTCCAATATCATGCCAATTTATTTGACTGACCTTCTTCACCCATATCATCCTGCTCACGCATTACGCTCACAAGACGCCTCCCTTCTCCGAGTCCCTAAGCACCAGCTGAACACTTTTGGTGCAAAATCTTTTTCTGTGTATGGACCTGTCACCTGGAGTTCTTTGCCACTTTCAATTAGACAGAGCACTACTTTGTGTTCATTCAAAAAAAGTTTCAAAACACATCTTTTTCTGAAGTATCTTTCTTTGAAGTCTTGTCTTGCTGGTAAACGTATTGGTGGTCTTATGTGTGTGTGTGTGTGTGTGTGTGTGTGTGTGTGTGTAACCGTGCGTGTTCCGTACTTTGTGTTAAGATCTTGTTACACATGTAACTTGTTTTTTGGTGTTGTTATTCTATGGTTATTTATAGTACGTTTACACGTGTTTCTGTTATGTTCACGTTCTCTCTCGCCGTGTCTGTTCTAGGTCCTGTCCCGTACTGCCAATGGACTCCTCCTCATGTCTGCGTTCCAGTCCACGTCTTGTTCTCTCTCGTGCATGTGTAGCCGGAGCGGTCTGCATGTTCCGGCTACGCTGTGTCGTGTTTCGGTGCACAATGAGAGTCTCAACACTAACACTTCATCTTGAATTCAGATTTATTCCGTATGAATCCGGAGAGAGCGAAAAGCTGACAGCATAGCTTCCATCTTCACAACAACACACCTCTCGCAGTCAAGTTTAGTGCAGACTCACATTAATTCCATATAAAAAAATGTAATATAAAAAAATGTAAATTAGAAAAGAGGCTATAAAACTAAACAACAAATGCTGCTCTGAGACTCTTATAGCATATTCTTCTTCTTGGGTGCCATATCAAAAGACATCGGCGACCAATTGCCTAGTGTAAAACAAGTGAAACAGTTCTTGGGTCGATTTTTGGGTCCACTGCTTGACTTGATCCATGAGCTTCAGTCGTTGTTTTCCTGGTGATCTTTTTCCAGGATTTTTCCAGAAAGTGCAAGGTGTTCTAGTTTACCTTTCCGAATGACATGTCCAAGGAACTTTATTTGCCTTCCCTGAATTATTGCAAGCAGTTTTTAGTTGGTATTCTGCTTGTTAAAAGAATTTCGACATTGGACTTTCTCGCGGTCCAAGGAATTTTGAGCATTCTACGCAGGAACCACATCTCAACTGCTTCTAGTCGACTCAGGTCTGCCTTTCGCAATGTCCAAGACTCTGCGCCATACAACAGAATGGGCCAGATATAGCACTGAAGAACTCGTAAACGGGTGTTCATCGAGATTTTCATGTTGCAGAGAACACTCTTCATTGTAGTAAAGGCCTGTTTTGCCTGTGCTATCCTGGACTTGATTTCCTTCGTAGGTTTCGCATCTTCTGTAATGATTGAGCCGAGGTATCTGAACTGCTGTACTTGTTTGAGTTGTACTCCGTTCACTGTGATTTTGCAATCCTTGGGTTGTTGTCTAGAAAGGACCATGCATTCAATTTTGTCTGTATTTATAGCCAAGCCATACTCTGTACTCTCTTTCACTAGACAATCCACTAGCCTCTGTAGGTTTTCTTCCGATGTCGCAATTAAAACAGTGTCATCAGCATATCTGATATTTGTAATGTTTACACCTCCGATTATCAGGCCTTCTAGGTCGTCAAGAGGGCGGAGGGTTTGCTTTCGCTGTAGAGGTTGTAAAAGTCTGGTGACTGTACACATCCCTGTCGCACTCCTCGTTCGATTTTCACCCATTCACTGAGAGAATTGTTCTGACGGATCGCGGCTGTTTGATTGAAGTATAAGGATTGAATTATTCTTAAGTCTTTGTCAAAAATGTCCAGGTCAGACAATAACATCATGAGTTTGTCGTGTTGTACCACGATCGAAAAAGCCTTGACATTGTCGACAAAAACACAGGTAGAGATCTTGATTTACCTCTAGTGCCCTTTCCCCGAGCATCCTCAAAATAAAGATGGCGTTCCCTGTACCTCTATCAGGCATAAAACCATACTGGCAATCAGCAATTTCTGGGTGAATCTGACGTCTTCTTGCAAGAATTAGTATTCGAAGGAGTATCTTGACCTGGTGGCTCATTAGTGCGATGGTTCGAATTTTTTCGCATTCTGTAGCTCCAGATTTCTTGGGTATTGCAATGAAAATTGATCTTAGGAAAACTTCAGGAAGCTCCCCCGAGTCATAGATGTCGTTCATAAAACCGTACAGGAAGTCGACTGCATCATCCTCTAAGATCTTCACGAGTTCAATTGGTAACTCATCTGATCCGACAGCTTTTCCATTTGGAATCCGGTAAATGGCGTTCTTAATCTCTTCTCTTGTAATCGGTGGTCCTGTCAATTCGCCTTGAAAAGTGATGGGCTCATCTCCTCGGGTGTTATCGCCATAGAGCTCTTGGATGTATTGTGTCCATCTAGCCAGTTGTTCTTCTTCTTCAAGCAAAAGTTGGCCTTGTTTTGACTTGATGCCTCCAGTCTTGAGCGTGCTCTTGTTTAATTTTCCTGTTGCTTCTCGAATATGTTGATGGGCGTCTTTCGAAACTAGAGTTGAATTCTTTTTCAATTTTTTCACATTTTGCATTGTAGTACTCTTCGGATGCAGCATTGCACATTTGTTTGACTTCTTTATTGAGGCTCTGGTACTGCTCACTGCCTTTTGCTTTTCGTCGCTCGTCCATTTTCTCAAGGATCTCTTCTGTCATCCATCCCTTGTGTAGTTGTCGTGGTTTCTCTGGGATGTATTTATCTCTGATCGTAGTGAGAGTATCTTTGTATTGCTCCCAAGACTCATTCACACTGCTTCGGTCAATTGACTTTAAAGATTGACTGGCTTCCTTCCTGATTTTATCTTTAAGTTCACTGCTTAGATTTCCATAGTTGTAGACCTTTCGTTTCTGACCCTTTCTTCGCTGTTGAAAACCGGATCCGAAGTGTCGCAATTACAGGATTGTGATCGCTATCACAATCAGCTCCTGGATATGCACGTGATTGTGTGACTGAGTTCCTGAACCTTCTATTGATGGTGATGAAATCTATTTGGTTTCGAGCTCGGTCACCTGGCTGCTTCCAGGTATATAACCGTCTTGGTGGATTTTGGAACCAAGTATTTGTGATAATCAGGTCGTTGCATTCACGCCATTCTCTGAGCCGTTCTCCGCGTTCGTTAACCTCGCCGAGACCATGTGGGCCGACTGCCAATTGTGACCTCTGATTTCCCACCTTGGCATTGAAATCACCCATTACAACCTTTAATTCATTAGATTTGCATTGAGCCAGCGCTCTATTTAGATCTTCATAGAACGTCTCCACTTGATCCTCGTCTGCATCCGTGGTTGATGCATAGCATTGTATCACACTTATGGCAAAAGGCTTCGCGCTAACTTTGGCAAGAAGCACTCGATCTGAGATGGCCCAGAAGCCCAGGAGGCTACCAGATGTCTTCTTGTCAAGTATCAAACCAACTCCACCCTCATGTTTCTTTGAGCCTGAGTAGATCACTTTGCGACCCTGTTTATTGATGAGTCCACTGTCTGTCCATCTCATCTCTGCTATGCCGAGAATGTTGATTTCCAGGCGGTCCATTTCGTTGATTACATTGTCGAGTTTCCCTTTTTGGAAAAGTGTTCTCACATTCCATGTAGCCACTCGAAATGTTGGTGTTCTGTCGATGTTCTTAGTTTTGCTTTTGCGGCAGTCATTGGATGACGATCGGATGGGTCCTCCCGCTGAAACCCGTTCCCTACCGGGCGAGGCTCCTCTTGAAGTGACCAAGTAGGCTCCCTTAACGCCGTTAACTGATATTCCTTTGTTTGAACTCTGCATTGGTGTACTTGGCATCATCTAACGAGTACAGGGTGGGATGCCGTTGCCTTCCCTGACCCCCTTTTAGTTAGCCTCTTACAACATGCAGGGGATACGTTGGGCCTATTCTATTTACGTCCCGGGACCCACACAGCATATTACACATAGCATGTGTAGCATATTACACATTTACATCGCACATGCAGCTTTTAATTTTAGGCTTAGCCTCGGATATAAAAATAATTCACAGCGTGCATTTCTATCAACTGACCAAAATAAACTACATGTTCCATCAAAAGGTACAAAACAAGTACCCACGCCTATATATAAAAAATACAATTGTGCCGTATTATGTACAATACGGTAAATCCAAAATACCGAATACAGTCCTTGAACATGATAATGGGAGTACAAAAAAAACAATAACGTACCTGCATGAATCCGGAGAGAGCGAAATACTGACAGCATAGCTTCTATCTTCACAACAACAGGCCTAACGTGAGAATAGGACAAGCTTACCCATGTATTCCACAAGAAGATAGCATTGCGAATAACAGCTTCAACACATGGCATCTGCCTTCAATGTCTCATGCTCATGCTTTGTTCCCTCCCTGTTCTGCCCAGGTGTTCCTCGTCTCTGATCAAGCCCTGTTCCCTTATATTCTGTGGAGGCATTCCAGTTGGGAGTCGGTCCATTGTGTCTCATGTGTGTCTCTCAAGTGTGTCTATGTCTGGTTCCATGTTTGTTTCTATGTGTGTTTTCATGTTTGTTCCATGTCTGTTTCCATGTGTGTTTCATGTTCTGCTTCATGTTTTCTGAGTTATGCCCCCATTGGTTTTCAGCTCTTTGAATGTAGTTTTTTTGTTGGCGTTGTGTCCTCCTTTATTCCTCAGTTTTTTCTGTTCATTCAAATGTATCTGTTGGCCCATGTGCTTTTTGTTTGGATATTCTGTGTTTAATAAATATCTTTGTTGGATTCATCACTCGCTATTGGTGTCCCTCCGAGAACGTAGCAGTTTCACTGTTATCATGTACTGGTATTTATAATGATCTGTTTATGCTTAGGTTGTCCTAGTTATATTTAACGTGTCATGTTATGTTTTTGGCTTTTAACTAGAGAGTTAGATATTTTAATATTGTGGTTTGACTCAACGTTTGGAGCATTGTAAAGCACTAAGAGCTTGCTTCCAGCATTAATTTTATTGTGTTCGACAAATAAAATAATAATACTAAGTGGGTCACCAATTCTGAATAGAGAATTACATACCATTGATGACTCAGAAGGTTCAGATGAAGGCCATATTTACATCAGAAGTCAATTCATTTGCATAAGATAGTCTTTAGTCCGCGATGAGTCATATGGAAGAATTAGGACCCAGCAACCCGTTGAAATGGGCCAGCTTTTACTGGATCAATGCTAGTCCTTAGCTCTCACTCACACATGCAAGAATTGTGCACAAACACAGTCTGATGAGTTCAGCAATTGCCAAAAATTCATTTTGGCTGAATTACCCAGTGAAGAAAGCATTTTTTAAGTCCTGCTTCAAGATCACAAATTCTCCACTGAACATTCAAATGCTATTGCATGAAAATCGCTACAGGTAGTTAGGTTATACATCATACATTTGCTCTGCAAAAGAGAAGCACACACCTGCATGTTATATTAAACAGCAATGTCGGCTTAGTCCCACTGAGGTGTGTATACATCATGATTACATGACAAAAGAGGCCTGTTCTCATCACTTTGCCAGGAATGAGAAACATCCTTTAAACATCCTTTAGACCAGGTCAAAATTGTTAAGCTGCAGGACAGCGGAACTGATTTTGCGGGACAATGCAGGACACGTCGTGGGAGGGGGAACTAATAATAATAATAATAATAATAATCATTATTTATTTATCATTTATTATTAAAATAGCTGGTTTTCATACTCAACAGTACATATAGCATATTGTTTTTAATCCGCTCTTTATTTATGTTTATCTGATGGTATTTTAACAATGAGCTTAGGGGAGAAAAATGCATTTTATGCAAACAAAAATTATGCAAACAGACTATTACCATGATATCTCAGAATACACTGCTTTTAAAACAAGCTTGTAAATTAGTGTTCGCACCACTGGAGAGAATAGCTTGGTAGTGCCGTGGTTTGACGCATCAGACGCAACTGAAAAAAAAAAAAAAAAAATGGAAGAGAATATGGTTTTTCTGCAACCATTGACCACTCTTAATATTCAGGTCATGATTATTCATTTTTGTCCAAAAGGAGGCTTGAGACGTGCAACTGAAACACCGGCTTTGTTTACATGGTGTTTTCAAAGGCTTTCCCGTAGAAGAGAACCGTTTTCTTCATCACGTAACCATAGCACTTTTCCCACAGCCCAACTCATGACATATTTTGATGATACTGAAGGTAAGTATCACTTTCACGGAAATTTCATTGCCTGAGAGCGTGAGAAAAAAATCGCTCCATGCTAAGTCAGGCTGTTAATATTTAGCCAAACTGAATGCCAAGTGTAGGCATAATGTTGGTTCAATCGGTATGGCTCAGCACTGTGGCAGGCTAGCTAAGTGCCACTAAGTTAACATGACATAGCTTGTGTGCTCACAGTGCTTTTCCATAACCATTATTTAACATCATGAGCTAATGTTAGCTAGCCACTCAGTTGACAGCGGAAGAAAACCATGATTTGAAATTTTTTTCCATATTTTTCTCTTTCACTTTACTGTGGTACTTTTCCCATAGTTAGCCCAAGTCATGACGTGAAAGTGATCAATACAAACCGCTGCAAGTTCAAATGCAAAAGTGATAGCTTGACCGCTGTGTAAGTTAGCAGAATTATGGCATTACTATTCTGGTGCTTACGGAAATTACATTGGATTCTATTGAATTGCGCAGTTCAGTTATGCGATAAACAGCATCTTGTACTCTCAGTCGTGACCTGATCAGGCCACCGCTAATGCCTCGACAAATAGAACAAATCCTGCACTTGCCCTTTTGGAAATTATCAGCCACATGTATTTCCTCTCCTAGTCTTTGCTGTATGAGCGCAGTCTTTTTTTCTTAGAAGTTTCCTCAATTTTTTCATTTTGTTTAGCCAGCTAAACTTAATTTTTGGCTCTCCTCTCCATAAAAAATGCACCAAGCTGCACAACATGGCCGCGCATTGATTTTTGAGGCGCTTTAGCTCTATTTTTTCTTTAAACTAATGACGTTTCCCCAGAGGGTTACTGGAGCAGGCATAAAAATAAACTTTTTTTACAAGATATGTGAAATGCGGGACATTGTTCTACTCTTGCAGGATGCGAGACGAATGATGCGTTTTTGGGACTGTCCCGCAAAATGTGGGACGGGTGGTGACCCTACCTTAGACCTGACAGAAACCTGCAGGCCAGGGTTCTTCTTTATTAGTGTTGATAATGTGGTCCATTTAAAGCAAATGCTGCCTTTGGGTATCACACAAACATTACTCCAGCATGACTGAGCCATTAGCCAGAATGTTCCATCACCTCTAACCCAGACCAGAGCAGAGAAGGACAGCCTTTGCCCAGCCAATGCAGCACCAAAACAAGACCAGGTCAAAACTTTGTAACTGGCTGGACCAGTTATGGTCTATGTGTGAAATAGAAGGCAATTAGCAATGGCCAATGGGGAAGGGACACCCAGCCAGCCATCCAATGGTGTAACTTCATCAGTCAGTCAGTCAGTGACTCACTCACTCACTCAGCCATGGACTGCCATGCTGATCTGGCCAGAAAAAATTTCACAACAATCTGGTATTTGACTGTTTGGAAATTAATGGCTTGATGGCTAAGAATAAAACCACTTCCTGTGCATTCACCCTGAATGTTATCTTTTGAACAAAACTAATTACATCAATAACTGCAGATAATTATCACACCAGGGGGGTATTCCATCAATGTAGCTAAGAACATCCAGACTAAGGCGTAATCTTGAGGCTTGAATTAGCTCCAACTCCCTATATAGCCTCGACCCGTTCCATCAAGTGGAATAAACTAGCTCCAACTAACGCTAATTCGAGCCTCATCTGCTAAGCCGCACTTAGTGCACGTGCCCAGAGAAAATAAAAAGCCCACTCTAGCCGAGTGCTGAAAATGTCGCAAAATGACTCAAAGCAAGGGAAAGGAACGAGCGGAGGCGTGCTCCTCCTCTTCTTTTTGGTTTTTTCGGGGTGGGAAACCAACGTTAAGGTGCATTACCGCCACGCACTATGGTGACATAAGGTCTAGAGTGACAATCTTCAATATCGTCACCCTATTAAAATAACGGCCTAAGTCATTTTTTGACAAAAATTTGTTTTTGGCCTGAATCATCTCTTGCTCTGCATTTGGTGAAGTTTTTTGTGTTTTCCCAAAACTTGAAAAAAATGACTTAGGCCATTATTTTAATAGGGTGACGATATTCCAAAAAAAGAAAAAACCTAATCCACAGTTCTCTTTTTCAACAAAAAAAAGTAGCCTACGCAACTAGTTAATTTGCATTTGGCTCTCGCCAAAACCTTTTTCTAAAATTTCTTGGATTTCTCCCTTCACTTCCATAATTCCAAGAAATTCCCTCCCTGCATGGACCACCATCCTAATCCTTTCCGTCTTCCATTCAATTTCTTTTGCGAAATTAATGACCATTGTGTAGACATTGCATATTTCATTTTATAAAAGATTGTTCCATTCCGAAACCAGTAAAATTCATCTGTGCCTTTGGGTTGGGTTCTGAGCGGCACCTCTGTAAGATCTGCAAACGCTGATGCGTGGGGGAGCCCAGTGACTGTATGCGACAAATGGCTGATAAGCTCAGTCCAGAGCCATGCCAGATAGCAGTAAAGCTTTTGTGGACTTCCTCCCCAAGATGCTTACTAATGTGTTAATGGTCTTACTGTTACTTTGTACGGGGTGTAGTTGCAAGGCTCTGGCTGACACAATACCCTGTGGAGTCATATTATTATCCTTATTCTTAAGTTGAAGTCTAGTTATATTAATCTGTTTAAGATAATCTAAATCTCTAGGAATTTCATAATATGTTTATATGTTCAATATTCTGGAAAGAAATCACTTCTGGACTTATAACCCAATTTACCTATATATTAATTCATCTTAAGACTTCTTCATGACAACTGCATCATATTCGTACATATTCATATCATGTTTGGTCTTGTTATTCTCGGGAGAATCCAAGGAGTTGAGTGGAGTATGTTTCATTCTCATTGAAATTATGCTTCATTCCTTTTGGAAACTCCTGAGAATTTGGTCAGAATTCTCTGGTAATCACCCTATTCTCCTCTCTCTGCTGAAGTGTTTTATTACATCCTTCCAATGGTGGAAGCCCAAAAACCGGATTCACCCCCCTTCCAGGTGTTTTATGGCCATGCCGCCTGGATCAAAGCGTCTTAAAAGCAAAGAGAACAATCCTTTTCGGGAAGATCGTATCCGATCTGTCCCCGCCGCAAAAAAAAAAGTAGCCTTTTCAATGATGTAACATCGTATTTGAACTTCCCGCGTGCGTTAGTGCGTGTATTCTTTCCTCCAGGTATGACTTTATTCTCCTCTTCTAAATTATGTGTAACTTGTAATTGGCTTAGTGTTGATTTGTTTGATTTAAGCTTTAGCCTACCTGGTGAATAAATTATTGTTATTCTTGTTAAGCTTGCGTGGTCTCCGTGACTCTTAATCCTTTTTATTCCTCCAGCCAATTCTTCGACCCGGTACTTAGGGGTAAGTCCTTATCATTCCAGACTAGCTAGCTGATGTTTTAAAGGATGTGATGGGCTTTAAGTTGGATTGCAAGTTACGGTCTACTCATATAAAGGGCTTATGTAGTATCGGTCCTGGGATTTTGACCTTAAGGGCTTTCTTGGCTTATAAGCCGGTGCCTGGTCGATCCTTAAGGGCCCTGTGGTGCACATAAATCTGGGTTCATGATATGTTTATGCCAAAGTTGCTACTATCATGGTAATTTCTTCCATCCTCTAGAGCTCTCACCCGAACTAAGATCCGGCAACTCGCTTATTACCCGGGCGTCAGTTGAGTAACTGGTTTTCACGGATGAGTCTGGCGAACGTAGCTGCCCCGAGATTCACGCATGTGTCCCTAAACTATAAATTCTAATTCTAATTTGGAGTCAGATATTTAACGAGGGTATAACTAAATTCATTATAAATTTATTATGGAGTCAGATTAATTGTAACCGTTGTGCTTTTGTGCCCCGTCCTTCGAACGGAGAAAATAAATCCATTTTATTGTGATTCGCACCAGCCAGGACGTCGCGCGATATAATACCAGCCAAAGGAACACGTTGAACCTTCGCCCTACAATTTCCGCCGTTGGTTATTGTTTTGTGGGTTTTACAATTGCAATGAACGCCAAAAATGTACCTAAATGTCTTCTCCCTACAAACTGCGGCAACATTCTTGGCACCAGAAGTAATGTAGTGGCACCCTCTCATCAGCCCTCACCTCTCATCAGCCCTCACCATATAACTCAGGTAGTTCAAAAATATTCTGTTCGGTAACTTTTTCGAATTGAAGCAAAACCACCGTGCTGTCTGGCTCCTTCCCGTCTCGATAGGCGCCGAGCCGCGAAAACTCCCTCTACTGCCAAAGAAGAATCAACTTTAACAGAATAAGAGGCACCTCCAATAACACCCTTTTTAGTCGGCCGCTGATACATTTTAAGACGTAATTTGAGGAAGATCAAATTATTTTAAGTGCTTTTCCCTTGTTTCGTCGTCATACATTCAATTATCACAATTCCACTTCTACAGTACATATTCTGCAATCTTTTACGTCCCCAGTTCCATTTTTGACAAACTTCCCAACAAAATGATTATCACTGAATACACGATTGTTTTCCCATCTATTTCCTACCACCTTCATCCCTACAACAAACGGCCCTTCATCAGTTTCACTACAGTTTCACTGCCACTTCCTTTATTCCTTTTCTTTTTACCCCCTTCCACCTCATCACTCTTTACTTGTTTGAAATTCAAAATTTCAAGCAGAAGACATCTAATAATCAAACAAAACGCTATACTTTCAAAATTTGCGCCTTCCACTCTCTACCCGCGCACCCCGTCTCTGCGCTCTCCTCAGCGGAGCAAACCCTCTTTATGGGGGTTTATGAGGATTATCGCGAAATTATCACAAGGAAAGGGAACACTGCTGCTATCAACAGGGCGAGGGAGGTGGCCTGGCAGAATATCGCCGACAAGCTACATGCATAAGTGACACAAATCATTCAATAGGTTGTATTATATAATAAAAATATCCCGCATTAAAGGAACAAAATGAATGTAGATAGGCTTACTGAAATTCACCAAATTTATTAATTTATTTTCGAAAGTGATGCCACATTTATCAAGTGATTGCTGCGAAAATTGTAGATAATTTGCTAGCCAATTTGAATTTTATTATTTTTTTTAAGTTTGATTTTGTCTGTATTGGAATGATCTTATTTATATTTGAATAGTTAACGTTTCTTAATTAATTATATTTGTTTCACTTATTATCATTACATGACAGTTGTGAGTGTGTAAATGCACTGACAGAACTATCTTTGGGGTGTCTGTTCCAGTCTATTGGACATTCTTTGAACATAGATGAAGCTAATCCTCACCTTAAACCTGCTACAGGGCAGGATTGCCCTGCAGCTCAAATCACCATGGTTACTAGGCTGGGATTCTCATTAACCACCTTGATGGAACGGAGATGTGGCTCAGGTTGATGGAACCGAAATCTGAGTTAAGCTGGATGTATCCAGCTTAGCCAGAACCATAGTTTCCATGGTTACCGATGTGGGGCTAATCTCAGCCACTTTGATGGAACTGAACTCTCGCTATCATAAGCCAGACTTGGCTATTTAAGTCTGGATTTTCCTTTAGCCTGCTTGATGGAATACCCCTCCTGGAATGATAATAATAATAATATTTATCTTCTTATCAGACATTTAAAATAAGGTATTTATCAGATGAATCATTCTAACATTCCTACCCACTCAAACAATAACACTGTGCTTCGATGCACAAGTATACAACACGCGCGCGCGCACACGCACACACACACACACACACACACACATACATGCATACACTATATTATATATTGGCACACTTTTTTCAGGTCAAGAACAATGCAGCTTTTCAGATTGCTGTGAGTCACAGTCAGTTTCACTCATTTGGCCCCACCCACCTCTGCTTTCTTCACTGTGAGCACTAAATGCTACGGTGACCCTCACTATGCACACTATGCAGAGCGCAGACCAATAAGAAATGTGTTCTTAAATAAACACCCACATAATGGAGCAGTGCCCTCTAGAGGCCAAATGTGCTGCAGTATAATAACACAGGACCCCCTGAAGGGCTTCACTGAACAGACATCCCTGTGAAATCGCTTTCTATTTCAGGAAAACATACAAAAGGCAAAAATAGGTACAGTGGATTGAAATTAATTTTCATCCTATTCAAAAGGAAAAAAGAATTATCTTCTTTTCAAAACCCTATTTATTACAGTGAAAAGCTGAGTGGGTTTTCCACTGAGTCCTGAACAATGCAGCAGAACCCGAGGGGTTGCATGAGCCAGATAACACTGATCTCTCAAGAGGCTACTGACCTTAAATCACACACGAGGGCCATTTTAGTTCAGTTAGTTTGGAGCGAAACAGACCCATGGTACAGGCTGCCTGACGGTGTGCTCAGTGTAGATGCTGGGTCCTGCCCTGTCAGGAGGGTCATTCTAGAGGCCAAGGCTACCCAAGGTTGGGCTCTTTTGCGTATTTTTGCGTGTTGATTGGTGATACTGCAACACTCATCCTTCCATCAAATAGCCCAGCAGAGCCAGTTCATGGTTTCCCCATGTTACCTATAGAAAGCAAAATAAAGAGGATACCTTCAAGTAAAATCTAACGTCAGGTAGGAATTATTCTCTCTGAAATGTGGCTCTGCGTTAATAATGGGATCCCAAAAATGAAAGTTGGGTGCTTGCTGGTGCACACATGCCAGTGATTTCAACTCAACAGTTTGCGCAGGTAAGGAACATGCTCTGATTGGAGCTAAACCATACTGTGGTGATTTTTTTAAACAATTCACCAACTTTCAATATGAGGGCAAACTTCACTGAAAATATCCATTTAAATGCAAAATTACTGAGACACTCAATCATGTATTTCAGTTCTGCAGCTTTTCTCCAGCACACTGAACCTAAATAAAATAAAATGAAATGAAAATAAGGGGAGGGGGCAGACTGTCCACTTTGATTTACGGCCATTTTGTTTCCATATAGGGGGGAGGTGGTGTGACTTTCCAACCCATTAGATGTCAGATGCTGTGCTTTCACACGACTGCGCGGGTGCAGAAAATAAGCTACGCTGCTCTGCCGTCTCGCTGTTTTAACCACACGCCTGACGCAGCGGGCAGATGCGTGAAGATCAAATAGCTCCGTGCCTTCTGATGAGTAAAAGGTGGCATTTCAGCCTTCAGCTAAAGACCCACACTGGAGAGGAGAGAGTAAAATTCAGGGCAGGGGTGATGAGCCCTGGGCCTAGGCAGCCATAGGGTGGGGTGGGTTTTGTTCTCACCGTCCTGTTTGGACCCAAGGAACCAGGTGAGTTAATTAATCAATTAAAGCAGTTGATTACACATTAAGTTCAGAGGAACACCACAGACCAGCACACCCTGAGGCCCTCCAGGAACAGGCTTGGCTACCTCTGTTTTAAGGGAAAGTGCAGCCTTGCTTTACGTTCTGCTCGTGTCAGTGTAAGGCCACACACTGATGCGTCACGTGTCACATTTCTAATGAGAGACCAATTTGCCGTTTTTCTCCTATTGTAAGCAAAACGAAAGATTCTCCATGGTCTGCTTTTATTGATCCTAGAGCCAAAAATTGAGTCTCACTAAAGCGATAAGCTTTCTGATAATAATGAAACCATTTTACAAGCACCCTGCTGAAATGGAGGGCTTTATCCCAATATCAAATCAATCTCTGTGCCCTCCCCTGCCGCCGGTGTGCGACACGTCTCTACTGGGTGCCTTTGAAAATGGACCCCTAATGCAGTCTGTCAGTTTGCAGTTGTTCTCCATTTCACCAAAGCCAAAGCAGTGACGGCTGCATGACACAAAAGCGAGCTTGGCGAGATGCCTGGGAAATGTTCGCCATGTCAGCAGCTGTGGCAGGGGATCGTTTTCATCACCCCACTTATGATTGGTCAGTCCTCCATTGGGTTTTTCTTGCAAATCCTTTTAATTTGTCCCATCTGTATATCATTGAGCCTTGATTACCAGTGGTAAGACCCTTTAGCTTACAGAACAAATGGAATTTAGCATTTCACGTGCAATAGGGTGCTGAAAGGGCACAGCGAAGTTGGGAATTGATCATAATAAAACTGGGAAATCTGAGTTCAAAGTTTGACAATAATCAGTACTGGAGTCAGTACTTCAGAGAGTTCGAGCAGGCCTTGAAAAGTTTCCGCATCACGTGTACATTCGATATCAAACGGTCAGCGGTTTTACAAGGAGTCACGTGTGGATTTCATAGACGTCAAGTCCCACATTATAGAATGAGTTGGCCATGAACTCATGACAAATGGCACGGTAATGTGTTTGAATGGCCTAAAAGGGGGTTTTCCAGTGGACATCAGTGAAAATGACAGATAGAGGTCGAGACCCGGTCCACCCAGGTTTTAGGCCCTCGATGGAACAACAGTTTGAAATTATTTTGACTGTTAATCTTTTTTTTACAATATAAAAATCTTCAAGAAAAGTTTCTGGCTCAAAAACATGAACATGGAGAATGTTCACTTTTAATAAATTTAACTATTAATCCAGTTCATGCTGCTGCCAGTTACTTCATCTTCATCATAGCAAGAAGGTCGTGAGTTCGAATCCGGCCTGGGGCCTTTCTGTGTGGAGTTTGCATGTTCTCCCCGTGTTCGCATAGGTTTTCTCCAGATGCTCTGGTTTCCCCCACCCACAAAAACATGCATCATGGGAACACTCCTACCAGTACCCCTGACCAAGGAACTGGCTTTAGAACTGGAGTTGGTCCCCGGGCGCTGCTCTGTAGCTGCCCACTGCTCCTAACTATAGGATGGGTCAAATGCAGAGGACAAATTACCCCGCGGGGTTCAATAAAATGTATCTTATCTTATTATACAAAGTGTTAAAGGCTTTTTAATTAAAAAAATTTTTTTTTTTACACTTTTAATATCTGAATCAGTCCCAAGATTCTCCTACTGGTCTAGTTCAATTATTTAGCCTAGAAATAAAAAAGAGGAAGTTTCATAACCTGCACACATATGACAATTAATCGTGAAAACCTCTCAGAGTGTCTGTGAATTTAAGCATTTGCCTCCTTAAATGCAAACATTAGGCATAAAGAAAGTATTCCAACATAGTCGTAAAACACATTGTGCTCTAAACTGACCATCTATATGCAGTTGTGAAATGCCAGTGCTAACACAATCACAGATCAAAACCGGGCGCATGTGACTCAATTTCATTCATTTTGAGACCGGAGGTGATAGCGCAACTGTGGCACTGTTGTCAAATGGGTTGACCTAAGACAAATTTATTCCTTGTGGTGGTTCCATTAAGGCCAATCAAATTAGCCGCTGTCATTCCTTTTAAAACCAGTACATTAAAGCCATGGCAAAATAGCAATTTAATCATGTCAGGTGAAGAACTAACACAGGCTCTGCCAGAAACGTTTCTCTCAAGATGAAACAGAGGTTCAGAATCACCATGCTGGAATGTATGGCCCATCAAACAAGCCTCGTCGAACAAGTCACAAGAAGACTGCTTGGGAGGAGGTGGCAGCTAATGTATTTTGTATGAAGAGATGTGGGTCATTGAAACTGGCTCGAAAAAATAGTGCTCATGGTATAAAAACAACAGCCAGACTGAAGTTAATTACTTTTATTTCCCCCCACACAAAGAAAATATTCACGTGTAAAAACAACCCTTCACCCTTCACTTCCCCTTGAACCCCACAACTATCTTGAAAGCATCATTAATGGGTACATAATGAAAGCAAAAAATAAGGGAAAGAAGACAATATTAACAATATTCATTTACTTGTGAACAGTTTTGCTGGCTGGAATTCATTCCCATTAAACCACAATAAAGCGACAGTATTTGCACTGAAATGTGGTCTGGGGGAGTCAAAACGCAAACAAGTTCTTTGACACAAAGCTTGTGCGGCACCAGCTGTTTCCATTGATACACCCCTAATGTGCCGTACAACCCATTGGGAAGCTAATTTTATGTATTTATTTATTTACTTATTTATATAAAACCTCCTTAGAAGGAGAATATACAGAGTATAAATACAAACATTACAGAGCTAAAAAGCCTTCACTAATAATTGAGTGAGAGTTTGCTCCGCGGAACCGGCCACGCCGTATCTGTCCCCGAAGATGAGGGACTTCAAAGAGTCCACAATCCCATCCTCAGAGGCAGAAGCCCCGCCTGCCCCGCCCAGCGGGCGAACCCCCGCAGAAAAGGCTAAATCAATTGGATCATGAAAGCCGTCCTTTAATATATTTGAAATCAATGTACCCTTAATGACGGAGCCATGGCACATCCATTCAGACAATAAAATACAATTGAGCTTCCGACACGGGGACTCACGTTTAAAAATTCTGTTGAGCAGACTGGCCCTATACTCACACAGAAGATCAGACACTCGAGATATACCCAAGGCTTTTAACAGACGGCTATGGTGACTCCTCTTGGGTAGCCCAAGAATATATTTTATCATATCACTCTGGAAACTTTACCTATATTGCAGATCAAGAAACTATCAAACTGGGCTATGGTTATAGACACGCCGTTTGAGAATATGTTACGACAACATGTTAGTTTTAGCTGGAGTACTGCCGTTTAGAGCTGTTTCATTGGCTAGCAAATCTGTTTTTGCTGCTGTGTCAGAGCCTGCCAAGCCTCCCAATCAGTGTCCACACTCTCCCTGCCTGCCTTTTCCTGCCCAGAATCTACTGCACACTGGCCTCACAAGCCTTTTCTTTAACCCTGTGCCTTACTCCTGTTTCTGTGTGCTCTGGGCCCCATTCCAGAAAACCTAACAATTGGAGGCGTGAGCTTTCCAACTTGACCTACCTGCCCGTGTCCTCACCTGGGGGTGTGTCTGTGATGGGTGGACTGTGGAATTGCCAATTGGCTGTTCAAAAGGCAGCCTTCATCACTGCCTATGCCAAGATAAGGGCGCTTCATTTCCTGGCCCTAACAGAGGCCTAGATCACTTTAGATAACTCTGCCACACCTGTTGCTTTGTTTACAGCCTTCTCCCTCCCCACACCCCCAGAGCATCTGGGCGCGGTGGGGGCACTGGCCTGCTCATTGCTCCATCATGGAGATTCTGTATCTGCCCCTGGAATTCACTGCCTATCTCCTCCTTTCTCATACCACTGTTATGCTGATGATACTAAACTCTTCCTCTCTTTTCCTCCCTTTTCCTGGTCCAGAGCAGAATTTCAGCATGCCTGGCCGACATCTCTATATGTATGGCCAGATATCATCTTAAATTCAACCTCCTCTTCATCCTGCACCGAACCTCCCCTCCACAACAGCTTGCCATCACCGTTGATAGCACTGCAGTAGCTGCTACCTGCTCTGCGAAGAACCTGGGAGTTGCCCTAGACAACCAACTAGGCTTCAAGAAGCACATCACAGCTATACTATTGTCCTGCGAATTTCCTCTGTATATCATCAGAAGGATTCGACCTTACCTGACCACCTACTCAGCTCAGCTCCTTATCCAAGGCACAGCGATCTCCCGCCTAGATTACTGCAACTCCCTACCAGCAGGTCTACAATCCTGTACAACCCCTGCAGCTGGTCCAGAATGCAGCTGCTCGTCTTGTCTTCAACCTCCCCGCGTTCTCCCACATGACTCCCCCGCTGAGACCCCTGCACTGGCTGCCAGTTGTGGCCAGAGTTAAACTCAAAGTCCTGACTCTGGCGTATGCTGCAGCAAACAAGACAGCACCTTCCTATCTGCAAGAGATGATCATCCCGTACACACCTGCCCGGCCACTTCTTTCTGCAGCAGCCGGACAACTCGGCCCCCTGCCCTGGGTCGGAAAGCTAGTCGCTCTCCCAGATCACTCAGCTTCTCCCATCTTGCTCCCCACAGGTGGAATGACCTTCCCACCTCCCTACGAACTGCTCCATCCCTGCCGCTCTTCCGCCGTAACCGATCGGCTCACTTGTTCAGACAGTATCTGACCTGAACTCCTCCCCTGGTTAAAAAAAAAACCTGCTCTGTAATGTTTGTCTCCAATTGCTTTGTTTTTCTTTTCTCTGCTTGCTATTGGCTTCTGTATAGTCTGTGCTTTACATGTTCGCTACTTTAGGTGACTAATGCTCGACATGAATTGTACCATGTCTAGTCTGTTGTGCTACAGTGTCAATGACCTAATTATATGCATTATTATTATTATATTCTTAATTATTTGCTGTAAGTCGCTTTGGATAAAAGCGTCTGCTAAATAAATGTAATGTGTTTCCGTTTGCGAAAACAGAGCGTAAGAGAGAAATGTTAACAAAATTCAAAAAACTTTCCTCCTCTGTGCCACCAAAAAGCTTTGGGACCGACTGATTGATGACCTTTTCACGAATCATCTATCTGCGCAATGTTATGAGAGTGCAGGACGCTGTTTTGGAGAGATTTTTTTTTTTTTTGATGTGTACAGCAAGTCCCTTCCCCTGTTCATGATCAGCTTTTATGAGTTTTATGATGAGCTGTCGCTGACAGGACACTGACATGATCCAGAACAAATGAAATGCACTGTTACGTCCCCAATGCCCAATGGTGCTGTTGTTTCTCTCCGCTGTCATTATTTGGCTGCTCGGCAGTGTTTGTGTTTCTGTCCCCTCCTCGTTACAGGTGAGGCCCGTTATGAGTGGGTGGAACACTTCCTTTAAAACCAGCGAAGCCCTGTATAACGATGGAGAAGTTTTGGAAGCTGTTGGCTCCCATGCCTCTTGGGCCTTGCTGTTTTCATTTGCTTTCTTTTTTCCTCCCATTTTTCGTTCTATTGTTTAATTTATAATTTAAATAAAAACCCCTAGACACAAGCCCTTGCGACTTTTTATCGACAATGTTATGATCAGTGTACCTGGCCGTAACATGCCCATCCAAAGTCCCCCTTCCCCCCATCCCACCAACAAATAAATCGAGTTCTGCCAAGTAGACAGTCAGCAGTCTAAAACTCCTCCAAAATCATTTGTTTCCTATGGATAACTCCTTTATGAAGAGCCTAAACTGATCTTACTGTATGTACATCACACCAGGATTTAGAAAAAAAAAAAAAAACTTTTCAGTGAGTTTCTAAGTCATTGAAAAAGTGTGCCTTCTTTGTAAATTATGATGCAAGTTCTGACACATTCAACCTGCATGTATTATTGCACTTCTATTTTTTTTATGCTGTGCGTGTGCTCTCATCTAAAGCACTGAAATACTGTACTATAAATATATGCCTAAATGCAATATTGTTTTGCAAATACTGGCCAAAAACACTTCATTAAAAGAATAAAAGTCCCACTGACTTTAATATTTCAAACGAATTTAGTGTTTGCACGAAGTGTAAATATTTGTATGTGGTTTCAATTGAGTTTACGAATGGTTGCAGTCATGTTCCTGTTACGTTTCAATATTTTGTGTGCCTGTTTCAGAAGTACGAGCACATGTTATCAAGATCCATCCATGCAGGGTTTCACCAGTATGCATCAAGTTTCACAGTGGTGTGTGCAATTTTTTTTGTTTTGTTTTTCTTTCAGGTGTATGTTACAGTGGCCTTCACTGTTGTGTGCGTGTTTGTGTGTGTTTCACAATTGTGTCACAGTTTGAATGTTGTCCAATATGCATGACCCCAGCAAAAGACCACAGACTTGGTACCAATCTTAGGCTTAGATAAGACAGATTTAGCACTATTTAGCACTCTTCTTCTGTTGTTGTGCAGACACAGGTTTATAGCACTCTTCTTCTGTTGTTGTGCAGACACAGGTTTAGCACTCTTCTTCTGTTGTTGTGCAGACACAGTTTTAGCGCACTTCTTCTGTTGTTGTGCAGACACAGGTTTAGTGCTCTTCTTCTGTTGTTGTGTGGGCACAGGTTTAGCACTCTTCTTCTGTTGTTGTGCGGACACAGGTTTAGCGCTCTTCTTCTGTTGTTGTGCGGACACAGGTTTAGCGCTCTTCTTCTGTTGTTGTGCGGACACAGGTTTAGCGCTCTTCTTCTGTTGTTGTGCAGACACAGGTTTAGTGCTCTTCTTCTGTTGTTGTGCAGACACAGGTTTAGTGCTCTTCTTCTGTTGTTGTGCAGACACAGGTTTAGCGCTTTTCTTCTGTTGTTGTGCAGACACAGGTTTAGTGCTCTTCTTCTGTTGTGTGGACACAGGTTTAGCGCTCTTCTTGTGTTTTTGTGCGGACACAGGTATAGTGGTCTTCTTCTGTTGTTGTGCGGACACAGGTTTAGTGCTCTTCTTCTGTTGTTGTGCAGACACAGGTTTAGTGTTCTTCTTCTGTTGGGCAGACACAGGTTTAGTGCTCTTCTTCTGTTGTTGTGTGGACACAGGTTTAGCGCTCTTCTTCTGTTGTTGTGCAGACACAGGTTTAGCGCTCTTCTTCTGTTGTTGTGCGGACACAGGTTTAGCGCTCTTCTTCTGTTGTTGTGTGGACACAGGTTTAGCGCTCCTCTTCTGTTGTTGGGGAGACACAGGTTTAGCGCTCTTCTTCTGTTGTTGGGGAGACACAGGTTTAGCGCTCTTCTTCTGTTGTTGTGCAGACACAGGTTTAGTGCTCTTCTTCTGTTGTTGTGCGGACACAGGTTTAGCGCTCTTCTTCTGTTGTTGTGCGGGCACAGGTTTAGTGCTCTTCTTCTGTTGTTGTGCGGACACAGTTTTTCCATATTTTTTCTCATTTTCTCAAACTTACGGTGCAGGCAATTTTATTCTCTCCTTTCCGTTTATGCAGTAGCTGAGGCCAAATGTTCCTTCTTCTGAGAAGTATTGCTCTGCTCCGTGCAGAGTGGATATCTCTTTTTTTGGCAGAGTCCTGGTTTCAGGTCCACAGCCCAGACTGACTGCCGACTGCATGAGATGTCAATATTGTGCGGCTGGCACTCTCTCCTGTTCGGCTGCGGTTTGCAGAGATATTACATCTGACAGCCACTGCCGCAGCTGCGAGACAGGAGCCAAAATCCACCGTGACAGCAAATATCTGATTGTTTGATTTGAACCAATTTCAAGCCAGGATTCCAAATGGCACCATCTAATCACAGAACACATGCACACATACATGCAGAGTTAATGGAGATCTTTAGAGAAACCATTTTAAATGATCATATAGTGTATGAAACGGCCCATATTTTATCTCAATGTGGAAAACCAGGTTTCGACACACTCCGGCCTATTGCTGCATCTGTTCCAGCCTTATCAGTTCCAAATATTTCTCGTTAGAATGTCATCTCTTCTGTGAAACCATAACTTCTTTTCTCACTATTGTCCGATAGTTAAGGGTGCAGATAATGGGCTCATTTTGATCATCCATTTTTGTTGTGCTTTCCTCCTAAAAGTCAAATAACAGTATTCACCTTCTTCAAATCAGTTGAGAAGTTTCCCAAACATAACTTCAGCAAGGAAAGACTGGGCTGCATTTTAGGGGAGTATATTTGCTAAAATATGCGGCTCATAAATGATTGACCTGTGGATCTCTCTCTCTCCATCTGCCACACCTGTGACTGACGTTGTTTAAAACATTTCAAGGATGTTCCAATTCACCAGATGATGTTTCTTTGAGTTCTCCATCTTCACTTCTGTTCGTCCCTTATCTCCCTTGCCTTCCTTAACTGTGGAAATAAGAGTTAGCAGAGGTCAGGAGGATGTGAAATATAAGTGATTAGAATGAGCCACATCAGGATTTACGTCTCCCTCAGTGACACAGCAGGCAGTTATGCCCTGCTCTGTCAAACCACCAGTGATATCATGTCCTGTTAGTGTCAACACCAATGCTTCACACTCGAGAATGGCAACTTACCAGTATGAGGCCACATGAGCGAGCTGCGGTCTTGTGGATTTTAAATGATCATAAATAACAGCTGAAACTGTTGCAAAGATGGTTGGTAATGAAGTCAAGAGATATTGACCTTCAGTGGTATCGATAATCCAGTACAGCCTTGCTTGTTGTCATCTAACGAACAGATTAACGGTCAATCTCAGCCCACACCTAAACCAGGTCAGAAAAAAAGAACTATCTGCCCACTGAGAGAGTTAAAATTTCAGATAAACATTTGCTGATTCTGGTAATTAGTGACGTGTGTTAATTACTTTCTACTATGTCCGCTCTGTTTTGTCAATGGCTGGGTTTAAAACTGACCGAATCACCTCACCATGGGTCCTTTCTAAAGGATTGATCATTAGCCCACAGTGCCGGCACATTCTTATTTTAAATCATTGGTGATCAAATTAAATATGCTTTAACAATGAGGGGTATATTGTGAATCGGAATTTCAATTTATTTTCTCTTCGAACCAAATACATCCAAACAGAGGCTTGGTTTAATTTTGACTGAAGTTCGGTCATAAAGAAACCCAGAGAAGCAATCAGTTGCTGCAGCTGACTACATTTTAGCTCATCCACAGACAATTTCACAGACGTCGCTTTGTCTCTCCGAGTCATTTTGCCTCTCTCTGTCCACCAGAGGCGAAGCAAGTATTTTCTGTTTATAATGTTGCAAAGTAATTGACTGAAGTGGAGTACGGTTGCCTAGCAACACCATAAAAGACACCACCACCATGCCATTGGCTTAAAAAAAAAACATGCAGTGCACCTCATGTTTTCAAGGTCATATACTGTGTTCGTAAGTCTTTAATGGTAACATAAGAGAGGTTGTGTACAATATCTTGGAATGTTCAGTCTCACAAACAGCTTAACTGACTTACAGGCAAATCTTCAGTAATAGATAAATGATTCGGTCTCACAAACAGTTCAGGAGCGGAGCTGACTTTCAGGCAAAGAGGGCGATCAGGCAGGGCAGGAGCAATAGAGGCAGGGCAGGGGCAAAGATGAGGGCAGGAGCACAGACTCAAACACTTGGCCTAGCTGCTCAGCAGGCAGGGCAGGAGCAGAGACGGAGGGTGATCAGCAGGCAGGGCAGGGGCAGAGAGGAGGGCGATCAGCAGGCAGGGCAGGAGCAGAGACGGAGGGCGATCAGCAGGCAGGGCAGGAGCAGAGACGGAGGGCAATCAGCAGGCAGGGCAGGAGCAGAGAGGGGAGGCGATCAGCAGGCAGCAGGCAGGGCAGGGTGCAGAGACAGGCAGGGGCAGGTGGCAGGGCAGGAGCAGAGACGGAGGCAGCAGGCAGGGCAGGAGCAGAGACGGAGGGCAATCAGCAGGGCAGGCAGGGTGATCAGCAGGCAGGGGCAGAGCAGGCGCAGGGAGGCGGAGGGCGATCAGCAGGCAGGGCGGGAGCAGAGACGGAGGGTGATCAGCAGGCAGGGCAGGAGCAGAGACGGAGGGCGATCAGCAGGCAGCGCAGGAGCAGAGACGGAGAGCGATCAGCAGGCAGGGCAGGAGCAGAGATGGAGGGCGATCAGCAGGCAGTGCAGGAGCAGAGAGGGTGATCAGCAGGCAGGGCGGGAGCAGAGACGGAGGGTGATCAGCAGGCAGGGCAGGAGCAGAGACGGGGGTGATCAGCAGGCAGGGCAGGAGCAGAGACGGAGGGTGATCAGCAGGCAGGGCAGGAGCAGAGACGGAGGGCGATCAGCAGGCAGCGCAGGAGCAGAGACGGAGAGCGATCAGCAGGCAGGGCAGGAGCAGAGACGGAGGCAGATCAGCAGGCAGGGCAGGAGCAGAGACGAGGGCGATCAGCAGGCAGGGCAGGAGCAGAGATCAGAGGGCAGATCAGGGTGATCAGCAGGCAGGGCAGGGGCAGAGACGGGGGGCAGGAGGAGCAGATCAGCAGGCAGGGCAGGAGCAGAGACGGGGGTGATCAGCAGGCAGGGCAGGAGCAGAGACGGGGGGCGATCAGCAGGCAGGGCAGGAGCAGAGACGGGGGCGATCAGCAGGCAGGGCAGGAGCAGAGACAGAGGCAGGGCGGGGGGAGACGGGGGGTGATCAGCAGGCAGGGCAGGAGCAGAGACGGGGCGGCAGATCAGCAGGCAGGAGCGGGAGCAGCAGGCAGCGCAGGGAGCAGAGAGACGGAGCAGGCAGGGCAGGAGCAGAGACGGAGGGCGATCAGCAGGCAGGGCAGGAGCAGAGACGGAGGGTGATCAGCAGGCAGGGCAGGAGCAGAGACGGGGGGTGATCAGCAGGCAGGGCAGGAGCAGAGACGGAGGGTGATCAGCAGGCAGGGCAGGAGCAGAGACGGAGGGCGATCAGCAGGCAGCGCAGGAGCAGAGACGGAGGATCAGCAGGCAGGGCAGGAGCAGAGACGGAGGCGATCAGCAGGCAGGGCAGGAGCAGAGACGGAGGCGATCAGCAGGCAGGGCAGGCATCAGCAGGCAGGGCAGGAGCAGAGACGGAGGGTGATCAGCAGGCAGGGCAGGGAGCAGAGACGGGGGGCGATCAGCAGGCAGGGCAGGAGCAGAGACGGAGGGCGATCAGCAGGCAGGGCAGGAGCAGAGATGGAGGGGCGATCAGCAGGCAGGGCAGGAGCAGAGACGGAGGGTGATCAGCAGGCAGGGCAGGAGCAGAGACGGGGGCGATCAGCAGGCAGGGCAGGAGCAGAGACGGAGGGTGATCAGCAGGCAGGGCGGGAGCAGAGACGGAGGCAGATCAGCAGGCAGGGCAGGAGCAGAGACGGAGGGATCAGCAGGCAGGGCAGGAGCAGAGACGGAGGGGTGATCAGCAGGCAGGGCGGGAGCAGAGACGGGGGTGATCAGCAGGCAGGGCGGGAGCAGAGACGGGGGGTGATCAGCAGGCAGGGCAGGAGCAGAGATGGCAGGGTGATCAGCAGGCAGCAGGCAGGAGCAGAGACGGGGGGCGATCAGCAGGCAGGCAGGAGCAGAGATGGAGGGCGATCAGCAGGCAGGGCAGGAGCAGAGACGGAGGCAGATCAGCAGGCAGGGCAGGAGCAGAGACGGGGTGAGGCAGGCAGGGCGGAGCAGGCAGGGCAGGAGCAGAGCAGAGATGGAGGGCGATCAGCAGGCAGGCAGCAGAGACGGAGGGCGATCAGCAGGCAGGGCAGGAGCAGAGACGGAGAGCGATCAGCAGGCAGGGCAGGAGCAGAGATGGAGGCAGATCAGCAGGCAGCGCAGGAGCAGAGACGGAGGGCGATCAGCAGGCAGCGCAGGAGCAGAGACGGAGAGCGATCAGCAGGCAGGGCAGGAGCAGAGACGGAGGCAGATCAGCAGGCAGGGCAGGAGCAGAGACGGGGGCGATCAGCAGGCAGGGCAGGAGCAGAGACGGAGGGTGATCAGCAGGCAGCGCAGGAGCAGAGACGGAGGCGATCAGCAGGCAGGGCGGGAGCAGAGACGGAGGCGATCAGCAGGCAGGGCAGGAGCAGAGACGGAGGCGATCAGCAGGCAGGGCAGGAGCAGAGACGGAGGGCGATCAGCAGGCAGGGCAGGAGCAGAGACGGAGGGCGATCAGCAGGCAGGGCAGGAGCAGAGACGGAGGCGATCAGCAGGCAGGGCAGGAGCAGAGATGGAGCAGGCAGGGGCGGAGGGCGGATCAGCAGGCAGGGCAGGAGCAGAGGGCGCGATCAGCAGGCAGTGAGGAGCAGAGACGGGGGCGATCAGCAGGCAGGGCAGGAGCAGAGACGGAGGGCGATCAGCAGGCAGGGCGGGAGCAGAGACGGAGGGCATCAGCAGGCAGGGCAGGAGCAGAGACGCAGGGTGATCAGCAGGCAGGGTGGGAGCAGAGAAGGAGGGTGATCAGCAGGCAGGGTGGGAGCAGAGACAGAGAGCGATCAGCAGGCAGGGCGGGAGCAGAGATTGGGGGCGATCAGCAGGCAGGGCAGGAGCAGAGACGGAGGGCGATCAGCAGGCAGGGTGGGAGCAGAGACGGAGGGTGATCAGCAGGCAGGGCGGGAGCAGAGATGGAGGGTGATCAGCAGGCAGGGCGGGAGCAGAGATGGAGGGCGATCAGCAGGCAGGGCAGGAGCAGAGATGCAGGGTGATCAGCAGGCAGGGCGGGAGCAGAGATGGAGGGCGATCAGCAGGCAGGGCGGGAGCAGAGATGGAGGGCGATCAGCAGGCAGGGCGGGAGCAGAGATGGAGGGTGATCAGCAGGCAGGGCGGGAGCAGAGATGGAGGGTGATCAGCAGGCAGGGCGGGAGCAGAGATGGAGGGCGATCAGCAGGCAGGGGAGCAGAGAGACGCAGGGTGGGAGGCAGAGATGGAGGGCGATCAGCAGGCAGGGCGGAGCAGGAGGAGGGGTGAGAGGCAGGGCGCAGAGGGAGGTGATCAGCAGGCAGGGCGGGAGCAGAGATGGAGGGTGATCAGCAGGCAGGGCGGGAGCAGAGATGGAGGGTGATCAGCAGGCAGGGCGGGAGCAGAGATGGAGGGTGATCAGCAGGCAGGGCGGGAGCAGAGATGGAGGGTGATCAGCAGGCAGGGCGGGAGCAGAGACGGAGGGCGATCAGCAGGCAGGGCAGGAGCAGAGATGGAGGGTGACAGGAGAACAGGGTCCAGGACAGGGGTGGGACAGCAGGGGACAGGAATGAGGACACAGGGAAACACAAGCGGGGAAAAGGACACGGTGCGGAGAGAAGCAACGAGCACCAGGCTGGCACAAGACAATCTGGCAATAAACAAGAGAGAAGAGCAGGCTGGTATATACTGACACAACAGAAAGAAGAACAGGCTGGTATATACTGACACAACAGAAAGAGGAACAGGCTGGTATATACTGACACAACAGACACAAGAACAGGCTGGTATATACTGACACAACAGACACGCAGAGGATTGGGTGCAGGACTGACACACTGACAAGGCAAGAAGCAACAGTCGAGCGGAGTCAGAAACTAAAATGATTAGTCACATGGAGAAGCTGAAAAACTAAGTGAGACAAAACATAGATGCAACAAAAAAGCAAAAACCCAAACTAATGCGCAGACACACGGGACGTGTCACCAAATGGACATGATCTACTTTGGACTCAATCAAATGAAGCCATCTGCCAGAGTGGGATTTCATCGCTGAAATAGAAGATCATTTTTATGTCCCCAGTGCAATGGCCAGTTCTAGGTTCTAAAATGTGATTCTTTGATTTCCAGGCTCACATTATTTTTTACATATATAAAGAGCAGAAATTAATCAAATGCATGAGGTGGTAGAGAGGTTGCATGAGCTTGGAGAGAGCAGTTTTTGTCCTGTTGTGAAAAGTTCACCATCACTGTGGCTGCAGGCGTCAAGTCCTTCTCTCTTCCTCACAGTTTCATTTTATTTTCCTGAGAATGGTGAAGTGAATTTTGAGAAGTTTATTGGAGTGAGTTGTCTGAGCTTCGAGAGCAGGACCGCACCTGAAACTCTTCCCCTCCGCTCGTCTCCGATGAAAGTCTTGCAAAATTTCCTTGTTGAGAACATTGAGAAAATTGACTTTGGTAGCTATTAAAGCCGTTTTCCTATCCTTCCCTTGCGGTACGCGACAGCGTGACTTTAGTACTTTTAGCACCAGGCTCTTCAGTTATATACATTGGCTCAATAAAGACCCTTGTTAGCATTCAGGTTCTGTGGTGTGGCTCAGTAGCCAGCGAACAATGGGATTAGCACAGCAGCACTTCTCTGCATATCATATTTCAGAGGAATGGGGAGAGATCACAGAATTTCGATTGATGGTTGATCTGACGCTCAGTTTGTGCCTCTCACTGTGCCAGTCACAGCACACAAAAGAGCTAATGAAGGATAGCCAGCATAATTAAGATATAATTTCCCTGTTCCAGCCCCATCATTCCCTTTGTACAGCTCTCAATGCAATCACAGCTCGCCCAATTAAGCGTTTGATCCACTGTGTTAATTTAAAACGTCTTGGCCCATCCAAAATCTCACTTTTGCCATCATTACACACTTCCTCTCTGTTGAGAGGGGACTGAAGTGATCAATCACTGTCGGTTTGTGAGTACATGTTTGTGCGAAATTAGCCACAGCTGAGTATTTTGGGCATGCACTCAAAGTCATTTATTTAGTTATGTGAGAACTTTCTGCCAGGAGATATAGGACCCACTGTGACTCTTCCCTGTTCGATCAGTCGGACAGACTGTCAGTCATTGGCCTCCATCTTGTCTGTGTTTACAGTCAGTAGTGAGTAATTATCACCTCTCCCCAGCATTACTCTTAAAGACTGGAGTTTAAATTGATGAAATGGCCTCTTTGGTGTTTTATTCATTGCCATCTTTGTTTTCCAATGGTGTGTTTGAAACCTTTGTTCTGTTCCCTAAAGCTCTGTCTGTCGCGCAGAATATAATCACCTGCTAAACAAATATAGCACAAAAATAAGGGTGTGGGTAACCTTCCACTATAACATTAAAATCCAACTTGCCGATACCCGTGCTACGCACGGGCTATATGCGCGGGCATTGTTTTTCGATGCAATGTAGGCAGACTGGGTTTTTTTTAAACACGATACCAGCTGATTGAATTAGCCGGTTTTACTGCAAAAACGGCTTCAAAATGCAGATTTCACTTCATAACTAAGTTTGAAACCTGGCGCATCGTCTTTGTCACACAGCAAAACTTTTTCACACATTGGCCTTCTACATTGAATTAGTAAACTCACAACAATTGACTGATCATTAAAATGAACCATTTGTTGCGCTTTTTTCATAAGTGAAAATCACACATGTTGCCACGGATAAATTGATCATGCAACTTCATTCACTCAAGTAAAAATGTGTACAGAGCAGTTCTGATAGGATTTGAAAGCTTTTTACTGCTTAATTAACGAAGGGCCGGTCGCCCAGGGCAAATCTCTGTGGGCATTCATTTCAAAACATTTAAAAACATCTCCCAATCAGTTATTCAGAGATGAAACCCTCATGAAAGAAACTGGACCCATCCTCCCTGCGCTTTTAATGTGAGCAAAGATCACCTTCTAACAATATTAACGGAAACATGTGAAGGTGCCTAATCATGTGCAGTAAACTGATTCCATGTGGAATAACAGGCACTGTTTGGCTGTATGTTTTTGAGCCTTGTCCCCCTCCATCCATGATCTAACCGTCTGTTCCACTTCAGAGCCGAGAGATATGCTCCTCAGATGCTCCTCTGTGTAAGAGCTGCCTTTCTGACAGCTGCTTCTAAATTCAGTATTTGTACAACCTTACATATAAGGAGACATGTTGTCCCCTGTGTGAGACAGACGTCTCCTGTGTGTTCAGCCACCTTATAAAATATTTATTCAGCATTCCCAAGAGCGGGAAACTCCTATTTCATCCAAACTTTTACTTTTAAAATGTTTAACTGAACTCCCACGCAGACAGCTACTCCTAATATTTCACATGAATAGTGGACCATTTATCAAGTGCAGTAATGGAAGTGTAATAATACATTTCAAACACAAAACACATCAGTATCATTTAAATGTCATAGCATATGATCATGTACTAACTTGCTTATGTCATTCATATTCTCCTCATACTGTATATCCACAATCGTCCAGCAACTGACTGCATTTTTTTATCAAGTAAAGCATATTCTTTTCTGTTTTTATGACTGAATGTTTGTATGTTTGACCTGTATGGAAATTACATGAACTCCTTCAACAAATAAAGTCTCTATTTTATGAAACAGTCTTAACTTTAAACTGGTGCTTAACAAAGCAGTGATTGAAAACTGAGATAAACCAAATGATTGGCTTTCATTGCATTATTCTTTTATTTCCATTTTCCCTTAAGCAGGTTCAAAGTGAGAAAAAGCTTTTTTTCTTTTCTCATATTTCAGAACCATGTCACGTGCATCTTCTGTATCTGCTGGTTGCAGTGCTTCTCTGAAGCTACATCACACTTTATGAAATATTCAAACCCAGGACGCTATGACTTCATGGCCATAGTATTACATCAAAAGCAAAATATCTTGATCTTGTGCATCATTTAATATACATTTTCCTGTAATTCCACAGGACATATTTGGGATTGTTAGAGACCACGAGATCTCCACTAGAGTTTAAAATTGGCCTGAAGTTCCACAGGTTTGAAAACAACAGCTGCCTTTGAAAGACGCATATATGGGTCCATAAGTTTTATGGGGTTAAAAAAAAAAAAAAGAAATATACTGCCATCAGAATAGAACAAACCCTCAGGTTAGACCTCCTGGCATAAACTTTACTAAGGAGATATGTATCAAAAGCTAAGGCAGGACTGTTAAAATGCATAATAAATTAGTCTAGTGTCATGTTCTCCATTAGAAATTAGGGCATCACAGAAACTGGCACCAGTTTGGACCCAGCTGTGCACATAAATCAGAGTCAAGCCCAAAATTAACTGTATATTTTTGAGCCTTGTCTCCCTCTGTCCATAAATCTATTACTTTCACAAATTAAATCTGGCCAGAATTACAATTCAGACCAACTCAAATTCAGAACTGCAGATTTCTGCCATTTCAAAGCTGGTATATATTGCTGAACATGGCCATACAATTACTGTCCTCTCATTTAAGCAAAAAAAAAAAAAAAAAAAAAGCCACTAAATGGATGGATCTGGTTATTGGACCAGTCATGTTACATCTACAGCAAACAAAGTGTTGTTGGCGAGGAGAGTGGTCAATAGAACATGACAACAGCAGCAGCTAGTGAGGATGAAACCTCACTCTCCATTGGCTCCTGAGAAAACAATACTCTTTACTACGAATTGTGGGTCAATGTTACTCTTGGTTACACAACCCAATGACAAATTAACTCATTTGGCGCCACACTTTCAATGGTCCAGCAGGCCATTGTTATGCACTGAATACATGTGGGAAATGTAAACACAAGAACATTCTGAGCGACCACGAGCGTAGTGATGAAATTGCAGTGCCATTTGGCATAGATAGGTGGTACTGAAATTCTGGCAAATAGTATAACGCCAAGCGCCATTAACGTAGATTCACGTCAAAGACGTAGATCAACGTCAATGGCACCAAATGAGTTAAGGACAATACTTTTTCAGTTGGGTTACTTTGAAAAGTCAGTCATTGTAGCACACAAGTTATATATTTAAAAGATAAAAGTTGAAATATTGACACCAAATATTTCAACAACATAAAGATTGAGACAACAAAAATGAAGCAAGCAAATGTAGAAACTTTGAAAAAAGCTTGTTGGATATTTAGACATCCTTTTGGAGAGTGGAGCTAATCTTTACCATCATCTTTTCACGAAGCAATACATTGAAATGATAGCAGTTTGTAAAAAGAGCTTAACAGGAATTTCTCTAATTAGTGAATAGCATGACACACAGTGCAATGCGCTTGGCTCCCGGCTTGATTTTATATTACTGCAGCGATAAGGAGCATTTGAGACCAGCAAAGACCAGTTGTTCCCAGCCCCTCAAAATTCGCACCCAGCATGATGCTGGATTATTAAATGATGCTATCAGTCGCAACGCAAAATTATACAGACAAGAACAGAGATGAAGACATTTGTTACATTTGTTAGAAGTCAGATATAAGGCTGAAAGTTATTCCACCATCATAAAACACTCATAAAAATGACAATTTTGTCATTAGTCAGGGCACTGTAAATTGGGTTACGGCAAAAATAAATAAATAAATAAAAGTGTGACAATTGTTTTTGTCTGCTGAAAGCTAATTTGCAGCTGGCAAGGTTCTCAGCTTAACATACAGTTATTATTATAATTATTATTGGAATAAAAGCAGATCTCATGATGATGGTATTTAACTAAGAAATCCAGTGACAAGTCCTCTTCGATTTCCAGGACCTTCTTAAAAATCCTTGCCGACTTGAGTAACACAGATGTTTGAAGCTGTTCAGGTTTATGTACATGTACCTTGCTCTCAAATGACCCGCTGCTACTCTGCATTGTGTTCTTGAGATTATTCTGGCGGGCGGTTGTCCGCAGAGGAAATGTACATGGAGACGAAAGAGTTCGGAAATGGTGGCGAGATATTTTAATTTTCCAGCACCCCATCTATAAGATTGATAGCACACATTCATAGTCCTTAATCAGAACATTTACATGCTACTGCAACAAATGCTAATGCATTCCAATGGCTATGACCATAGCACATCTCATTACTACCCATATTCCACTTGGTAGTTTATAGAGAAACAAAAGTGCTGGTTATGCAAATTATCTAGCATTCAACAGTTTAACAGTTTAACATTCAGTATGGCTCATAAGAACGGACTTCAGTGTGGTATTAGCTTATAAATCTTATGTTCTTTCCAGCAACAAAATAACATGACTTACCTATAAGATTGATATTGCACATTAAAGATAAAATGGCGTACCAAGCTAGACACGCATCAACCTTATGGTATATCAGAACGTACAAAAAACATTAAAATAACAAAACTCTAATCAATAAAATGGCTGCAGCGCCGCCTAGTGGCGCAGCACAAACACTGCCTTACATCCACATGATTATTATTATTATTATTATCATCATCATTATTGTAGCTTTGCAGTTGAGTTATAGCTACATTGAGTGAATATTGTCATTAAATGATCGTAACTGCACACACAGTTACAGTATTAAGGCTCCTGTTGTAGTCCTCAGTAAAATGCAGGACACAGTTAATGGAGGTTGGAGCTGAGAGGCGCTTTGTGTGTGTCAGCAGATCTGACTGTCGTACCATGCTGAAATAGCATGAGATTAATAGCGGATTTGGCAGCATCCTTTGTCTCGTCTCCCAGCTATAATGGGACAGGGAGCTGAGTCCTGGGCAAACATCCCATAATTCAATTTCCTGCCTTTACAGACTAAATGTTCAATAAGGAAAAAGCCAGAATCTAATTTATATGGTAACAGGATTCATGTATTATGTAGCATATCAATAGGGGGGTTCTGGTCAATTATTGGACTACCTGGAGTGACTGTGGGTGAGCTACATAGAAAGACGGCCCAATAGTGCCCTTGCTGATAGAAAAGAAATGAAAATAAAAGGAAACAGAGCCGGCTTCTTCCTTATTTAGGTTAATTTACAATCCGAGACCAAAAGCAGATTACTGACTCCATTTTTCCTGAAAGATAGTAAACACCCTATGATAGAGGCGACTGTCTGTTATTGATGAAAAATATTCCAGCATCACCATTACGGTTTATCTCCCATTCTTACACTGTTGCTCATTGCTGCAAATGCGGTGACAAGTACCATTAATGCCCACTTTTGTCTGGACATTATTTGTGTTGAATGTTTAAAGTGACAGCAGGATAATGTCAATAGAAGTTTCTGCATCCACATATCACCGTGAGGGATTCCTTTAGGGGTAATTTACTGCTTAATTATATCATTAAACTTCGTTATATGAAATCATTAAGCGACACAGCATGCTTAAGTGCTCAAGTGTTAGTGTCTGATAATATAGCACTCGCACCGCATTCACATTTGCATTTAGTTAGCAATATTTCATTTAATGACTGCCGAAAAAGTCTATTATTTCATGGAATGATTGTACAGGGAGTATGAAAAACACATTAAGCATTTATAATTTACATAATTCAAATATTTTTAATTATTTAATAGAGAGTGCAGCACTTCAGAGCCAGGGGTGTCGAGATGGATTTTGGAGCACCGTGAAAATGATTTACATTCCACCCCGACACCTCTGGCCATCCCGGAACAACAAACTGTTTGTTTATTATTTAATTTTACTTTAATTCATATCAGTGGCGGCTGGTGAACTGGCTTTGGGGAGGCTCAAAACAATCCCTTAAAATTAATGATTGGTCACGACCTGTTTTCAATCATTCATTTAAATCACCATTACAGAAACTCTGAAAACTCTCAACATTATCAGGTGTGGCCAGTTTTCACTTATAACGCATACCTGTCAACTCTCACGCATTCGGTGTAAGTTTTAGTGGCATATTTGCATTCCTCTGCTGTAGTCAGCAATTATTCAATCAATGCATATGTAAGAAATTCTCTAACGGAATTGAAGTCCTTGTGCACTGGAGGGGTTGGAAGCAATTGAATTGCATTAAGACATTTCAAATGATCTTATTTCATTAAAACGATCATGAAACACATGCAGAGCTTCCAATCCCTGAATAAAGAAAAGCGTGAGAAGTCTGGAGTCGTAATCGGTATGCGTTATAAATGAAAACTGGCCACACCTGATAATGTTGAGAGTTATCGGAGTTTCTGTAATGGTAATTTAAATGAATGATTGAAAACAGGTGGTGACCAATCATTAATTTTAAGGGATTTTTTGAGCCTCCCCTACCGCCAGTTCACCAGCCGCCATTGATTCATATAAAAGAAAATACAAAAATGTGGAGCGACACGAAGCTGCAGCAGTTAGCACTTTCCCCTCTTAGTAAATACAGTAAATCCTGGCTGTTAAGCGGGCCTGGGGCCTTTGTGTAGAGCTGGAAATGACCAGTCATCCGAATGGGTTTCCTCTGGGCTCCCTGGTCTCCTCCCACAGTCTAAACACACACACGCCATGCTGAGCGGAAAGTTTGAATTACCTTCGACACGATTAAGTCAGAGTGCGTGCGTTAGTGACTCCACCCTGCAATGCAAATGTCAAACTGTTCAGGGTGTTTTCCTGTCTGTCCCAGTGCTGAGATGCTCCAGCCCAACAACCCCCTGACCTCCCCTTTATCAAACAGCGTGGATGGAGAGGACAGAAGAATTTCAGTGCATAACGTTACATTTTTGTGAACTCACTACTACAAGGAACAAACAAATCAGACCAATATTTGTTAGTTAAAGGTCCCCTATCATGTTACCAGGTGCACAGCCAATTTCAAAATCGATTCCTTTGTGACATCACATGGGGAAGTGACTGCCTTGAGGCAAGAGGACTGATCAAGCTCAGACGACCACTTCCTCAGTTCCTTCATTATTCTGGGTGACTCCTTCCCTTGTGATGTCAAGGAGGAACAGAGTTTGAAATGGCTGGTCATGGCTAACTGGCTGTGCACCAAGTGAAATGATCAGGGAGATTCATTGTTCCAGATTTTAGCTGTAGAAGTAAAAGTGTCTGTTACACTGTGCAAAAGTTTTTGTTTGGAAAACATGCTAATGGGATTAGGTAACTGTGGTCAGCATGAGGGAGTGCAATTAAAATAGAAAATGTCTTTGTCAAATAACACTAACTCATTAGCAGATTCATCACACCTAATTCAGGTGAGTATTGGAATTGATGAATGCCTTGTTTTGTTATTAAGCCTTCGAGCCCTTGTGCCATTCTCGGGATAATGACACTGCAATAAACAAATGAATGATGCTCAGATTAATTGAAAAATTACCCAGGAGGCATGTAATTGTACTTTGATGTTAAATTAAATTCAAAATATAGCAGTACATTCGCTTTCAAATAATAAGCATCATCTGAAAACTATTTATTTACTTTGTTCCGGTCAAGTGATTTGTGCATTACAGGAAAATCTTTCATTAGGAGTATGATTAATTAAAACAGACAGTATGAGGTAATTGCTTTCCCTAAGTGGCCTTTCAGCTCAAACTGTGGCTGGGTTTTTTTTCTTTTTTTTTTTTTTACTGTGGGCAGTTAAACCTCTATGAGTCTTATTTTCATTACTAATAGAGGTACACAGTAGTCTGGGGCCATTTAGTGGCTGTTTTGGTAAGCAACCGGAACCAGGGCGAGAGAGACAGGATCCGGAATTCGATGGATGCGACAAGCTAATAAAAATGCGGTGAAACTTTTTAATTTAAAGAATATAATTTTGTACTTCCATGTTTAAATGAATAAAATGTTTCAAAACCAGAGACGGAAATCGATGGTGCGCCAGAATTTAAAGTTTTAGTTTGGTGAACACTTTTACTGTGGTGAATTTGGTGAATTCCGGATCTGCACTCTAGTCTGGAACCAGAATACAGACAAAATTCAGAGTGAATGGAAACCAGGCTCTTCTCCCCTGTATGAAGAGCCTGGTGACACGAAGCTAGGTATACAGTGAAGTTTAAGGGGTGAAATCACCTGCATGTCTTAACCTGCGTACAAGTTTGCCTGCATCATAAGTTTCCATCGCCTCTCTGGTTGGTAGATGGATAGAAAAGCACAAACAAATAACATTCCCCCGTGATCAAGGTAACAGAAACTGCATGCTGATGACCAGGGGCAGATGCTGAGCCGAGTTAGCAGATCACAGTATTACACCACCGGCAGAGTTTGTGGCTTTTCAAGCACAGCCTGACTGTGGGAAAACATTTAAAAAATAAATTATTTCCAAAAATGGACTCTTTAATTCTCAGAACTGGGACATTTAGTCTCAGCACCGTGCAAAGGTGAAGATACCATTTTGTGTCCCCATTTCCCAGCAGTCAGTGCTGCTGCAACACTAATGCCAGACTGCGCCCCGGCGATGTACTGACATCCCAACAACCGCAAGGGACCTCACTTTTCCAGGAAGACTCAAGATTAAAGAGGCAGTTTTAAACGTATCCTTGAAATAAACACGGTTGCATGCAGAGGACAGATAATTGGTCGGGCTGGGGAGGAGGGAGGAGCCAATGAGTCAGGGTTAATAACTACCTTCTTAAAACAGCCCCACCGACCTGCCACTGAATTTCACTCAGACGACAGAATTATTTAACTTTCTGTGAGAAAATAACAACGCATGTTCAGGGATGGAGCAGTTTGGCATAAGACCTGACATTAGTCACATGGTTGTCTGGCACCATAAAATTGCACATAAAAGAATCACGCTATGAAAGCCTGTAGTTTGGTTTCACTCAATTTTCAATCACCTGCATTGTTCAGCACCAAAGTAATTATGTGGCAAAAGGTCATTAGCGATGCTCAACATGTTTCTCGGAGCGAATTACGCAACACATTTGGGGAAAAAATAAGATGTACTGGGACACAGGAGAGCCAGCAATAAAAACTAGCAATTCTTTTGTCTGTTATTTACTGAACTGAAATGTATTCATCGCCTTATTTTAATACAACAGCCATATTTTAAAATATATTTTACGTAACGCAGTCGACTGAAAATTTTAACGGAATGTTTAGCCTGTTCTGGAACTGAATTAACAGCTTGACCAAAGTATGAGGTCATAATGGGTGGGCGGCATCTGACCAACAATTAACTTTTTCATGCAACGTTCTCCATCTCCTGAATGAGTGTTTCTATATTTGCTTTCATGTTTTACTTTGTTTCATGTGTCTATCCACACAGTGGGCGTGAGACATGCTGTTTTCCAGTTTTTTGTCCGTGCATCACATCATCCATCATAAATATCTTACCTGTGCTTATAGCTACTGAAGGAGGGGAGAGAATTTCACCAAGTCAGACATGATAACTCCCAAGAGGCAGCTGAACTGATTAGGTTTTGGAATTCATCAGGTCAAAGGTCAAGGTCACGAGATTAATTGTACGTGGGGGCTGGAGATCAACTTTTAGGGCGTTTGAAGCTATGGCAGATGGATGCAAAGCAACAGCGCTTTTGTGCCTTGTGTTGTTATGCTCTGCACTGCACTGTCACCAAACCCATCTTAGCTGGTTGTTTTCACACCCAAAGCATGGCTCAAAAAATGTGTGGAAAAAAGGATTTGGCATGCAGTGTTCAGGTTATGACCGATAGAATGAATCACTCTTGACAACATTCTTTAACTAGAGAGGTTGTTGTGTTATATTAAGCTCTCGCTCAGTAGCACACAGGTAATAATACTCCTTCCAGCGCGTGTGCCTCTCCATACTGTCCGGTATAAACACACACACATATAATAGTACCTGCAGTACATTCATTCACATGACATGCAGTGTCTGACTGGACTCGCTGGCTGAATATGGCAGTGGTGTGGGACACTTGCATGTTTTAAAAAGCACCATGAATGCTGAAAGGTATGTAAAGGTTTTAGAGCAACATATGTTCCCCTCCAGTTGACATCTATTCCAGGGAAGGCCTTGTGTATTTCAGCAGGACAATGCAAAACCACATACTGCAGCTATTACAACAGTATGGCTTCATAGTAGAAGAGGCTGTGTGCTGAACTGGCCTGCCTGCAGTCCTGATCTTTCAACGATTAAGAACATTTGGCGCATAATTAAACAAAAAGTCCGTCAAAGGAGACCCAAAACTCTCCAGCAGCTGGAAGCCTGTATTAAACAAGAGTGGGATCAAATTCCAATGGCTAAACTCAAGAAACTTGTCTCCTCAATGCCCAGACGCCTCCACACTGTGTTAAAAAGAAAAGGGGATGCTACACCATGGTAAACAGGCCCCTGTCCCAACTTTTTTGAGACCTGTAGCAGCCATCAAATTTGAAATGAGCTCATTTTGTGGATAAAATAGTAAAATTTTTCAGTTTCAACATTTGCTATCTTATCTCTGTTCTATTGTGAATAAAATACTGGCCGGTGTGATTTGAAAGTCATTGTGTTTTGATTTTATTCACAATTTACACGTTGCCCCAACTATTTTGGAATTGGGGTTGAAGATTACAGCTGTGCAGTAAAAAAAAAGGTTTAATAGCTAATAATAGGGTTTAAGTCGGATAAAATATGTTGTCTTATCCTTTCTAGTAGCCACTCTTGGTCAATCAAGTGCAAAATTTTCTATTTTGATTCATGCGCACATGGCATTTTAACATATGAAAAGACACATTTCATACGTAGTGTTTTCTGACGGTCCACATTCAGAAGGTTTAAGGCCTGTGTAAGTGAAGGCTGGTCCAGGTGAGGCCCCTGCTGTAGGCCGTGCTGTTTAATTTAAGCACTCTAACACCTGCTGGGACAGACGGTTATCGACAGGTGAGCCTCGGAAGAAGCCTGGAACACACTCATGCATACACTGGACGAGGATAATGCTGATGAATGTGTTCAACCCCTTTGCTGACACAGAAAACACAAGGCTTTTTTGTATCACAGTCTGTGCAGGAACTAGAGAAGGCATACTGCCACAGTGAGCATAAATTGCCATATTTATTTTCATTTATTATTTGGGGGGCAGTTCACACGCTTCTATTTTTAAGCCTTTTTACAATTCTGTAGGTTGGAAGATGGAATTAAAGATGGAGTTCACAGCTCAGAATGGGTAAGAGTAGTAGTGTGGGTGTGTGTGTGTGTGTGTGTGTGTGTGTTTTTTTTGGGGGGGGGGTTGTTTCCAATTGGGGACCTTTTCTCGTATAAACACTGGCCATTTTGGGACCAGCAGTCCTTATTCGGTCTTAATGTGGCAAAACGTCATTTCTGAGGTCCTGGTTACGTTTAGGGGTCAGGACTCGCTTGTATTAAACGTTAATGATTCATTAACTTGTCATTAAACCGCTATCAACTAACGCGCCATTAAAATCTGTTGTATGAACCTTTTAATGTGTTGTTGTTGTCTTTAACATTTCATTACTTTAATGAAGCTCGGGGGCTTCATTAACCAGTCATTAGAGCAAAAACATGGCAGCCAATATCTTGTTTGCTTAGCTTTCTAGAGAGTAATAGAAAAGTAAATGAAGTTGCTATTTTTATATATAAGAAATGTTGCCTATGTTTTCATATTGTTTGATTCACTTGTATGAATGCCACAGTACCACAGTAACGGTATTCCATCATTTTGTCAAACTTATGAATTTGGCAAGGTAATAGCAAAGTTTAGAGATTTCAACATTACCTCATCAACTTATATATCAACATTTACTAACTTTGATGTTGAAATTGTGGCAAATTTACATGAAAACAGACAAAAGGAAGTTCAAAGTGCTTGTTTATGATTAGAAATTATGGGTCATTAAATGGGAGAGTCCCTCTTTTACTGGTAGGTTAATGAAAGGACTGTTATCAAAGCTAAATTAGTTAATGACATGCTGATAAACATTGTGCACAAGCAGTTTTAATGTAATCATTAACTAATGTGACATTAAGGATTTCATGAGTTATTAAGGTTTAAAAGCACATTAGTTAATGTGTCCTTGATACAGGCGGTCCAGGTGTGAATTGAGGTCAGGTGACCGCTAGGGGTAGGCCTGATTTGGATATGGTTAGGGTAAGGCTCTTCACAATGAATGAAAGTCCATGCAAATGACCTTATTATGGTAGCTGTGCTAAATCTCAAGACCACACAATATACTGCACTGCATGCCCAATCACATTACTACGTTTGATTAATGCATTATGCATTACTATTATTCCAAAAATATAGTACTGCTGTGTTTTATGCAAAGCTAACATTGAAATTTAATGCAAATGGAAAATACCCAAACATTACACAGCAAAATCATGAGAGTCAAAACTCTAGTGTTAGGACAATTTAGAGTTAAGTGTTAAATCAATTTTGTGCATATCTGGATTTCTAGCAACCTGCAAGATCACAAGGGTCCCCAATCAAAACCTCATCCTTCAGGTGAGCACAGTTGGAGTGCATATTTATTTACCCTCAAGTTTTCCGCGATGCCAGCGTAACAGTGTAAAGTTGGAATGTGTTTAAAGTTGCCGTGGAATATGTTTCAGTCGTGAATAAGTCCTGTATTCTGCCAACAACACCAGTGATGCTGTTCAGATATTCCCAGCAGGTGATGCTAGTAAGTTTACACATGAAGATTGATTTTGTTCATTTCAAAACGGATTGAGTTCATTTTTTGTTGACCAGTTGATGTTACCATTTTTAGGCATTGTCTAATTTTCTTTTTACTTCATTGACTGTTAGACCCCTGTTCAGTAAAATCGCAGCGGTAATGGTTAATGGCAAGGTCTTCCCTGTGTGGCAAAATACTTGATCACTATTCAGTTAACCTTGAAAATACATGAGATGACCTGGAAGCTGTTGTAAAGAGACAGTTCTGTGTTTTTCAGTGTGTTTGTTTGACAGGATTCAGAGGTACCGCAGTCATCACAAGAAGTGTGAAGAGCAGTACGTAAAATCATAACAGAATCTCAAAGAGCTGAAAATTGGAACTGATCCTGACGGACTGGACAGCATATCAGGTGACATTTGCTCACGTGCACAAGCGCATGAAATGTTAAAATGGCGGAATGAATGAATTTCCAAGAGACGGCCTGTGTTGGAAGAGAGCTCCTTATTCAAAATGTGAAACTGTTCACTGGAGCAGTCTGAGACTGTACAGCGAGGCGTCCCAGAACAGTAATTGGCATCCAGCAATGAAATGAGAAAATCCCTGTCCATTCCTCTGTCTGAATCCATTTTTCTCCTCAAATGGAGGCCCAGACAGTCTGAAACTGCACACGGGCATTGAGCAGTGGCTTAGGCAGAGACTGACTAAGCTGATTTTTCCATAACCCCAATTTTGAGCTGTTTACACGTAAATTTAAGGTGTTTTCAAGCATTTCTGGCAATTTTGCATGTTGTTGTGGCACGTGCTTCCCAGCGTGTGAAGTATTTTGATCATAAACAATCTCTCTCATGGTCGACAGATTCATAAAAGTTGCATAATGGACTCCCCAGACGGAAGCACAATGATGAAGTATATTTAGGAGATAAACCTACAGTTTTTTTTGAACACGAGTTATTTATCGTAGGATAGATACCTGGAAGCGCGAGGTTTCAAATGTAAATTTCCAGGTATCTAGCCCACGATAAATACCGAGTGCTTGAAAAAAACTGTAGGTTTATCTCCATTCTACCATGGGAATGTCAGACACCAAAGTGGTCACCTTTTTTGGACACTGAATTTAATAGCCTACGTTTTTATTGAAGCGGCTCAATAATCAAGCGAGAGCTCTTCACGCAGCACGTGGTCTTGACCCAGTGCGAGGTAGTTTACCGGTGAATAGATACCTGGTGTTAAACAATCAAAATGCAGAATTCGCTGGCGTGAATGGTAGAATCCAGAACTCAGTGTAATGTCCAAACCTCTCAAAGCAATGCTCGGACACACTGAGGTATTTTGAGGTGCACTCCATCTTGCACACTGGAGTTTGTCACATGATACCATATCAGCCATCCCTGTCCATCTACCTTCTTCACAAGAGGGTCAGTTAGTTTCAGACATTATCCATTTCTGTCTTTTAGAAACAGCTACTGTTAGACCCAAGAGAAATTATACTCAATCATATTAAAGACGGAGGTAAATTAACGTGCTCTTAGTTTGCTTGATGAACAAGTGCTGAACTTTCATGGGTTTTTTTTTCCCTGACAAATAAATTAAGAATGCTGGCTCACCTGATAATTGTGTGCTTGCTTCAGCAGAAGCAGCAGCACACTCCATTCTCTTACTACTTCTTCTTCTTATTATTTTTTATTCTTCTGCCTAAATTTGGCTGACTAACTCCTCCTTCACCGTTTAAGCTATTGATTCCATTCAAACTTTAAAAAATTCAGCTTGTTCTTAATTACTTTGCATCCGTACAGATTTTTTATTTTCTTTTTAGTTTTTGAGATATTTAATTTTAAAAGTCATTTTTTGGGGTCCTATTAAATCACTTGAACTTGACAAAGATCACACGTTGATCGAAACGTTGTTTGTTTTAATGATAAAGGTCTAATACGGAATACTGGTGTGCGGGTTTTATATATGTTTTTTCTATTGTCATTTTTGATTAGCCCAGCACCCATGGCGATGTGCGTATAGCGAAAACCCACCTATTAAATCAAGCCATTTTTGTGCTGATTCAGTAGATTCAGCTATTTTCTACTATTTTTTTACTCTGTCATACTTTTAGCTAGAAATGTCATACAAACTGCAAAATGTTAAGCTTGTATAATTTCTTCTCTGTTCAAATTTTTCGTAACTTCTATAATTTTTTTATTATTAAAAAATGATACTGGTGCATGGTGCATGATACTCCCGTTTTCGAAGGAGCATAGTAACTAAGTACATGTACTTCGTCACAGTGCAGTAGTTTTTTTTTTTTTTTTTTTAGGATTTGTACTTTACTTAAGATTTTTTAAAAAACTGAGACTTTTACTTTTACTCTACTAGCTACATTTAAAAGATAAAAAGTATACTTTAACCTCCTTACTTTCACACTGGCGACCTAGTTACTCGTTTCAAATTAAAATATGAATATAATTAATCATTTACGGGTTATCTGGATTTGGCGTGTTCGAGGAGAACAACGGTGCTCGGCTGGGTGTCTTGGTGCTGATGCGTCCGCCAGTGGACGCGGAGCTGCAAATTTATGTATGCAGTTACAATATTCCATCACTAGATGGCACACCCGGATCAGTTAGTGAATATTCAAGCAAGCCGAGCTGGAACACAGTAAAAAAAAATTAGTGACAATCATGCTCATTGCGTGAGACTTGAGAGCCCTGCAACAGGTGTTAACGATATCTTGCAGCTTGCTATTATTAGCTGTCTAGCTAGCGAAGACAGTGTACAGAAATGAACAGACAGCTGCAAATAGTAGCATTTCACTACTTGGCGAGGTCAGTGTTGTACAGTTTGGGACTGGCGAGACTGACAGTGAGCTGTAAGCATTCAACAGCTCCGGCAGTCTGTCAATAGCTGTGTTTCCATCCACCTATTTTAATGCGCATTTTGCGCTTAAAAAAACCTGAGTGGAAACGGCCAAAATGTGTATCAACTCGAAATATCGCATCAATTTTTTTTTGTGCAAGGAGGGGGTGAAAAATTTTCCGAATTGATAAAAATAAATGCTAATGTGGCCGGCCAAGTTTGCTCTGCCATAAAGCTAATTTCTCAGCAGTGGTGGGCGGTGGACGGAAAACTAAGGGGGGGCGAAAAACATCCCTTGAAACGGATGAGATTAGTGACCCAATTTCAATCATTGTTCTTGGTCAACATGTTAGTTTCCCTTATAATGAAATGTTTAGGCGAGTGAATAATAAATTCTATAAAATGTTTAATTCACATGCCTTAATAGGCAACTCTTCACAAAAAAACCACTGTGGATTTTCGGCGTAAAATTTTGTCACATCCGAAGCAAGTCGCCAAAACTGTGCGTAATGATTGTTTAATTGAAAAAGATTGAAATGCGCTCTTTTTTGCGTTCAACTGGTGCGTTTGATTTCTCGTCTTAACGAAGACAATTAGCTACACTTGAGAGGGTGTAATGCTGTGCTAGTGTGACACAGGCGATTCCACAGTGACTCTGTAATGCAGTGCTAGTGTGACGCAGGCAATTCCACAGTGACAGTGTAATGCAGTGCTAGTGTGACACAGGCGATTCCACAGTGACAGTGTAATGCAGTGCTAGTGTGATGCAGGCGATTTCACAGTGACAGTGTAATGCTGTGCTAGTGTGATGCAGGCGATTCCACAGTGACAGTGTAATGCTGTGCTAGTGTGGTGCAGGCGATTCCACAGTGACAGTGTAATGCTGTGCTAGTGTGACGCAGGCGATTCCACAGTGACAGTGTAATGCTGTGCTAGTGTGATGCAGGCAATTCCACAGTGACAGTGTAATGTTGTGCTAGTGTGATGCAGGCGATTCCACAGTGACAGTGTAATGCAGTGCTAGTGTGGCGCAGGCGATTCCACAGTGACAGTGTAATGCAGTGCTAGTGTGACGCAGGCGATTCCACAGTGACAGTGTAATGCTGTGCTAGTGTGATGCAGGTGATTCCACAGTGACAGTGTAATGCAGTGCTAGTGTGACGCAGGCGATTCCACAGTGACAGTGTAATGCAGTGCTAGTGTGATGCAGGTGATTCCACAGTGACAGTGTAATGCAGTGCTAGTGTGATGCAGGTGATTCCACAGTGACAGTGTAATGCAGTGCTAGTGTGATGCAGGCAATTGCACAGTGACAGTGTAATGTTGTGCTAGTGTGAGGCAGGCGATTCCACAGTGACAGTGTAATGCAGTGCTAGTGTGATGCAGGCAATTCCACAGTGACAGTGTAATGCAGTGCTAGTGTGACACAGGCGATTCCACAGTGACAGTGTAATGCAGTGTTAGTGTGACGCAGGCGATTCCACAAAGACAGTGTAATGCTGTGCTAGTGTGACGCAGGCGATTCCACAGTGACAGTGTAATGCTGTGCTAGTGTGATGCAGGCGATTCCACAGTGACAGTGTAATGCAGTGCTAGTGTGATGCAGGCGATTCCACAGTGACAGTGTAATGCTGTGTTAGTGTGACGCAGGTGATTCCACAGTGACAGTGTAATGCAGTGCTAGTGTGATGCAGGCGATTCCACAGTGACAGTGTAATGCTGTGCTAGTGTGGCGCAGGCGATTCCACAGTGACAGTGTAATGCTGTGCTAGTGTGGTGCAGGCGATTCCACAGTGACAGTGTAATGCAGTGCTAGTGTGATGCAGGTGATTCCACAGTGACAGTGTAATGCTGTGCTAGTGTGACGCAGGTGATTCCACAGTGACAGTGTAATGCTGTGCTAGTGTGATGCAGGCGATTCCACAGTGACAGTGTAATGCTGTGCTAGTGTGGTGCAGGCAACCCACAGTGACAGTGTATTGCTGTGCTAGTGTGACGCAAGTGATTCTACAGTGACAGTGTAATGCTGTGCTAGTGTGACGCAGGTGATTCCACAGTGACAGTGTAATGCTGTGCTAGTGTGATGCAGGCGATTCCACAGTGACAGTGTAATGCTGTGCTAGTGTGGTGCAGGCAACCCACAGTGACAGTGTATTGCTGTGCTAGTGTGACGCAAGTGATTCTACAGTGACAGTGTATTCTGTGCTACAGTGACAATGCAGTGCTATTGATGCTGTGTGACAGTGTATTGTGTGATGCAGGTGATTCCACAGTGACAGTGTAATGCTGTGCTAGTGTGGCGCAGGTGATTCCACAGTGACAGTGTAATGCAGTGCTAGTGTGGCGCAGGCGATTCCACAGTGACAGTGTAATGCTGTGTGAGTGTGGCGCAGGTGATTCCACAGTGACAGTGTAATGCAGTGCTAGTGTGACAGTGACAGCGGGATCACCCAGGAATCCTGTAGATCTTTCCAGAATGTTGCTAGTCTTTATAAATGCTATGATTTTGGTCAGTGGAGGCAGAGTTTTTGTTTTGGCAACAGAGTTACATAGTGGCATTGGGGTGTTATTATAAGATTAAACAGTGGATTATTTGTAGAAGTTTTTTTTTTAATCAGCGAAGAATAAATTTGTTTAAGTTGTCATTGCTGGTTTTCTTTGTAGTGATTTTCAAGTCATAAGAAATTGGACGTTCCACCAAGATAAACCATTCATTGGATCAACCACTGGATTCACCAAAGATTTAAGCTGATCTATCATTTTTTTTAAATCTTGTGACTATTTGAAAAGCCAGCAATCATGACTTTTGATGTTGAAAGTTTTTTGAAAACTCCCACCCAGGAATCAATTGTGCTAGCAAAGAAGAAGGACTTGCTGCAAATAGCCTCAACCCTTGGATTATCTGATGTGAAATCATCAATGAAGAAACAAGAAATATTCACCATTTTGGTGCAACATTTCATCGATGAAGATATCTTTGGGGAAGAAGCAGCAGAATTGATTAAAGATGTGGAAGTGTCTGCAACAGAGCTGCAAAGACTTGAATTTCAGCTACGCCTGAAAGAACTGGAAGAAAGAAGGTTGGAGAGAGAACTGGAAGAAAGAAGGATGCACTTGCAGTACGAATTGGAAATAAAGAAAATAGTAGCAGGTACTGTTACAAAATCTTGTGGACTTTCTGATCATTTTGATGTGGTTAAACACATCAGACTTGTTCCTCCATTCCTAGAAAATGATGTAGACCAATACTTTACCCATTTTGAGAAAACTGCTGAAAATTTGAAATGGCCAAAAGAGCATTGGACAATGATGTTACAAAGTGTTCTCACTGGTAAAGCTAGGAAAATCTATAACCAGTTATCTGTACAACAGTGTTCTGATTATGATTTTGTCAAATCTGCCGTTCTGAAGGGTTATGAATTGGTTAATGCTGTGCTATTGTGATGCAGGCAATTGCACAGTGACAGTGTAATGCAGTGTTAGTTTGGCGCAGACGATTCCACAGTGACAGTGTAATGCAGTGTTAGTGTGGCGCAGGCAATTCCACAGTGACAGTGTAATGCAGTGTTAGTGTGGCGCAGACGATTCCACAGTGACAGTGTACTGCAAAGCTAGTGTGACGCAGGGGATTCCACAGTCACAGTGCTGATGCCCCTTTTCCCGGCTGAACCCCCGACCCTGAATTGCTCTGTGCACGTCGCTCAGTGCGGGCCTGGGTACGGACTCCAGTGACACACTGTCCCCCTGCAGAAACCCAGGACTAAAAAGTTTATTTATCTGTCCATCCAAGTACTGATGCTCTCCTCCATGATTTCTTTACCATCTAGTCGTTTTCTCGCTTGTTACTTTCACGTAGTGGAAGTTTGCATCTGGCGTCACAGAGGACACAAGACCGTTGAAATCTGATTTGAGCAGCCAGAGCCCAGACTGAGACACGTCTTCAGAAACACGATTTGATTCGCAATTCAGTCCCCCTCCTGATGCATCTGGGATTGACTGTACAGAGATCAGATTTCATGGGTTTTTCAGCTGTCCAGATTTCATAAAATCAACTATCACTCTCCTGCAGTCCAAATCTGGATACGCCATCAATCGGATTTGGGCTGTCAGTCTGTCATCGCCTGGAAGGAGGAAATTATTCACAGGCTTTTGGGCGACCCCACCATCCCAAACATACAGATAAGTGCTGATGTTTCCAAGAAACTGATAATTTCTTAATTTATATTTTTATTGATCCTGCAGGCATACCCTGTTCACAACCAGGATTGCTGGGCATCGGTTAAATGATCACATCGCCTACTTACTAAACTCAGTTTTTAATATGATAAGTTTGTCTGATGAAGGTTTGAGTACCGAAACGTCACAATAAAACTTTTGCTATTTGCAAGTTAGACAGTGTGCGGGACTCCTTTGTTTCCTTTGAACTGTTCATCCTACTCCGACGCACCTGTCGTTTGAAATAGATGTGCAAAGTGTCCCCTTGTTTGTGCAATATGATAAGTTTAAAATATTTTGAATACGACTGATGGAAATACTGCTGTATCATGAGATTTACTCTCCATGGCATGTGTCACGAGTGTATCAGACATAATGTTTGAAGAGGGTAAGCAATCCCTGCAGACAAGTTTTTTACTTAAAAATGGCTAACCATTCCATTTTCAAATGGAGTTAAATTAAAGCCGAATGTGCATTATTCTGACTTTAATTTTTCCTTTAATCTCAAATACAAATTCTCCAAGTGTATGGCAAAAATCTGTTCCTCTCAGCTCCCCGATCAATGGAGGGCACTGTATGCAAATGCGCCCATATTTACGCAGGCTGTCGCTGGTGGAGGATGAGGGATTGCAGTGGATGATTCAGTGTCTGTACACTCAATGTAATTCCTGTATATGGGCCTTTTCTCTCGTCTCTGAGTTTTCCTGTCTGTCCTTTGTAATTGTGTTTCTCATTATCTTCACATTTGGCCTCCCTTGAAAATGAGATGTTCCATCACATGGGGCATTCTTTCAAAGAAGGCGAGAAAATACATTTTAAAAATTGGCCAAAGCGCTGCGGTGGAGGATGAGTTTTGCTCAAGTTTGCGCAGCAGGATTTTCCCGAGGTCTGTTTGCACTGTGCCCATACCAACCAGAACCAGAACCAGCCCAAAGCTCCTAGCCTTTTGATGTGACACTCTCTCCAGATGCATGTCAAAAAAAAAAAATCCTCTTACAGGCGCTCAGGTAACAAATTACGTCGCTCAGCTGTCCATATGGTACAAGATCACAAGCTAAGATGTCTTTGATAAAGAACGAGAGTAAAGCTTTCTCACTCTGGACATTTTTACATTGCTGCCTTACAGGGTATATTTATACGGAGAACATGGCTGCCAGTTTGGACCTTTTTTTTTCTAAATCAGCGGTGTCTTGTTTTATCCGAGAAGGGCCAACGTGGGCAAAGGCTTTTACTTTAGCACAGAACGGGACACCTGATTCTAACAAGCTGAGGTCAAACCTGAAGACAAAAAGAAAACGGTGAATTATCTGAAGCAGGTGCTGCAGTGTTGGGTTTAAACTATGGCCGGCACCCATGCTGGCCCTCTCTGGGAAAGACTGAACACCCCTGAGCTATAAATCAACACTCTAAGAAATGTTTTACAAACTTAGAGGCGTGTAGCATTTTGGCTCTCTATAAAGCAATATAGTTTGAGTTAAAAACAGCAAGAGTTTGGCTGTTTTATGATGGACTCAGTTTGCACCTTTACTTCTCAATTTTAACAAGCGTTACATTTTACTGCTTGCTGCTGTAATTAAACTGTGCTCACAGTTTCTCTCAGCAGAGGTGTATAATCGAATTCCTGTTTCCACCTATTACTCCGGCTGAATTAACTCATCAGCTCTGCCTATCGAAACCCATTTCACTTGCGCATGAGAGCACCTTAAAGAGTCTCAATTAAGGACACACACATCTTATGGGAAAACAAGGTTATTTATAAAATGCAAAGAAATTAGACTTCACTCATGACAGAGTTAAAGGATAGTAGAAGTTTACATGAAATACATAAACACATAAATCCTCCACAACCCCTCCAGAGTGAGAAACACTTAAATGGGCTGGTACAGTGCTGTGAGTTCTGGCACTTATTCTGGTAATCTCAAATTACAGTCTATAAATGCTGATTACTGCATGCAACACTGCAGCAGGTATCGGTCTGTCTATAACAGGAGTGCAATATTCATGCTGCATATGAATTATCATTAATAGGCAGCCTTTTACCTTCCTCTTCACTTTTCCTTGACCTCGCTGTAAAATGTCACAAGAAAGTCAGGGAATGTTGCTGGGAGATATTTACGGTACCTTGGGACATGTTTGAGAAATATCAGATTTCCTTTCCTTCAATATTGCATTTGCTTGACAAGGAAGATAGCTGGAACAATGCATCAATGCATTAGGGAAACGAATGACATATTCAGTCAGTCACTACTGCTGCAAAAGATTGTGGTCCATATTTGATTGTTCCTGCCTTCCAAGATTAGACCTGTGTTCTCTCGCTGGAAGGAATCAACAAAGGGCTGATCGCCTTTCCTTTAAGGAATAGAGTATTTGGACACTCCTTGTCATAGTTACCAGCCAAACTATTCCCGGTCCATGTCTGTTTGCGAGGAGGGGTCCTTGCTCTTGAGAGAATTAGAACATAGCCCAAAAAGCTAAACTTACCTTATAATGAAGAGGCTGGGATAAAGAATACAATCGTAAGCATGGGGTATGATCATGATCTTTCCCCATTCGTTCCTAATAGTAGAGTTATTTTATATATCTGACCAAAATATCTTAAATTGGACTTATTTTCGCTATGTAGTAACCAGTTTCCTCACAACATGCTTTGTAGTTTCATGTTAAGGCAGATCGGCATTGACTGAACTCTTGTGATTTACACTCAGTATACATCACTGCAACAGCTGAATTTCAGTTTGTTTTGTGAAATAATGCCATGCGTTTTAAATGACCTGGCAGCCCTACAGGGCAAGAGCGTAACATTTATTTGAACCTTTGGGAGGTTGAGAAGCACTGATCACAGACGGATCATAGATGACGCTAGTTACACTGTGGCACCTGGTAGGGAGGAGTTACAGGATGGGAACAGAGTTTATTGCCCATATTACAGTTCCCATTTCCCAATCATTTCCCTGGTCTCCCTCAGCAGCACCCACTCACACCCCACCCCCCTTACTGTCTGAACTAGACTGGGGTTGTCTCAACCCCAATGTTCCCAGCATGTCCTCTCGGATTATTTTGCATTTCATATACTTCAAATTTTCAATTATTTTCGCTACTATCGAAACCCTTGTGCAGCTTGATTGTAGTCTTTCTGTCGCGCTTGGTTGAACATGACTTTGTAAATATCAATATCAAAGATGTGCAGCGAGTATTGGGGGGTGGGGTGGGGGGAATGTTCCCAGATTTTTCTGTGGTGGAGACAGAATTGAGCGCCATCATACACATGGGAGGAAAAGAAAATAGCAAATTCATGAGTTTATTTGCATCTGTAGAAAAGCAGAGCAAGTGAAGAGGAACTTCCTGTTAAAGTAAATGTGTGACGGCGAGAAATGCATTTGCAACAAGGTACGGCTGGATTGCACATTAAATTAGATTTATTTTCAAGGAGGGGAAAATATTCTAGCGCTATCCAAGCACTTTTTAAATTTCTGTCTGAAAGGCTTTGATCTACGGCATTTTCTGCAAAATAACAGAAACGGCTGCGTTCATTCATCACACTTGCTTGCCATAAGCGAGAGAACAGAGCCCATGATGTGATTGAGAGAGACGGATTAAATATTTCATGGGATGTAGATACTGCAATTGTCTTCTTATAAGAGCTTATACTCATATCTACAGAATTACAGGTACTGTTTCAGTCACAGATGAGAATAATCCGTGATGTTACTGTTTTGGGGAAGTTCTGACGATGGTGAAAGCCAGGACTGGAAACTGGACTCCAGATCAGAACAAAGAGGGTAAAATGGCAGCTCCTATTAGTCTATAACTAATGCCTCAAATTCTTATATATAAAGTCTGAAGCACTGAATTACTGAGTCAAAAGATAGAAATTGAGTCTGCCTTTATACAACGTACTTATGAATCGTACTGCACTTTGTTTAAGAACAGTATGCAGGTTTAAGTGTTCAGTGAATCTCTTAGGTTCCCCACTGATTAGTGACTTCATATTAGTGGTAAAACAGTACAAACTTTCCAATGACATGAAAACTCTTTTCTAAAGTACTGTCCTTGTCATCAATCGACAAACTCATTCATTTACATTAAAATCATTTGCCGACGCTTTTGTCGAAGGCCGCTCACAAAATGAAGTGTATAAGCAGTTTCATAGAGCAACAAAGAGCTCAAGTTCTGCTGAAAAGGGTAATTAGCAAAAGAGCCAATAACCATGCAATGAAAACTGCTCAACTTCACTGAGCTTCAAGTGTGGTCAAGTATTGGATCCCAAAAAAAATATTCATGAAATTTATCATGTTCAACACAATCACCAACTCCAAATGTTCAGCATAAAACTGATCTCTAAGCTTAAAAATTAAATGCAAGAAACCAGAAATAATAATTCATCTGAAAATTCTATAGTGAGGATAAGCTATGTTACGCTGAATTAATGATAACTGAATTATAGCGAGGATAGTTGTAGCAAAGTTTTTAACATCACAAAATACATGACCACACAGTATTTCTGTCATTTTTAAATGGTGTGATGAACAACCATTAGGGATTCCTGTAGTTAAACAGTTCAGTATCTCAGACAGCACAGGACAAAGCTCCCTTTCACTTCCAGAATGATAAACCGATTTAAACTGTAGACCATAGCTGATATGGCTCAGTTCTGTCGTACGGGCTTCGCCCTTACCCCTCTGAGGCTCTGCATCGGTGCCTGACAAATAAAACTGTTCTCACCTGCTCCGTGCTGTCACTGTACGTTTCCCCTTTTTCACTCAGCCTTGAGAGAGATCAGCACTAATTGCGAATCCTTTGTCACTATCCAGTGTCACGTATTAGCATGGCTGAAGTTTGTGTGAAGTGCACCTTGTCTGATGCCGACGGACCAGCATGAAGCCTGCTTTTTATGCTTGGGCTGGCGGCACCAGGTGGAGGCCAATTCCTGCGTTGCCTGTATCACGCTGCCCCGGGAGGAGCGAGTGGCGACTGCAGTTTGCGTGGGCCGTACGCTCCCTCCAGGCTAGCCCGTGCAAGCCCAGGAGCCTGGGGTGGCCCGGTCCAAGACATGGAGGGACTATAATGAAGAGGACGATCGTCAAGCTTATGAGGAGGAAGATCCTGCTGCCCTCTTTTGTGATGAAGAGCCACCTCCGGAACATCAGTATCCACTGGACGACCTTCCGGGGCTGTTGAGTCGGCGGCGAACCGAATGGGGATGCCCCCGCCTCCTCAGCCTCCCTCCCAGACGCAGGGGGAAGACTTCACCGTGGGCCTCCTGGCACAGCCGAAGTCCAAGCCACGACCCCGTGTAGTCTGCCCAAACATGACCCCCATCTTTGGGTATGCTCAGCAAAATTGGGCCAATCCGATGGCAGCCAAGTCCCCAGCTGTAGCCTACGCACCCTACTCCATCGTGGAGGGTTGGGAGTGGGATAAGGGAGTGCCTGCTATCGAGGACGCAGTCCGGGTCTGCCTCCTCCCCCCTGCCTCCCTTTGGCCAGGTGGTCAGCTGCTGCTCCTCTCCGAGAGGGACAGGATGACAGCAAGCCTCTTTGACTGCTGTTACCCCAATGCCGCTCAGGTGGTAGCACTGGCTAGCAACATGGCTTTCTTGGCGAGCTCGATTGACCGGCTGACTCGTCGGAAGACCGAGCTTTCTCTGGAAGAAATCCTGGAGATCCAGACTATGGCAGCGATGATGCTTCAGATATCACCAGTGTTTGCGATTGACGGAGGCAGGAACATGTGTGCTGCCCAGGCTGGGCATTGGCATCTTTGGTTGGGCTTGTCGTCACTGAAAGATCACAAAAAAAATCTCGTAATCAACGCGCCCATATCCATGACTTCGCTGTTTGGTCTGGATATCCAAACAATGGTGGACCGTCTGGAATCCGCCCGCAAGGCATCGGAGCAGCTAGGCTTGCACCTCTGCCCATATGAGCCGTTCCACCAGCCGCAGTCTGCCCGACAGCTGCCGAGTTGCCACTGCCGCAGAGCCTGGAAGGAACGAGCCTCTGCCAGCACCAGTCGATCTGGTCCAGCTCAACCACCACAGCCTCCCTTCTGTCAGCAGAGCTGCAAGGGGTGCGGCGTCTGGTTGATCAGTCTCTGTAAAGAATTTTAACAATAAAAGGCGTTACTTTTACGGAACCTCTCAGAATGTTTGTGTTGTGAATTAAGGATTTTATGTTTGTTGTATGTTTTTGCTTAGATTTATTAGTTTCATTGTGTTTAGTTAATGTTTTCTAGTGTGACTGTTCATGTTTTTTGAATGCTTGTCTCTTGTCTTACTTGTACTGAGCTCCCTTTTGTGTTTCCCAAGTGTGGTGTCTTGTCTTGTTTCCATTCACAATCTTTTCCCCTGTTTTTTTCTGGTTGGGTACTTCCTGCTTCCTTCTTCCTGTGCTTGTTAACTGTCTGCACCTGAGAATAGTTTAGCTGAGGCATGATTAGAAATGGGTAGGACTACACATTAGAGCAGAGTAGTTAGGCACGGTGATTAGTTAGTTTGAAGAAGCAGGGCACACCTACTTCCCCAATCTGTTCTATCACCATCCTTTGCTGTTCTAGATTCCGCCTCCTCTCCAGCTGTCCTTTATTACTTGGGCTAAACACTCTGATTAGTTTGTTTATAAAAACCCCACTTTTCCTCTTGTCAGTGTCGATTCGTTTAGTTCCATTGCTCAGTCTTGGTCGTCTCGTCTTTGCCTTTCTTTCTAGTGAGCTTCTCCGATTGTTGTAAGATTTGTCTGCGTGTTTCATTGTTTCTAGTTGATATTTTGTATTTGCGTCGAATTGTGAATTTTGATTGCTAGTCTGTCGTTTTCCCATATTCCCTTGCATTCCCTTCGTTTAGTTAATTTCTTTGTCTCCCTTTCCCTATCCAATTACCCTTTCCCCTATTCCCTATTTCCCTTAGTTTAGATACCCCTTTGTTTCTGTATTTTTTTGCTGACGGATTTTCTGGTTTATAGATCCCTTGCCTGTCCCTGGTTTACGATTCTCATTACCTGTGATATTCCTGATTCTGGCTTCTGACTTGTTTCTGTTTTTTCTGACCATGAGCATTGAACATTCCCAGTCAAATAAGACGCTCTTCTGAGCTTGATCCGCAGTCCTCGTATGTTCATTACAGTTTGTTCTCGCACTTCACATTCTGACACAGCGGCTGTTTCAGATGTTAGCATTTCTGGTCATGAGAGGCGCCCTACCTGGGGAGGCAGAGATATTCGCCCAATCTAAGGAAGAAAGGAGACTAAGAGGAGCACGATACTCTAAACTTGTGCTTCCTCGACCTCCGAATGCAGTACAGATCAGGGCCTGTATTCACAAAGCATCTTAGCGCTAAAAGTAGGTCCTAACTGCCGGATTTAGGAGAAACTCCTAAAAAAAATGGGCGTGTCAGTCGTAAATTTAGGACTCCTAATTATTTTTACTAAGTGCTATTCACAAAGCATTTTAGGCCTAAAAGTAGCTCCTAAGTCTGGGAGAGCTTAAAAGTACTCAAGAGGACTCCTAACTCGCTAAAACCTATTCACAAAGAATCGGAAAATGGCTGCTGCTGTTGAAAGATGGAATGACTTGGAAATTCTGAATGATGCGCAGTTGTTGAAAAGATATCGGATTGACCGTGAAGGGAGTTTATTTGTTGTTGACTTGGTGAGGGAGAGAATTACGTCTCCAACCATGAGAAACAACCCAATAAGCCCGGAAATGAAATGTTTGACAACACTTTGTTACTTGGCCACCGGAAAAATGCAATTTTGCAACGCGGACAATTTAGGGATTTCACAATCATCTGTCAGTCGCTCAATTTCAACAAACAATCAATGCGCTCTGTGAACCCCATATCATCCGACAGTTTATCCGGTTTCCAATGGACATTCGCCAACAACACCGAGTCAAACTTGAATTCATGCCCATCTCAGGTATGCCCGGTATCATCGGTGCTATTGACGAGACCCATATTTGAATTATTTCTCCAACCCAAGATGAAGAGGTATTTGAAAATAGAAAAAAAGTTCATTCCATCAACACCCAGATAGTATTTGATGCCGAATACAATATTTCGGACATTGTTGCCAAATGGCCAGGATCCACGCACGACTCGCATTTTAATGGAAAGCAGCTTATGCTAATTATTTGACAGGCATTATGTGCCTGCGATGCCACTTGCTCGGGGACAGTGGCTTTGGTGCTGTACCTCCTCCTGCTATGCATGAATTATTTTATTAGGCTGTTGAGCAAGGGTTACATTTAATAGATCATCATAATAATACCAGTCTATGTCATATTTTGTATACATGTTTAAATTGTAGGCTATAAATTACAAACCAAGCTTAGTATGCTTTCCAGTTTAAACGATAGCCCGTTTATAGGCTGCAATCTCGGACCTCCCCTGCGATTGCAGCCCATACCACCGCTTCTCGCAGTCATCTGTCGTCCGAGGATTTGCTGTTCACCCCCGAGCCAAATTTCCCTTTGATTACATGCTTTCGCTCCAGCACAAACTGGGCCAGCAGCAGTAACTGGTCGTGGCTCCAGTTGGGCTTTCGCGTCTTTTTTGAACTTTCATTCATGACGGTTTAGGGCAAACAAACTTGAACGGCTCGACATTAAAAATGATCGCAACATATTCTCATTGGATAATAAGTTGCCAATTATTGGGGAAAATGACGCGTTTTATTATTGACTCGTTTTATGCTATTGGCGTTTTTACAACTATCTCTTTCCTATGTATGTTTATTTGCCTAGAGCGTGATATGTGGGGACTGCGCATAGTGCATTTTCAGGAGTGCTCAACATGTTATTATTTTATGGGACAAACCAGCCGCTTGGACTATTTCCTCATTTTTTCCTCCATGGGCTGTATGTGAGATATTTTTTTCAATGGGCCTCCCTGTCACCAAACAACCAATCACCGTGCTCATTGTCCCAAGACTCGTGCATGAGAATTGACGTCATCCATAGCAACGGAGATTTACTCCCACCTATCTCAGAGCTACTCCTATTTTAGGAGTTACCAGTTTTCTTAACTAAAAGTTGCTCTCAGCGGCTTTGTGAATAACTTGTAAGATTTTACTCCTACATAAAATGTTTTAGCATGACTTAGGAGTACTCCTAGCGGTAAGATAAGATGCTTTGTGAATACGGGCCCTGATATATTGTCTATGTTCTATTGTGAATAAAATGTGGGTTTATCAGATTTGCAAATCATTGCATTCTGTTTTTATTCATGTTTTACACAACGTCCCAACTTCATTGGAATTGGGGTTTGTAGTTGGTATTCAGATCAATAGTTCTGCCAGATTTTCCCAGCATAAATAAATTTAGTGCAAGGTATATACAACTCAAGTTTCTGTGATGCACATACTTGGTTTTGAATTTCTACGTTATTACTAGCGTAATGCATCAAATCATCAATAATCACAAGGTTGGTTTTCTGAGGCGGTAAAAGCGAGTTGTCACAAAGTGATGCTAGTATTCCTTCAACAAAGTTTATAGGTCCGATTTTTAACAATTCATCATGCAAAGGCTGCCAACAGGAGTAAATATACACGATGTCGATCTTTTCCAAAATTATTTTGTCTGCTTTTCAATTATAGTTTAATCAGGAGAGACTCGAGTGAAATCAGGAGAATATTTATTATGCTTTGAGCATAAAGGAGTAACATGCTTAGAATCAGACAAGTCTTTGGCGCTTGGACTCTTCAGGAAGACTCGCAGAGCAGGAGCACAGCTCAGAGCAGCAGCAGGAAAATCCCCCGAAGAGTCCAGGCACTGCTGGCAGGTGGTGGCTGAAGGCTGACAAAGCTGGAGCGGCAGTACGGGAGATCTAATGAGTAGGGTGGCGTTGGGGAGGAGGAGGGTCAGCGAACGGCAGCATGGATGAATTAGGGTGACAATTTTTAAAAAGACAGCAGCAGAACGATCGGCTAGTGATGCGACTGAGGTGTGCCCCGGTTGGATAGAAGAGATCAGCTGCTACACCAGCTGACAGCTCAATTGACAGCTCCAGAGATTGGCTGCGGAGATTTACGAGTGAAGATGCGTGAATAAATAAACGGAGTTGATGTGCGCGAGAGAGAGAGCCTTCCTGACTGAACTTTCGCTAAGCTTCATTTTTCACAAGATATGTTTTACTGCTGTTCAAGGGACTAAACACAACCATACTGAATGGGAGTTGAAGTCAAGAGGCAGTCATGAGCGATTGGGTTTGCTGGTGGTCTAGTAGCCATAAGGCAGGGTGCTGTAATCCGGAGACACAGTTTGTTGTACATGACTTGTTATCACCAACATTGTGGTGTTTTTCAGCAACAGTTTCTTTTTATCACGCTGGTTGGTGTCGGTCTCTGTTGCGATACATTCAGTCATTGACTTGTGGTCGATGAGGAGTCTACCAGTCATTGAAGGGATTGTAGTGCAACCAATGATGTGTTTTTGGGATTCAGTGTCACACCTTTACATTTAGTCTTGTTTTGTGCGGTAGGCGTAACACTTCAGCCCTGCAGGAGACAAATTCTGCTATAAAATATTCAGCCTCTGTTTTGCACAGATAGCCCCCATTAATTTAATCCGTCAAATCACTGAGAAACCGTCCAAGTGGTGGAACAAAGTCGCCTTCTCTCGACAGAAAAATAATGCTGTCTGTATCCCAATAAAGAACGCGTTGTTGCAACTGGTCAAGCAGGTCGTACAGCATGAGACATGCATGGGCTGTAGTCATTGCACCAATAAATACATTAAAGCTGCAGTTGGTAAGTCTCATAAAAGTAACTTTTTGTCATATTTGCTAAAACTGTCACTGTGTACAGACAGTATTACATAAAACTAGTACTCTGTAATTAAAAAAAGGCTCCTTTAAACCCACCTACTACTCCTACTGCAATTTAGCAGAATCGTTCAGACCGACCAAAAAGAACCAATCAGAGCCAGGATGGTGTCTGACAGCCGTCAAACAGTGCACATGCACGCGCTCATGGACAGCCTCCTCCCCTTCCTCCTCAGTTCACGCCAGTGCTCAGTCAAGCTCAAATCTCCCAGAGGGGTTAGGAGCTTAGAGAAACTAATGGCGCAACAACAGCCATCAGCGAGGAAAAAAATACCGATACCTCCGTTACCGACTACAGCACACATGGCTAAGACAAGTAAGAAGAGGAAGCCAGAAGAAAAAAAAGCACAAAAGAAAGAATTAGACAAAGTCCGGGATAAAACTAGAGTGAATATCGGAGTGGCTTTTCAGAGGTGGAGGGAACTCCGTGATCTGGAAGGATTAAGAACCGACGCAGAGTTGGCAACTTTTCTGCTTGACAGGTAAACCCCTGCTTTATTCGTTGGTTTATTTTTGCTCAGCAATGCTCTGGAAATAAGCGAGTTGGCGTCACTCACATGCACAGCTAACTAACCCCAGCCCTAACCGGCATCAATTCATTTTCGCTCTGCAAATAAGCGAGTGAACGTCGCTTACAAGCACAGTCGCTGTTGGAATAGCCAGCGTCTTGTAATTGGTACACTACTCCGTAGTGCATGTGATGTTACTGTGATGTTGCAGTCAAGCTAACGTTAGCTTGTTTCCGATGCTAAGGCTAATGTTACTGGCGTCATTTTATTAGAAAGTAGCAGAAAATATCTTTGTGAAGTGACCTGGCAGTCTTATCGGTTGTGTTGTTGTCCTCATAAATATGTGTCACGTTTCTGTGCTCTCACAGCTAAATGCTGTCATACATGGTTTACTGGCCATTCAGCAGGATTCAGGACATTTTCTGTACTCAAAAAAATGGGTAACTTACTGAAAAAAGCGTGTGCTGGGTTTTTACTGAATACATACTGCTGTAGATTACTTTTCATGTCGACATGATTTATTTCTGCTCGTTTGTTGGCCAGCAATGTTGACTGTTCACAACAGTAATGTCTAGCCTCAGCAACTTGGCCGTTTTCATTATTTGAACTTGCAAAATCTCTCCACAGTCGCATGCATAACAGCTCGCGTGCCTTCACATGCACGGCAGCCTTCTGGGGGAGGGTCTTAGGGCAGGAGTGCAGTGGAGAGGGAGGGGGAGGGAGCTGAAAGTTGCATTTTTTCAAATTTTCATGCCAAGTCCTCTCTCTCCTCATAGCTACCAACTGCAGCTTTAACGTCCCTTGCTCGAGATGCTTGCTGATCAATGTGATGCCATTGCACCAAAACGACATCGGTGATAAAACAAAACTGCCTGACGTCGAAACAGTCGCTGAACCTAAGTTGTGTTAATCTTTCCAGATCGCATAAGCTCACACGTAACAAGGTCGCAGCGCAATGGAAAACGACCCCAAAGACTGTTAAGAATCAACTTGTTGCAATTCTTAACAGCCTTATTGACGGCTATATTCGCAGGGTTAAGTTTGATACCCTCTTTTTCATAGTACTCCGGTATATAGGCTTATCAGGCCTCTTCGGTGCCAACATGGGATGGGAACCCAGAGGCCTCCTGCTTGCACTTTAGGAATGTTTCGACATAATCCTTAAACAACTTGTCAGTCTGCTGTGGAAAATGCCAAACCTCATCAATTTGGATGATTCTGTAACCCTTCTGAACAGCTTTCTGACGTTTGAGGCATACATAAGTGCCTGAAAGCTCCAGTCTTTGTCACTGTGCTGGCAGTCACTGTCTTGGACAAGCTGCTCTGCGCAAGTCCTGCACAATGGAAACATCCGTTTAGCATTACATCTCACGGGAGGACAGGGTGAAAGAGAGCTCTTGGTATTATAGTACACTTCATGAAACCAAAGTACTGGTCTGTTGTTTTGAAATACCTGATTTTCGCAATACCTGGCTTTTTTTTCTCCAGGGCAGACTTTGTGTAACAATTTAACGGCATGTGTTCGTGGGCTTAAGCCCGCAGGCTGTTTTCTCGTTGTTCACAGTTTTGCACATCCCTGTCGATATTCACCCTGCGCCACTCGCACTCCCAGATGACCTTTACAGTAAGCCCGTGCGTTTTTCCTAGGTACACATCAAGCTGGTTTTTCAGTAGACTGTACTCAGTGCGGGTAACAGGGTTTATGAGAGCAGGACGATAACAGGACGGACAGCTGTAAAAGAAACCGTCACAAAATTTGTAAGCAGTGTGTGTCCCCAATCATTACAATCTGTGAACAAAGGGTTAAATTGTTTTTCCACCGCTGTTGAGAGCGTGCTGTACGTGTGTATCATGTTTGCGGGCAGTGTACTTGAGCCGTTGGATGGACGCATCAGAGAATGTTTTGTAATGAGAGTGATAAGCACCATCAAAAGTGTACACCAGTGTCTTTGGGTAAGAACAAGGCCTTGTAAACAGCCATGCATGCTGACACTAGGGTGGTGTATGTAAATGACTACAGGCCTGCACACTCCCTAAATGTCTCTGTGTAAACTAGACATGCTTTTCCCAATACAACACTCAATTCATTTACGCCATAGCACACCAGTTCCTTTAGGAAATCAAAGAATTGCGATGCACGGTGTTGTACCACGCCATGAATTTGGACTTTTCTTCCTCCGACATGGTGTCATAACTGTAAAACAGTGGTTCGGGGTGCGGTCCCATATAACACTCATTTTGAACAGGTGTTGAACAGCTGTGGGAAATGAACCTTTCACAGCGTCCTGAAAACCCACGGCATCAGGAGTCTTAGCAACCTGCATTGGGAGGAAGCTGAAAGAATCTGTTCACCTCTGTTTGTAGGTTGTGTCGTACATTAGAAGCACTCCAAAATGCATAGTCAGAGTTGGTGTAATCCCCAGCTGAGTGAAGTGTGCAATATAAGATAGCTGACAAAACCATCTGCACTGTGAGCAATAAAGGTCTCATTTCGATAGCGTTTTGTTCAAACTAAAACACAACTCACACCAGAGGCGTACCACTTACCAACAGTAATGGCGCTCGCAAAATTGGCTTCATGACGGCCATCAAGGTACCGTGGTTCAAAATCATAAAAAATTTATTTTTCAGAAGGTTCGTTTGGAGGGGTGGGTTGTATGAAACACTGACACTCGACATCACTGACTGGAGGTCAGTCGCAGTGTTTGCATCGTCCTTGCGGGCACTTGTGCACAGCTACATCCCGATCATCTTTTTCGCTAGCAATAGAGACTTTGTAGAACAGTCGTCGCAATATTTTATACTTATAAAATAGGTATAAGATTGTGCTTCTCTGAATATTTTGTGTTAACATCAAAACAGCGGGTTGAGCGAGACAGATGCTGGTAATCACCACATCTACACTGCAAAACCAAATGTTTAAGTTCTAAACACTTTTTGTAACATTTTTTAAACATCAGTGTTTAGATTCAGTTTTAAAGTGCATTCAACAAATCTCAAAAACCTGGATTGCAACATCCAATAAACATCAATGTTTTGAATGAGAACACCTATTTACAAAAATAATCACCAGGCATTTAGCCTTTACACACTGTTGAAATTAAACATGTCACATGTTCCACAGTTTTGTGTACTAAGTGTGTCATCGGTTTTGAGACAATCAATTGGACACACATTGCAGTAATATTTGCATTTGTGAGTTAAAACGGAGGCATGCTGCTCGTAACACTCTTTGCAAACATACGATGCTCCAAAAAAGCTCATCTTAGTGACAGTGAGGCAGTTGTGGTCATCATGAAGATACAGCCAGATTGTCTTCAACGTGAAAAAGACTGAGCCTCTGGTTTGGGGGTAAATTTTCATACTACTGGCCAAACGGGGGGAACAAGAGCAATATACTGGGGCTCAAGTGTGATTCAGGGACCACATTCAGGAGAGGAAGACTGAGCTCAATTACATTATCACACATGGATTTGAACATAATTGATCAATACAGTCTCCTCCAGATCGAAGAATTCAAGGTACCATTATGAGTGAAATTTCACAGCAATTTAAACTGATGTGGAACTGAAAATGCCTCTCCTCCTGCCCTTCAGCCAATCAGAGGAGACCCTCTGCACAGAATGTAAGATCAACCACGTGGATTGCAATAGGAGTTTACAATAAAGATATTGCAGTTTGTGAGCTGCGTTATTTGGTGCTAATCAGATAGCAGAGCACCCCATTAGACTTATGAGGAATGGAACACAATTTAAACCCTTTGGCCAACTTCGGGCGACCAAGTCGCGTTACTCGAGTAGTAGATCATGAACCAAAGTGACCCCTGCGCGCACATGTTTTCATAGCTCCGCGCCCGAATGGGAGGATCACGGACACGAGTAACGCAAAGGTTTTAGCCGCGTGATGTCACTACTCGAGAAACCCTTTATGATGTGGGGATTATGATCGTGAACTCTGACCCTACCGTTCCAGACCAATTTTGGTCACGTGACTCTGTGATCTCAGAAATTCAAGCGAAACACACGTAACACAGGTATGACACAGGTTACTCGCGTAGGTCGCCCAAAGTCGGCATTTGAGTTAAAAGCGAGGGTTAACCAGAGTTGATACCGCTCAGCAATGCCAGGGACAGGAGAGGAATATTAATGGATCGGCTCAGTGTCTGTAACAGATCCACAGATCTGGATGTGACCGCAGATGGTAACTGGTTTAGGGCTTCACTGTCAGTCAAGTCAATTGTACAAATGCACTGGCTCCATATCTTGGCTTAAGATCCTGTGGACTGACCACACTCAAGCTTCTAGAATCTATGGATGACATTGTACCAAAAATACAAGTCTTCAGAAGATTTGACTCGAGGTTCCAAAAAAAAAGCATCCAAGATGGCCAACTGAGTGCAACATCCATACAAAGTGATACTATTTTTATTAAAATCTGCATATACAGAGGTACATTTATTCATACATACTTGTTATATTCCAAGTTCCGCACATTATGAAATGGACTGAGACACAACATTAAATCCCTTAGCCCCAAAAAAATAAAGCTAAAGGTCTAAAAAAAAAAAAAACCACACACAACGGTTTACAGAATGCAAGTCCAAAAATGCAGACAAAACTCAGCTGCTGTTGGACTGGCCAAAGCTGGGCTCCTGAAGACTACAATCCTAGAGCACATCAAGCCAGTCTTACTGCCAAACAAAACAAAATTAGGGTGAGTCTTCCACAGGCTTCCTACTCTGGCCTAAAGCTGAACTAAAAATGTGCTCAGAAAAAGAAACAAAGGCTGTGCAAACACCACAGAGAAACACAGGAATCCAAGACAGGGTCAAACCAAATCAAAACTGCACACAATGAGCCACACAGTCTCCTTCCAAAAGACCCTCTCTTCTTCTTCAGTATTTCCGGCAGTGTAGATGCTACTAAGGCGTATTACTGCCCTCCGCCGGTCAGATGTATAATTGAATTGATTCACATCTCATATTTTCACATATAATCCTGTATCATGCAGGAACTTTAACACTTCTTTAATGATCAGCTGGTGGTTCTTATCATGGCAAAGTAAAGATTTCACAGAAAATGCCACTACTCCTAAATCTGACATTCTTTTCCAAAGCATTTGCCTTTCAGTGTTATATTTCCTATATTCTACAAAAATATGCTCAAGTTTCTGGACAGCCGCACTCACACAACCCTGTGGAATGTTTTCCTATCACATGAAGATATTGATTTAAACCACAGTGGCCAAGCCTCAGTCTACACATTTTAACACTGTCTCTTCTATTACCATGACTACAGTGACATTTAACCTGGGGACGTAAAGAGAAATAGTGCCTCCCTATGGTGCCATTCTGCCACAGCCTCTGCCACTCTCTCATCATACCCCCCTTGATTGTTTCCCTCAGTTCCACCCTTCCCAGTGGCACATTTATATTAACTTCATCTTTATTTAAACTTTCCTTTGCTATGGAATCTGTCATTTTATTTCCCTTGACTCCGGCATGGCCAGGGACCCAGCAAAGCATGACCTCACTGCCTGTTCTCTTGATTCCATCCAAAACACTGAGTACTTCATGAATCAAATCAGGCCGAGCCTTTGATTTACCCCCCTTTAAAGCCATCAAAACAGCTGCTGAATCAGAACATAAAATAACTCTATTTTGTTGTGTTTCCTCTATCCACTGCAGGGCCCATAGGATCGATAGAAGTTCTGTAACAAAAACAGAACTTCTATTTGTGACATGCTTCCCAATCTTCAAGTCAAGCTGAGCAACATATACCCCAAAACCTGCTCTTTCACTCTCCAGGTCCCTAGAACCATCAGTGTAAATTTCCAAATGGAATCCTTTTATACTTTTACTTTTATATATTTTATATTAAATATCTTAACCATAATCAAACTGTTTTTCTGGGAGTTGGGGGCGGGACTTTGACAAGCGATCTCGCTTCTCCTGTGACCCTTTCGGTCATGATACATGTTGTGTTGAAATTGTCATGAAACGACTGTACAATCATGCCGAAATAAAAACAAATAAACAAATAAACAAATACTGCTAAGGTACCTCTGAACTTAAAAGGCTTTCACCTCAGTATCCTTTTCTTGTAAGAAAGAAAATTCAATGTCCAGCTCTTGCATAAGCCAGAAGGGCCTAGGTGACCAGCTGACACAACACGCTATGCTGTCCTCCATTCTCAGGAAAAGACCCTCTCAAACTGCAGCAGGGCCTCTTATAGAGTGCAGACGGGTGGAGTCAATCCTGCATTCAGCTGCTTGTTTAATTGGAGTTTCAGATTTCAGGTGGCGACAGAGAAACTGGATGAGACCAGCAAGGGCTTGAAACACCTCAGCATGTAACACTTAAGCCCCGTTCCCCCCTTCACGATTTTTTACGCTGATTCACGCCGATGTCAGATCGTGGCAAGTCATGGGGGTGTCATAGTTGTAACCGGGGGGAGTCCTGAACAGTCGCAAAAGTTTGCAACAAAGTCGTCGTCTCGTTTTTGCCGTGGCGCAAGTTTCAAAATCATGGTGGTCCGCGAGCTCGTCACGCATTGTCATATGTCTTAGCAATGTCGTAGTGGTGTCGTAATGGTGTCCTGACAGGTCATGTTAGTGTCGTGATGGTTCGTGAATATTCCTATGCAATCGTCTGAAAATGGCCACGATTGCGGAAGATGTAGTCACGATATGCTACGAATGAACACGATGTGAACACGAACGGAATGAGACAGACCCACGATGAACAAAGATAATGTGATGTCAAACGGCTTGGATGCGAATAGGCACGACGCCACCACGGCTCTATCACGAATGTGCCACGAAGTCAACATCGTGGCCGTGACAGAATTTTGTGCTTTTTCAGGCGGACGGATCACGACTCACTACAATAATAGGTCTTGGTACAATGGCATGAATCGGCGTAGAAATCGTGAAGGTGGGAACGGGGCTTTATAAAGTTTGATTTGAGCTCAATTAAGATATAACATTCTACCCCTTTCATGCGCGAATGTTCAGATACGTTTGTGTGCTGGTGCCTGTGTGTGAACATCACTGTTTTCAAGCAGCACAGATGCCCTGGCTTTATTCTAGCTGGCGTTTCTGATACAAGGGCAATATTTTAGTTATTTCAGTGTTCAACTGTCCAAAAACTGTACTTAGTGAAAAATGCTTTATTTGCACCAGTATGCAGTATAATGGGTTGAATTTACATTTTTTGTAAAGTATCAGCTGTTTATTTTCTGTTTGCCCATATCGCTGTGAACAGTCATGCCCCAGCAGCTGAGTGATTATCGGGAAAAGCCGGAAGCAAACCTAGCTCACCAAATCACCAAACTCTGGCAAACTCTCCTTGGGAAAAAAAGAATAAACATTTTATGCACAAAAAAATCCATGATTTCTTTTTTTTCTTTTTGTAATTATACCGTCATACAACTTCAGAGATGCAGAGAATGATGGTTTAAGAAGTGACACTTCAGGCCTTACTGCTGCAGGTCCCACACCTGATTCATGAGCACACCCTGGAGAGCGATGGGAGAGCACACCCAAATTTATTCTCTCTGTTACTAGCAGCTTGTTCAGGCGGTGACTCATTTCACTGTTCCTGACTTTTATTAGGCGCAGAAATGACAGGACTAAATGTGTCGAAGCTTGGAAAGGTGTACAGCGGACATAACGGGCTTGCTGTTTAGCCGTGCGCATTTCAATTCATCGTAAACCTTGGAAAGACAGATTCTTAGCTCTTCTGGTGAATGAAGCTCATTTTTACACCAGATACGTGTTGATTTCAGGGTTTAGGTTTATTCATTTTTTCTCGCTTTGATTACAATGTTTGGTAGTGACCTCTGACCTCGGTTAAGCTGCTCAAGCATAATCTTTGTGTTTGATGTTGCACTATGCAATTCTGTAGTATGGTGAATAAAACAATAGACATGTGTGGCTTCATTTATAAATACTAAGTACTTACAAAAAAGATAATTCTCATGCAGATTTGGGTTGCACACCTATAAAAAGAAATCTGTTGAGAAAACACGGCCACATTTACGCAAAGCAAGGCCCCAGTACCTGCACATTTTACAGAGGGGGAATATGGTGACTGGCATAAACCGAAAAAGCAGCTGGTGGGTAAATAGAAATGGGACGACAAATAAATGTCGGACACACCGGTTCCTGTCAGGGCACAGAGAAAGGTTGACTCAGGCACTGAGAATGACAAACGACAAGTTACCAATCACAACCTGCACCAAAATATACAGGAAGGAGCATGAGAGATTGACTCTGGCAGGGGACGCTCTCGAAAACAAAAACAATCTCACAAAGGAAGGGAACTACTGGCCCAGTGAGGAGGGCTAGCTAAGGTTTCATATCACCTCCTAAAACAAAATCAGTATCAACAAACACAGCAAACTGACATGTAGAGAGCAGTCTGGTGAGATGAATGAATCATGATGTGCAGGTGCGGGAAACTAACCAACAGAATACCTCAATCATGAACAAAGTAACAGAAACAGAAAGCATAACCAGCGATCTCAGTTACAGGTGCTGAGGAGAGAGTCGTCTCTGGAGGTGACGCTAAGCAGGAGGAACACAGGTAAAGGAAGGGAGAGGAGAAGATCTGTAGCCACTGGGACCCATTCTGATTTCTATTACTTCCATTTTTTGGAGACACCTACTCCTTGCCACTTATGAAGCCGCAGACTGCCCATTGGCCGAAGTGTTGGACTGACACCATGATAGTTCGATTGTTCAAGCCTCAATATTCCTGAAATTAGAGCTGTGCAGCAGTTTCCTTTGAGTTTGCATAAAAAACATCAGGGATCTGTCTAATGTCAGAGGCCTTGGATGTTCCTGTTTTTTGGTGTTGGCCAGAAAACCCATACGTAAAGCTCTGTTGTTCAAAAACAATAATCTCACTGGTAACGTCTCACGTTCATGATTCAGTAAGCGAATAGGTACTGGAGTCCCACAGAACAGGCGCACAAGTTTAATTGCGGTGTCATTCCAGAATGTTGTCCTGTTGTTGGGTTTAGTCAGAGAGACCACAGTGGATGTATTATGTAAATGGTTTATTTGGAGGTTTGGTATGCAACACATGCTTGCACTTCTGTGAAAGTGCTACATTACTGATTACTGCGTTGTATAATAATATCATATGTTTTGACTATTGTTTCATCACGAGTTACTAAGTCAGACGTGGTGAAGCCATATGGAGTGTAGGGTGACACAAATTCACTGTGATTCTCGCACCACCTGCACTTACGCGTCGCAGTGAGCTCTGTGATTCTGTGCTCTCCTGCCTGACTCTTTCCACAGATCTATGAAAGATTTTAGCCCCAGCAACGTCCTGCCACACTGCACACAATACTTTTTTTTTCTGGAACGGTTTCCACGAAAACCATACAATGGAAGAGTTTGGCCTCTTACTCTCTAACGAGGATCTCGATTTCACACTTCATGGAAGAGCTCTTCCTGGCGTTGAAATCTCATTTCGCCATTGTTTCTGACAATTAATGCGATTGGCAGCCTCGTTGATAAGCAAATCAAGATTCACAATGGATGCTCGATAAACCAATAAGGATTAACTGTTACAGTCAATGAGGGAGAATAGCACACGAATGCTTGATTTATATATGTTTGGAGAAAAAAAAAGGGTGAAGCATTTGTAGAGAGGAACACATTGCCAACTGTTAAGCATGGAGGTGGATCCATTATGCTTTGGGGTTGTGTAGCAGCTGGGGGCACAGGCAATACTGTGCGGGTGGAAGGAAGAATGGATTCCACCAAATATCAAGACATTCTAGAGGCTAATGTTCAAAGCTCAGTCCAGAAATTGAAGTTGAAGAGACGTTGGGTATTCCAGCAAGACAACGACCCGAAGCATACCTCAAAATCCACCATGAAGTACCTCCAGGAAAGACCGATGAAGGTTTTGGAATGGCCATCACAGTACCCAGACTTGAAAATTATTGAAAATCTGTGGAGAGACCTCAAACATGCCGTGCATGCAAGAAGGCCGAAGAATATTTCTGAGCTAGAGGTGTTCTGTCAGGAAGAATGAGGGAGAATAGCACACGAATGCTTGATTTATAAAGAGAAGTTTATTTGAGCGAGCATAACGGTGGATGCATGAATCTGGATATTTTCGACTGTGTGCTCTTTTCGTTTGTGGATATGTAACCTTTCGGCATTAGACCAGCTAAAGATGTTAAAAATAAGGCTGAATGACTTTAATTACCACAATCGCACCGTATCACAATGTTCAATCATACCCAGCTGCAAACTAGCTCTCGATAAGATCTGATCATTAGTTTTTCAATGCAGCTCATTTTTCAATGAATATTTCTCACTGAACTTATTGTAAAATATATTTTTATTTGCCACAAATGCATATTGTATGTGAATAATACAATATATGATAAATGTGCATGAGAGCAAACAGGGAAAGAGTCAATGACTGACCCCTAAAGTAAGGACAAAAATTATTTTTGAAAAGAAATGCCTGAATGAAATATCAGAGCCGGAGAGCATTCTTATTCTTGAAAACATAATAAGCTGTAGCTGAGCCATTACATCCACTCACATAAATTCTGCTTGAAAAAAATATATCATCTTGTCGTTATGTGCAATTTCCTCATTATATTGTGAGAACATGGATTTTCACCATTTGTATGTGTGCTTTCAGCTTATATTAATTCAGCTTGTTGAAAAGCGACGAGTGTTCTCTTTCTTTCCTGACTGATAATTTGGTCTCCGGCATCCTAATCTGAGACTCTCCTAAAATTAATCTGCCAGAATTAAAAGGACTTTCAGGGGGAAAAAGAAAATAAAAGTAAAAGAGGAGCAGATAACTGACAAAAGTAGCGAGTCTTGAGTCGTCTGCAAACCCACATATCTCAGAGCAGAGTACAGAGAGGCTGTTTGACACAGCGTCACAGCTGTTCACCCCAGCTGACCTGAGGCAAGGCAAGGCAAGGCAACTTTATTTGTATAGCGCATTTCATACCACAACAGCAGTTCAATGTGCTTTACAGAAAATTGAGGCAAAGGCCTCATCAGAGCAGTCTAATGCATCATTCATCATAATACAGTTAAGTAATATTGACAGAAGAGGGAGCAAAATTTAGATTAAAAAAAAAAAAAAAAGGATCTGAGGATCTGGCGCTCACTCCTCGGCCAGGTCGAGCGGTAACACAATTACACAATTGGTGTATTTTGTATCATAGCTCCAAAACTAAGTAAGATAAAGTTACAATTTAAATGGCTTTGTGTAGGTCTTCCTTAGTACTTCAAACAACAAAATAGTTAATTTTGTTCATTTGATTTATTTTGGGTGAAAACAGCAAAAAACTGGTTGGTACTCCATGTTGAGAGACACCCGAACTTGAATAGCATCAGAGTAAGAATAATGTATCTAACCACAAGCCCTTCGCTTGCTCGTGGTTCGATGATACCAGGATGGATTATCTTGTGGGCAGACACTGACAGGCACGGCGCTACACGGGGGCTAGGGGGTGCTATAGCCCGTCACAAATCTACATAGCCCCAGTTAAGCCCCCTCAAGTATTTTTTTAATTAATTAATTAATTAGTTAGTTAGTTTATTTATTTGAATAAAGGAATATGTAAAAGGTAATTATTACTCGCCATTCTGTTCCCAGTCTGATTGCTGCCGGCGTGCTCGTGTCGCGCGGTTTGTGTGTGTGTGGGAGGGGGGAGGGGGCTACTGTCTGCGCTTGCACTGCTCCCCGGGCTGCAAAATCTTTTTCTGCGGGTCGGCTGGCACCATTACGTACATCAACCAATCACAAATCGGCTGTGGTACCATTGTACGTGCCATCAGCCAATCACAGCTAGGCTGTACTCATGCATCGATGAGAATGGCAGCGCATTCGACCTTGTCACTGTCAGCTGAGTTGTGCACGCGGCAAATTTGTAAATGCTCGTCGGACAAAAACTATGTAAGTGCTCCACAATAAGCGAAATTACACTGGTACACTAGCTGGTCTGCTGCAAAAGTCCAATAGTGTATTTATCGGGCCTTGGCTTCGGTGACCAATACTGCAGATTGGAGAGCAAATTTCGTGATATCACTGTGTTTCCATTACCAGTTTTTTTTTTCATGTCGCTATTTAGATTTTGCGCATTACTAAGGGTAATGGAAACGCACCTTGAGAGTGAGGACAATGTCCGACGTTATTAGCCCAAAAATAACAGTCTGCTTTGTGACCACTCGTGACACAGACTCCTATTTGAGGCATTGCGCTGATATGGTCATCATATGCTTTGCATCATAAGCTGTCGCTGGAGTACACTGGGGAGGCGTTACCAGTTAGTTTCTGAATCAGCATTTTGAACATTTGCTGCAATCGACAAAATACAATTCTGCTGACCGCTGGCCAATTATCGGAACCTCAAAGAAAACGGACTATAAATCTATAACAACCGCAGCTTATCTCATCTTTATTGTACTCTAATGAAAATAAATCATCTTGCACTCGGACCAACCACTGATTTCATACATGAATATAGATATTAATATAAAAATAGAATATCGGACTTATGCAGCTGCAGTTTACTTGTAATTTTGCGTATTGTGGAGCACTTACATAGTTTTTGTCAGACGATCATTTAAAAATTTGCCGCGGGCACAACTCAGCTGACAGTGACAAGGTCAAATGCATTGCCATTCTCATCAATGCATGAGTACATTTTGAATGTTTTGTGGTGTTATTAACTGTGGCTCAGATGGTGCTACATTTATATTGAATGTGCTGTACGCACCATTATCTGCTTTTATTGAAAAAAACAAGAACTGTCTAATAAAATATTAAAAAATGCAGTATCTCACAAAAGTGAGTACACCCCTCACACTTCGACGATTAATTTATTATATCTTTTCAAGGGACGTTACAGAAATGAAACCTGAATAAATTCCAGAGTAGTCATTGTACAATATGTGTAGCAGTGTAGATTTACTGCACAGTCGAAATAACTGAACAAACAGTCACTATTTCCAAAATGGGTGGCAACAAAAGTGAATACACCTCTCCGTCAACATGCCAAATTGTGTCCATAGTGTCAATATTTAGTGTGACCACCATTGTTGTCCAGCACTGCCTTGATTCTCCGAGGCATGGAATTCACCAGAGCTGCACAGGCTGTTGCTGGGATCCTCCTCCACTCCTCCATGACAACATCACGGAGCTGGTGGATGTTGGACACCTGCTGCTCCTCCACCTTCCTCTTGAGGATGCCCCACAGGTGCTCAATGGGATTCAGGTCTGGAGACATACTTGGCCGCGCCATCACCTTCACCTTCACCTTCTTCAGGAAGGCAGTTGTCATCTCGGAGGTGTGTTTCGGGTCGTTATCATGTTGGTAAACTGCCGTGTGGCCCAGTTTCCGAAGGAGGGGCATCATGTTCTGCTTCAGAATGTCACAGTACATGTTGGATTCCCATCAATGAAGCGCAGCTCCCCAGGACCAGAAGCACTCATGCAGCCCCAGACCATGATGCTGTCAGCACCACGTTTGACTGTAGGCCAGTACACACTTGTCTTGGTACTCCTCACCAGGGTGCCACCACACATGCTGGACACCATCTGAGCCAAACAAGTTTATCTTGGTCTTGTCAGACCACAGAACATGGTTCCAGTAGTTCATGTTCTTGGACTGGTTGTCTTCAGCAAACTGTTTTTGGGCTTTCTTGTGAGCTAGCTTAAGAAGAGGGTTCCGTCTTGGCCGACGGCCATGCAGACCGACTTGGTGCAGTGCACGGCGTATAGCCTGAGCACGGACAGGCTGTTCTCCCACTGCTGCAGACTCGTTAGCAATGCTGCCAGCACTCCTGCATCTGTTTTCTGAAGCCAACTTGTGCACCTGACGCAGAGCACGAGGACTCAACCTCTTCGGTCGACCCTAATGAGGCCTGTTCCGAGCAGAACCTGTCTGGGAAAACCGCTGGATAACCTTGGCCACCGTGCTGTACCTCAGTTTCATGGTTTCACAGATCTTCTTGTAGCTTAGACCATCTTTGTGGAGAGCAACAATTCTCTTTTTCAGGGCCCGTATTCACAAAGCATCTTATCTTACCGCTAGGAGTACTCCTATTTTGCGCTAAAACATTTTATGTAGGAGTAAAATCTTAAAAGTTATTCACAAAGCCGCTGAGAGCAACTTTTAGTTAAGAAAACTGGCAACTCCTAGAATAGGAGTTGCTCTGAGATAATCAATCAATCATAGCAGTCTGTCGTGGGCGACAATGACTTTTTCATTTAGGTCTGATCAGATTCCTCTACGCAGCTCCGTCCTTGGCCTTCCGCTGCCAGGAACTTCTGTCTATGTCAAGCTTCTTCAAGTTTCTTTTTACAGTGTCTTTAAATCTGAGCCTTGGTCTACCCTGATTGCGTTTTGTAATGGGAAAAAAAAAAAAAAAAAAAGCCACTAGATGGGAGTATTGACAATTTTTTTTTGTTAAGCCCAGTCTGGAGCGAGGTTGGGCATGTCCTGGGCATGCCTCAGAGGGGGCTGGACAAGAGTATATAAGGAGAAAAATTGAGAGAGTGGTAGAGTAGTTGGAGAAATTGCAAGGAGAAATTGTGGAAGGATACATTTGACCAGACCTGTCACTCTTTAAAGACCTGTGAAGCTTTTTGTAGATTTTTGCCTGTGTTGGAGCACTTTCCTGTCGTAAGACATCGCAACACAGCAGCCCATCTCAATTACCAAGGGACTGTAATGATCTTTTTTTTTATTATTATTTCAATCTTGGTCAGTAGGGTAGAGAGTAGATTGGTTCTGTTTGTTTAATTAAATCTGTTGAAGTTTAACAATTTTGTCTGTCATCCCTTGCTGTCCGTGACGCCATAACAAATTGACGCCATAACAAATTGGGGCCATAACAAATTGGGGGCTCGGGTCCGGGGTAAACCATTGTGTGAGTCATTTATTGAAAATCTAAAATTTCAAATAGTGAAATTGTTTTTTGAATTTTCCTAGATATATATTGGCAGATCAACAGCAATGGATGATTTCTTGGCATCACCAACCGTAGAGGTTTTGAAGTCTTTTAAAAGACAGAACTGCTAGAAATATGCAGACAGTTAGAGTTGACAGATGTAAAACCAGCCATGCAAAAGCAAGACTGGCTAGAGAGACTGTTGAATATTACATTGATGAAAATGTGTTTGCACCAGGAGATCTGGAACAGTTTCGGTGGAGAAAATCCAAATGTAGAATGGGAACTTTGAAATTAAAAATGAAAAAAGAAAAACAAAGAGATTTGAAAGGGGAAAAAAAGAAAGGAGGAAAAAAAGAAAAACAAAGAGTTTTTGAAAAATTAGAAGAGAAGAGAAAAAGAAAAAAAAGGAAAAAAGAAAAAAACAAAGGCAGTTTGAGTTAGAAAAATTAGCAAGAGAAGAGGAAAAAAGAGAGAGAGAAAAGAGGAAAGAGCAGAAAGAGAGAGACAGAGACAGAGACAGAGAGATTTCGATTTAGAAAAATTAGATAGAGAAGAAAGGCTCCAAATGGAGCTACTAAAAATCAAAATGCAAGGGGAAAACAAATTTCGGGCTAGCCAGGAGGTAAAGCTGGTGCCTCCATTCTCAGAAAAGGAGGTTGATAAGTATTTCCAGTGCTTCGAGAAGGTAGCTAAGAGTTGTCAGTGGCCAAAGGAACACTGGCCTCTGATGTTGCAAACTGTCCTCAAGGGTAAAGCTCAACAAGCCTATTTGGCTTTGTCTGCAGATGATTCCTCTGATTATGAGGTTGTCAAAAAGGTTATTTTGACAGCTTATGAGTTGGTTCCAGAGGCTTACCGACAGAAATTCGGAGGTCTGAAGAAATCTGATAATCAGACTTATGTGGAATTTGCTAACGAGAAGAAGGTTTGCTTTGAGCGCTGGTGTACTTCTATGGAGGTCAAGGATGATTTCAACTCACTAAAAGAGATGGTGTTAGTTGAAGAATTCAGGAACTGTGTCAAGGATGATATTAAGACCTACCTTAATGAGAAGCAAGCACTGAATTTGCGATCAGCTGCCAAGTTTGCAGACGAATATGTTCTCACACATAAGTCCAAATTTCAGTCTAGCAGTAACAATAGATGGTCCCAATTTCAGAAGAAAGGTAACGGTGATACCCAAGATTCCTCACCCAAAGACAAATCTGGTGATGGTGCTCAGAAATCCAGTCAAAGGTCTGATCAAAGTGTGAAAGCTGACAGTGACAAAAGTGGTCTAGTTTGCAATTATTGCAAGAAATCTGGTCATGTTACAACTAACTGTTGGTTCCTTAAAGCTAAGAAAGAAAAAAAAAGGATACCAAACCCAATGCCTTTGTGAAGACAAGGTTAGAAACCCCTGTAGTAGATGACCGATCTGCTAAATTGCCTGCTCCTTGTGAGGCTAAGAAGCCTGATATTGCTGACTTTGTGAGGGAGGAATTCCTTCCATTTGTGTCAGAGGGATTTATGGCTCTGAATGAGCATTCTCCTCCTGTCCCCATATATATCCTAAGGGATACCAGAGCTTCTCAGTCACTTTTGTTGATGGACTCCTTGGAGTTACGTGATGAGACCGCTTCTGGGGATTTCATACTTGTACAAGGTATTGAAGGGAGGACTGTATCTGTACCCCTGCGCTCTGTGTTCTTGAAGTCAGATTTAGTTACAGGACAGGTAAAGGTGGGACTTATGTCAAGTCTACCTATCAAGGGTGTTTCTCTGTTGACCTGGCTGGGGGCAATGTAGTTCTCCCTGTTCATCTTACTTCACAGCCGAGCACTGAAGATGGCAATGAAGACCCATCTCTGTATCCTTCCTGTGCAGTGACCCGTGCTATGGCTAAGAAGGCTCAAGAAGAAGATGATGTGGCGCCGTCCAGCACATTGAATAGTCATGACTCAGGTGGTTCGCCTCATGACTCTGTTCAGCCTACGATGTTTTCTCCGTTTGAGGACTTATCAGACACTTTTATCAGTTCTCTATTCAGCCAGCCAGATGGGTCTGGTGATTCTGATGTGTCTGGAGACTTGTCTCTGTCCAGAAAGCGGTTGATTCAGGAGCAAACTAATGATCCTGAAATTTGTGTACTAAAGAAGAGAGCCCTTCCTGATGAAGAAATAGATGCAGTTCCAGTTGGGTATTATCTCAATGATGGGGTGTTGATGCGGAAGTGGCGCCCTCCTGATATCCCTGCCAATGCAGATTGGGCAGTGGTCAAGCAAATTGTTGTTCCGAAGGTCTACAGGAATGAGATCTTAACAATGGCTCATAGTTTGCCTTTAGGAGGTCATCTTGGTGTTAACAAGACTGCTGAAAAGATCATGAAACACTTCTTCTGGCCTGGACTTCGGAAAGATGTTTCCAACTTTTGCAAAACCTGTCACACTTGTCAGGTAGTTGGAAAACACCAGTTAGACCCACCTGTAGCTCCATTGCAGCCTATCCCAGCATTTGGGGAGCCTTTCTCCAAGGTCATCGTTGATTGTGTTGGTCCATTACCCAAGACTAGATCTGGAAATCAGTACTTGTTGACAATCATGTGTGCATCTACCAGATTCCCTGAAGCTATAGCTCTATGCAACATCAAGGCAACTGCAATCTCGAAGGCTTTGATAAAGTTCTTCACGTTGTTTGGCCTTCCCAGGGAAATTCAGTCAAATCAAGGTAGCAATTTCACTTCCGGATTTTTTCAGCAGGTTGTGTATGAACTAGGTGCAAAGCAGATTCTTTCCAGTGCCTATCATCCAGAGAGTCAGGGTGCCTTAGAGCAGTTTCATTCCATCCTCAAGACAATGATGAGGACTTATTGTTATGACCATGAGAAAGACTGGGATGAAGGTGTTCATTTGCTGTTGTTTGCAGCTAGAGAAGCAGTGCAGGAGTCTACTGGATTCAGTCCGTTTGAGCTAGTGTTTGGCCATGAAGTGAGAGGACCTTTGCAATTGTTGAGTGAACAATGGCAAGAGAAAGAGCCGCATATCAGTCTGTTAGACTATGTTAGCAAGTTCAAGGAAAGACTGCGTGCAGCTTGTGACCTAGCCAAAGAGAACTTGAAATCAAGTCAGGGAAAAATGAAAACTTGGTATGATCATAAGACTAGAAGCCGTGAGTTTAAACCAGGAGACAAGGTCCTTGTGTTGTTTCCCTTGCAGTCCAATCCATTGCAGGCTAGATTTCATGGTCCTTATGAAATTCTGACAAAACTCAATGATCTCAATTACATTGTGAAGACTCCAGATAGGAGAAAGCCAAAACAGTTGTGTCACATTAACATGCTGAAGCCTTATCATGATAGGAATGCTAGGGTTGCAGCTGTCACTTCAGATCCTCCTATGGCCGAGACTTGTGAAGATGAGGGGAGTTTCAAGATGATGAACCTAGAATTAAAGCTGAAATTCTTTCATGAAATTGTCAAATTCTGAAGTGTTGCAAAATCTTGATGTAAAACTCCAGCACTTAGAGCCCTCACAGAAAGATCAGTTTGAGAGGTTGATCAAGAAATATAAAGATCTATTTCCTGATGTTCCAAAGAGAGTTTCTATAGCCTCATGATGTAGATGTTGGCGATGCCAAACCAATAAAACAGCATCCGTGCGGATGAATCCTGAAAAGAGAAAGATTGCTGAGAAAGAGGTTGAGTACATGTTAGAACATGATATTATCAGACCCTCTAACTCAGATTGGAGTTCACCCTGTGTTCTAGTTCCAAAACCTGATGGAAGTACTAGATTCTGTACAGATTATCGCAAAGTCAATGCTGTAACTAGAACTGATGTGTTTCCAATACCTAGGATTGATGATTGTATCGATAGAGTAGGGCAAGCAAAGTTTCTGACCAAGATTGATTTATTGAAGGGTTATTAGTGTGTGCCTTTAACTGAGAGGGCCAAGAGCACCTCTGCTTTTGCCACACCATCTGGGTTATACCAGTATGAAGTCCTACCCTTTGGCATGAAAAATGCCCCAGCCACGTTCCAAAGGATGATACAGTCTACAATCGCCGGATTGCCACACATGGGTGCGTACATCGACGACCTGATCACATGGAGTGACTCCTGGGAAGAACATCTGAAAGATGTAGAGACGTTGTTCCAGCGCTTGACCCAGGCTAACCTGACTGTTAACCTGAACAAGAGTGACTTTGGTTGTGCTACTGTCACGTATCTTGGCTACGTCATAGGCCAGGTAAGGTGGCACCCATAAATGCTAAAGTCCAAGCCATCATGGACTTTCCAGTTCCTGACAACAAAAAAAGCTTTGCGCCGCTTCCTTGGAATGATCGGGTACTACCGCAAGTTCTGCAAGAACTTTGCTGAGATTGCTCTCAGTCTCACCAACCAACTGAAGAAAGGCGTAAAGTTCACTTGGGATGAAGCATTCCAAAGAGCCTTCGATCACCTGAAGTCTCTGCTATGTCACTTCCCCGTGCTCAAATCTCCTGACTTCAACAAACCGTTCTCCATGGCGGTCGATGCTAGCAACCAAGCTTGTGGATCTGTGCTCCTTCAGGGAAGTGACTCTGATGACATTGAGCATCCCGTGGCATACTTCTCCAGGAAGTTCAATCGCCACCAAAAGAACTATTCCACAATTGAGAAGGAGCTGTTGGCTCTGGTTCTATCCTTACAACACTTTGAGGTTTATGTTTGTACAGGGCAAAAGCCAATGATTGTATATACTGACCACAATCCGTTAATGTTTTTGAGTAAGATGAAAAACAAGAATCGGAGATTGTTGAATTGGAGTTTGATTTTACAGGAGTTTGACTTGGAAATTAAGCATGTAAAGGGTACTGACAATGTAATTGCTGATTGCTTATCCCGTGTTTGAGTATGTGTATATATATCACATGTGTTTATTAGCATATTGTATTATGTGTATATATACACAAGTGTCTACTTAACCATTTTTGTATTGAAAAGAAAAATTGTGCCTTTATGAGTCAAAATTTTTCCCTTTTGGAATGGAGGTGTAATGGGAAAAAAAAAGCCACTAGATGGGAGTATTGACAATTTTTTTTGTTCAGCCCAGTCTGGAGCGAGGTTGGGCATGTCCTGGGCATGCCTCAGAGGGGGCTGGACAAGAGTATATAAGGAGAAAAATTGAGAGAGTGGTAGAGTAGTTGGAGAAATTGCAAGGAGAAATTGTGGAAGGATACATTTGACCAGACCTGTCACTCTTTTCAAGACCTGTGAAGCTTTTTGTGGATTTTTGCCTGTGTTGGAGCATTTTCCTGTTGTAAGACATCGCAACACAGCAGCCCATCTCAATTACCAAGGGACTGTAACTATCTTTTTTTTTTATTATTATTTCAATCTTGGTCAGTAGGGTAGAGAGTAGATTGGTTCTGTTTGTTTAATTAAATCTGTTGAAGTTTAACAATTTTGTCTGTCATCCCTTGCTGTTTGTGACGCCATAACAAATTGACGCCATAACAAATTGGGGCCATAACAGTTTGCCCTCGCATAGCTGTGAGTAGAGTAACTGCCGAGGGAGACGCTGGTGGTCCATCCTCTCAACACGTCCGAGCCATCTCAGGTTCGTCTGTATTAGCATGTCCTCCATTGATGGTAGACCAGCTCGTTTCAACACTTCTATGTTGGTTATCTTGTCTTTCCATGAGATTTTCATTGTGGCTCGAAGGTGTCTCATCATGTACGCGTGGAGTCTCTTTACCTGCGCTTTGTAGACAGTCCAAGTTTCAGCACCGTACAATAGAGTAGCCAGTGCTGTTGCTCTGTACACTTTGCATTTCACACACCTGTCACTTGTTCCACAGTCTCCTCTTCAAGTGCCCAAACACAGGGCTTGCTCTTCCCATTCTGAAAGATAGTTCATCCTCCAGCCTAGCATTATCTGAAACAGTACTCCTTAGATACTTGAAAGTCTTGCACTTGACTAGTGGCTCTGCACCAATGCTGATCTCTTCTGGAAGTGATGTTGATAACTGGAACTTTGGTGGTTGATAAAGGCACTCTGTCTTCTTGATGTTGATTATGAGGCTGAATTGGCTAGCTGCTCTTGCAAATTTCTCCACTAAAGATTACGTATCTTCTGCACTATGTGCAACTAGAGCACTGAGCTCTGAGATAGGTGGGAGTAAATCTCTGTTGCTATGGATGATGTCAATTCTCATGCACGAGTCTTGGGACAATGAGCATGGTGATTGGTTGTTTGGTGGCAGGGCGGCTCATTGAAAAAAATATCCCACATACAGCCCATGGAGGAAAAAATGAGGAAATAGTCCAAGCGGCTGGTTTGTCCCATAAAATAATGGTAGTTGCTCTGGGTACGGCAGTTCTCCAATGCATTTCAATGTAGAGAGGTACGGCAGTCCCAATTTTAAACACTGCCCTCACCCTAACCTTAACTTTAACGCTGACCGGTGAAAAAACTCCTCCCGTACTAATAATCCGAAGTCTTATCCTAATCCCTTCAAATAGATTGTTATATCAATCAGAGTTCCTGTTTTTCTAGATTCTGCATGAAGTAATAACATGTGTAGCACTTCTGAAAATGCACAATGCGTGGTCCCCGCATGTCACGCTCTCGGCAAATAAACATACATAGGAAAGAGATAATTGTAAAAACGATAATAGCATAAAACGAGTTATTAATGAAACGCATCATTTGCCCCAATAATTAGCAACTTATTACCCAATGAGAATGAGAATATGTTGCGATCATTTAAATGTCGAGCCGTTGAAGTTTGTTTGCCCTAAATTGTCATGGACGAAAGTTCAAAAAGGACGCGAAAGCCTAACTGGAGCTACAACCAGTTACTGCTGCTGGCCTGGTTGGTGCTGGAGCGAAAGCTTGTAATTAAAGGGAAATTTGGCTCGGGGGTGAACAGCAAATCCAGGCGGGATGCGTGGGATAATATCAGCCTACAGATCAATGCTGCATTCTCTTCGGTGTCTCGGACGGCAGACGACTGCGAGAAGCAGTGGTATGGGTTGCAATCGCAGGGGAGGTCCAAGATTGCAGCCTATAAACGGGCTATCGTTTAAACAGGATAAGCATACTAAGCTTGGTTTGTAATTTATAGCCTACAATTTAAATATGTATACAAAATATGACATAGGATATTATTATGATGATCTATTAAATGTAACCCTTGCTCAACAGCCTAATAAAATAATTCATGCATAGCAGGAGGAGGTACAGCACCAAAGCCACTGTCCCCGAGCAAGTGGCATCCCGCAGGCACATAATGCCTGTCAAATAATTGACATAAGCTGCTTTCCATTAAAATGTGAGTCGTGCGTGGATCCTGGCCATTTCGCAACAATGTCCAAAATGTTGTATACGGCATCAAATTAACCTACTATCTGGGTGCTGATGGAATGAACTTTTTTTTCTGTTTATCTCTTCATGTTGGGTTGGAGAAATAATTAAAATATGGGTCTCGTCAATTGCACCGATGATACCGGGCATACCTGAGATGGGCATGAATTCAAGTTTGATTCTGTGTTGTTGGCGAGTGTCCATTGGAAACCGGATAAACTGTCGGATGATATGGGGTTCACAGAGCGCATTGATTGTTTGCTGAATTGTGCGACTGACAGAATGTGAAATCCCTAAATTGTCCGCGTTGCAAAGTTGCATTTTTCTGGTGGCCAAGAAACGAAGTGTTGTCAAACATCTTATTTCGGGGCTTATTGGGTTGTTTCTCATGGTTGGAGACGTAATTCTCTCCCTCACCAAGTCAACAAGAAATAAAATTCCTTCACGGTCAATCCGATATCTTATCAACAACTGTGCATCATTCAGAATTTCAAAGTCATTCCGTCTTTCAACAGCAGCAGCTATTTCCCGATTCTTTGTGAATAGGTTTTAGCGAGTTAGGAATCCTCTTGACTACTTTTAAGCTCTCCCAGACTTAGGAGCTACTTTTAGGCCTAAAATGCTTTGTGAATAACACTTAGTAAAAATAATTGGGAGTCCTAAATTTACGACTGACATGCCCATATTTTTTAGGAGTTTCTCCTAAATCCAGCCGTTAGGACCTATTTTTAGCGCTAAGATGCTTTGTGAATACGGGCCCAGGTCCTCAGAGAGTTCTTTCCCATGAGATGCCATGTTAACCATCCAGTGACCAGAATGAGAGCATTTCACCCAAAGCACCACAATTTAAACCTTCAACACGTTACACAACCTCATATGGCCTAGTGGAACAGAAAAAAGCATGAACATGATGGATAAGACATGTTTCATTGCTTGATTGACCATTACCAATTGGGGTGTGGGTAACACTTTATAATAAGGGGACATGAATCATGTAGTTATCATGCATTACTTCATGCAAGATTCACTCATGAGTTCATCATGATTCCTGCATGATTTCATACATGAATTCATCATGATTTAAAATTAATTCATGCTTACTCATGTCTGAATTCATGCAATGACATCATATCAACTAAGGCATTACTTACTGTAATGAATTCATCGTGAATCAAAAGTAATTAAGCATGATCATGATGAGTTCATGGTTCATTAAAGACAGTCGTTTCACTTTTCTTTCCCAATAGCATTTCACAAATTTGTTGTAATGAAAGCTGTTTGTTCACCACTTAAGTTGAGGGGGCACAAACATGATGAACTCATGAGAAAGTAAGCTTTAATTCATGACATTCAATGATTCCGTAGCAATAGCATCTCTCACATCTGTTGTGATAAAAGCATGTATAGCCACCACTTCAGTTGAGGGGGCACAAACATGATCAACTCATGGGAAGCTAATGCATGAAGTAAGAATGAATTAATGGATTAAATCAGTATGTACTAATGCATGAAGTAGCACATAACTTCACTGTAATATTGTACCTTTCTGATCAAAAAGTGATGGTAAGTCCAAGTAAAATGTCAATTGCAATTCTGCCAAAAGTGAACTGACTATGTCTTTGTAGGCCCACGAATTCATGTGCAACTAACCTTCAGTTAATGTTGTTCAATATTCCCAATAGACTGATATTTGTACATTTATACTGTATGTTGTGATGAAAGCTACCATACGTCCACCACTTTAGTTAAGGGGGCACAAACATGATGAATTCATGAGAAATTAAGCTTTAATTCATGGCATTCAATGACAAAAATGACAAGCTAATATACCTACCACTTTAGTTAAGGGGGCACAAACATGATTAATTAATGGGAAGCTAATACATGAAGTAAGAATGAAGTAATGGATGAAAACGTCTATTTCGATTCTGCCAAAAGTGAAACGACTCTCTTTAATGAACCGTGAACTGATCATGATCATGCTTAATTACTTTTGATTCATGATGAATTCATCACAGTAAGTAATGCCTTAGTTGATGATGTCATTGCATGAATTCAGAAATGATTAAACATGAGTTCATGTTAACTCATGATGTGTCATGATGCATTCATGCATGAAATCATGCATGAATCATGATGAACTCATGAGTGAATAATGCATGATAACTACATGATTCATGTCCCCTTATTATAAAGTTTTACCGGGGTGTGTACTCACTTTTGTTGCCACCCATTTTGGAAATAGTGACTGTTCAGTCATTTGGACAGTGCAGTAAATCTACACTGCTACACATATTGTACAGTGACTACTCAAGAATATATTCAAGTTTCATTTCTGTAACATAGTCCCTTGAAAAGATATAATAAATTGTCAAAATGTGAGGGGTGTACTCACTTTTGAGAGATACTGTAACTCTTAAGTCACGAAAATCGATTGTTTTCTTAGCACCCCAAGTTTTGGTCAAGCCCCCCATTAGCCCCGGGAGAGAAAAAATCCTGGCGCCGTGCCTGCACTAAGAGAGATAATCTTCATAGTTAGATGACACGGAGATAGATTATCTTCTTCCTAATCACATGATTATTGATTTCAAGTTATATTATACTCCTGGTCTTCAGTTGATACTACAATTTAATCAGGACAGTATGATCGCAGCTGTGCAGTATAGAGACCGCCAGCAAGCCCTTTTTTCAGCGTCTCTGAAATATGACGCGTTATAGTTGTTCAGGAATATAAGCTGCCGCTGGAGCTTTATCCGAAGACACCTCTTTAGATAATCCCTCTTCTCCCCAACTACATTCTGCAGCTGTGCATAACATGATTGTAGCTTAACTTGTTCTGCCAGGAATTACTCATTTGACTCGATTTGCTTTACAGGTTTACTTTCTTCCCTTTTTAAGTCCCTCTGCATAAGAGCATCTGATAAATACTGTAATGTAAAGTGAAGTAATGCTAGCTCACTTACCTTCATTGATAATGTACCTACTGGTTTATCTGCTCAACCAGATGCTTGAAACTCATTAGAGTCAGTGCAGCAGTGCAGCCAGATTGGTCGCGTGGTTTCCAGCCGAAAACTGATAAAAAAAAACCCGCCTAATTGCTCAAAAAACCGCCCAAAGTAACACCAATAAATACTTATGCATTTATCGATTAATTTATTATGTAAGCATATCATATTTACCTTCAACAGTTAACCTTGCGTTGGCTCATATCAGCAAATGCATGCAATAATTTCTGATGTATCTTCGCGGGAGCAAACAATACCCCTGAAGCCCACGAGAAAAAAAAAAAAAAAATTCCCTGGCTACATGTATCCACAGAAGCGCTAACACATACAGAGAACGAGACTGAGAACACAATCGCAACTAATGTTTGCCTGTCAAAAGCGATATACAGTAATTACAGCTGTTCAGAAAATCGACTGTGGCTATATAGTCAAATGGTTCAATATACCTGAAATCACTAATGATGACAAGCCCTCTAGGGTGAAAACAGCAGTCAAAAGCGAACAAGCTGACTCGCCCCTTTTTGCTACCAAAACAAATACTGTGTTTTTTGGGCAGTACTTCATGGCTGTATTTAAAAGTAAAAAATTAAGACAACTGTAGGCAAAGTTTTTGTGTTGTCTGAAAGCAAACCTGACGCCTGCTACAAAGTTAAACATGACACCTTTCTGCAAATTTAAAGTATATAGTGCAGGTTAATTTTACAAAGATTTTGTACTATTTTCTTGTGGGAAATAAATATCTGAACGATTATACATCATATTTTATGTTGTAGGTTATCAGAGAATGGAATATAATACGAAAAAGTAGGTACTTTTAACAGCGGTTTACGAGGTTCCCATTTCCTCCCATAATGCTCTACGTCACGAAAGGTAGAGAGGAGCCTGTCAGAGTACGATGGTCAATGAGCCTGCACTATACAGCAGCTTGCAATGGTGAATTATTGTGCTCGTGTGGGGTGTAAGAATTTATCCCAAACAGGGCACAGGGTCCATTTGTTCCCTGTCAATAATAAACAAATTTTATGCCAGTGGGTTCAATTTGTCCGCATCAGACGGGCTCGCTAGATCCACGGCTAGTGTTACTGATCAATGGTGATCATCAACCGGTTTTCACAATGTCAGTGTTTTTGGCTAATTTAGTTGCAGTCTTCCCGTAGAAAAGTAAGAATTACAGCTAGTACCATACTATCGCAGCATGGGACAGTCAAGCGGATATGCTTACAATGTCAGGTTAAAGGTAAAATAAAACATAAACATCATAAATAAATATGATAAAATAAACATCAGTTTGACAGGCGGGATGGGAACCGGCAAGCTACACCCAGGCTAGCTAGCATTAAGCCTTCATTGTCATTTGGCTAGTACATGTTTAGTCAACGTCTTCATTTGAACATATCAGATTATCACAGCAGCTAGATGTACAGAAAACATTGGCTTCTTCACTCAGTGTTATTCATACACCGTAAAATATATGTTGTTGTTGTTGTTACGGTTTTCACTGCTGCTCGTATACTAGCTCTAGCACTAGTTGCTATAAAGCTACTCACCAGGGGTGCATTTCCCAAAAGCGTATAGTTCATCCATTCACAGTCAATGAGCCCAACTACATTAGTAAGCATCTGTGATTTTGGGAAACGCATCCCAGGACACCTCGCCAACCTCCAGTCATTTGCCTCCGACCAAGCATGAATCAGTCTCTGAGAGCCAGTATTTGTTGGATTTTCCTCCCCTCTCTCACGCCTGACCGGCTCGAAATTAAATGGTTGCGGCCCATCATAAATTTCTGCAGTGTTTCTTGCCACCTCCTCATACTCCCAATCACTGGCCATAGTGAGCTGAGGCTACTTTCCTCCACGACTCCCTTACGTGACGTTGTTACCAGGTTATGTTAAAAAAACCAGCTACTACTGAAAGTGTCATTTAACAGCATTTGTAGATAGTTTTAAAAATATATACTTAGCTCCATTAAAAACGCACAGGTGAGGTATGTACTGTATTTGCGGCAAATTGAAGAATCGATTGATTTTTATTGCTCTTCCAGTGAGGCACGAGAGGAAATAAAGAAAAGCGCGTGGTATTGTAATCCTGACGCGCACCAAGCACTTCAGTAATAACAAACATTGAGCTGTTCGTGATGTGTGTTACGGCAGATCTCACGAAAAACTTGTGAAACTTGACTTGTTCTTTTTGGTGTGGTCAAAGCCTACATAAAAGCCAACAAAAAAAAAAAAAAATGCTACTACAGAAAATGGAACAGTTTTTGACCCATTTACGCATGGCTGCCCTTACTGTGGTCAGCTGCGGCTGCGACAGTCCCTGTTTTTCCATTCTCAGACAGAAACAGGGAAATAAAGTGTCTTTCAAAAAATTACACAGAGGCAGGTGCCTGACCAAAAGTGAAGAGTTCCTACCCTGTTGATGGGCAAAAATGGGTTTTCTGGTTAGGGCCTGTACACATGGTTTGCTTCACGAGACAACGCCAAACGATCATTTGCGATGACCCCTAATCGTCCTCGACCCTCATCTCATGATCAGTTTTGTCAATTGTTCGAATCTGTCATGTACAGGCTGTAACCAAATGTGGCGTTTTGAGCTGCCATCGTCACTATGACTGCCCAAAAATTACTGTCGGTCAGTGACAGTGCCTGTGTTCCATTCTCGGATAGACAGCCGACTGATTGTTGAACGGTGACAGTGCAAATGACGCACCATCTCTCGGCGGCTGAGACCTGCCCGTAACATGCCAAAGGCTCTCTTTTTCTCTCCTGTGTCACAAGCTGTTCCGTTTTCTTGATGCAGTAGCATTTTTCGTTTTTTTTGTTGCCTTTATGTAGGCTATTGACCACACCAAAAAAGAACAAGTCAAGAAATAAACTTTGTCTGTCAAACTCATTGGGCAGAGCTTTCTCTAACTGACACATAATGATCCCAAACATACATCACGCAGAGCTTTCCAAATTTTGTCCACCAAGTTTGGTAAGACTCTAATACAAAGTTATAAGAGGTCAGTAAGCAGAAAAAACATCCCCAACAAAAGCAATAGCACCTGAGCACCAGCAGTGCCGCGCTGGCCCTTAAAGAATCATGACAAAAACAGTAAGGTTCCATCACCTGAGGAACACAGACCCACTCTTTGGGCTCCTGACCTGCACTGGAATTCATGTTACCTACTGACTCATTTTACACATTTATAATGCTGCAATGCCCAGGTGTGGATCGGGTCCATAGCTTTATTAATATTGTTAATCTTAGTCTGACTTCCTGTCAGTGAATCAGGCACCATTCCCAGTCTGAGGGAGCACACAAAACCAGAATACTTCTCTGCTGTATACACCATATACACTGCACAGTGTGCTAATTCACAGAGAACACACACACACGCACGCGCACACACACACACACACACACACACACACACACACCAGGTTTGGCTGTGCAATGCATTGTTTCACTTTTAGACCATAAGTGTGCAGACCTAGGGCCAAACAGCTGACTTACTAAAATTAACTGTTTGGACCTTAGAATGTCATTCAATATAAATATAGCTCTGGTGTGTGTTCACAATCATTGCTCTGCAGTGAGAGGAAGCACCACACACTGAGCTTGAAGGCATTTGGTTGTACTTGAGAAGGTAATATCAGAGCAGGTTGCAGCACATCGCTAGTGTTGGTAAGCCAGGCAGCTACGCCATAACTTTAAAACAATGCTTTTGGCCTCAATAATTTGCTTCTGCAATTACACTGATAGAAATAAATCTTGGTATCATTTGATCACAAAACCTTTAGTTGGCCTGAACATATACATGCAGTTGCTGCTATTTATCTGAATAGCACCTGACTAATGAATATCCTTGCGTAATCTCGATACATATCACAGCTACAGTTGCAATCAAAATTATTCAACCCCCATTGCAAATTAGGTTTACTGGCAAAATTTACAAACTTTCAGCTGTTTGCAATGAACAAATCAAACAAGAACAATTTAAATGGCTCAAAACAACAAATATTACAAGTGGCTTCTCCAAACTCAACACAAAATGCCACTTTTAATGACTACTGCAGGCTCAAAATTATTCAACCCCTTCATGACAAGCATCTTTAATACCTAGTACAGCACCTTTTTGCCGCTATGACCTGCTGGAAATGTGATTCATAGGCAGACAACAGCTTCTGGCAGCATTCTCAAGGAATCTTAGCCCATTCCTCATGGACAATGGCCTCCAGTACACTAATATTCTAGGGTTTGCATCCTGCAGCTGTCTTCTTCAAATCCTACCAGAGATTTTTTTATGGGGTTCAAGTGAGGTGACGGTGATGGGCACTCTAGAATCTTCCCAGACTTGAAACCAAGCCTTGGTGGATGTTGAGGTATGCTTAGGATCATTGTCCTGTTGGAAGTTTCCAATGATGCCCAAGCATCAGCTTCCCTACCGCCCTACAGACGGCATGACAGTTTCTCCTTTGAAATCCTGGTACTTGACTGAATCCATCTTGCCCTCCACACTTTGCAGGTTTCCAGTGCCAGAGGAAGCAAGGCAGCCGCAGAGCATCAAAAAGCCCCCACAAGTCTTCACTGTAGGCAGGGTGTACTTTTCAGCATATGCTTCTTTATTCCTCCTGCAGACATACCACTGATTCATAAGCCCAAAATATTCCAGTTTTGTTTTATCACTCCAGAGAACAATATCTCCAAACTTCTGTGGCTTATTTATATGGTTTTGAGCATATTGGAGCTTGTGCTTTTGGATCAGTTGAGTTCTTCAGCGTTTAGTATTCGCCCTACTGTGGAAACTGAAACCTCAATGCCTCCTGTCTCCAAGTCTTGCTGCGGGTCTCCTGCAGTCACTCGAGGGTTTTTGACCACCCGTCTCTTCAGGAATCTGGTGACAGCCATTGATAGCTTCCTCTTTCTGCCATATCCTGGTACTATAGCCGCTCTTCCTTTAACTCTCAACTTGCGAACTATGCTTCCAACTGTATCTCTATGAAAATTCAGTGCCTATGCTGCCTTTTTGTATCATTTTCCTTGTTTGTGCCAGGCAATGATCTCCTCTATTAGCTTTCTGGACAATTCTTTTGACAGCCATATTTCTAATATGCAATCAAATGTCACTGTCAACAAACCCCTAGCGAGTGCAAGTATGTGATGTGTTCTATCTCAAACAAACCTGATGCAACTAATTAAGCTCTTGATTAGCTGCATTAGGTGTGCTTGAGACAACACCTGATTTGCAAATATGCTCTTATGACGGATTCTACTCGGGGGGTTGAATAATTTTGAGACTGCAGTAGTCATTAAAAATGGCATTTTGTGTTAAATTTGGTGAAACCACTTGTAATATTTGTTGTTTTGAGCTATTTAAAACGTTCTTTTTTAATCTGTTTATCACAAACAGCTGAAAGTGTGTAAATTTTGCTATTAAACCCAATTTGCAATGGGGGTTGAATAATTTTGATTGCAACTGTATATAAATAATAAATATTACTTCATTGGTACCTAATCTGATGAATAATTATTCTGTGACCCTGTTCCATAAAATCCCATTATAGTCATGTCTGATGATCAATCTAGCAATGCAGTGTAAAAATTAAGCAATTCAAAAAGTAAGATAAGCATGTCTGAAAATTATTTTGACAGATAGCTCCAGCGAATAAAAATGTATGGCTCATCCCACTATCCAGCTTTTCTTTACACTAGCTGTCCCCGTCCTTCATTTCCAAGCTTCTCTTGTTTTTTTCCTCTGGGCATTGGGCTCATATAATATTTACTCCGTCAGCACTGTTTCCTCTCGCCAGAATCGTGCAGATCCAAGAGGCCCGGTTTCCTTCACAATTTCGTCTATTACTCTGAAGCTGCTCCAATGTCAATGGCTGGAGACTCAATCATATTCAGCGCCAGGCAATTTCATGGGCTTCGGAGACCCAGCCGCGTTTGCTGTTCTGTTTTTAGAGCCCAGCAATGTTGTGCCAAAGTATTACGCCAGATTAACTGGAATTAATACATCCATCTTGCATTCTTTAGTTAATTTCAATTAAGGAAAAAGAATGCTAATTGATGGCTCCCTAAACTGTAGTGATTAATTTGCATTCGGCTTAGCAGTCAAAACGTGCTGATTGACTCTCAAAAGCCAGCTTATTTTCTTTTGTTTTCTTCCAAGAATGACATTCCTTACACCAGGCTTGACACTAGTCCATTCTGAAATTAAATGAGGGGTACAAGCTGATGCCCGAAACTCTACTGTATAGCTAAAATATAATGTAAAATATGCATTTTGTTGCCCTCTCTCCCAGCTACAAATACGTCTAAATAATGTAAAATACATTTTTTTTCAGGGGATTGCTCACTCAATTTGTGCTTAACATTGCTGATTCCCCAAATACTAAATGCACTGACTTAAAGCAGAATCATATCTGGGGTGAACTGCCATTTGTCCTGCCCCTGTTATTTGCGAGGCTCTGATTTTGTTTGTCTTGCCTGTACTTTTTCTCTATGGCTGTTCTGGTTGCCAAATGTTTGTTTGAATGTTTCGATGCATTCCTTTGGCACTTGTCTGATTACTCTTCATCAGAGTTTCCATAGTTATAAAAGTTGCGAGTTGAACATAGAGGAGGTGAGCTAATGGCTAAGTCACAGGAGCACGACGTTTGACGAAACAAGCAAACAACGCTTGAAGTTAAATTTGATGGAAATAATTCAGGAGACGGCTGGATCTTGATGCCTGTTATCTCAGTGTTTCCTTTTGAAATTTTCTATGTAAAGCTCTGCTGTACATACCGACTGTCCTTCAAAAAGTGTCACAAAGTTGAAGCGCATTACGGCGACCACCATTTTGAAGGTACAACGCTGATGCCTACATGACAGCGATATGATCAGTTGCAGTTTAACTGTAGGTCCGATGTATTTTCCCCTAAAATGCAGTTTTGTTCTTTTTCAGTTCATTTTTATAGACAGAATTACCAACACATATCTCAGTTTTTCCTTCGGACCTACAGATTTATATAAATCTGTCCTCAAAATAAATCACCAATTTCTTCAATAAATAATACCACACTAGCAGTGGCGGAGTTGGAACTGGGAATTGAGGGGGCACAGACACGTATGAGAGGCTGTTTGAGAGAGAATTCATACTTGCTTTCACATGTACTATCATACTGTCACACAAACACCATCATTCTCTCATACACACACCATAATTCTCTCACGCACATGCTATTATACTCTCACACACACCATCATTCTCACACACACACACCATCAATCTCTCTCTCACACACACACACACACACACACACACCATCATTCTCCCTCACACACACCATCATTCTCTCACGCACACACCATCAATCTCTCACACACCATCATTCTCTCTCACACACACCATCATTCTCTCACGCGCATACCATCATTCTCTCACACATACATATACCATTATACTCTCACACAAACTTAAACTTGTTCAAGTGACAAAATCACAGTGAATGTAAAACAGAATCACAGTGTATGTGAATGAGAATAGGTGATTGTGTGAGAGAGTTTGATTGAAACGGAAGTTAGTTTGATGGAAACGGATCCATTCGTAGATTACTAATCTCTTTTACAGTTTATGTCACTAATGTGCGGCGAGTTTTATCACTTCTCAGCGTGAGAAATGTCATGTGTGGCGTGAGAGCGTGTGAACTTATTGAATTCGTGAGTCTCACGCTCAATGCGTGAGACTTGAGAGCCCTGGTCATGAAATCATTTATCTGTTGCCCTAATCCTATGATTCCATCATTCTCCTGTACAATTTCCATATGTTGTCCTTGTCCACTCAGGCGTTTTAACTGCCAAAAACTACATCGACTGCAGATAGTAGGCCTACAGCTTAATTATTCACGTAACTATATAAACAAGTGGTTGGTTAAAAATAATTGGCGCAAAAGAACATCCGTGCTCACACGATTAGTGTGGAGACAGCTTAAAGTCGCATGACTCGATTACTGATGTGACCGGTAGGGCTTTAGGACCCTGTTAAAAGAGGCATCGCCCGGCACACTGCTGGCGTGAAAATGCGAGTGCTCTCGCGGTAGTTGAAAAAAAACCCATTCTCTCGCGGTAGTTGCTAAAACCCCGTTTGTAAGGAAGTGCGGCAGACAGTCCACGTTGCTGACGCTGGAAGCAGGGAGCAAACGAACCATTTAAGCTGCAGCAAATGTTTGAAATAATATATATGATCCTTAAGTGGTAGCAGTAGTGATACCAACAGGGCCGGTTAGCACTAGGATCAAGATTGCTTGTGCCAATGCCATCTACTGGCAACCACTGTTTTTCCTAACCTAGAATTATCAAAAATGTCTTAAGAAGCAGCCATAATATCCAGTCCTGTATTTGGGAGGGGGGATAGCGAGTACCAGTGATTCTCAGTTCAGTAACGGCACGGTTGTATTCGGTGTGTACCAGTGTGCAGTGTATTATCAAGTTGTAGTGAACCACCAGTGTGCAGTGAATTATTAAGTTGCAGTGAACTACCAGTGTGCAGTGAATTATTAGGTTGTAGTGAACCACCGGTATGCAGTGAATTATCTAGTTGCAGCGAACCGTCAGTGTGCAGTGAAACATCAGTGGACAGTGTTGTAGTGAAACCCTGACTGTGCAGGGGGATAACTGTTTCCTTCACTGTACTGTTTTGGGCTCTAGAAGCCCTCTTATGTGTGAGCCTTATCACTTTAGGTTGGGTTACTTGAGCATAGTACCTGGTTGTCTCTGCCTTCCTAAACTCTTGGGTTCTGGTCAATATTTCACCTTGATGTACATGCTTACCGTGTTGGCAGAACTTTGATGTCATGGATTTGAGAATGTCCCTTCACCCATCATTTTAGATCTTACTGAATAAATATTGTTATAGTTTTCTATACCTCTGCCTCTGGGTCATTTATTTTATTGAGAGTGTTGTTTGGGGGATTTGCAACGGGGAAGCACAGCTTGCTCATAGATATTACGGGTCACACTGAGAAACACACACAGTTGCCTCACATTCATTATATCGATATGCAGAGCAGCGTTAGAGAAGCTCTCATCAGTTCAGATAAATTGCATAGGTGGATTTGGCTTATTTCTTCAGACTGACTTTTCGAAGACAGCCTTTTTCGTACATTACACACAGGGCTTAAAGCTCGGAAAATTGCCATGCCGGAAAAATGAAATTACCGAATGAATGAAATCCAAAAAAAAAAAGAATTGCGTCCGAAGGCACTTTGTGATAGTCAGAGGTGTATAGTAACGAACAGTAGCCAACTTAAGTAGTTTTTTTTTTTTTTGAGGATTTGTACTTTACATAAGTTTTGACTTTTACTCTACTACATTTAAAAGATAAAAAGTATACTTTCACTTCGTTACGTTGACACTAGCGACTTCGTTACTCGTTACAAATTAAAATATGAATTTAATTCATCATAAGAATTATCTGGATTTGGCGCGTTCGAGAACAACGGTGCTCGGCAGGGGTATCTTTGTACAGATGTTGATGCCAGCGGACATGAACCTGCAAATTTATGCATGCAGTTACAATATTCTATCACTAGATGGCAGACCAGGATCAGTTATTGAATATTCTCAAGCAAGCCAAGCTGAAACACGGTTTTATGGATGAGTTCACTCCTAATTTAAATGCAGGATTTCTACTTTTATGAAAGCATTTACATTGTGATTTTGACACTTTTAGTTAAGTTAATCCTCTGAGTATTTATTGCACTACAGTTTAAATGCTATATTTTAACACGGGACAACTAGGCCTCTTAAAAATGGTTTCTATAGCTGAATGTATAAAATAGCTAGTGACTATTCAACTCTGACAACTGTACACCGTCTGTTGTATGCAGTCCTATATGGATTAACTATAAGACAAGCTATAACGTTTGTTTAAGTAGTGATAACAGCGCAATATCTTAGAGTAACGTTTGTGCCAGTGCAGCTGGATCTGAAACTTGATTATGACAAAGTGATGGATATGTACGCCTGTAGATACCCCCGAAGAATCCTCTTCATCAACCCATTCAGTGAGAATTAAACATTTCCAGAAGATGATTTTGTAGGTCTGCATGCCTACTGAATATGCCTAATGTGCAAGGAGGAAATTCACTTCAAAGTGAATTAAATACCATTCTCCATGAAAGAAAACAACTTTAGTGTTGTGTTTTAAATGTTTAATCCATGACGTATCCTGATGGATGCTTTGATCATTTTCACAGTTCGTCCTTTTCTATCGGAATAGAATGTAAGTTTCTTTGTTTTGATTGTCTTTGCAGAGTCAAATGCAAACTTATACCTTAAATAGAGCTAATTGTTAATGAAAAAAATGCTTTTTTCAACTAACTATAAGACCTTGAATTTTGTTCCCAGATGCCAGGAAAACGCGTATTTGGCACTTCAATTTTCAAATTTTTCTGGGGAGGGTCCCCAGCTCCCCTGGAGGCTTCGCGCCTTTGGCGCTCGTATGGGGGCTGCGCCCCCCTTTCCAGAATTCCTGTATCCGCCCCTGAATTGAATTTCATGGTCGCTCCCAGGAATTGACCATTGGACTCTAACCCTCATGAATACAGAATATAACACTAAATACAAAACATCCACATTTAAGCTACAACCGGACGAATTCATTAAATCGCGCAGTCTCATCCTGACGCTACCTGACTCAAGCGTCGATCCATGACACTAAAGGAGGCTTTTGGCGTCCTTATTTGACGCCAGTTTAAAACGAACCCCACAACCCAAACCCTAACCGTAAGCGTCAAATAAGGACGCCTCCTTTTGCGTGGTATATCGATGCTTGGTCAGGCAGCATCACTATATTAAAAGTCAGAATGAGAATGTATTGCATTAAAATGATGAACAATGTCATTTTCACTGATGAAACAAGACTTGCCCACTAGGCAGCGACAACGACCGTATAGTTTCGGAGCTGGGAGTTAATTTCTGTCGTTTATGGAGCCGCACCGTCAAAAAGAGCTTATGTAGTGCACGCAGCTTTGGTGTCGTGTTTGATATGTCAGTTTGCCTTAAGGTTTTTGACTGTAATCTAATCATTTATTCATTTTATTGGCGGCTAACTTTAATCTACTCTATTCTATTGAATGTATTATTATGGATGGCTGACTTTGAAACCAAGGGATTGCTATGTGTCTGTGTGTGTGTGTGTGCGTTGTGGTCTGTGTTTACCTACCTTTATGGGGACAAAGACACGGAATTCCAGATTTCTGCATCCTTATGCGGACATTTTCAGGTCCCCATGAAGAAATTGAGCTATTTTGGGGTTAGGGGTTAAAGGAGGAGATAGCACCTCGGCAAAGTATATTTCAGCGGAAAGTAGAATCCTTGAAGTCTCTAAAACGCATAGTTTTATCAATCTGAATTTTGTAATGATCCAGTGCGACGCATTTTTAAACCGGAAAGTCTTCAAATCGGCGTCAATACCAGGGGGCAGACATTTTTACTTGGGGAATCTAAGGCTGCGTTCGGAATGTACACTTGTCCACTTGCTCGCTCACTCACTCTCAATGTCGTTTTCAATGTAGAACATTCACTGCGCAGTGCCCTATATAGTGGGTGAGTGTGCATTTCAAACGCATTATCCAATCAAACGCCAGTGCCGCGGTGCTTGTGCTTCAGTTAAGCTGGATTTATGGTTCTGCGTTGAACCGACGCCGTCGCTACGCAGAGCCTCTGCAGCGACGTGAACCCCCACCGCAGAGCCTCTGCGTCGCCTGCTGTGCACCTCAAAAATTTTCTAACTGACGTCAAAGCGACACACACCGCAAGGGCACTGATTGGTCCGACCCGAGCCTAATGACATATGTGATTCAACGTCATTCAAGAAAATGACAACATTGGCTAGTAGCTACCGAGCGCACAGAAAGCTGACGAACCTAGCTTGATGGTTTACTAAAGTCGACTGGCTATTTTTATCTGCGGCTATTTGTCGCCTTATGAATGCGATGCGGTTGCTTGTAAAGCTACCGCGAAACCAATAAATGACCAGTGAAAACAGTTCTCCCGTGAACTGGCTGCATTTGTTTACACTTGCTTAAGCAGAAAGCAGCAGCCGCGAAATATGTCGAAGGACATTCCGAACGACCGTTAATTGAAAACTCTGCTGTGCCGCAAAGCAATTCACCACCAACCGCTAGGTGGTGTCAGGTTTCCAATGGACCTGTCGTGGAATCACGTGAGACTCATTGGTAGAGTGTTTACGTTACGTTATGGGCTGTATTTCATTCCGTAGGGTAATAATCCCTACATCCTACACCCTGTGAAGTCACTTCCCTTCGTTGTGAAAACTCTGAAGGGCAGCAGAGAGTAGGGTTTTCAATTAACGGTCCCCGTTGCGTTAATCCTCACCATTTATCTGATCAGTGGTTTGTCATTAAGACCATTAAAAGCTTATATTTTACCATTTGGAGCTTAGCTCATTTTTGCCCAGGAGTGCATGTCCATTTTAACTCCTTGTGTTATTGAGATTACCTTCGATTGTCCTTTTCCGCTTTTTCAAATAGTAAAATGCCCCTGCAACAGCAAGAGTAGATGCGGCTGACCATACTAAAGGATGGTTAAGATGAGCTAAAAACTGTTTTCACCGGCCATTTATCATTTCAGAGTTCGTTTCCGACAGACGGGCAGTACTGCAAATCGACCTCATCCACGTCGGTCATGTGTGACCACACCAGCACAAGATCGCTACATCCGGCTCGTCCACCTGCGGGATTGGCTCAGATCAGTGACACGCACAGCGGATGAGACCGTGGTCTGCACAACAGACGCATCACACCACAGACAGTCCGTAACCGCCTGCGAGAAGCCAACTTGCATGCTCGGTGTCCTCACCGTGGTTTGGATCTCACTGCTGTCTGGCGTCGGAACCGACTTGCCTGGGCAAACGCACACGTTCGATGGCCCTTGGCACGCTGGAGAAGAGTGCTATTCACAGACGAATCCCGGTTCCAGTTTATTGTTAATGAAAACTCAAAAATTTGACATGGGGCATTTATATTTTTGTTCAGTGTATATTATGCTGGCAGTATCGCAGCGTCCTGTACTATCCAGGAATGCGTTTCCCAAAAGCATAGACGCTAACTGCATTAGAGCATAACATTATGAGAGATCCATCTTGATACATCTAGCCATAATTTTGCATTGGAAATCAGAACACATTGGAAGTAGAATATGGTTTATGTGTGCAGTGTAAGGACAGTGTCTTGAAATCACAAAAAGATAAATAGATTTCTGTTACTTGTTCATTTTGGTAATTATGTAATGGTTTTGATTTACTGTTTTAGGAAATGAAAAATACTGTAACAGTAGAATATCTCCACTGTCATACTTCTCATTATTCTGGAAGTTTTCAGTCAAATCCATCACTGCTTTTCTCCTGTAATGCCCACTTCCTGATTATATGAATACGGAAATTCAATATCATAGTCCCAATGGGCCAAAAATAAAGCGAATACAGTTATTTGCAAACATTTGTGTCATTTTCCCCCACTGGGCTGCGACACTGAATTTTAGGGTTCCCCCACCTGTCAAATCCCACTTTAACCACTGTATATTATATATATATATATATATACTATTCAAAAAAAGTAGGGGATATTGGATTTACAAGTACCATGAAATGCAGATCATGAGGTCAGGAAGGAAACAAATGACATAAAAACATTAAGGAAACATTTGTCAATTTATTCGAAACCCTGTGTACAGTCAGTAAAGGACAGATTCTCCAGAATAAGGGTCGACACAAACACAGGGTCACACAGCAAATTTACCACCATTGTGAAACAGAGTCAGTAGCGGGTAAAACCCCCTCGGTTGGCTAGACAAGCTCGAATTTGGCGTGGCATACTCCTAACGAGACGTCCCAGGTCATTTTGGGGAACGTTATTCCATTCCTGTTTCAATGCTGCAGCAAGTTCTTGGACATTGGCAGGAGGTTGTTGACGTTGGCGTAGCCGTTGTCCAAGCATGTCCCAGACATGCTCGATGGGGGAAAGGTCCGGACTGAGTGCTGGCCATGGTAATGTGGTGATATTCTGCTGCTGGAGGTAATCTGTAACGATCCTGGCCCTATGACATCTGGCATTGTCATCTTGGAAAATGAAACGGCGGCCATAACGATGTGCAAACGGCACAACATGGGGTGCCAAGATGTTGTCCCGTAGTACTGCCCTGTGACACGTCCAGCAACAACATGCAAGTCTGTTCTGCCGGCAGCAGTGATGCCTCCCCACACCATTACAGATCCACCCCCATACGGATCATGTCTAATGACGTTAACGCCATGGAAACGTTCGTTACGTCGGCGCCAAACCCTCCTGCGCCTGTCAAGGAAGTCCACAGTGAACCTCAACTCATCTGAGAACATTACGTTGTTCCATCGGCGATTATCCCAGCGTTGATGATGACGACACCATTGGAGTCTGGCCCTAATGTGACGATCCCTCAAACAGGGAATGACACGAGGGCGCCGGGCGTGTAAGTGAAATCTGTGCAGACGATTCCTGATGGTCTGGCCACTCACTACCAAGCCAGTATCCCTTTGAAGTTGAGACCTTATCTGATTTGCTGTTACCATACGATTTCTCAAGACAATAGTGCGGATGAATCTGTCCTAGCCTGAGTTGTTGCCCTTGGTCGACCGGATCGTGGTCTATCCTGAACAGACCCTGTAGCACGATGTCTGGACCATAATCTGCTGATGACAGACTGGGAAACATTCATTGCCCTTGCCACAACGACCTGTCTTGTGCCAACCTGTAGCATGCCAAGGGCACGTAACCTCTCCTCCTGTGTTAGAGGGCGCATGGTCTCTGTTTAATTAACGACTTCAACCACTGATAATCTGATGCTTTCTCTTCAAAATCTTCCTTTACAGTGGCTCTAACCTTCCAATTCAGAGTCATGCAAATTTGTGGCACAACCCCCTTGATCATCAATAGCATCCCGTGCAGATCTTGAGAGTGTCATTGATGTGTTTGGGTGATGAATTTCTTTGGAAATGCTTCCTCAGTAAGGAACTATACAACATGGTTTCGTATCCCTTTGTATATGTGAAAATTTTGATCTCAAAATAAAATATCCCCTACTTTTTTTGAATAGTATATATATTATATATATATATATATATATATATATATATCAGCGCCATTAGAAACGCGCAGGTGAGGTATGTACTGTATTTGCGGCGAATTGAAGAATCTATTGATTTTTATTGCTTTTCCAGTGAGGCACGAGAGGAAATAAAGAAAAGCGCGTGGTATTGTAATCCTGAGGCGCACCACGGGCACGCGCCAAGCACTTCAGTAATAACAAACATTGACCTGTTTGTGATGTGTACCGTGACACTTGACTTGTTCTTTTTGGTGTGGTCAATAGCCTACACAAAGCCAACAAAAAAAACGAAAAATGTTACTGCATTTTGCTACAGATCTGTATAATGCTACAGATTCCAGACAGCAACCAAAACTGATCATGAGACGAGGGGTCCGAGATGATTGAGGGTGAGCGCAAGTACCGTTTGACGCCGTCTATGTGAGCAATACATGCGTGCACACGGGCTCTACAGAAAACCCAGTTTTTACCCATTTACGCATGGCTGCCCTTACTGTGGTCGGTCAGCGACAATCCCTGTTTTCCATTCTCAGACAGAAACAGGGAAATAAAGTGCCAAAAAATGACACAGAGGCAGGTGCCCCCAGTCAGAAGTGAAGAGTTCCTACTCCTGTTGATGGGCAAAAAACGGGTTTGCAGTAGGAGCCGTGTGCACGCATGTTTTGCTCACGTAGACGGGCGCTAAACGATACTTGTGCTCACCCTCAATCGTCTCGGACCCCTCATCTCATGATCAGTTTTGGTTGCTGTTCGGAATCTGTCATGTACAGGCTGTAACCAGATGTGGCGCTCTTGTGCTGCCATCGTCACTCGTGACTGCCCTAAGCGTGGTCGGTCAGTGACAGTGCCTGTGTAGGCTATTGACCACACCAAAAAGAACAAGTCAAGTTTCACTGTACACATCACGAATAGCTCAATGTTTGTTATTACTGAAGTGCTTGGCGCGCGTCAGGATTACAATACCACGCGCTTTTCTTTATTTCCACTCGTGCCTCACTGGAAGAGCAATAAAAATCAATCAATTCTTCAATTTGCCGCAAATACAGTACATACTTCACCTGTGCGTTTTTAATGGCGCTGAGTACATATATATAGATATATATATATATATGCCTGCTAACATTCCACCATAATATAGCATGCATCGGTGCTAAAAATCAAAGTAATTATGCTAACCTGGAAATGCTAATGTTAGCTTGCTAAAATGCTAATGCTAAGAAGCTAATACTAATGTTAAAATGGTAATTCTATTGCTAATATCTGGTCAATAACATGCTTATGTGTGCCTGCTAAAATGCAGATTCAGTATGGTATGCCATTGACAATTTTCAACCAAAAAAACTGCTCATGCTAACGCGGGCATACTAACCTGGTAAAGCTGAAGGAAGCGCGTGTATGTTTGAAGTCCTCGTAGGAAGCTACTGCTCAAGTCTCAACACAAGCAGGATCGCATGTCATTTGCTACAAGTCATCACAGTTAGTATGTCGAGTTTTCAGATACGATCCTGTGGTCTGACGAGACCAAAATCAATCGATTTGGGACTGATGGTATTTAGTGGGTGTGGAGACGTCGAGGTGTAGAGTACAGTGAGAAACGCATGGTACAAACAGTGAAGCGTAGAGGGGACAGTGTCCTTGTGTGGGGTTGTATGAGCAGGGCTGCTGTTGGAGAACTCCATTTTATTAATGGCATCATGGATTCTAAACTATATTGCCAGATATTGAAGGAAATCCCTGCGTGCCCTTAGTCGTGGGTCATGGTATCAGCGAGACGATGAACGTAAGCACAAGTCCAAGTTCACGGCTGAATTTTTACGTAAGAACAGGGTCAAGGTAATGGACAAGCCCAATATGTCGCCTGATCTCAACCCCATAGGACATCTTTGTGGAATTCTTAAACTAAGGTTGAGCAGCGCAGACCCCAAAATATCAAGGCCTTAAAGGAAGAATGGAAGGGCATCGACACATCTGTCTGTCGTGAATTTGTCCATTCAATGTCCTGAAGGTTAAATGTAGTTCTCAAGCACAAGGATGGACAGACAAAATATTGAGACAATTTGTTTTCCTAATATTAACATAAGTGTGTATTGATTTGTGCAATGCATAACATTCACAAAATTTGCACTGGATTAAAAGAGAAATAGAATTGTTATGACCCACATGCAAATCCCTTTATTGTCTCCCCCCATTTAGCAGCTTTTTCGTCTATTAGGTGTAGATGCCTTGTGATTGGTTTATGTCTCATGAGCGTTTGCTGTCAGCTGCTATGCATTCGGGTTCTTTATATCCTCATGTTTGCGTGGGCGTATATATACCCCTTGCTGTGACTTCGAAAGTTGCTGGACTCTCGCATTTGCTATATGGCAGTTAGCTTCCAGTTCGTCTTTCCCTTTAAATTTATTGGCTTTGGTAGCTAACCCTTAAATGCACAACTATAGTAAAAGTTGAAAGAAAAATCTATGTATTCTGTATGTATTCTCTATATATTCTCCTGGGGAGGGGCTAATAACAACCCAAAAGCAATTTTTAATTTTTGGTGACCTCTACTTTTGTGACATTATGTCATAATGGGCATTTCGGGGACCTTATTGCTAAAATGACTTGAATGATAAAACAGTTGACATATAGCTTAAGTATTAGGCATAGCTTATTTTTCATTAGCTTACCTGTTTGTCTACTTTATCCAGTGATGAATGGGTGCTGGTCCATCGTGTGGATTCCACCATGGGGGCGGCCATATTGGAAAGGTTAGCTGGTGCAGTCAGTGTAGTGTCAGTTCCACTTTTATGCATCAGATGGCAGCACTGATGGTCTAAATATGTCACTATGGGCATTAGGTTGCAAAATTTATGTGGGGTCAGTGGTTTTGACAACCCCCAAAATTGTGTGACAAATTTGTCACAGGGGGCATTTAAGGGTTAAACTCAATCTCCCATGATAGTAATGAGTGGATGTACTCGTCTTTGTTCAGCATTTCAGCGATGGCGAAGCCAACAAAACATCTGGCAGCTTCCCGAAGCCAATGGCCAGCGACTGCAGCCCAGCTTGGCCAGTAACAACTGTGCTGAACGGTCTAATTTTCAGTCTTGCACCGTACTGCTGTCAGTAAACTGTCAGTTGAATTGCACGCCTGACTCCACACTTGATTCCTGGTCAGGATCTTAACAATTGTGCGATACCCTTATGTAACGATGCTCTTTCACAGCCCCTATGACCCATGGACCACCACCAATACGACTCCGCTGTTTTGTCTTTGTCAGCCAGTCAGCAGAGAGAGAATGACAACATCAGTCATTTCAATGAAATGTTTATTTACAAATGGTACATTGAATAGAAGAAATGAAGAAATTCTTAAACATGTAAACCATAGAAAATGTGTTGCAGCTCGAGCCTCAGTCCTTACGGAGGCCTATAAAAAGACTGCTGGCTTTGACATTCCTGCCTCGTTCCACTGCTGCCAACAGAGGGCATCAACTGCAACACTGAATGCAACTTAAAGGGATAGTTCACTTTTTTGAAGTGGGGTTGTATGAGCTACAAATTGCCACTACTTGCATTAGTTGCAGTAGAAAGCTCTCTGATCTCCTCCAGGTAGCCGCACCAGTGCATAGTGCTGGGTGGAGATTTAGGCGATACACTGTTGTGAATGGGACCACAGAAACAGCGTATTTTCGCAGCCTAAAAGAGGTCCTGCCTGAAAATACACCTTTTCAATTGTACGCTATATTTTAAAAAATTACAGCGCTTCAACTGCTTGGAAAAAAACACAGTTGCTCTTGAACTAACCAACTGACGTATTCCTCCGCGTGCGCGCATCGTAGTAAACTGTGCGCTGTAGCGATCAGCTGTTTGGACGGGTTTGAGAGAGCGATAAGGGCGAATAAGTTTTGAAGGTGGCAGTTATGCAACTTCTTGGATGCAGACTGCCGTAAAACCTCAACGAAGAATAAGATCCGCTGTTTGGGTCACAGTAACTGCAGTTGCGAAGTCGGACGGTTGTTAAACTTGTGCCTAACATTTCGAAAATGCCCCGTGCGTGTTGCTTTCCTGGATGAGAAAGCAAACCTGCATCCTGGTGCACTTACAGCTTTCACCGCATTCCTCTGCGGGATATTGGACTTCGGCAGCTGTGGCTAGTTGCGCTCAATATGGATATTGATACGCCACCCGGATCCCTGAGAAGTCAGGAGTCATACTTGATTGCCATGTTACTAGTGGTGAAATCCACCGTAATGCAGGTGATACTGATTACCCTCCATGCACAAGAACTTCAATTCCGCCAGAGTATCTCTCTCAAACCCGTCAAAACAGCTGTTCGCTACAGCGCGCAGTTTGCTACGATGCTTGCGTGGAGGAATACGTTGGTTAGTTCAAGAGCAGCTGTGTTTTTTTCCGAGCAGTTGAAGCGCTGTAATTTTTTTAAATATAGCGCAAAATTGAAATGGTGTATTATTTTCAGGCAGGACCTCTTTTAGGCCGCGAAAATACGCTGTTTCTGTGGTCCCATTCACAACAGTGTATCGCCTAAATCTCCACCCAGCACTATGCGCTGGTGCGGCTACCTGGAGGAGATCAGAGAGCTTTCTACTGCAACTAATGCAAGTAGTGGCAATTTGTAGCTCATACAACCCCACTTCAAAAAAAGTGAACTATCCCTTGAAGCATTGAATGTCTTTTGGAAAGCCCCAAATATTTTGTGTAGCCTCACAAAATGTAGTTGTTTAGCCTGATGTTTATTCCGGTACGACAGCGCATTGCTTCCCATAAACAAAAACCTGAAGGCTGTCACTCGGACATCACATTCTCTGTGGCTGATGCATTAGCTTCTCTGCGAGAGAACGGCAGGTCAAAATCCTCGAACATTGCCTGCTCCCACTCTCTCAGGACTCTGTGGCCCCGGGGTGGAGTCAAATTGGGGCATTTTTCAGTGAAACAGACTCCAAAGTTGCCAACGTCCTTTGGGTTGTTAATGGTGGGGACCCACGGAGGCCTAATCTTCTTGGCCAGTAAGTCGTCCCAGGCTATACCCTGGATGGGAGGGAGGGAGAATGTGCTGGTAAAATATGCAAGACACTTCCTCCGCTGAGGTCGCTGTGATAGAGAAATGGTTTCCGTACCTTGAAGTAACGATGGCTTTTCACAGTCCAGGCTCCAACACTGATGATGCTGTAAGGCCTCCGCCATATCAGCTACAGGAAACAGAGCAGCAGGAACAGAGGCCAATAAAGGTCTCTGGTGTTCTGTTATCTATAAACAAGTATTTCCATAGATCCCAGTAGAGGGCATCATGAGTGTTGTGCATAAAATCTGTCATTCTGTGCGGCAGCCAATCAGCAAGCTGCAGTGCAGAGCAATGGGCGGAGTTGTGTGGCACTACCTTCTCAATAATCTGGACAGTCCTTGTGGAGAGGCAGTCCGAATAGGAGATGGGATGTCTGATTATATAGCAGCGTTTGTCCTGGTGACTGCACCAGTAGAACGGGGACTGAGAGCACAAGGAACAAGGAATTTTCCTCAATGTAAAATCACTGTCATCTTCAGACCCCAGCATGTACAGAAAAAGTCTCAGCTGTAGCAGATGCATTGCCAGGCTTTAGGAGCTGAAGCATTATGGAAAAACCTGGGATGTCTTAGCACTTACCTGCCCGACCAGCATCTCGTAGAGAACCATGCCCAGCCACCGCCAATCCTCCAGCTGTAGGTTTGACTTCATCAATATCTTTGCAGTTTGGTCGTATTGGGTCTGCCAGATAGGGTCATCGTCGAGCCCCATCACTCCTGACAGAACAGAGTAAATGACCAGGTCTCGGTCGTAACAGCAGTGGAGAAATACAAGCAGGCAGGAGGGGTCAGTCTACGGCCCAACTGCCCCAAGTCACAACACCTACCTTCTTTGCAGTTTCCAAAGTCGGAAATTTTCAGGTACCCCTCGGAGTCTAGCAGCAGGTTATCCATTTTTATATCTCTGCCAGTCACACATATAATCATAATTGGTTTGAAACAGATGAAAAAGAAACTATAACATGCATTGAACATGATTCCAGGGAACAAAAGACTAAATTACATTATACATTTTCATCTAAGACATTATGCTGCACCGACTGCTTTGAAAAGGAGCTATTTCCTCTGGGACATGAGTCCGTGTCAGAGCTATAAAACACCACTGCCTTCAGTTAGCAGTGGTGATTGTTACATTAGCATGTCCAGTTAAGAACGCAACTCAGTCATGTGATCGTGCACCTCAAAGCGGAAAATATCGAACTTCCAGTTCAAGAGAAGCACAGATGTTGGCGTTTCCAAACAGCGTCCACTGCTGCTTTTATCACATTAACTAAGATGACAGAGCAGTTCCTGTGTCCTGTGACATGTATTTCAGTCCTACCCGTGCGCAATGTTATTCTTGTGCAGGAACTCCAATCCAAGGACAGCACATGCCGCATAAAATCTGTGGAAGAATCGGGACAGGAAAGTCACAAAGAGTCCATCATGTGCTGCGTTAAAATGTTGAGCAGTTCTGATGGGCGTGGGATAAACATAGCATTATCTACATATAATACATGCGAAAGTGCTTGTTGTATACTTATAATGTGTAGTTTATAGACAGTGGATATAAATTGGTTATCTAGCAGAATCCCCGTAAGGAGAAAGCAGTGAATGCTTGTATTGAGCTGTATCAACTTAAACTCCTGAAACATTTGTCAAATAATAGAAATGCCAAACGACATACCTACTGTACTTGTAGCACAAAAAAATCAGGCAGCCGAATAATTAAGATGCTGAAATCTACCACTGAGTTGCGAATGGGCCTAGTTTTTTAATTTGAACATAGACATTTTTACGATTTCCCTTGACCGCACAACTGAACGTGGCCTGAGGACTTCTGGGTGTTTTTCAAAACTCTCGTTTTGGTGTCAGATGGAAATGACAAATTCAAAGCCACATTGGTCTTCTTCTCCTATTGAAATGCTGCCATAGGGTAACTTAGGAAGCGCATGGGGACCTCTCCCTATGACACTAGAAATCACTTACCAGAATTAACCCCTTTTGTCCTGAGGGCAACTCGAAGAGTTTTGGTGTCGGATTGTGATAAAAACTAAGAATTCCATTTTCTTGTATTTGAATGTTTATTTCGTCAAAGTTACACTTGGTTTTTCTTAAACTGAACCAGTATCAACAACATAAGTAGAAAACTCATCACATATATAAAACTGATGTTTTTCAGATTAACTCTTGCGTGCCCAGGGTCAATTTTGTTTTGGTTGTCGGATGGAAAGTGTTTTGGTGTCGGATGGAATCGTCAAATTGGCTTTGACTAAACTGAATTTTTTCCTCAGTTGAAGGTTTTTTCTTGAACAGAACACTAAATATCATCCATTTTTGTTCATCTTTCACTACTTAGGTGAAAAAATATTCAATTCAATCTTTGCCAAAATGTCCATCCGACACCAAAACCCATCTACCTCGAAGGTATTGGGAGTTTTCAAGGACATTATGGCCTTACTTTTCATCATTCTTTTTTGGCAGAAAAAGATATAAACTTATGCATAAATGAACAAGCAATGCAAAAACATGGACATGATACTCAGACCATGATTAGGCCTCAGTCAACAGGCCCTCGCACAACGAACCTAACACTTCAAGTGCATTTCTTTGTTTTATAGTCAGAAAGTTCATCACTTGACTTTGTACTCCATGAAACACTTCCTAAATTTCTCATCCATCAGGACAAAATCTGCATCACTTTTTTTGAAGCCAGTTGTTCTACTAGAGAACCCATTGTTCTGGCGCTGCCTTGGACAATGCTTCATCAATGACTGGCTGAAAGCAATCTTCACCCACCAGCTGGACCTCTATACCTTTCATAGATTGGTTGGCATACTCAACAAATGTTTTCACTGACTCAATCACCACTTTGTTAGCTTTCACATGAAGAAACACTTTTTTTCCCACACATCCACTCAAACCATTCTCTTTCTTTTATCAAGCAAATGGAAGCTTCCAGAAGATTGCACTGCTGCCCTCTATGAGAAAATATTTGCATTAAAAGCAGAGCCATCTATCAAAAAGAAAGGTAACTACCCTTAAAAGAAAGAAAACCATGAGAATCCAGTGGACTTGATCTTTCCATGGTGTTCATCTCAGGAAAAAGTTATGTTTTAGATGAACAAGGAGTTTTGGTGTCGGATGGACGTTTTTTTACCCAGTAATATCCCAGGGCTATTTAATCAAATCACACTTTTTTCAGCATAGGGGTAATCTTTAGCATAAAAACTAATAGCTGATGTGGATTATCCATCACAAAAACTTATATCTGTGATTAAATAAAACTTTTAGTAGCTGAGATTTATCCTTCCAATGTGCTTTGCATAAATTATGCTAATTATTCCAAAAATGCAAAGACAGTAATGGCCAATAGAAAGCTGAAAATTTTCCTCATCAATTTCTACAAAGTTTGAGAACAATTTTAGTTGTTTCGGTCCAAGTGATTTTTGGGGGCAATTTTTTGAAAAATGTCCATCCGACACCAAAACTCATAAAAAATTTTCTCACTTTGGTCAAGAAAAACCCCTACAAAATCAACAGCGAACAAATTATCGACAAGTAACAAGTTATTCCTTAAAGGGTAGTCTTATAAGTGTTGGAAAAAGTATAAAGATTCCTTGAAATAAGAATTTTGAATTTTGCTTCCTGGTGAGACGACTTTTGAAAAACACCCTCCTGTGACTTGTTATGTGTACCGTGACTTTAGTCATGTGTCATATTATGTAAGCCACAGTAATTACTCTGGAGAGCATCAAATATTGATACCCTCCCTAGTGTTTGTTGAGGAGTACCTTTTAAAAGTACCTTTTATTTTCTTTGTTTTATTCTTTTACTTTTTACTTCATTTTATTCTTTTACCACAATCTTATTGTTCCTTTTACTGTTTTTATTTATTTATTTTATTTATTTTATATGTTTATGGTGATTATCTTGTATCTTAATTCATGTACAGCACTTTGGTCAGCTGAAGTTGTTTTAAATGTGCTATATAAATAAACTTTGATTGATTGATTGATTGATTAAGAAGAGCAATAGACTCATATTTACATTTAAATAAATGAATGAATCAGGACTGGCTTGACTGGAAGCCGCTAGACGCTTCTGGGACACAGCTGGTGGTTTAAGCTGGGACAGTTTGGGGCCCCCCAAAAAAAGTGGAAAAAGGGGCCCCCGATGACCACTCATATGGGCACATTTTATAATAACAACAACAACAACAAAAACTTGGGGGGGCTCAATGGGATTTTCTGCTTACCCCCCCAGAGTCTCGGGTCGCCACAGGGGTTAAAGGAGCTGTGTCACAATTACGGTGCATGATCGCAGCATTGAAAGATGTAAATCTGTTCAACTGCAAGTCAAAATCAGTTCTTCTTCTATGATTATTTCGATTTCGCCCAGCTTACATTCTTCATATCCTTTGGCTGAAGCTGAAAATAGCGCTTTGAGTCCTCAAATTCCCATACAAAGCTCTTTAATATACAAGGCTTAATACTGGAGTAACGAAAATATATAAATACAATGCAAAAAAAAGACAGATTGGTAAGGATGTATTCAGATTATGACTTGTAATCAAGCAGATTCACGTTTTTGGGATGTACGTTCTGAGCATGTGCAGTAATTGTGTCACTGCTCCTTTAACTGCCACAGTCAGCGCTTTAACTATGGCTATGATGTAGCGACAGTCAGCAGTTCGCTCACCGAGTCTGAGGCTCCGAGAAGCAGCCGGCCTGTGCGTGTGTCTTCAGATCGCCCCCGGCGGAGTACTCCAGCACGAAGCAGGCATGCCGCTCGGTCTGAAAGCAGGCGAAGACGTGGACGAGGAAAGGGTGCTGAGCTCTAGTCCCAAGCTCCAAGACCCTCCGCTCTTGCATTAGTCTGAGGGCACACAAGTCCACATAAAAAACATAAATAAATACATTTAAAAGAATTGTTGTTTAGCATTCCTGAAAAAAATGTTTTATTTTAAAAAGTCTGTTAAAATGACACCAAAAGGAAAGTGAGATAAATGTTGAGAATCCCTGTCCAAGCAGCATGTTAATCTTTATGTTAATACGTGTCCTTGTGATCGGGATATGTTGCGCTATTTGAATCTCGAACTCTTATTATGATAAAATGAAAAATAAAAACCTCCCGTCTGCCCCAGAATCTTGAAATATGAAGGATGTGAACCAGCTATTTATTACAAAACCCAAAACCAGTGAAGTTGGCACGTTATGTAAATCGTAGATAAAAACAGAATACAATGATTTGCAAATCCTTTTCAACTTATATTCAATTGAATACACTGCAAAGACAAGATGTTTAATGTTCAAACTGAGAAACTTTATTTTTTTTTTTGCAAATAATCATTAACTTAGAATTTAAAGGCAGCAACACATTGCAAAAAAAAAAATTGGCACAGGGGCCTTTTTACCACTGTGTTACATCACCTTTCCTTTTAATGACACTCAGTAAACGTTTGGGAACTGAGGAGACCAATTTTTGAAGCTTTTCAGGTGGAACTCTTTCCCATTCTTGCTTGATGTACAGCTTAAGTTGTTCAACAGTCCGGGGTCTCCGTTGTCGTATTTTACGCTTCATAATGCGCCACACATTTTCAATGGGAGACAGGTCTGGACTACAGGCAGGCCAGTCTAGTACCCGCACTCTTTTACTACGGAGCCATGCTGTTGTAACACGTGCAGAATGTGGCTTGGCATTGTCTTGCTGAAATAAGCAGGGCGTCCATGAAAAAAACGTTGCTTGGATGGCAACATATGTTGCTCCAAAACCTGTATGTACCTTTCAGCATTAATGGTGCCTTCACATATGTGTAAGTTGCCCATGCCTTGGGCACTAATACACCCCATACCATCACAGATGCTGGCTTTTGAACTTTTTCGCCTATAACAGTCCGGATGGTTCTTTTCCTCTTTGGTCCGGAGGACACGACGTCCACAGTTTCCAAAAACAATTTGAAATGTGGACTCGTCAGACCACAGAACACTTTTTTCCACTTTGCATCAGTCCATCTTAGATGAGCTTGGGCCCAGCGGCCGGGCGGCGTTCTGGGTGCTGTTGATAAATGGCTTTCGCTTTGCATTGTAGAGTTTTAACTTGCACTTGCAGATGTAGCGACGAACTGTAGTTACTGACAGTGGTTTTCTGAAGTGTTCCTGAGCCCATGTGGTGATGTCCTTTACACACTGATGTCGGTTTTTGATGCAGTACCGCCTGAGGGATCGAAGGTCACGGGCATTCAATGTTGGTTTTCGGCCTTGTCGCCTACGTGCAGTGATTTCTCCAGATTCTCTGAACCTTTTGACGATATTACGGACCGTAGATGATGAAATCCCTAAATTTCTTGCAATAGCTCGTTGAGGAATGTTGTTTTTAAACTGTTCGACAATCAGCTCACGATTTTTTCACTAAGTGGTGACCCTCGCCCCATCCTTGTTTGTGAATGACTGAGCATTTCAGGAAGCTGCTTTTATACCCAATCATGGCACCCACCTGTTCCCAATTAGCCCGTTCACCTGTGGGATGTTCCAAATAAGTGTTTGATAAGCATTCCTCAACTCTCTCAGTCTTTTTTTGCCACTTGTGCCAGCTTTTTTTGAAACATGTTGCAGGCATCAAATTCCAAATGAGCTAATATTTGCAAAAATTACAAAGTTTACCTGTTCGAACATTAAGTAACTTGTCTTTGCAGTGTATTCAATTGAATATAGGTTGAAAAGGATTTGCAAATCATTGTATTCTGTTTTTATTTACGATTTACACAACGTGCCAACTTCACTGGTTTTGGGTTTTGTAATTTAATTTATTTTAATGTGGCCTAAGACATATCAGAATTCGGAGGTAATTTAAGAATAACTGCTCACTTAACTAGAGACCACAGAAAAGATGACTCATGCAGCATTAGACTTTATGTCTCACCTATCTGCTCTGTCCTTGTCCACAATCTCACTCTTCCACATGGTCTTGATGGTGAATAATTCCTTTGTTTGTTTGTATTCTGAGAGCAGCACCTGTTGAGCCGGGGCACGAGTGCAGATGTGTTGTTGTTTTTGTTTTTTCAAGGACACGGTGAAGCAAACGATTAACTCCGTAACTTTAACACATCTCACTGACGATACTCCATTTCCCCACCTTCCCAAACATCCCGCTGCCTAAGACTGCGATAAAGCTGAAGTCCTCCATCGCCATTTTAGCCTCCTGAGGATTCTCGTCCTGAACTTCCTGATTGAAAGGATAAAAACGGAGTTACAGGTACTACAGCATTCCTGTACTTACAAACTCTCAAATAAACACACAATATTGAGTAATGATGGGTGTGACTGGATGTTAGTGAAATTCCAAAATCTTTTTGTTGCTGTCGTGAATTTATGTTTGATCCGCTGTACCTGATCGTCAGTGACACCCAGGTCTCCTGCAATAGTCGCCTGAGGGACTTGGACATCATGGACTTGGCTTTCTTTGATGAAAACGAAAAAGCAACAAAATAATCTGGCGCAAAATGTCACGCATTGAAACAAAGTAATGTCCAGGTATTCTGTTAGAAATTACAAAATGACCGGGTTTAACCCATTATCGGGCGAGGAACCATAAACCATATTTGCTAACTTCAGTCACATCCAAAGTGGCGCCCCCATGCCTCTCTGTGAGGAAGTAGACCCGCGGCGATTTCTCCCAGCCAATCAGAGAAAATCAGGCTATATCACAGGCAGTGACATCAGGGTGTTCGACCAATCAGCAGTGGCCTAGAGCGTCTCAAACTTCTTTTCTTCTCCTGACCTCTCAGCGCGGTTGTGTGCCCTTACCCCGTCCCACTCACAAGGACCTAACATCATTACTCACGAAAGAAAACTGATGAAAACTCATGCATTAAAAAGTTGAAATGGTTTGCTAAAAGTTGAGATAGGTGTTGTTTTTGTAAGATTTCCAGAAATTAGTGAGATTTTCCGTGAAAAACAAAAAATTTGGTACTGAGGCCATATTTGATCATACGCCCTTTTCACCTATGCCAAGAGCAAGAGATGGTTAGACTATTTATGGACATATGCCCAACGCGCAGTACTTCTTTACAGTCAGCTTCTTAGGGTATTTTTAGTGCCCTGTAAAGGGTTAAACCTATACTCCAGGGCAAAAAAGGACCACACAAAGAATGGCAAAATATGAGGCTTTTAATGGTCTTAACAACAAATGATTGGACAGGAAATTAGCGAGAATTCAAAAAATAGATAAAGTAACGATATAAGATAGCTTTTCTCTTTAATTTCTTTAAATGTTTAAACCTCGTGGGTGAAATGGCTAAGTGGGTTTTTTTAATGAGGTAAACGCGGAAAAACATCAAATCTTTCCTCTTTAAAATTCAACTTTTCATCTGTGGGAAGTGAATTTTCTCCTGTACTCCAAACCAATAACTGACTTACAGTGACGCAGCTCGGAGCAGTTCCCCGCTTCCCCCCCATAATAGTTCACTGCAGCAGAAGTTCACGAGCAAATGGGGGCTCAGGCCTCAGGCGGAGTGCGTTGCGTTAATCTTCACCATTTATCTGATCAGTGGTTTGTCATTAAGACCATTAAAAGCTTATATTTTACCATTTGGAGCTTAGCTCATTTTTGCCCAGGAGTGCATGTCCATTTTAACTCCTTGTGTTATTGAGATTACCTTCGATTGTCCTTTTCCGCTTTTTCAAATAGTAAAATGCCCCTGCAACAGCAAGAGTAGATGCGGCTGACCATACTAAAGGATGGTTAAGATGAGCTAAAAAACTGCGAAGTTCCATTCCGTCAACTCTCCCTAAACTGCGTCTTCACGAACAAGGACTGAAGCGCTCAGCTACGGTTTGAATTCTAAACTAAACCATTCCGAACTATGTCCACAGTGACGAAATAGAGCGCTTAGGAATCACAGGGCTCTCGGGGGTGGGGGGTGGGGGGGGTTGCATGATACTCCCATTTTCAAAGGTGCATCGTAACGAGCTGTATTTAAGTAGTATACTTTCACTTCGTTACTTTGACACTGGCAACTTAGTTACTCGTTTCAAATAAAAATATTAATTTAATTCATCATTTACGGATTATCTGGATTTGGCGTGTTCGAGAAGAACAACGGTGTATCTTTGTGCAGATGTGTCCGCCAGTGGACGTGGAGCTGCAAATTTATGCACGCAGTTACAAAATTCTATCACTAGATGGCACACCAGGATCAGTTATTGAATACTCACAACTGCCAGTAAACTGAAATAAGAAGTGATTCTTCATTCCCCCCAATATCTGTGCTTTTTTAATTTCATTGGGACTCCCCAGTATAATAAAGGCTAAATTAAATAATTTTTGTATTTTTGTATCGTTTTGTCAGTCACAAACAAGAGTTGTTGCGCTACCACCTGTGACACCGGATCGGAGCAGGGTTTGTTTTCATCCAAAATACACTACATGGAGGGCAGAGAGACCCCACTCTCCCCTAACAAGTCACAAGTCAATTCATCTAACCATAACCGTCCAAAGCTGTTAAATTGAGGTAAAAAATGATCCATAAAGCAAATATCCTACATAGTTCCTCGACTTTAATACGCAGTTATTGAAAAAAAAAAGTGATGAAGTGATTACCTGATTTCGGGCTTCCGCTTCCGGCTCTTCTCTGTCGTGTGCACCCAATAGCAGCATTCGCGCGCGTGTGGAAGACGTGATTACGGCGCTGCTATTTCACCTGGCAACAAGAAATACTATTTTCTGATTGGCTGATAGGTTGCTGATTCAGGCAGAGCCATCTGCCTTCGCCTCATCCATTCATAGATTACTAATCTCTTTTACAGTTTATGTCACTAATGTGCGGCGAGTTTTATCACTTCTCAGCGTGAGAAATGTCATGCGTGGCGTGAGAGCGTGTGAACTTATTGAAATGCGTGAGTCTCACGCTCAATGCGTGAGACTTGAGAGCCCTGGTCATGAAATCATTTATCTGTTGCTCTAATCCTATGATTGCATCATTCTCCTGTACAATTTCCATATGTTGTCCTTGTCCACTCAGGCGTTTTAACTGCCAAAAACTACATCGACTGCAGATAGTAGGCCTACAGCTTAATTATTCACGTAACTATATAAACAAGTTGTTGGTTAAAAATAATTGGCGCAAAAGAACATCCGTGCTCACACGATTAGTGTGGAGACAGTTTAAAGTCGCATGACTCGATTACTGAGAAACACACACCGTTGCCTCACATTCATTATATCGATATGCAGAGCAGCGTTAGAGAAGCTCTCATCAGTTCAGATAAATTGCATAGGCGGATTTGGGAGGGGGGGCTTATTTCTTCAGACTGACTTTTCGAAGACAGCCTTTTTCGTACATTACACACAGGGCTTAAAGCTCGGAAAATTGCCATGCCGGAAAAATGAAATTACCGAATGAATGAAATCCAAAAAAAAAAAAAAAAAAAAAAAGTTGCGTCCGAAGGCACTTTGTGATAGTCAGAGGTGTATAGTAACGAACAGTAGCCGACTTAAGTAGTTTTTTTTTTTTTTTGAGGATTTGTACTTTACATAAGTTTTGACTTTTACTTTTACTCTACTACATTTAAAAGATAAAAAGTATACTTTCACTTCGTTACGTTGACACTGGCGACTTCGTTACTCGTTACAAATTAAAATATGAATTTAATTCATCAAAAGGATTATCTGGATTTGGCGCGTTCGAGAACAACGGTGCTCGGCAGGATATCTTTGTACAGATGTTGATGCCAGCGGACATGAAGCTGCAAATTTATGCATGCAGTTACAATATTCTATCACTAGATGGCAGACCAGGATCAGTTATTGAATATTCACAAGCAAGCCAAGCTGGAACACGGTTTTATGGATGAGTTCACTCCTAATTTAAATGCAGGATTTCTACTTTTATTAAAGCATTTGAAATTGTGATTTTGACACTATTAGTTAAGTTAATCCTCTGATCATTGATTGCACTACAGTTTAAATGCTATATTTTAACACGGGACAACTAGCCCTTTACCCATACCCACTATATTTCTGTTTTTTTCAAAATGGGACAGCGTCTACTTAAAAGGTCACTGTGTCCACATACTTTGGCCTATCATCAAATACTTGACCTCCTTTGAAACCTGAGACCTTGTAGAAATTGTAGGAATTGTCAAAATGACTCTGTGATTTACTGTCAAAGAGGAACAGAGGGTAGAATGTTGGTTTTTCTTCCATGCAAATTTTCACATCTCTGGAAATTACCCCATCACAGCACTCTAGGTCACTTATTTCTCCATGGAAACTCAACTCTGGCCCACTCCCAGGTCTTGTGAAGCTGAGTGTCTCAGCAAATGACTATACAATGAACTATGACCCTTAGAGAGCCATTTTTGAGTGGGAATTCACTTGCGTTTTGCACAGTGTCCTTTTGGAGACTCCAAAAAGGACCTTTGGATACCCAAAACGCATACTCTAAATAAAGCTTGATTGCACAAGAATCCCTTGGTCTAGAAACATGATCTTGGTCTCAAATGAAAGATAACCCTCTGTAGTTTCTTACCCATATCTGGATTAGTTAGTAAAAGATGTGTCATCGTATTACAGAGGCCATATTTCACATAAAACTATTTTTGCCACTGCGCCCACGATTTTCTATAGAAAAAAGGACAGACAAAGTGATGAAGTGCAAATGTGTAATTGTAAAAGTGAATCAAGTACAAGTATAATACACACAAACATAATATAACATACAAATAATTATATAAATATGGAATAGAATAGAAAAGGAATACAAAATATTCAAAACTATTTACAAATGGGAAAACACAATGTTATGCAGTGTGTAGTCAGTCAGTCAGTCAGAGTGCAGTGAAGTGCAGTTTGCATCCCCTCCCCCTGCATACCTGGCTCCCACTCAGGTCCTTGACCATCCCCCCACCTCTCTCTCTCCCTCTCTCTCACGCACACACACAGATTGCATCCCCTACCCCTGCACTCTCACCTTTCTACTCTTCCCCAGGCAACTCAATTCACATTCTACACGTACATTCTACACATCATTGGAAAATCCTCATTATGTATTGTAATTATGTTAGGATAAAAATAAGCATAGTTTATATCGTTTTGTTTATATAGACATAATGATTAGGCTACTAACCATTCAAAATCGGGGTCCTTCCCTTCCAAGAAATCTATGAAACCCTCAGAATCCTCAGAGATTTCACTTTCTTCGATTTCTTTTATTTCTTCCTCAATATCACTTTCTCTCTTTTCCTCTTCCTTTGCCCTTCTTCCTCCGTGAGTTTTGTTTTTCCTTGTCGTTTAGGCATTTTTTGCGCAAAATACGAAAGTTTTGCGGAGGCGCAAGACCGCTATAATACAGCTTCTTTACGCACTGGCGTCCAACGAGAGATACGCACTCAATTTCCCAGGTTTCCCGAGACAGAGAGGGGAAGTGTTATACCTCGTTGGAAAGGTCTCCTCATTGGCTACAAGGATATCTTGGTCCCATCTTCGTAGCTTGTGATATGACGGAGCAACCGTCAATCAAAGCAAGGTAGTGTGATTTCAAGCAGACGACACTCATTGGCTTTCAAGACTTGTAACTGTACAACGATAGGTCCTACAGACATGCATGTGGTGTCTACGTGATCGTGAGAGTCTAACAAACACGGCAAGTACTGTCAATCCAGTGTAAATAACGCAGAACTATTCAAAATGTCTTGTTTTTTTTTACCGGAGAAAAGTTCGCGTTTGTTTTTTTTTTATAACGAAACTGTTTTGTTTGAGTTGGATAATGCATCTACCATACGCAATATCAGCAAAACACGGTGGATATTCGAATTTGCTGGGTTCTTACGGACATTTCAAGACCAAGCATGCCAGGGTAGGATACAGGCTTCGGATGTAAACACCGGCTTGAAGGTACGAAGACGCGATTCAAGGGGGAGTTTCGGGGGGTGTTTTGAAACGTGACACAGTGACATAATTTGACTGTTTTAGCGAACAAAACATGTTTTTTCACTGTAAGCTATGTTTATATAGATTCCCAAGACTCTCAGCTTTCCAATGATATGCGATGTTACTATGTTATTTCATGATGGGTTGCCTTCCCCTTCGTTTTCCGTTCATTTCAATGATCGTGCGACGCCGTTTGGGTCGGTACCGGGTCGTCTGCTGAGTATAAGGCTAGGCCTCTTAAAAATGATTTCTATAGCTGAATGTATAAAATAGCAAGTGACTATTCAACTCTGACAACTGTACACTGTCTGTTGTATGCAGTCCTATATGGATTGACTATAAGACGAGCTATAATGTTTGTTTAAGTAGTGATAACAGCGCTATGTCTTAGAGTAACGTCTGTGCCAGTGCAGCTGGATCTTAAACTTGATTATGACAAAGTGATGGATATGTACGCCTGTAGATACCCCCGAAGAATGCTCTTCATCAACCCATTCAGTGAGAATTAAACATTTCCAGAAGATGATTTTGTAGCTCTGCATGCCTACTGAATATGCCTAATGTGCAAGTAGGAAATTCACTTCAAAGTGAATTAAATACCATTCTCCATGAAAGAAAACAACTTTAGTGTTGTGTTTTAAATGTTTAATCCATGACGTATCCTGATGGATGCTTTGATCATTTTCACAGTTCATCCTTTTCTATCAGAATAGGACGTAAATTTCTTTGTTTTGATTGTCTTTGCAGAGTCAAATGCAAACTTATAACTTAAATAGAGATAATTGTTAATGAAAAAAAAGCTTTTTTCAACTAACTATAAGACCTTGAATTTTGTTCCCAGATGCCAGGAAAACGCGTATTTGGCACTTCAGTTTTCAGATTTTTCTGGGGAGGGTCCCCAGCTCCCCTCGAGGCTTCGCGCCTTTGGCGCTCGTATGGGGGCTGTGCCCCCCTTTCCAGAATTCCTGTATCCGCCCCTGAATTGAATTTCATGGTCGCTCCCAGGAATTGACCATTGGACTCTAACCCTCCTGAATACAGAATATAACACTAAATACAAAACATCCACATTTAAGCTACAACCGGACAAATTCATTAAATCGCGCAGTCTCATCCTGACGCTACCTGACTCAAGCGTCGATCCATGACACTAAAGGAGGCTTTTGGCGTCCTTATTTGACGCCAGTTTAAAACGAACCCCACAACCCGAACCCTAACCGTAAGCGTCAAATAAGGACGCCTCCTTTTGCGTGGTATATCGATGCTTGGTCAGGCAGCATCACTATATTAAAAGTCAGAATGAGAATGTGTTGCATTAAAATGATGAACAATGTCATTTTCACTGATGAAACAAGACTTGCCCACTAGGCAGCGACAACGACCGTATAGTTTCGGAGCTGGGAGTTAATGCCTGTCGTTTATGGAGCCGCACCGTCAAAAAGAGCTTATGTAGTGCACGCAGCTTTGGTGTCGTGTTTGATATGTCAGTTTGCCTTAAGGTTTTTGACTGTTATCTAATCATTTATTCATTTTATTGGCGGCTAACTTTAATCTACTCTATTCTATTGAATGTATTATTATGGATGGCTGACTTTGAAACCAAGGGATTGCTATGTGTGTGTGTGTGTGTGTGTGTGCGTTGTCATCTGTGTTTACCTACCTTTATGGGGACAAAGACACGGAATTCCAGATTTCTGCATCCTTATGGGGACATTTTCAGGTCCCCATGAAGAAATTGAGCTATTTTAGGGTTAGGGGTTAAAGGAGGAAACAGCACCTCGGCAAAGTATATTTCAGCGGAAAGTAGAATCCTTGAAGTCTCTAAAACGCATAGTTTTATCAATCTGAATTTGGTAATGATCCAGTGAGATGCATTTTTAAACCGGAAAGTCTTCAAATCGGCGTCAATACCAGGGGACAGACATTTTTACTTGGGGAATCTAAGGCTGCGTTCGGAATGTACACTTGTCCACTCGCTCACTCACTTTCTATGTCGTTTTCAATGTAGAACATTCTCCGACCCGAGCCTAATGACATATGTGATTCAACGTCATTCAAGAAAATGACAACATTGGCTAGTAGCTACCAAGCGCACAGAAAGCTGACGAACCTAGCTTGATGGTTTACTAAAGTCGACTGGCTATTGCTAGTTATGTCGTTTTTTTATTTTTATCTGCGGCTATTTGTTGCCTTATGAAAGCGATGCAGTTGCTTGTAAAGCTAACGCGAAACCGATAAATGGCCAGTGAAAACAGTTCTCCCGTGAACTGGCTGCGTTTGTTTACACTTGCTTTAGCAGAAAGCAGCAGCCGCGAAATATGTCGAAGGACATTCCAAACGACCGTTAATTGAAAACCCTGCTGTGCCGCAAAGCAATTCACCGCCAACCGCTAGGTGGTGTCAGGTTTCCAATGGACCTGTCGTGGAATCACGTGAGACTCGTTGGTAGAGTGTTTACGTTACGTTATGGGCTGTATTTCATTCCGTAGGGTCATAATCCCTACATCCTACACCCTGTGAAGTCACATTTGTTATGGCCCCAATTTGTTACGGCGTCAATTACAGCAAGGGATGACAGACAAAATTCTAAAACTTCAACAGATTTAATTAAACAAACACTTAGAACTAGTCTACAATCTACCCTACTGACCAAGATTGAAATCAAATAAAAAATGAGATATTTACAGTTCCTTTGTAATGGAGATGGGCTGCTATGTTGCAATGTCCTGGGACAGGAAAATGCTCCAACACAGGCAAAAATCCACAAAAAGCTTCACAGGTCTTGAAAAGAGTGACAGGTCTGGTCAAATGTATCCTTCCACAATTTCTCCTTGCAATTTCTCCAACTACTCCACTCTCTCGATTTTTCTCCTTATATACTCTTTTCCAGCCCCCTCTGAGGCATGCCCGGGACATGCCCAAACCTAGCTTTAGATTGCTTAACAAAAAAAATGTCAATACTGCCATCTAGTGGCTTTTTACCACATTACACCTCCATTCCAAAAGGGAAAAATTTTGACTTATAAAGGCAAAATTTTTCTTTTCAAAACAAAAATGGTTAAGTAGACACTTGTATATATATACATATAATAAAATATGCTAATAAACACGTGATATATATACACATACTCAAATACGGGATAAGCAATCGGCAATTACATTGTCAGCACCCTTTACATGCTTAATTTCCAAGTCAAACTCTTGTAAAATCAAACTCCAATTCAACAATCTCCGATTCTTGTTTTTCATCTTACTCAAAAACATTAACGGATTGTGGTCAGTATATACAATCATTGGCTTTTGCCCTGTACAAACATAAACCTCAAAGTGTTGTAAGGATAGAACCAGAGCCAACAGCTCCTTCTCAATTGTGGAATAGTTCTTTTGGTGGCGATTGAACTTCCTGGAGAAGTATGCCACGGGATGCTCAATGTCATCAGAGCCACTTCTCTGTAGGAGCACAGATCCACAACCTTGGTCACTAGCATCGACCGCCATGGAGAACGGTTTGTTGAAGTCAGGAGATTTGAGCACGGGGAAGTGACATAGCAGGGACTTCAGGCGATCGAAGGCTCTTTGGCATGCGTCATCCCAAGTGAACTTTATGCCTTTCTTTAGTTGGTTGGTGAGACTGAGAGCAATCTCAGCAAAGTTCTTGCAGAACTTGCGGTAGTACCTGATCATTCCAAGGAAGCGGCGCAAAGCTTTTTTGTTGTCAGGAAATGGAAAGTCCATGATGGTGTGGACTTTAGCATTTATGGGTGCCACCTTACCCTGGCCGATGACCTAGCCAAGATACATGACAGTAGCACAACCAAAGTCACTCTTGTTCAGGTTAACAGTCAGGTTAGCCTGGGTCAAGCGCTGGAACAACGTCTCTACATCTTTCAGATGTTCTTCCCAGGAGTCACTCCATGTGATCAGGTCGTCGATGTACGCACCCGTGTGTGGCAATCTGGCGATTGTAAACTGTATCATCCTTTGGAATGTGGCTGGGGCATTTTTCATGCCAAAGGGTAGGACTTCATACTGGTATAACCCAGATGGTGTGGCAAAAGCAGAGATGCTCTTGGCCCTCTCAGTTAAAGGCACACACCAATAACCCTTCAATAAATCAATCTTGGTCAGAAACTTTGCTTGCCCTACTCTATCGATACAATCATCAATCCTAGGTATTGGAAACACATCAGTTCTAGTTACAGCATTGACTTTGTGATAATCTGTGCAGAATCTAGTACTTCCATCATGTTTTGGAACTAGAACACAGGGTGAACTCCAATTTGAGTTAGAGGGTCTGATAATATCATGTTCTAACATGTACTCAACCTCTTTCTCAGCAATCTTTCTCTTTTCAGGATTTATCCGGTACGGATGCTGTTTTATTGGTTTGGCATCACCAACATCTACATCATGAGAGGCTATAGAAACTCTCTTTGGAACATCAGGGAATAGATCTTTATATTTCTTGATCAACTTCTCAAACTGATCTCTCTGTGAGGGTTCTAAGTGCTGGAGTTTTACATCAAGATTTTGCAACACTTCAGAATTTGACAATTTACATGAAAGAACTTCAGCTTTAATTCTAGGTTCATCATCTTGAAACTCCCCTCATCTTCACAAGTCTCGGCCATAGGAGGATCTGAAGTGACAGCTGCAACCCTAGCATTCCTATCATGATAAGGCTTCAGCATGTTAATGTGACACAACTGTTTTGGCTTTCTCCTGTCTGGAGTCTTCACAATGTGATTGAGATCATTGAGTTTTGTCAGAACTTCATAAGGACCATGAAATCTAGCCTGCAATGGATTGGACTGCAAGGGAAACAACACAAGGACCTTGTCTCCTGGTTTAAACTCACGGCTAGCCTTATGATCATACCAAGTTTTCATTTTTCCCTGACTTGATTTCAAGTTCTCTTTGGCTAGGTCACAAGCTGCACGCAGTCTTTCCTTGAACTTGCTAACATAGTCTAACAGACTGATATCTTGGCTCTTTCTCTTGCCATTGTTCACTCAACAATAGCTAAGGTCCTCTCACTTCATGGCCAAACACTAGCTCAAACGGACTGAATCCAGTAGACTCCTGCACTGCTTCTCTAGCTGCAAACAACAACAAATGAACATCTTCATCCCAGTCTTTCTCACGGTCATAACAATAAGTCCTCATCATTGTCTTGAGAATGGAATGAAACCGCTCTAAGGCACCCTGACTCTCTGGATGATAGGCACTGGAAAGAATCTGCTTCGCACCTAGTTCATACACAACCTGCTGAAACAATCCGGAAGTGAAATTGCTACCTTGATTTGACTGAATTTCCCTGGGAAGGCCAAACAACGTAAAGAACTTTATCAAAGCCTTTGAGATTGCAGTTCCCTTGATGTTGTGTAGAGGTATGGTTTCAGGGAATCTGGTAGATGCACACATGATTGTCAACAAGTACTGATTTCCAGATCTAGTCTTGGGTAATGGATCAACACAATCAACAATGACCTTGGAGAACGGCTCCCCAAATGCTGGGATAGGCTGCAATGGAGCTACAGGTGGGTCTAACTGGTGTTTTCCAACTACCTGACAAGTGTGACAGGTTTTGCAAAAGTTGGAAACATCTTTCCGAAGTCCAGGCCAGAAGAAGTGTTTCATGATCTTGTCAACAGTCTTGTTAACACCAAGATGACCTCCTAAAGGCAAACTATGAGCCATTGTTAAGATCTCATTCCTGTAGACCTTCGGAACAACAATTTGCTTGACCACTGCCCAATCTGCATTGGCAGGGATATCAGGAGGGCGCCACTTCCGCATCAACACTCCATCCTTGAGATAATACCCAACTGGAACTGTGTCTATTTCTTCATCAGGAAGGGCTCTCTTCTTTAGTACACAAATTTCAGGATCATTGGTTTGCTCCTGAATCAACCGCTTTCTGGACAGAGACAAGTCTCCAGACACATCAGAATCACCAGACCCATCTGGCTGGCTGAATAGAGAACTGATAAAAGTGTCTGATAAGTCCTCAAACGGAGAAACCATAGTAGGCTGAACAGAGTCATGAGGCGAACCACCTGAGTCATGACTATTCAAGGTGCTGGACGGCACCACATCATCTTCTTCTTGAGCCTTCTTGGCCATAGCACAAGTCACTGCACAGGAAGGATACAGAGATGGGTCTTCATCGCCATCTTCAGTGCAGTCCATCTTCAAATGCATCCTTCCACAATTTCTCCTTGCAATTTCTCCAACTACTCCACTCTCTCGATTTTTCTCCTTATATACTCCTTTCCAGCCCCCTCTGAGGCATGCCAGGGACATGCCCAAACCTAGCTTTAGATTGCTTAACAAAAAAAATGTCAATACTGCCATCTAGTGGCTTTTTACCACATTACACTTCCCTTCGTAGTGAAAACTGAAGAGCAGCAGGGAATAGGGTTTTCATTTAACGGTTGTTTGGAATGTCCTTCGACATATTTCGCGGCTGCTGCTTTCTGCTTAAGCAAGTGTAAACAAACACAGCCAGTTCACGGGAGAATTGTTTTCACCGGCCATTTATCAGCTTCGTGGTAGCTTTATAAGCAACTGCATCGCTTTCATAAGGCAACAAATAGCCGCAGATAAAAATAAAAAACAACATAACAAGCGATACCCAGTCGACTGTAGTAAACCATCAAGCTAGGTTCGTCAGCTTTCTGTGCGCTCGGTAGCTACTAGCCACCGTTGTCTTTTTCTTGAATGACGTTGAATCACACGTTTTAGTACTGAAATTTGAAAATCTATTTCTTATAATAGCTAATGTTTATGGTTATAATAATGATAGTCAAAATAAAAAATTAGTCGAAAATATGACAAATGTGATTTCAGACCTTAAAGTATTATACCCTTCTGAATACATCTTAGTAGGAGGTGATTGGAACATGACACCTAACGAATGGGAAGATAGATGGCCTCCTAGGGTGGGGAAATTGCACTGTTATGACATAATTGAGGGGTTTATGACTGAGAATAATTTGAATGATGTCTAGAGAGGTTTTAATCCGGGAATTAAAAGTTACTCATGGTTTAAGCCTAATGGGAGGAACAAATCTAGGATTGATTACTGGTTAATAACTGATAATATTTTGAGTTTTGTTAAACAAACTAAAATCTCCACTGCTCCCTTATCTGATCATTGTTTTATAGATTTAATTTTAGAACCCAAAGTGAAGGCATCTAGAAACAAAGGGTATTGGAAATTTAATGCTAGATTACTGCATAATGAAGAATACTGCAATAAGATTAAAGATTTAATTAAAGATATTGGTGAAAATGAAGAAATTGAAAGTAATTTGTGCAAATGGGAATTTATAAAGTTCAAGATTAGGGAAGTGTCTATCTTATTTTGTAAAGAACTAAATAGGAAGAAGAGAGAATATGAAAGTAACTTGCTCAGGGAAATAAGTCAAGGTTGTAGTGATACGGATTTAAATGATCAGGGAAAAAATAGATTGATGGAGTTACAAGCCAATTTAGATGATCTTTATTTGGAAAGAGCTCAAGGGGCGTTTATAAGATCCCGAGCCAAATGGATTGAGGAAGGGGAGAAGAATTCTTCATATTTTTGCAAGTTAGAAAAAACCAGACAGCAAAGAAACTCAATTACAAGTTTAATAATCGATGATGTAGAATGCAATGACCATAGGTGTATAGAAAAAGAAGTTTTTTTATTTTACTCAAATTTGTATTCTTCCAATTTCTCTCTGGCAGATACCGATACTTTTTTTGATAAAATTCAAAATGTGATCCCACAAATTGAGAACTCCTTCGAAGATGTATGCGAGTCAGAGCTTCGCATCGAGGATTTGGATGCAGTTATTTCAAAGATGGCTTCAAACAGGTCCCCTGGAACAGATGGGCTTACTGCTAATTTTTACCATTTTTTTTTGAAGGAGGTTAGAAATATATTATTTAAAGCCTTGAAGGAATGTATAGAGAGGAAAGAATTGACGGCAACTATGAAACAGGGTTTAATTACCCTAATACCTAAATCGGGCAAAGACAAAGGGAAATTAGATAACCTTAGACCAATAACTTTGCTTAACACCGACTATAAAGTACTTTCTTGAGCTATTGCTGCAAGACTGAAAGAAGGATTTTCATCCATAATTAGTGAGACACAATCTGATTTTTTAAAGGGAAGATCAATTCAAAACAATATAAGATTGGTACTTGATTTACTTGATTATAGTTACACGGTTCAAGGAAGAGGGTTTATTTTATTTTTAGATTTTTACAAAGCATTCGACTCGGTGGAACATCCTTTCATCTTGAAGACTTTACATCATTTTGGTTTTGGCGAGAAATTTATCAATTTAATTGGAACGTTGTGTAAGGGAATTAATAGCTCTGTAGCTCTAGGACATGGTACTTGTTCTAGGTTTGAAATTAAGAGGGGAATACGCCAGGGGTGTGGCAGCTCTCCACTTTTGTTTATTATGGTTGCAGAGATGCTTTCTATTTTAATTAAGAATAATGGTATTGAAGGTTTAAACATGATGGGCAGACAAATAATTATAAGTCAATTGGCTGACGACACAACTTTATTTTTAAAAAATGAAAATCAGATTCCCTTAGTTTTGCACTCGGTAAATCAATTTGCTCAAGCTTCAGGTTTACAATTAAATGTAGATAAATGTGAAATATTAACCCTACATGATTACCCCCTGCAGCTTTTGGATAACATAAAGGTTAAGAAAGAGGTCAAATACTTGGGAATTGTTATCTCTAAGGACAAAGCAATAACTGACAATAAAAATATCGTGGATAATTTAGAAAAGTGTAAAGGCATTTTGAATAGGTGGCTGCAGAGGGAAATCACAATTTTCAGAAGAGTGCTACTATCTAAAATGGATAGTTTATCCAGACTTATTTACCCGGCCTCCTCCCTACCTATCTCAACAAAGTTGATTAAAGCAATAAACAATGTCAACTTTTGATTCATATGGAAAAATAAATGTCATTACATAAGGAAAAAATATATTGTCAAAAACTATGAAGATGGAGGTATGAATGTGATTGATTTTGAAATTATGAATGGTGTCTTGAAGTTAAAATGGCTGAAATCCTTCATTAAAAATAGTCTTTTTGGTTTATTATTCCGGATTTGGTTTTTCAAAAAATGGGTGGAATAGACTTTTTACTACACTGTGATTTTGAATGTAGCTCACTGCCTGTCAAACTTTCTGCTTTTCATCAGCAAGTTCTCCTTTATTGGAAGTTGCTGTACAAACACGACTTCACACCGCATAATTCTCCAATATGGAAAACAGGTATATTAATATTAATAGAAAATCAATATATATAGAGGAATGGAAGTCGAAAGGAATTTGGGCGGTGGCTCATTTTTTGGATGATACAGGGAATTTGTTGCAGTATGAGGATTTTTGTGAGAAATTTCAGTTACATTGTACTGCTGCCAAATACAACCGAATTGTTAAAGCTATACCATTCTCCCTCAGATCAGTGGGTAAAGAAAACATTTGGTACTCCCATGTTTCTCCTGGATGGAGGCAGCTCTGTGTTGGGGGATTTGAGTTCTCTGATGACAAATGTAGTAACAGAGTTATCAGAAACTTATTAGTTAAAGAAGTTTTTCCTAATCCAGCGAGGAGGAATTACATTTTTAAGGACTTCGGAATCAAGGATATTAAAAAAATAAAAAAAAGATATATCTGCTTTCCTCTCCTCCCAAGATTAAAGAGGTAAATTTGAAATTTTATATGAGATTTACCCTACAAATGAGTTTCTGCGACGTCGATTTAACTTCGAGGTTAACCAGTGTACTTTCTGTGGAAAAGAGATTGAAAGCTTGGAGCATTTGTTTTTTCTTTGTGATTCAGTACAGTCCTTTTGGACTGATATTCAGAGCTGGCTCCAATCCAGGAGTATTATGTTTCCTATGTCAATGAAGACGGTGCAGTTTGGTGTTTTTGTCAAAGACATGAACGTAGACTTTCTTCTTAACAACGTGTTGCTACTGGCAAAATTTTTTATACACAAATGTAGGTATTTCAAGACTAAACCTAATGTACATCATTGGAAGAATGATTTAAAACTCTTGAGTAAGTCATTGAAGTATATCCAAAACAAAGCGGCTTTTAAGCTGTCTTCAATACTTGAAAATTTTAATTTAATCTGAGATAAACCCCATCTTTGAGTTTATTTAGTTTTGTTTTTGATTTTTTCTCTTCATTTATTGTCTACTGTCTTTTTTGTGCTATTTTATCTTTTTTATTTTTTTATTTATTTATTTTTAATTATTATTATTGTGGATACTTTTATTATTATTTGATTTAGTCATGCTTAACCTGAGGCAGAGTTTTATTGATAAAGTGTATTTGTATTTGTGCCTTGTTTGTTTGTTAATATTCCAATAAAAAAAAAAAAAAAAAAAAAACGTTGAATCACACGTCACTAGGCTCGGGTCGGGCCAATCAGCGCCTTTGCGGTCTGCGTCGCTTTGACGTACAGTTAGAAAATTTTCGAGGTGCACGGCAGGCGACCACGGACCTATAAGGAGAACTGGACAAACAATGAAGGGAGGAACGCACGCCGATATGGGCTTAGCGGTCAAGCTGATATTGCAAGTCACGTGATGCCATGGGGGCCAAAAAGAAAATTTTCCATAAGGAATAATAGAAAAAGACATGGGTGGAGCAATGGGCATTCCTTGCCATCTGTCTGTGATCAACATTATAGAAAATAGCAAGTCGGTAAAGTGAGCTGGTGTTACGGTGCAAATATTTTAGCCATTTTATTTTAATTGATGAATGGCCATAATATGTAGGAACTCGATTGCCACACTTCATTATGTAGCGCGGCAAAATGTACAGTAAGCTAAGGCTGCCGTTGTGACATCCTAGAACCATGTATGCAGCCGACACTCACCTTCCTTTTTCATAGTTCATGGATATATCCATATCATTTTGATGAGTTGTATATTTCCGTTACTTTGAATAGCACCAATTAACATTACTGTATTTTGATGCGTTATGCATAATGTGTCAGCTGAGTAGCATCTAACGTAATGTCCATATGAGTGCATTTATAGCACTACACAAATTCAGTTCGAACACTGCTTAGCAAACCATTTATTAACCATTCTTCATTCTTAAATTACAGACCTTCATACTTGATGACGAAACTTTTCAGCAACTTGACAGATGACATCCAAAATGATAACTTTTTTGTGCATGATCCGAACATCAATGAAAGCACTGAACATACATACACATTTTTTTGTGGTACAGCCTTTATTAGATCAAAGTTTTGGGTAGGTGGAAACGTCAGAGTATATGAAATCCAAACATTTAATGTTCGTGAGCAGCATCTGAGATCAACTGGAGTGATGCAGGTAGATTCACGGTGTGGCTGATTTTCATCTGAACGAAGATAAGAGTCCTAAAAGAATGCAACAGTTGGTAGCATAAATATGCACATTCATACACAACAGAGCCCTGCGACGGGACAGAAAAGTGATCCCATAGCGTCCCGTCCCATTTACAAATTATGATTTTAGATGGATAGAAAATCTACATAACTTTTAAAAAACCAAATAAAGAGCACTAGATAAGAGTAAATGGTATTGCACTGCTCTAAAACAAAACACTCACACACATTCGCACATGCACAAACACACACATATATACAGGCGGGTGAGAAATTGTTCATTGCTGCTAAGCTGACATATTAGCTTGAACTCTCCTTGGCTTGGAGTGCAGAGTTGCAAAACTTCACTAGAGGAATACAGTAGCTACCTTTCCTCATGTTCCCTCACTGAAAGCGGTGACATATGCTCAGAACCATTTTTTACACACTCCGGGAAAGCTTAATTATAATCAAGACAGACTTTATTGGAAAGGGAATTGGGGGGGATAGAATGGCACGGCCTCTGGTTCGCTGACATGCAGAACTTCATGGATGAACTGTTCAATGCACTCCAAGAGGCTCGGATATCTCTGGGGAAAGACAGAAAAAAGGAGCGTTAAAACAAATGTGCGTAACATTTCACAGTAGACCCACATTTTACTATACTCCACGGAATGGTTATGAGTCTAGCGCGAAGCTAAGTTACGTTAGCTAAAAGTAAATTAGCTTGCCAGAATTGGCAAAAGTTTAAGTCTCCTTACTTTAAAACATATCGGTTTATAAGGCACGTGCAGTGCGTTGTGTGTTCGGTTTATCGTCTCGAATCCGGAGAAGATAATGGAGTTCGCACGCAGACAAGCAAGAATCGTCTGAATCTATTAATGTGGTTATTTATCGTTGGACTAAAGAGGACATGAGCCTGGGGCGCGTTTCCTAAAAGCGTAGTTGCTAACTGAGTTAGCAACTTACATAGTTCGTCCATTCACAGTCAATGGTTCCAACTACGTAAGCTAGCATCTGTGATTTCGGGAAACGCACCCCTGAACAATGTCATGTTTCACAACAGCAAGTCAACTATTTTGCCGACATTTTTCAGTTGAAATCAATAGTGTTACTTCACTGTTAAATAATAATCGTTTTAAACATTTGATATTGCATTTGGGTTTTAAAATTGTATCTCAAACTATAATTAAGCCTTTACCGGCGGCTATGTTTTTTCCCGTTCCGCTCATAATTACATCAGGGGTTTCTTATGGAGGGTTCTGCAGTCTGCAGTGGTCAGAATGCCATTTCTGGAGAAAAGAGATTGTGAACACGCACCATGGGTAGGAGTTCCACAAGCGCGAGCCGTTGTCATGGACACCTCAGATACCAGCGCGTTCATGAGCCCCACACTACGCAGGTGTGAGCAAAAAGTCACACAGCACATGTACGCGTGGTTCCGGAAGTTGGCCCCCATGTCGGCGTGCTGCGCCATTGAGCAATTTGCATTGAAATGAATGGGCAGCCATTTTCCAATTGTATATCCAGTGAAATATAAAACATCCTTGCAGGTGACGCAGAGGCTCTACGGTGGGGATTCACGCGTCGCGACAGCGTCGGTTCAACGCAGAACCATAAATCCGGCTTTATTCTCTTACATGACATCAGTTGTTCTCTTTCCTTTCATCTGTGCCATGAAGTAGTTCAAAGGGCCTTCAGTAAGCTCTGCCTTTACGAGTTGGCTGGCCGCAAGCTGTTTTTATTCAAGCTGGCCTGATTAACAATAAAACAATTTATCAACTAAGTGACCAAGACCAATACATGACCTATAATTAGAAATGGTAATGAAAGGAGAATTCCCATTGCCTACATTTATATAATTGATATGGCATTGTAAATCCAAAACTTTAGACATATTGATATGTTACGTCGTTGTTACGCCCCCTGGTGTTTAGGATGACTCAGGCGCAACATTAACACAGCAGACAGGTCCATGAGGCATACAGACACACAATACCAATTAATGGGGTTTCAAAAGTGAATGTTTTTATTATACAAAAGCAACACAGGGGAACAAAAGGATGAATAAACTGGTGGCACCAAACAAACACAAAATACAAAAAGTCCCCCCCCCTTTTACAGGTGCAAAGCACCCCAAAATACAGAGGGTGATGCACACCACTACAATTATGAAAATAACAGTAAAAACAAACTATGTGAATGTAAAGAAATATAAACCCCAGGGTGTCTAAACTAACCTTAAGTCCCCCATGTGCCCAAAAAAAACAAACAATCAAAAGACAATAGAAATAGGCTGGTCAAAACATAAGTCGACACATAAAGGCTTCCAAACTAAACAAACTCAAACCAAAAGAAACCCCAACAAGCAGCTCACCACCTGGCCCTGCCGCTGCTCAGCAGAGAGAGAGAGAGAGGGAGAGAATGAACAAAAGGGAGACTGTTTAAAAGGGCAGGAGTAAGTTGATTGTTAATGGTTGATCTGGAGCAGGTGATCATGATGAACAGGTAACCAAGCAGCTGCACCTGAGAAAACTGGAGAATGGTGAACAGAGGGGGGAGAAGAAGCAAAACCACAACACAGAAGACATAATATCCAACAAAATATGTAGGCCTACATATAAACACACATAAATAAACATACAGGATGTAACAGTCGTCATTTATGTGCAGAAGACACCTTATAATTTAGTGGTGCCATGCATAACAATGCTATCAAAAGTAAATTAGACTGTCGTCGGTTTTTACCAATTAGTCTGAGTAACTGTGGCTAATCGGCAGATGTAAACTGCGAGAGGTTAAGGTTATTATGCGCTTTTAAAGGTGAGGTTTCCGAAGGTCAAATTCAAAATCAGAAGATTCCCCAAGTGAAAATGTCTGCCCCCTGGTATTGAAGCCAATTTGAAGACTCGCTGGTATAAAAATGCGTCGCACTGGATTATTACCGAATTAGAATTTATAAAATTATGCGTTTTAGACACTTCAAGTATTCTACTTTCGACTGAAATATACTTTGCCAAGGTGCTGTCTCCTGCTTTAAGGTTAGGGTTGGGATAAAGATAAGGTTAGGGTTGGGATAAGGTTAGGGTTAGGGGTTAAGGTTAGGCTTATGGTTTGGGTTAGGGTTAGGTATGTACTGTTGAAGGTTAAGGTCAGGGAAAAGGGTTAGGGAATGAATGCAAGTCTATGGAATGCAAGACATGAAAACCCAACGTGTGTTTGTGTGTGAGTGTTTGTGTGTGCATGTGTGTATGTGTACATGTGCTTGTGTGTGTTTGTCTGTATTTTTTTTTTTTTATTAATGATGCACGATGTTCAATTCCTCAGAGTTCATCAGGATTAATTGCGCGTAACAATGCTTACTTACATTTAATTAATTTCCATAAAATCAGCTGAAAACTTTTGCGTAGCTGTGACTATCCGCATGATTGGTGATGGACCAGCAAGATATAAACTTTGAAATTAACCCTCGCATGTGCCGGTGTTCTGTTGTTTGTTCATTAAGTATTTGTCATTGTATCTTCCCCTTTTCTCCAACCCTCAATAAAAAACAACAAATTTCTGCTTCACATAATTATATATTTATGTCTAGTCCTCCACTCAATTTTACTTCCAAGCAGTTCAGCTTCAGAAGTTTGAATAAATGTGTCAAATCCTGTCTCAATGTCACAAATTCTGCAAGAGGTGAGTGTAACCCCTAACCCCTATCCCCACACGAACGTACATTAAATTCTTTCGTTAGTTTGGTACAGCCAAGGCAAGACTTAATGACAGATTACAGAGGGGCTGAAAACATCTGATCTCACCATTACTAACCAAACAGCCGCGGGCAGCAGGGTGGAGGCCTAGATTGCCGCCCTGGTGGTGCATGGTGGAGAGTGTGTTGATGAAAGGAAGTCCAGGTTTAAAGTACCGGGGGGGGGGGCAGCAGTGACCCTAGTGTTTTTATTTTTACATTTTGAGAACTCTGAGAGACCTTGGTATGATGTACTATTATGGTTGGTAAATTTAGCTTGTGAACAGATGAGCAATATATTGAATGATGCATTTTTAAGGTGCATTCAGCAATTTTAGCCATTCTTGCTAATTCCTCTTTGACCTGCCACTAAGGAGTTTATGCCCCCCACACCATCTCCTTCTCAAACCCCTCCCTCTTAGCCCCTCCCCCTCACGAGATTCACAAATATACATAAGCACAGCACTGTATTTAATGTTTATTGATTTATTTTGCTAGGAATGCAAAGTCATTGCTAAGTAATCATTACCTTTGTTGGTTGGACTTATTCTGTTTAGGCATGAAGAGTGAGATTGGTGATGCATTAGGGTTAGGCTAAAAATGTTAGAGTAAGCAAATCAGAGGCAGAGTTGGGCAGGTTATGCCTTTACTATCCTAGGAAACAAAATTTAATTGAAATACTTAGACCATATTGGACGACCATAGGTCTATCGTAGGAAATTCCAAAGATAATTAAAGCTTCAAGCAGCTATGATTGGGCCCTCGCACTCCCGCGCAACTGCGCCGCGGTGTGAAGTGAGAAGAGAGATAAAAACGGGAAGGAGCAAAGAAACGCAATGTTTTGTTCATCCACGAGGTGGCGCTACCACCGTAACCACCTGTGGGCAGGTGCGTTCAGCGGGGGGACCTCATCACACATGTCAAGCTTTGAGCCAATCGGACAATGCGTGACGGATTTATAACGAGTTGATGTTCCGTGGCGAAGGATCGAAAGTCGCCGCCACCGCCACGGGTAGCCTGCAACATGACAGGACACGTGTCACTGTGGAGATTCATCAACTTGATCGTCACGTGGCCACAAAATGTAGTTGATGAGATCAGGAGTTTGGGGTTGGTGTTTGTCAATGTGAAATATGGCATTTCCTGTTTCCACAAGGGGGTGCCATGAGCGAGATTGCCTATGAGCATATGCAGGCGTTCAGGGCGGGGCTCTTGTCATGTACAAAGTTTTGAATCAGTTAGGATGAAGTATGTGGGAGAGAGAGCTTCTCGAATATGCATGGTGATCCATCAAAAATGGCGGCGCCATAGCGGTCACGGCCATCGACATAGAGAAAAGCTTTTGATGGCTTTTGATCACAAAGGCCTTGAGATGATGATCACCAAATCTGAAGTTGATTGGACGAAATCTGTGGGAGAAGTTCGTTAAAATACACGGTGTGGAATCGCGGCCATAATCGAAAATGAAAATCAAAATGGCCGACTTCTTGTTTGGTGTAGACAATGGCTGCAAGTGACTTTTTTGTGCGTCAGGACAACTTCTACATGCATACCAATTTTTATCTACCAACTCTAAAAAAAAGCCCTATGGGGAGGGGTTTTAGACTGTTTCAAGGGGGCGTTATAGAGTGATTTTGCCCCCCCCAATGGGCAACACCCCTATCGTATGTAAGTACTCGCCATTCTTGACATGTGTATAACTTTTCATGAGGTTATGACTTCATTAAAGCCATGAAAAAGCCAAACATAATTTGATGGCGAGGGATCAATAGTCGCCACGCCGGCAGACGGACGCCATTGCTCGTAGCTTCTCAGTGTTCATCATGTAGCTTCACCAACTTATTCTGTATGTCTTCGAAGTGGAATGAAGTTGGTGGGGTCAACTATGTTGGATCATTACATGGTAGAGTAAAAAAGGTCACTTCCTGTTACCACCAGGGGGCGCTATGAGTAAGGCAGAATATTAATATATGGGGGCGTTCAGGGCAGAGCCATCATCATGTCCATAAAATTTGAAATTGTATGTGGGTGGGAGAGCCGTTGGAAACTGGATGATGAAATCACGAAAAGTCGCCAAAGTTTGTCATGCCCTAGCAGCCACACCGTTTGACCTACAGACATTCTTTACACATCTTTTGATCAGCATGGTCTCGAGAAGAACTGTACCAAATGGGAAGTCGTTTGGGCGAAATCCATAGGAGGAGTTCGTTAAAATACGAGGTGAGGAAATCGCCGGTAATCAAAAATTGAAATCAAAATGGCCGACTTGGTATGATACATGTGCGTACCAAATTTCGTTAGCCTACGACAAATTAACCCCAATCAGGAGGGCTTTTTGAAAATTGGTGGGGGGGCGCTATTTCACCATTTGGCCCCTACTTTTTGCAATGACTTTAAAATATGTCAATTTTCACCAGACCTGACAAGTGTGCAAAATTTGGTGAGTTTTTGAGCATGTTAAGGCCTCCAAACATGCAAAAATACTTGATGAAAAATAACAGGAAAAAAAAAAGAAAAATCATAGCAATTTCAATAGGGTCCTTGCACCGTTAGTGCTCGGGCCCTAATGAGGACCTCAGATGACCCCAAAAGTCAAAGTAAATTTGTAGGTCTTGCGTAATGGAGTAAACAACCTCGTAGGGCACCACATGACCAACCTAGGAAATGGGCCTGACATAGAGAATCACCTACGATGCCGAAAAAATTTTGAACGTGTTCAAAATTCTACGACGAGGGTCTACGACAACCTTTTTTGTCATAGAATACATGAATTTCGTAGGACGAGCGTCTTACCCCACATTTCTGTCGTAGACCTGTTGTATACCTGTTGTGCAGCGTAAGTGAAAGCCCCTTAACACATTGGTACTGATTCGAGCCCAACTCTTTTGACTGATCGCTGATTTTCTTATCATGCCTTCTTGCAGCAATCACACAGTGTGCACATATGATAAAATATACTCAGAGGAACCACTCCCATTGATGGATTGCAGTTGAGGTTGCGATGGTCCTTGCTTATATCGCATATGATAGGAAAAACTGGGCCTATGATCTGCAAACCATCTAGCGAAGATCCTGGTGCCAGAAATGAAGAATCATGAGTTCAACCTCAATCAAATCTTTTAATTTAATCAGTACTAATATTTCACCCTCATCAGTACTTCTCTTTGTTTGTGTAAATTAATCTAGTGTCAGAGATGCCAAGTCTCCCGCATTCAGCGCAGGTCTCACGCATTTTTTATGCTTATTCACCGTAGTCAGCAATTATTCATTGAATGCTTAATAAGATTCTCACGCGGAATTAAAATCCTTTTTGTACATTGAAGTTTCCGTTTCACTTGCGTAAAGGTGGACCTCGTCACAAGTAACATGGAAAGCGATTATGACTCCGGACTTCCCTGCTTCTCTTTACTCAGGGATTGGAAACAATGCATGTGTTTCATGATCGTTTAAATTGTTTAAATGAAATATGACCATTTGAAACGTTTTTATGCAATTCCATTGCTTTCAATCCCTCAGTAAAGACAAGCCTGAGAATTCCCAAGTCATAATCGATTTCCGTGTCATTAGTGGGGAAATCCACCGTAATGCACGTGAAACTGATTAACTTGATGCACAATGGCTTAAAGTCCGCGAGTGAATTTCTTCAGTGCGCGTTGATTGAATAATTGCTGACTACAGCACAGGAACGTGAATGCCACTAAGAGGAGAGACTCACGCCTTAGGCATGAGACTTGGCATCTCTGTAGTGTATCAATTCTCTCTCTCTCTCTCTCTGTATTTATGGTCTTGTACTTGCTACGGTAAAGACAAGAAAAAATTTTTAATCAGCAGCATGGACATATTTTTTTTCCTCAGCCAAGGAGCTTATGTTTTAGTTGCCGTTGGTTTGTTTGTCTATTTATTTGTTAGCAGGATTACTCAAAACGTTACTTACGGATTTCGATGAAATGTTGTGAAGGAGTCCGGGACAGTACAAGGAACAATCCATTGAATTTTGGTGGTGATCTGGATCACCATCCGGATCCAGGAATTTGTTTTAAAGGATTCTTTACCATTTACTCTCCGAGTGCTTCGAGTTGGGAAGTGTGGACATTTTAGGCAATCCTCACAACTATAAAAGCAAATAGTGACTTATTGGTTAAGGTTTGGGATAAGGTTAAAATTAGCGGTAGGTTAAGGTTCAGTTTTGGGTTTGGGTTACATGTGCTGGTTTTGGTTAAGATTACAGAAGAGCTGCAGAGACACTTAAGAATGACTGGAAGTCAATGTAATGTCCTCAAGCGGACAGTAGTTTGAGGATGTGTGTGTTTGTGTGTGTGTGCGTGCGTGTGTGTGTGCTTATGTGTACTTTGTACAGCGTGAATGGCTGAGGCATGTTCATGAGCTGCAAACACTAACCAATCTGTGAGAATAAAGCCGCTTGCTGAGCCTAAACCTGACCAAATAAAGCCAGCCCAGATCATAACACTGCCTCCAGAGGCTTATACTGAGGGCGCTATGCATGACGGGTCCATCGCTTCATGGGCTTCCTTTCTTACCCTGACTCATCCATCACTCTGAAATAGGTTAACCTGGACTCCTCAGACCATTGACCCAATGACCTTTTTCCATGGCTCTACTGTCCGATCTTTGTGCTCCCTGGAAGTTCTCTGTCCTTCTACTGGCTTCAGCTGCTTAAACCCAATCCTCCAAGCTCTTGTTGCATGTATATGTATAAATGCTCTTACTTTCACAATTCAACACAGCAATGAGATCTACTGTACATTTTTTAGGATGAGACATCACCAAGCGTGATTTCAGCAATCTCCTTAGTTTTTTTTTTTTTTTTTTGTTTTTTTTGCTTGATACAGGCGCATAATCTTGGAGTAACATCTTTTAATAATTGTGAAATTTTTGTCACCACTTTAGACATTTTTTGACCAGAGGTACACAGATAAAACTCAAAGAAAACTTATTTTCTCTTTTTATCTTGTCTAAAGACCATTTTGTCACTTTAAGTGAAAAAACTGACAAAATTTTTTTTGGACTTTTGTAGAAAAGATTATATTCTTTTGTCTTTTGGCCATTTTTTCTGAAAAATTGACTCATATTCAAGTTATCTTCTCTTTTTTCTTTTAATAACTTAATTGAAGGAAAAAAAACAACAAGTAAATATTATGAGGTTTTTGTCACCATTTTGGACATTTTTAGCCAGAAGTCTGCTAAAAAGCCTCAAAGTAAACTTACGTTCTCTTTTTTATTATGTTTGACAGCCCAATTATCACTTTAGGTGAAGCAATTGACAACAACAAAAAAAAAAAAAAAAAAAATTGGCCAATTTTTTGCCCTTTCAGAGATAAGAATGTAAACTTTTGTCTTTTGAACATTTTTGGTGAAGAAGAATTTTGACCTTTAACTTGTTTAAGAGACTAATTGCAAAGTTGTTTTCTTTTTTGATGATGTATGAAGGCTCTATTATTATTTTAATTGTAATAAGCTACAATTTGTAACTGAAATTTTTGTCTCCATCTAGGCAAATGTTCACCAAAATTGCGTCAAAAAGACTGGAATTTAAATTATTTTCTTGTTTTTATGATGTATAAAAACCATTTTATCATTCGTACAGAAATTGTCAATAAAAATTTTTCACCCTTATTTTGCCATTTTGTCTTTTGGCCATCTTTGTTGAAAAATGTTTTTAACTTAAAAATGTCAAAATGACTCATATTCAAATTATTTACTCGTATTTATGATGAATAATGCTGTTTTTATTATTTTATTTCAAGAAAACATTTAATAATTGTAAAATTCTTGTCACCATTTTTGTCATTTTCAACCAGAAGTGTGCCAATAAGACGAAAAAAAATTCTTTTCTCTTTTTATATTGCATAAATACCCTTTTGTCACTTTAAGTGAAGGAACTCACAATAAAAATTTGAGCAATTTTTTGGCCTTTCATTGAAAAGACTACATTCTCTTGTCTTTTTGCCATATTTGCGAAAAATTATTTTCAACCCTAAAGATGCCAAGATGACTCATGGTCATCATCAAACTCAGCAAAAGCAATATTAAATAAAATTGCCCTTACCAATATTAGCAGACTAACATTAAGCTCATGGAAGCACATGTATGTTTGAAGGCTAACATGTTGATGCTAATATTAGCAGACTAACAAGCTATTGGTATATATATATATATATATATATATATATATATATATATATACAACCCCAATTCCAAAATAGTTGGGACGAAGTGTAAATTGTGAATAAAATCAAAATGCAATGACTTTCAGATCACATGAGCCAATATGTTATTTACAATAGAGCATAAATAGCATTTCAAATGTTGAAACTGAGACATTTTACATTTTCATCCACAAAATGAGCTTATTTCAAATTTTCTGGCTGCAACAGGTCTCAAAAAAGTTGGGACACAGGCAAAAAAGGGCTGAAAAAGCAATTAATATATAAGAGAATCATCTGAAAGAACATTTAGCAAGTAATTAAGTTAACTGGCATCAGGTGTGTAACATGATTGGCTATAAAAGGGATGTCTCAGAGAGGCTGAGTCTCTCAGAAGTAAAGATGGCCAGAGGCTCTCCAACCTGTGAAGGCTTGCGTAAAAAAAAAAATTGTGCAGTACTTTAAAAACAATGTTCCTCAACGTCAAATTGCAAAGGCTTTGAAGGTCTCATCATCGACAGTGCATAACATCATCAAAAGAATCAGAGAAACTGGAAAAATCTCTGTGCATAAGGGACAAGGCCAAAGACCTTTACTGGATGCCCGTGATCTTCGGGCCCTCAGACGCCATTGCATCACTCACCGGCATGATTCTGTCATTGACATTAGCAAATGGGCCAAGGAATACTTTAAGAAACCACTGTCAGTAAACACAGTCTGCCGTGCCATCCACAGATGCCACCTAAAACTCTATCTTGCAGAAAGGAAGCCATTGTTGAGCATGATCCAGAAGCGCCGCTGTGTTCTGTGGGCCAAGGCTCATTTAAAATGGACTGTAGCAAAGTGGCAAAGTGTCCTGTAGTCAGACGAGTCCAAATTTGACATTCTTGTTGGAAATCTTGGGCGTTGTGTCCTCCGGGCTAAAGAGGAGAAAGACCACCCCTCCTGTTATCAGCGTTCAGTTCAAAAGCCAACATCCCTGATGGTATGGGGATGCATTAGTGCATATGGTGTGGGACACTTGCATGTTTTAAAAAGCACCATGAATGCTGAAAGGTATATAAAGGTTTTAGAGCAACATATGCTCCCCTCCAGACAACATCTATTCCAGGGAAGGCCTTGTGTATTTCAGCAGGACAATGCAAAACCACATACTGCAGCAATTTCAACAGCATGGCTTCGGAGTAGGAGAGTCCGTGTGCTGAACTGGCCTGCCTGCAGTCCTGATCTTTCACCCATTGAGTATATTTGGCGCATAATTAAAAGAAAAGTCCGTCAAAGGAGAACCAAAACTCTCCAGCAGCTGGAAGCCTGTATTAAACAAGAGTAGGATCAAATTCCAATGGCTAAACTCAGGAAACTTGTCTCCTCAATGCCCATACGCCTCCACTCTATGTTAAAAGAAAAGGGGATGCTACACCATGGTCAACAGGCCCCTGTCCCAACTTTTTTGAGACCTGTAGCAGCCATCAAATTTGAAATGAGCTCATTTTGTGGATAAAATTGTAAAACTTCTCAGTTTCAACATTTGCTATGTTATCTCTGTTCTATTGTGAATAAAATACAGGCTGGTGTGATTTGAAGGTCATTGCATTTTGATTTTATTCACAATTTACACTTTGTCCCAACTATTTCGGAATTGGGGTTGTATATACAGGGGTTAAGGTGGGCCGGAATGGTCCGGAACTGTGTTCCGCCACCTTAGTTTGAATTGAAATATTGATTTGACTAAAGCTGCTTTCACACCGGACGCAAAACGAATTTTTCGCACAACAGATTACATTCAAAGTCAACGCAAAGACGCGAATCGCGTGTATTCAGCAGCTTATGAAGGTCTTAACAACAGAAATGAGTAAACTAAAACTCTGGTTTGACAAAAATAAGTTATCTTTAAATTTGAAAAAAACTAAATGCATGGTATTTGGGAATCGTAAGACTAAAACAGATATTCAGTTGATGATTGATAATATTACAATCGAAAGAGTTCATGAAAACAAATTTCTGGGTGTGATTTTAGACCATAAACTCTGCTGGAAACCCCACATAGAATATGTGAGGGCCAAGATGGCAGAGAGTGTCTCAGTTATAAGTAGGGTAAGAAATGTACTCAATCCAAAATCATTGCACACTCTTTACTGTGCAATGATTTTACCATACATGAACTACTGTGTGGAGGTATGGGGCAATACATATAAAACAACTGTAAACTCACTAACTACACTTCAAAAGAGCATTAAGGGTGATAAAAAATGCGGGTTATCTTGACCACACGCACAGTTTGTTATTGGAATCACGTATTTTGAAGTTCACGGATCTGGTAAAGTTCAAAACTCTGCAAGTAATGTATAGAGCAAGATACAATCAACTGCCTGGTAATGTACAAAACAATTTTTTGGAGAAGGAAAGGGGATACAATCTCAGGGGATCATTGAACTTCAAGAAACCTTTGGTGCGCACAAACCTGAAAATAATGTGTATTTCTTTTTATGGTGTTACCTTATGGAATGGGTTAGATGATGAACTAAAGTCGAGTAAAAACATTAATCAATTTAAAAACAAACTAAAACAAGGCTTTTTCAATAGGTATAGATGGTAGGAGGAAGATTAACTTAATTAATGGAATTATGTGGTAATATACTACATTATATTGCATTATATTGTATTGGACTGTTGTACTATGTGTATATGTTTGCATAAGTATGTGTGTGTAGGTATATGTATATATGTATGTATGTTTATATATATGTGTACATATATGTTTATGTGTATGTAAATATAGCAAATACTATTTACAAAAAAAAATATATATATAGTATAAATAGTTTAAACTCGGGATATTGAAAGTAGGGGTAGGGCTCGATAAGCTTTGCTTCTCCCTGTCCCCTTTTCGGGCACCTGGACACTTATTCAGCAGTATTACTGACTGTATTTATGTTAACTGAATTTTTAGACTGCATAATACTTTCCTTATCTTTTATTTACCTGATTTTATTTTGTTTTCTTTGATTGCATTTATGTTATTTTATTTGTTCAATATCCGAAATAAATTTGAACTGAACTGAACTGAACTTTGAATGTAATCTGTCGTGCGAAAAATTTGTTTCGCGTCCAGTGTGAAAGTGCCTTAACAGTAGCGCCGCGGACTACAGATCATTTTTGCATGCTGCTTTCAATTACAGCCTGCCTGCCACTCTCTCAAAAGCACCAAGATGCTCAACAAATCAGAGCGCAGCATCAGTCTCTGCTAGCCCCGCCTTCACTCAAACGCAGCTGTATCGTATGCTGTATTTCATTTGAATGACTGCATCGGTCACGTACCAGCCTGCGAGGAATTGTCAATGTTTGAAACGGCGTTTATAGCCAAAGTAAGTGGATTAACTTAAGTTGTAGTCGATGGTGAAGTTTTGTAATATTCAACAATTCAAACCGGCCAACTAAAAGAATTTAAATTTAAAAAGGTTAACGTTAGCTGCTTTAGGCAATGTGCAAAACGCTAGCCAGGCTGCTTACCAGCTAGCTAGTGCATTAATAAAATTGTAAGCAATTCAGTCAAAGTCTGACAAAGGCTCAATTGCACCGATAGTTATGCGAGCAATGTTGGTTTGTGTTTCTGGCTCAGCAGTAACGTTACTTGTGCATATCTTTCTTTGACATCTACAGTGGCCAGCTAGTTAGCGGCAGAGCTACTTGAAAATCATTGCGCTGAGCACCACGTTTTTTATGTACACTGAGCAAAAATATAAACGCCCCATGTCAAATATTGATGCCACATGGAGTTAACAACTCTAAGTGAGCATATGCTGACTTTTACTTGTACAATAGGGATATTTCTCTTGATTTGTGTACCATTTTTTAATCCATCTCTCTGTCAGTGAGCATTTGCTCAGTGATGCAGTGATTTCACTCAGTACATGGGTGTGGCATTTCCAGACTGTGATCAGACAGAATGAGCAGTACCCAGACACTCCTTATACTGGGGACAATAAAAGGCCACCCCAAAATGTCAAATTTTGTCAAAAGTCATCATGCTTCAGATGTCTCAGGTCATGCGGAGAACGTGCCATTGGCATGTTGGATGCAGGGATGTCCACCAGAGCGGTCGCTGTGCAGCTGAATGTTAACTATCGGACGATAGGCCGTTTCAGAGTTCGTTTCTGACAGACGGGCAGTACTGCAAATCGACCTCATCCACGTCGGCCATGTGTGACCACACCAGCACAAGATCGCTACATCCGGCTCGTCCACCTGCGGGATTGGCTCAGATCAGTGACACGCACAGCGGATGAGACCGTTGGTCTGCACAACAGGTGCATCACACCACAGACAGTCCGTAACCGCCTGCGAGAAGCCAACTTGCATGCTCGGTGTCCTCACCGTGGTCTGGATCTCACTGCTGTCCGGCGTCGGAACCGACTTGCCTGGGCAAACGCACATGTTCGATGGCCCTTGGCACGCTGGAGAAGAGTGCTATTCACAGACGAATCCCGGTTCCAGTTTATTGTTAATGAAAACTCAAAAATTTGACATGGGGCATTTATATTTTTGTTCAGTGTATATTATGCTGGCAGCATCGCAGCGTCCTGTACTATCCAGGAATGCGTTTCCCAAAAGCATAGACGCTAACCGCATTAGAGCATAACATTATTAGAGATCCATCTTGATACATCTAGCCATAATTTTGCATTGGAATTCAGAACATTTTGGAAGTAGAATATGGTTTATGTGTGCAGTGTAAGGACAGTGTCTTGAAATCACAAAAAGATACATAGATTTCTGTTACTTGTTCATTTTGGTAATTATGTAATGGTTTTGATTTACTGTTTTAGGAAATGAAAAATACTGTAACAGTAGAATATCTGCACTGTCATACTTCTCATTATTCTGCAGGTTTTCAGTCAAACCCATCCCTGCTTTTCTCTTGTTATGCCCACTTCCTGATTATATGAATACGAAAATTCAATGTCATAGTCCCAATGGGCCAAAAATAAAGCGAATACAGTTATTTGCAATCATTTGTGTCATTTTCCCCCACTGCGCTGCGACACCGAATTTTAGGGTTCCCCCACCTGTCAAATCCCACTTTAACCACTGTATATATTTATATATATATATATATATATATATATATATATATATATATCAGCGCCATTAGAAACGCGCAGGTGAGGTATGTACTGTATTTGCGGCAAATTGAAGAATCTATTGATTTTTATTGCTTTTCCAGTGAGGCACGAGAGGAAATAAAGAAAAGCGCGTGGTATTGTAATCCTGACGCGCGCCAAGCACTTCAGTAATAACAAACAATGACCTGTTTGTGATGTGTACAGTGACACTTGACTTGTTCTTTTTGGTGTGGTCAATAGCCTACACAAAGCCAACAAAAAAAACGAAAAATGCTACTGCATTTTGCTACAGATCTGTATAATGCTACAGATTCCAAACAGCAACCAAAACTGATCATGAGACGAGGGGTCCGAGACGATTGAGGGTGAGCGCAAGTACCGTTTGACGCCGTCTATGTGAGCAATACATGCGTGCACACGGCTCCTACAGAAAACCCAGTTTTTACCCATTTTTGCATGGCTGCCCTTACTGTGGTCGGTCAGCGACAATCCCTGTTTTCCATTCTCAGACAGTAACAGGGAAATAAAGTGCCAAAAAATTACACAGAGGCAGGTGCCCCCAGTCAGAAGTGAAGAGTTCCTACTCCTGTTGATGGGCAAAAAATGGGTTTGCTGTAGGAGCCGTGTGCACGCATGTTTTGCTTATGTAGACGGCGTCAAACGATACTTGCGCTCACCCTCAATCGTCTCGGACCCCTCATCTCATGATCAGTTTTGGTTGCTGTCCGGAATCTGTCATGTACAGGCTGTAACCAGATGTGGCGCTCTTGTGCTGCCATCGTCACTCGTGGCTGCCCTAAGCGGGTCGGTCAGTGACAGTGCCTGTGTTCCATTCTCGGATAGACAGCCGACTGATTGTTGAACGGTGACAGTGCAAATGACGCACCATCTCTCGGCGGCTGAGACCTGCCCATTACATGCCAAAGGCTCTTTTTCTCCCTCCTGTGTCACAAGCCATTCCATTTTCTTGATGCAATAGCATTTTTTTTTTTTGTTGGCTTTATGTAGGCTATTGACCACACCAAAAAGAACAAGTCAAGTTTCACTGTACACATCACAAACAGCTCAATGTTTGTTATTACTGAAGTGCTTGGCGCGTCAGGATTACAATACCACGCGCTTTTCTTTATTTCCACTCGTGCCTCACTGGAAGAGCAATAAAAATCAATCGATTCTTCAATTTGCCGCAAATGCAGTACATACTTCACCTGTGCGTTTTTAATGGCGCTGAGTACATATATATATATATATATATATATATGCCTGCTAACATTCCACCATAATATAGCATGCATCAGTGCTAAAATCAAAGTAATTATGCTAACCTGGAAATGCTAATGTTAGCTTGCTAAAATGCTAAAGCTAACAAGCTAATACTAATGGTAAAATGGTAATTCTATTGCTAATATCTGGCCAATAACATGCTTATGTGTGCCTGCTAAAATGGGGATTCAGTATGGTATGCCATTGACAATTTTCAACCCAGAAAAAGCCAAAATGACTCAGAATAACCATCGAACTCAGCAAAAGCAATATTAACCAAAAAAACTGCTTATGCTAACGCGGGCATACTAACCTGGTAAGGCTGAAGGAAGCGCGTGTATGTTTGAAGTCCTCGTAGGAAGCCACTGCTCAAGCCTCAACACAAGCAGGATCGCATGTCATTTGCTACAAGTCATCACAGTTAGTATGTCGAGTTTTCGGATACGATCCTGTGTCTGACGAGACCAAAATCAATCGATTTGGGTCTGATGGTATTTAGTGGGTGTGGAGACGTCGAGGTGAAGAGTACAGTGAGAAACGCATGGGACAAACAGTAAAGCGTAGAGGGGACAGTGTCCTTGTGTGGGGTTGTATGAGCAGGGCTGCTGTTGGAGAACTCCATTTTATTAATGGCATCATGGATTCTAAACTATATTGCCTGATATTGAAGGAAATCCCTGCGTGCCCTTGGCTGTGGGTCATGGTATCAGCGAGACAATGAACGTAAGCACAAGTCCAAGTTCACGGCTGAATTTTTACGTAAGAACAGGGTCAAGGTAATGGACAAGCCCAATATGTCGCCTGATCTCAACCCCATAGGACATCTTTGTGGAATTCTTAAACTAAGGTTGAGCAGCGCAGACCCCAAAATATCAAGGCCTTAAAGGAAGAATGGAAGGGCATCGACACATCTGTCTGTTGTGAATTTGTCCATTCAATGTCCTGAAGGTTAAATGAGGTTCTCAAGCACAAGGATGGACAGACAAAATATTGAGACAATTTGTTTTCCTAATATTAACATAAGTGTGTACTGATTGGTGCAATGCATAACATTCACAAAATTTGGACTGGATTAAAAGAGAAATAGAATTGTTATGACCCTCATGCAAATCCCTTTTTTGTCTCCCCCCATTTAGCAGCTTTTTCATCTATTACGTGTATATGCCTTGTGATTGGTTTATGTCTCGTGAGCGTTTGCTGTCAGCTGCTATGCATTCGGGTTCTTTATATCCTCATGTTTGCGTGGGCGTATATATACCCCTTACTGTGACTTCGAAAGTTGCTGGACTCTCGCATTTGCTATATGGCAGTTAGCTTCCAGTTCGTCTTTCCCTTTAAATTTATTGGCTTTGGTAGCTAACCCTTAAATGCCCAACGATAGTAAAAGTTGAAAGAAAAATCTATGTATTCTGTTAATATGTCCTGGGGAGGGGCTAATAACAACCCAGTAGCAATTTTTAATTTTTGGTGACCACTGACCTCATTTTAGTTTTGTGACATTATGTCACAATGGGCATTTCGGGGACCTTATTGCTAAAATGACTTGAATGATAAAACAGTTGACATATAGCTTAAGTATTAGGCATAGCTTATTTTTCATTAGCTTACCTGTTTGTCTACTTTATCCAGTGATGAATGGGTGCTGATCTATCGTGTGGATTCCACCATGGGGGCGGCCATATTGGAAAGGTTAGCTGGTGCAGCCAGTGTAGTGTCAGTTCCACTTTTATGCATCAGATGGCAGCACTGATGGTCTAAATATGTCACTATGGGCATTAGGTTGCAAAATTTATGTGGGGTCAGTGGTTTTGACAACCCCCAAAATTGTGTGACAAATTTGTCACAGGGGGGCATTTAAGGGTTAAACTCAATCTCCCATGATAGTAATGAGTGGATGTACTCGTCTTTGTTCAGCAGTTCAGCGATGGCGAAGCCAACAAAACATCTGGCAGCTTCCCGAAGCCAATGGCCAGCGACTGCAGCCCAGCTTGGCCAGTAACAACTGTGCTGAACGGTCTAATTTTCAGTCTTGCACCGTACTGCTGTCAGTAAACTGTCAGTTGAATTGCACGTCTGACTCCACACTTGATTCCTGGTCAGGATCTTAACAATTGTGCGATACCCTTATGTAACGATGCTCTTTCACAGCCCCTATGACCCATGGACCACCACCAATACGACTCCGCTGTTTTGTCTTTGTCAGCCAGTCAGCAGAGAGACAATAACATCAGTCATTTCAATGAAATGTTTATTTACAAATGGTACATTGAATAGAAGAAATGAAGAAATTCTTAAACATGTAAACCATAGAAAATGTGTTGCAGCTCGAGCCTCAGTCCTTACGGAGGCCTATAAAAAGACTGCTGGCTTTGACATTCCTGCCTCGTTCCACTGCTGCCAACAGAGGGCATCAACTGCAACACTGAATGCAACTTAAAGGGATAGTTCACTTTTTTTTTTTTTTTGAGTGGGGTTGTATGAGCTACAAATTGCCACTACTTGCATTAGTTGCAGTAGAAAGCTCTCTGATCTCCTCCAGGTAGCCGCACCAGCGCATAGTGCTGGGTGGAGATTTAGGCGATACACTGTTGTGAATGGGACCACAGAAACAGCGTATTTTCGCGGCCTAAAAGAGGTCCTGCCTGAAAATACACCATTTCAATTGTACACTATATTTAAAAAAATTACAGCGCTTCAACTGCTCGGAAAAAAACACAGTTGCTCTTGAACTAACCAACTGACGTATTCCTCCGCGCGCGCGCATCGTAGTAAACTGTGCGCTGTAGCGATCAGCTGTTTGGACGGGTTTGAGAGAGCGATAAGGGCGAATAAGTTTTGAAGGTGGCAGTTATGCAACTTCTTGGATGCCAACTGCCGTAAAACCTCAACGAAGAATAACATCCGCTGTTTGGGTCACAGTAACTGCAGTTGCGAAGTCGGACGGTCGTTAAACTTGTGCCTAACATTTCGAAAATGCCCCATGCGTGTTGCTTTCCTGGATGAGAAAGCAAACCTGCATCCTGGTGCACTTACAGCTTTCACCGCATTCCTCTGCGGGATATTGGACTTCGGCAGCTGTGGCAAGTTGCGCTCAATATGGATATTGATACGCCACCCGGATCCCTGAGAAGTCAGGAGTCATACTTGATTGCCATGTTACTAGTGGTGAAATCCACCGTAATGCAGGTGATACTGATTACCCTCCATGCACAAGAACTTCAATTCCGCCAGAGTATCTCTCTCAAACCCGTCAAAACAGCTGTTCGCTACAGCGCGCAGTTTGCTACGATGCTCGCGTGGAGGAATACGTTGGTTAGTTCAAGAGCAGCTGTGTTTTTTTCCCGAGTAGTTGAAGCGCTGTAATTTTTTTAAATATAGTGCAAAATTGAAATGGTGTATTATTTTCAGGCAGGACCTCTTTTTTAGGCATGAAAATACGCTGTTTCTGTGGTCCCATTCACAACAGTGTATCGCCTAAATCTCCACCCAGCACTATGCGCTGGTGCGGCTACCTGGAGGAGATCAGAGAGCTTTCTACTGCAACTAATGCAAGTAGTGGCAATTTGTAGCTCATACAACCCCACTTCAAAAAAAAAGTGAACTATCCCATTGAAGCATTGAATGTCTTTTTGAAAAGCCCCAAATATTTTGTGTAGCCTCACAAAATGTAGTTTTTTAGCCTGATGTTTATTCCGTATGACAGCGCATTGCTTCCCATAAACAAAACCTGAAGGCTGTCACTTTCGGACATCACATTCTCTGTGGCTGATGCATTTGCTTCTCTGCGAGAGAACGGCAGGTCAAAATCCTCGAACATTGCCTGCTCCCACTCTCTCAGGACTCTGTGGCCCCGGGGTGGAGTCAAATTGGGGCATTTTTCAGTGAAACAGACTCCAAAGTTGCCAACGTCCTTTGGGTTGTTAATGGTGGGGACCCACGGAGGCCTAATCTTCTTGGCCAGTAAGTCGTCCCAGGCTATACCCTGGATGGGAGGGAGGGAGAATGTGCTGGTAAAATATGCAAGACACTTCCTCCGCTGAGGTCGCTGTGATAGAGAAATGGTTTCCGTACCTTGAAGTAACGATGGCTTTTCACAGTCCAGGCTCCAACACTGATGATGCTGTAAGGCCTCCGCCATATCAGCTACAGGAAACAGAGCAGCAGGAACAGAGGCCAATAAAGGTCACTGGTGTTGTGTTATCTATAAACAAGTATTTCCATAGATCCCAGTAGAGGGCATCATGAGTGTTGTGCATAAAATCTGTCATTCTGTGCGGCAGCCAATCAGCAAGCTGCAGTGCAGAGCAATGGGCGGAGTTGTGTGGCACTACCTTCTCAATAATCTGGACAGTCCTTGTGGAGAGGCAGTCCGGATAGGAGATGGGATGTCTGATTATATAGCAGCGTTTGTCCTGGTGACTGCGCCAGTAGAACGGGGACTGAGAGCACAAGGAACAAGGAATTTTCCTCAATGTAAAATCACTGTCATCGTCACACCCCAGCATGAACAGAAAAGGTCTCAGTTGTAGCAGATGCATTGCCAGGCTTTAGGAGCTGAAGCGTTATGGAAAAACCTGGGATGTCTTAGCACTTACCTGCCCGACCAGCATCTCGTAGAGAACCATGCCCAGCCACCGCCAATCCTCCAGCTGTAGGTTTGACTTCATCAATATCTTTGCAGTTTGGTCGTATTGGGTCTGCCAGATAGGGTCATCGTCGAACCCCATCACTCCTGACAGAACAGAGTAAATGACCAGGTCTCGGTCGTAACAGCAGTGGAGAAATACGAGCAGGCAGGAGGGGTCAGTCTACGGCCCGACTGCCCCAAGTCACAACACCTACCTTCTTTGCAGTTTCCAAAGCCGGAAATTTTCAGGTACCCCTCGGAGTCTAGCAGCAGGTTATCCATTTTAATATCTCTGCCGGTCACACATATGATCATAATTGGTTTGAAACAGATGAAAAAGAAACTATAACATGCATTGAACATGATTCCAGGGAACAAAAGACCAAATTACATTATACATTTTCATCTCAGACATTATGCTGCACCGACTGCTTTGAAAAGGAGCTATTTCCTCTCGGAAATGAGTCGGTATCAGTGCTATAAAACACCACTGCCTTCAGTTAGCAGTGGTGATTGTTACATTAGCATGTCCAGTTAAGAACGCAACTCAGTCATGTGATCGTGCACCTCAAAGCGGAAAATATCAAACTTCCAGTTCAAGAGAAGCACAGATGTTGGCGTTTCCAGACAGCGTCCACTGCTGCTTTTATCACATTAACTAAGATGACAGAGCAGTTCCTGTGTCCTGTGACATGTATTTCAGTCCTACCCGTGTGCAATGTTATTCTTGTGCAGGAACTCCAATCCAAGGACAGCACATGCCGCATAAAATCTGTGGAAGAATCGGGACAGGAAAGTCACAAAGAGTCCATCATGTGCTGCGTTAAAATGCTGAGCAGTTCTGATGGGCGTGGGATACACATAGCATTATCTACATATAATACATGCGAAAGTGCTTGTTATATACTTATGTGTAGTTAATAGACAGTGGATATAAATTGGTTATCTGGCAGAATCCCCGTAAGGAGAAAGCAGTGAATGCTTGTATTGAGCCGTATCAACTTAAACTCCTGAAACATTTGTCAAATAATAGAAATGCCAAACGACATACCTACTGTACTTGTAGCACAAAAAAATCAGGCAGCCGAATAATTAAGATGCTGAAATCTACCACTGAGTTGCGAATGGACATAGTTTTTTAATTTTAACATAGACATTTTTACAATTTCCCTTGACCGCACAACTGAACGTGGCCTGAGGACTTCTGGGTGTTTTTCAAAACTCTCGTTTTGGTGTCGGATGGAAATGACAAATTCAAAGCCACATTGGTCTTCTTCTCCTATTGAAATGCTGCCATAGGGTAACTTAGGAAGCGCATGGGGACCTCTCCCTGTGACACTAGAAATCACTTACCAGAATTAACCCCTTTTGTCCTGAGGGCCACTCGAAGAGTTTTGGTGTCGGATTGTGACAAAAACTAAGAATTCCACTTTCTTGTATTTGAATGTTTATTTCGTCAAAGTTATACTTGGTTTTTCTTAAACTGAACCAGTATCAACAACATAAGCAGCAAACTCATAACATATATAAAACTGATATTTTTCAGATTAACTCTTGCGTGCCCAGGGTCCATTTTGTTTTGGTGTCGGATGGAAAATGTTTTGGTGTCGGATGGAATCGTCAAATTGGCTTTGACTAAACTGCATTTTTTCCTCAGTTGAAGGTTTTTTCTTGAACAGAACACTAGATATCGTCCATTTTTGTTCATCTTTCACTACTTAGGGGAAAAAATATTCAATTCAATCTTTGCCAAAATGTCCACCCAACACCAAGACCCATCTACCTCTAACATTTTCAAAGGTGCATCGTAACGAGCTGTATTTAAGTAGTATACTTTCACTTCGTTACTTTGACACTGGCAACTTAGTTACTCGTTTCAAATAAAAATATTAATTTAATTAATCATTTACGGATTATCTGGATTTGGCGTGTTCGAGAAGAACAACGGTGTATCTTTGCGCAGATGTGTCCGCCAGTGGACGTGGAGCTGCAAATTTATGCACGCAGTTACAAAATTCTGTCACTAGATGGCACACCAGGATCAGTTATTGAATACTCACAACTGCCAGTAAACTGAAATAAGAAGTGACTCTTCATTCCCCCCAATATCTGTGCTTTTTTAATTTCATTGGGACTCCCCAGTATAATAAAGGCTAAATAAAATAATTATTTTGTGTATTTGTATCGTTTTGTCTGTCGCAAACAAGAGATGTTGCGGTACCACCTGTGACACCGGATCGGAGCAGGGTTTGTTTTCAGCCAAAATGCACTACATGGAGGGCAGAGAGACCCCACTCTCCCCTAACAAGTCACAAGTCAATTCATCTAACCATAACCGTCCAAAGCTGTTAAATTGAGGTTAAAAAATGATCCATAAAGCAAATATCCTACATAGTTCCTCGACTTTAATATGCAGTTATTGAAAAAAATAAGTGATGAAGTGATTACCTGATTTCGGGCTTCCGCTTCCGGCTCTTCTCTGTCGTGTGCACCCAATCGCAGCATTCGCGCGCGTGTGGAAGACGTGATTACGGCGCTGCTATTTCACCTGGCAACAAGAAATACTATTTTCTGATTGGCTGATAGGTTGCTGATTCAAGCAGAGCCATCTGCCTTCGCCTCATCCATTCATAGATTACTAATCTCTTTATACAGTTTTTGTCACTAAAATGTCATATGTGGCGGAGAGCGAGTTTTTGATCACTTCTCAAATGGACTAGTGGAAAAACGGGTCTCATGTCATATGTAAGGCGTGAGAGAGTTTAACTTATTGAAATGCGTGAGACTTGCCTACTAGCCCTGCTACTAAATGGACTAAAGCCCCGTGGGGAAAAACGGGTTTCATGTTTAGGCTACACTTATATTATAATATAGTAAAAGGAAAATTGAAACGAGATTCCGTAAATTTATAAGTGCTGGAATCTCACAGCACTTCTATCAATGGTTTGGTTTAGCAATAGAAAATAGGCGAGACGGGGCTTTAGGCTGTGCAAGCGTATAGCTTACGAGTAGTTACAGACTATGGTAAAGCAAGAGCATTATATACCGGCTGCTATCACCCAGCGGAAACAAGGAACAGATGGTTCCAGTTGACTGATGCAATAGCAGCGCTCCAGGTCTTAATTGGCCGGTGCATGTGCTGGACTGTAATAGAAACCGAGAACCTGACGGGACAGTGGTGGGACACGATTAAAAAAATAATCTAATTAATTAGAGGCTTTGTTATTAATTAACTGATATCGATTAATCTGGAACCATCTGTTCCTTGTTTCCGCTGGGTGATAGCAGCCGGTATATAATGCTCTTGCTTTACCGTAGTCTGTAACTACTCGTAAGCTATACGCTTGCGCAGCCTAAAGCCCCGTCTCGCCTATTTTCTATTGCTAAACCAAACCATTGATAGAAGTGCTGTGAGATTCCAGCACTTATAAATTTATGGAACCTCGTTTCAATTTTCCTTTTACTATATTATAATATAAGTGTAGCCTAATACATTCGCTCAAACCATAAATTTTATTATTTACTCGGCTACATAACGGGGCTTTAGATCCATAAAAAGCGAAGTCGTGGAGTAAACCAGCTTCGTGCAATTTGCGTTCCTTATAGCTAGTAGGCTATGAGCCTACGTGTCATGCGGTTGTTTTGTCGCGACGCAATTACATAAATTATTTTAAGTCTGAAATGGATATTGCCTTCGCAAGTAATTGAAACATTAGACCCGTTTTTCCCCCCCAGTCCATTTAGTAGCTATATTAAAACTATACTTCACTTTTGGAATGGAATTGCAATGAATGATGTTCTGTGCTTCTCTTCTGGCGCTATATTTCACTTTTTGAATAATTAGGATGATAGACGAGCGACACTTCGCTTTTAGTGCAATCAGGTATACTTCTCTTCTGGTGCTATACTCTGCTTTTCGAATGCAATTGGAAAGAATAACGAGCTATACTTCAATTTTATAGTGTGATATACTTCACTTTGGTGCTATAGTACTCCACTTTCCGGACGGAATTGGGATGAATAACGAGCAACACTTCACGTTTCAAATGGATTTGGAAAGACGTGCTGTTCCCGCGACGAGCATGCAGTTTTTTCACCATGCTTCCTTGTCGAACGGGAGGGTGGGATATGTCCGTGAAATCCCGCTTCTGACTAAATTTTCAAAGATTTCAATTATAACCAATCAGGAACTGAGAATTTAATACTACATCCGTTTCCATCAAACTAACTTCCGTTTCAATCAAACTCTCTCACACAATCACCTATTCTCATTCACATACACTATCATTCTGTTTTACATTCACTGTCATTTTGTCACTTGAACAAGTTTAAGTTTGTGTGAGAGTATAATGGTGTGTGTGTGTGAGAGAATGATGGTATGCGCGTGAGAGAATGATGGTGTGTGTGAGAGAGAATGATGGTGCGTTCGTGAGAGTATAATGGTGTGTGTGAGAGAATGATAGTGTGTGCGTGAGAATATAATGGTGTGTGCGTGAGAGAATGATGGTGTGTGCCTGAGAGAATGATGGTGTGTGTGAGAGAGAATGATAGTGTGTGTGTGAGAGTATAATGGTGTGTGCGTGAGAGAATGATGATGTGCGCGTGAGAGAATGATGGTGTGCGTGTGAGAGAATGATAGTGTGTGCGTGAGAGAATGATAGTGTGTGCGTGAGAGAATGATGGTGTGTGTGTGTGAGAATGATGGTGTGTGTGAGAGTATAATAGCGAGTGCGTGAGAGACTGTGATGGTGTATGTATGAGAGAATGATGGTGTTTGTGTGACAGTATGATAGTACATGTGAAAGCAAGTATGAATTCTCTCTCAAACGGCCTCTCATAGACACGTCCCTTCATGACAACATTTAGTCCTGGCTAGTTCTCAATCATTTTCCTTTATTGACGCATGAGCTAAATTCAGTACAGAAAAATAATTTACTAATTAATAGGCCAATGCTTCGCATTGATTGAACTGGTCTGTGTTCCAATGAAATATTGCCTTTCACTCTTGGTATTGCGTGGGTTGATAAAAAAAAGTGGCACTCGGCAGTTAAATAGGCTATGAAAAGCGTGCAGCTCAAGCTATTTGCGCGAGAGTCGACAGGTATGCAATTTTGAATAACATTGATTAAGATACAGCAAATACGCGTCCAGATGAATGAATGTCATCTTACCTAATCGGGGACAACAAGCAGCACCTGTTAAGTGTGGAGTGCTCTCGGAGTGAACCTTTTGTTAATTATGAGAATGACTGAGAAGAGGTCAGGACTAATAATTGTTTGAAACGGATGTTTTGTGCACCCCAATTGTCTGTTCTGGTTCGCCACTGTACTGAATTTAGCCCATGATTTCATCGCTGTTAGATCACATGTGGAGAGAAACTGTGTCTTCAGTTGCCAATTACGATAATTGGAAAATGCGTCAATAAAGGAAAATGATTGAGAACTAGCCAGGACTAATTGTTGTAATAAAGGGACGTGTCTGTACCCCCCAATTCCCAGTTCTAGCTCCGCCACTGCACACTACAAAATCTAAATCTTACCAAACATGTTAATCTCGTATTTAGACTTTAGAAAAAAAAAATCTTTCATTGACATGAGATAATTTTCACTAATTGCTAGATTTGATCACAAATAGTACAGTGTAATGTGCAATGCAATATTCAGTGTTAAATGAAATCTTAGCAAGGACCGGTGGTTCCAATAAGGGTCATAAGTCTGCACTCAAGGTGGAGTTTACATGGGATATGTTGCAGCAAACTGTTCCACGGGCACCAGGAGGACGGTGAAAAAACATTTGTAGAAGAGTGTCACCTCTCCAGCTTTTCTCCCCTTTAAAAGCACTGTGTTTTTCACTGAGAAACCAATGAAAGTGAGGGCGAGAATGAAAGAGATAAAAGTTTGTTTGAATAATAAAACAAGGCAAAAGACTGGAGACCTGATTCCCCTCACAATTCTACTGCTTAGCAAAGTCATTTTCAGCTGTGCTGTAAGATTACTCATTTAAATAACCATAGACATGATTTCATTCCACCAAAAAAAAGATGAAATGAAGAATGACAGAAGAGGCAAATCCCCCAGATGCACCGAAGCTTGGCAGCGATTTAAAAGAACAATTCCCATCAGCACTGACAACAGACTGTTTCTTTGCCATATTCGGGACAATACGGGACGGAGCTAAGTGCTCTCCCAGGCATAGTGGCATGAGCCGAAGATGATGAAATCGAATTTATGGGAGTCTCTCCCTAGCATCAATCTCAACTCATCCCACCCCAGTGCCTCACTGCCACCTCATGACATAGTGCCGTGATTAAGGTTTTGTGTGGGCATGTTACTCCTCAGCTGTGTACACAGTGCAGTGATTAAGGGTACGGTAATGGGCCCGACTCTTTTGGGTACTTTGTGTGGGCATGTTACTCCTCAGCTGTGTACACAGTGCAGTGATTAAGGGTACGGTAATGGGCCTGACTCTTTTGGGTACTTTGTGTGGGCATGTTACTCCTCAGCTGTGTACACAGTGCAGTGATTAAGGGTACGGTAATGGGCCTGACTCTTTTGGGTACTTTGTGTGGGCATGTTACTCCTCAGCTGTGTACACAGTGCAGTGATTAAGGGTACAGTAATGGCCCTGACTCTTTTGGGTACTTTGTGTGGGCATGTTACTCCTCAGCTGTGTACACAATGCAGTGATTAAGGGTACGGTAATGGCCCTGACTCTTTTGGGCACTTTGTGTGGGCATGTTACTCCTCGGCTGTGTACACAGTGCAGTGATTAGGGAATGGCACGGTGCTCTTCAATGTGGGCCTTACTCTCTGTGTACACAGTGCAGGGCACTTTGTGGCCCCTGGGCATGTTACTCCTCAGCTGTGTACACAGTGCAGTGATTAAGGGCACGGTAATGGGCCTGACTTTTTTGGGCACTTTGTGTGGGCATGTTGTGTCCTCAGCTGTGATTACACAGTGCAGTGATTAAGGGTAGTGCAGTGATTAAGAATGGGCCTGACTTTTTTGGCACTTTGTGTGGGCATGTTACTTAAAGGCAGCTGTGTTTAGGGCACAGTGCAGTGATTATGGGTGATTAAGGTAATGTGCCCGACTCTTTTTTCTCCTCTGCTGTGTACACAGTGCAGTGATTACTTTCTGTGGGCATGTTGTGGGCATGTTACTCCTCAGCTGTGTACACAGTGCAGTGATTAAGGGTACGGTAATGGCCCTGACTCTTTTGGGCACTTTGTGTGGGCATGTTACTCCTCAGCTGTGTACACAGTGCAGTGATTAAGGGTACGGTAATGGGTCTGACTCTTTTGGGCACTTTGTGTGGGCATGTTACTCCTCAGCTGTGTACACAGTGCAGTGATTAAGGGTACGGTAATGGGCCTGACTCTTTTGGGCACTTTGTGTGGGCATGTTACTCCTCAGCTGTGTACACAGTGCAGTGATTAAAGGTACGGTAATGGGCCTGACTCTTTAAGGGCACTTTGTGTGGGCATGTTACATGTGTACACAGTGCAGTGATTAAGGGTAGCTGTGTACACAGTGCAGTGATTTAAGGGACACAGTGCAGTGATTAATGGCCCCTGACTCTTTTGGGCACTTTTGTGGGGCATGTTACTCCTCAGCTGTGTACACAGTGCAGTGATTAAGGGTATGGCCCTGACTAATTTGGGCCCTGACTGTTACTTTTTGGGCACTTTTTTAAGGGTACGAAAATGGCATGTTACACTTTTTGTCAGGCTGTGTACACAGTGCCGTGATTAAGGGTACGGTAGTGGGCCCGACTCTTTTGGACACTTTCTGTGGGCATGTTACTCCTCGGCTGTGTACACAGTGCAGTGATTAAGGGTACGGTAATCCCCCTGACTCTTTTGGACACTTTGTGTGGGCATGTTACACCTCAGCTGTGTACACAGTGCAGTGATTAAGGGTACGGTAATGTGTCCGACTCTTTTGGACACTTTCTGTGGGCATGTTTCTCCTCGGCTGTGTACACAGTGCAGTGATTAAGTGTACGGTAATGTGCCCGACTCTTTTGGACACTTTCTGTCGGCATGTTACTCCTCGGCTGTGCACACAGTGCAGTGATTAAGGGTATGGTAATGTGCCCGACTCTCTTGGGCACTTTGTGTGGGCATTTTACTCCTCAGCTGTGTACACAGTGCAGTGATTAAGGGTACGGTAATGTGCCCGACTCTTTTTGGACACTTTCTGTCGGCATGTTACTCCTCGGCTGTGTACACAGTGCAGTGATTAAGGGTACACAGCAGTGATGGTAATGTGCCCGACTCTTTGGGCACTTTGTGGGACATGTTACTCCTCGGCTGTGTACACAGTGCAGTGATTAAGGGTACGGTAATGGGCCCGACTCTTTTGAGCACTTTTTGTGAGCATGTTACTCCTCAGCTGTGTACACAGTGCAGTGATTAAGGGTACGGTAATGGGTCTGACTCTTTTGGGCACTTAGTGTGGGCATGTTACTCCTCGGCTGTGTACACAGTGCAGTGATTAAGGGTACGGTGATGAGCCTGACTCTTTTGGGTACTTTGTGTGGGCATGTTACTCCTCAGCTGTGTACACAGTGCAGTGATTAAGGGTACGGTAATGGGCCTGACTCTTTTGGGTACTTTGTGTGGGCATGTTACTCCTCAGCTGTGTACACAGTGCAGTGATTAAGGGTACGGTAATGGGCCTGACTCTTTTGGGCACTTTGTGTGGGCATGTTACTCCTCAGCTGTGTACACAGTGCAGTGATTATGGGTGTACACAGTGCAGTGATTAAATGTACGGTAATGCCCTGACTCTCTTTTTGGCACTTTGTGTGGGCATGTTACTCCTCAGCTGTGTACACAGTGCAGTGATTAAGGGTACGGTAATGGGCCTGACTTTTTGGGCACTTTGTGTGGGCATGTTACTCCTCGGCTGTGTACACAGTGCAGTGATTAAGGGTACGGTAATGGGCCCGACTCTTTTGGGCACTTTGTGTGGGCATGTTACTCCTCAGCTGTGTACACAGTGCAGTGATTAAAGGTACGGTAATGGGCCTGACTCTTTTGGGCACTTTGTGTGGGCATGTTACTCCTCAGCTGTGTACACAGTGCAGTGATTAAAGGTACGGTAATGGGCCTGACTCTTTTGGGCATTTTGGCCCGACTCCTCAGCTGTGTACACAGTGCAGTGATTAAGGGGCAATGTTTCTCCCACTTTTGTGTGGGCATGTTACTCCTCAGCTGTGTACACAGTGCAGTGATTAAGGGTACGGTAATGTGCCCGACTCTTTTGGACACTTTGTGTGGGCATGTTACTCCTCAGCTGTGTACACACAGAGCAGTGATTAAGGGTATGGTAATGTGTCCTGACTCTTTTGGGCACTTTGTGTGGGCATGTTACTCCTCAGCTGTGTACACAGTGCAGTGATTAAGGGTACGGTAATGTGCCCGACTCTTTTGGACACTTTCTGTGGGCATGTTACTCCTCAGCTGTGTACACAGTGCAGTGATTAAGGGTATGGTAATGTGCCCGACTCTTTGGATTAAGACACTTTGTGGACATGTTACTCCTCGGCTGTGTGCACACAGTGCAGTGATTAAGGGTACACAGTGCAGTGATTATGGGCCCTGACTCTTTTGGGCACTTTGTGTGGGCATGTTACTCCTCAGCTGTGTACACAGTGCAGTGATTAAGGGTACGGTAATGGGCCCTGACTTTTTTTGGCACTTTGTGTGGGCATGTTACTCCTCAGCTGTGTACACAGTGCAGTGATTAAGGGTACGGTAATGGGCCCTGACTTTTTGGACACTTTGTGTGGGCATGTTACTCCTCAGCTGTGTACACAGTGCAGTGATTAAGGGTATGGTAATGTGCCCGACTCTTTTGGACACTTTCTGTGGGCATGTTACTCCTCGGCTGTGTACACAGTGCAGTGATTAAGGGTACGGTAATGGCCCTGACTCTTTTGGGCACTTTGTGTGGGCATGTTACTCCTCAGCTGTGTACACAGTGCAGTGATTAAGGGTACGGTAATGGGCCTGACTCTTTTTGGGCACTTTGTGTGGGCATGTTACTCCTCAGCTGTGTACACAGTGCAGTGATTAAGGGTACGGTAATGGGCCCGACTCTTTTGGACACTTTCTGTGGGCATGTTACTCCTCGGCTGTGTACACAGTGCAGTGATTAAGGGTACGGTAATGCCCTGACTCTTTGGACACACTTTGTGGGCATGTTACTCCTCAGCTGTGTACACAGTGCAGTGATTAAGGGTACGGTAATGTGCCCGACTCTTTTGGGCACTTTCTGTGGGCATGTTACTCCTCGGCTGTGTACACAGTGCAGTGATTAAGGGTACGGTAATGGGCCCGACTCTTTTGGACACTTTCTGTCAGCATGTTACTCCTCGGCTGTGTACACAGTGCAGTGATTAAGGGTATGGTAATGTGCCCGACTCTCTTGGGCACTTTTTGTGGAAATGTTACTCCTCGGCTGTGTACACAGTGCAGTGATTAAGGGTACGGTAATGGGCCCGACTCTTTTGGGCACTTTTGTGTGGGCATGTTACTCCTCAGCTGTGTACACAGTGCAGTGATTAAGGGTATGGTAATGTGCCCGACTCTTTTGGGCACTTTGTGTGGGCATGTTACTCCTCGGCTGTGTACACAGTGCAGTGATTAAGGGTATGGTAATGTGCCCTGACTGCAGTTTAAGGCACTTTTGTGGGCATGTTTACTCCTCAGCTGTGTACACAGTGCAGTGATTAAGGGTAATGGTAATGTGTCTGACTCTTTTGGGACACTTTGTGGGGCATGTTACTCCTCGGCTGTGTACACAGTGCAGTGATTAAGGTATGGTAATGGTAATGTGCCATGTTACTCTTTTGGACACAGTTTTAAGGGTATGGTAATGTGCCCGACTCTTTTGAGCACTTTTTGTGGGCATGTTACTCCTCAGCTGTGTACACAGTGCAGTGATTAAGGGTATGTAATGTGTCCGACTCTTTTGGGCACTTTTTGTGGGCATGTTACTCCTCAGCTGTGTACACAGTGCAGTGATTAAGGGTACGGTAATGTGCCCGACTCTTTTGGACACTTTCTGTCGGCATGTTACTCCTCAGGCTGTGTACACAGTGCAGTGATTAAGGGGTATGGTAATGTGCCTTTGATTTTACTCTCAGCTTGGTGCAGTGATTATGGGTACGGTAATGTTTGTGTGGACATGTTACTCCTCGGCTGTGTACACAGTGCAGTGATTAAGGGTACGGTAATGGGCCCGACTTTTTTGGGCACTTTGTGTGGGCATGTTACTCCTCGGCTGTGTACACAGTGCAGTGATTAAGGGTACGGTAATGTGCTCGACTCTCTTGGGCACTTTGTGTGGGCATGTTACTCCTCAGCTGTGTACACACTGCAGTGATTAAAGGTACGGTAATGGGCCTGACTCTTTTGGGCACTTTGTGTGGGCATGTTACTCCTCAGCTGTGTACACAGTGCAGTGATTAAAGGTACGGTAATGGGCCTGACTCTTTAGGGCACTTTGTGTGGGCATGTTACTCCTCAGCTGTGTACACAGTGCAGTGATTAAGGGTACAGTAATGGGCCTGACTCTTTTGGGTACTTTGTGTGGGCATGTTACTCCTCGGCTGTGTACACAGTGCGGTGATTAAGGGTACGGTAATGGCCCTGACTCTTTTGGACACTTTGTGTGGGCATGTTACTCCTCAGCTGTGTACTCAGTGCAGTGATTAAGGGTACGGTAATGGGTCTGACTCTTTTGGGCACTTTGTGTGGGCATGTTACTCCTCGGCTGTGCACACAGTGCAGTGATTAAGGGTATGGTAATGTGCCCGACTCTCTTGGGCACTTTGTGTGGGCATTTTACTCCTCAGCTGTGTACACAGTGCAGTGATTAAGGGTACGGTAATGTGCCCGACTCTTTTGGACACTTTCTGTCGGCATGTTACTCCTCGGCTGTGTACACAGTGCAGTGATTAAGGGTATGGTAATGTGCCCGACTCTCTTGGGCACTTTGTGTGGACATGTTACTCCTCGGCTGTGTACACAGTGCAGTGATTAAGGGTACGGTAATGGGCCCGACTCTTTTGAGCACTTTTTGTGAGCATGTTACTCCTCAGCTGTGTACACAGTGCAGTGATTAAGGGTACGGTAATGGGTCTGACTCTTTTGGGCACTTTGTGTGGGCATGTTACTCCTCAGCTGTGTACACAGTGCAGTGATTAAGGGTACGGTAATGGGCCCTGACTTTTTGGGCACTTTGTGTGGGCATGTTACTCCTCAGCTGTGTACACAGTGCAGTGATTAAGGGTATGGTAATGTGCCCGACTCTTTTGGACACTTTCTGTGGGCATGTTACTCCTCGGCTGTGTACACAGTGCAGTGATTAAGGGTACGGTAATGGCCCTGACTCTTTTGGGCACTTTGTGTGGGCATGTTACTCCTCAGCTGTGTACACAGTGCCGTGATTAAGGGTACGGTAATGGCCCTGACTCTTTTGGGCACTTTGTGTGGGCATGTTACTCCTCAGCTGTGCACACAGTGCCGTGATTAAGGGTACGGTAGTGGGCCCGACTCTTTTGGACACTTTCTGTGGGCATGTTACTCCTCGGCTGTGTACACAGTGCAGTGATTAAGGGTACGGTAATCCCCCTGACTCTTTTGGACACTTTGTGTGGGCATGTTACTCCTCAGCTGTGTACACAGTGCAGTGATTAAGGGTACGGTAATGTGTCCGACTCTTTTGGACACTTTCTGTGGGCATGTTTCTCCTCGGCTGTGTACACAGTGCAGTGATTAAGGGTACGGTAATGTGCCCGACTCTTTTGGACACTTTCTGTCGGCATGTTACTCCTCGGCTGTGCACACAGTGCAGTGATTAAGGGTATGGTAATGTGCCCGACTCTCTTGGGCACTTTTTGTGGACATGTTACTCCTCGGCTGTGTACACAGTGCAGTGATTAAGGGTACGGTAATGGGCCCGACTCTTTTGGGCACTTTGTGTGGGCATTTTACTCCTCAGCTGTGTACACAGTGCAGTGATTAAGGGTACGGTAATGTGCCCGACTCTTTTGGACACTTTCTGTCGGCATGTTACTCCTCGGCTGTGTACACAGTGCAGTGATTAAGGGTATGGTAATGTGCCCGACTCTCTTGGGCACTTTGTGTGGACATGTTACTCCTCGGCTGTGTACACAGTGCAGTGATTAAGGGTACGGTAATGGGCCCGACTCTTTTGGGCACTTTTTGTGGGCATGTTACTCCTCAGCTCTGTACACAGTGCAGTGATTAAGGGTACTGTAATGGGCCTGACTCTTTTGGGCACTTTGTGTGGGCATTTTACTTCTCAGCTGTGTACACAGTGCAGTGATTAAGGGTACGGTAATGGGCCTGACTCTTTTGGGCACTTTGTGTGGGCATGTTACTCCTCAGCTCTGTACACAGTGCAGTGATTAAGGGTACTATAATGGGCCTGACTCTTTTGGGCACTTTGTGTGGGCATGTTACTCCTCAGCTGTGTACACAGTGCAGTGATTAAGGGCACGGTAATGGGCCTGGCTCTTTTGGGCACTTTGTGTGGGCATGTTACTCCTCAGCTGTGTACACAGTACAGTGACTAATGGTACGGTAATGGGTCTGACTCTTTTGGGCACCTTGTGTGGGCATGTTACTCCTCAGCTCTGTACACAGTGCAGTGATTAAGGGTATGGTAACGGGCCTGACTCTCGGCTGCGTACAGTGTCCTCAGTGGGGATTTTAACTGCATTATTATGTCAGTTGTTAAACATACGCCTTCTGAACTCCAACAGCAGCACTTCCACAGTGCTCTCAGTGCGATGCTGCTGTATCTGAAATCAGGGAAGGCTTCGGGTGTGAGTTAAACCTTTGAAATCTGCCATTATGCATGTAATGTTGTTTGTTGCTATAACCACCAGCTGTAGAATCCATACCCCTTCGCACACACATGCACACACACGCACACGCAGGCACACACACATTATAATAATAATAATAATTATCATTATTATTTTTATTATTATTATTATTACCCTGCGGACATGTATCAATAATAACTGTAATTACTGTATCATACCAGTAATCGTAATCGACCGCCATGGAAATAGCACTGAGGCAATGTAGACTTCTTCTGTACAGGCTGAATAGCAGGACAAAATTTATAAAGCCACTTGCTGACCCGGTTGGGTTGAGCTCTGTTCTTTCTTTCTTGTACACCCCTTTAAACACTGTGAGCACAGAAGTGGCCTTGCAGTTCTCTGTCTGAAAAAAAGCCTCCTTTGATACTGGGGTGTGAAACACCGGAGGAGCACACATTCGCCTATCTGTTTTCCCCCCTGCAGTTTGGTCTTCATCAAATGGCGTTTTATGAGAACGGTTGGACAGGTATGAGGCCCTGACTTTCCTCATTTTCATCTCTGCGTTTTACAGTGGGCACAGCGTGTTCATGTACGCCTATCATTTATTTACCAGAGTGTTTGAGTAGAGTATTAGAGAGGAGAAACAGAGAGGAAGATAGTCCGAGTATGCTGAATGCTTGCGGAAGAAAGAAATTCTGTTCTTCTCTTAAAATGAAAGGGGGAAAAAAGCTGATGATCTCAGCAGAATTCAATGTATGGCAAAAAAAAAAAAAAAAAAAAATTGTGTGGATAATATTTTAGTGTCTTTAATTAAGGTAAAAGTCTCCCCGTCCCACTTGCAGAATTATCAGAACTCTCCTAAAGCCCTGAGATGCATCTGAATTTTTTTAAATATTACTGTCATCTCCGCTTCTCCCTAACCTCTATAAAAATGATAAATGATACATAAATATTGGGAAAATTCCGGGGAGATTTTAACCCCTTAAACTCTAACTTTTCACTGAAGTTTTCCCTAAGGTAGATTTAAAGTAAAAAAATGCATTCTTTTCACATTCTAAGACAATGTCAAATATGTATTCTGTACCTGCTGGTTACAGCGCTTCTTTGAAGCTACATCACATTTATATTGACAGAAAAATTCAATCCCAGGATGCCATGTTTTTATGGCCACAGCATTACATCAAATAGAAAATATCTAGATCTTGCACATTATTTTATGCGCATTTCCCTATTATTTAGCAAGACATATTTGGTATTGTAGTAAATCTTGATACCTCCGCTACAATTTAAAATAGGCCTGAAATTCTACAGGTTTGAATACGGCAGCTGCATTTGATGGACCCATATATAGGTCTGTAGGTTTTATGGGGTGAAAGGTACCTTAGGACATTTTTGAGAAAAAATGGATGCTCTTCCCTTCAATGTGTCATGGGCTCGACGGCACAGATAGCCTTAACAATTTAACGAAAAACTTTGGGGCAGGAATTGTGTATTCAGTTGCAACACCTGCAATGGATTGCAACATATTCAATCTTTCCGGTCCTCCAAGGTTGGTATTGCATTATCTTGCAGAAAGAACTTAACTGCCTCCTTTTCTTCATTTAGACAATTCAAATGCTCCCTCTCATAGCTACCAGCCACACTATTCCCAGTCCATGTCTGTTAGCGAGGGAGGTTTTTTGCACTTAAGAAAAACTGGCTGCAGCCCTACTTTCATTAAAAAAAAATGAGGTTCTTAAAATGTACACAATTGTCATTGCAGGGGTAGTACATTGGAACAAAATTTGTCCCAAGAACCAGCAACAAATAACTCATTTGTAGCTTTCTCAGAAATGAGTATTAAATACAAAAGATCCAAGTAGAAGATGAATGTACTTTCAGTCGTATAATAAATACAGTCCTTAAAGAACAAGTTTGTATATCGACTCCACTTGCATTTTTGCAAGCATGTTGGTAAGATCTTCACTCAAAAAGCAATGAAATGTCGACAGTGCTTCGGTTCTGGGCTGAGAATAGAACTGCATCCCTAGATTATGCAGAACATTCCTTCAATGTTACTGCACTGTTGTGGCTGTGTTATAAAACATTGAACAAAAACATCTCAGAAAGCATTGCGATAACATTGTGTGTTAGCTGACTCCATACCAGATCATGTAGTTGAGCACCACTGTGAGTTACTAGGGCTGGAAGACTGCAGACAGCGCTGCCCCTTAACCAGCCGGGGCAGGAAGAGGTGAACATCAATCACAGCAACCACACGCAGCCTATTTATCAAACGCCAGCATCCAGGCAGTGCTAAGCTAGCTGTGCGCCTTGTACAGGGGAGAGTTATACAAGCAATGCTAAGCTAGCTGCGTTTGTTTTGAGGGTCAGTGCTGTTCAAGCAAACCTAGCTGTGTTTTTTTTTTACAACTGAAAGAGTTAAACACAGAGCTAGCATTGCATATATAAGTATTATACAGGCAATGCTGGCGCATATTCAGGGAATAGTGTGATTTAAAGGGACAGTTTCCCCAAAAATCCTGCTCATATTTTTCTGCCTACTTGTAGCATAATTTATCAAACTAGATTGTGCTGGTGCGAGTTCCAAGTTGGCAAAGCTTCTGGTGCTCAAAGCCACAAAAACATACACATGAGAAACTCAATAACAATGACTCTTCTGAGAAATCAAATCTGGTCGCTGAAGAACAGACCTTGTTGTGAGCAGTTTCATGTTGGAAGTATTTTTTCTAACAAAATGCAAATGCCAACTGTATCACTGCTCAGAGGGAAGCTGCATCTACTCCTTGGATCTACTTCTGCAGGGTGATAACAGTTTGTGATGTAGCGTAACACTGTGATGCTACTCTAACTAGCTGTGCCAACTTTTTTTGGACTCTGGCACAGTTTTCATTCTATGTTTTCAAAGAGAAGCTAAATTTACAAGTTAGAACATCACAAAATGCATCTCTGCACCATTTTCAATATAGAAAAGCATGAATGGACTTGCTAATTTGCACTTTTTGTTTAATTGTAATAACAAATTATTATGACAGAAAATGACTGTAATTCAAGGCACAGGATATTATATATTAAGCCAAAAATGGGTTGTTTTAGTCAAGTCTGTAAGTATTTCTGACTGTGCAAACTCTCTGGCATTTGACAGCTTCAGCAAAGGCTGTCGATTAGCTTCTGTGCTTCCATTAAGAGGAAGCAGCAGGGCTCTGTTACAGATATCTGCTCTTCAGAGGCATTTTTGTACCATCCTTAGGACAACAACTGTTATTTCGTGCTAGGAGGATAACTCAGCCATTGTATTCCTAAGGTGAGCCATCAAGCCTAATTATTTCTCAAATAAACACCTAGGTAACTGCTAAAACAAAGAAGATGCCATTAATTCGAGCTTCAAAGGTATGGCTCCAGAATTATGTTGGTAAAATTTCAGCATTCTCTCAGCTGGGTATAAGAGTTTTCAGCAGGCACAGCTGCCCATTGTTATTATTGGACACAGTGGCAGGAAGGATGAGAGTTTAGATCAAAAAGTTTTAAGACTTTTTCAGTAACAAGGGGCCAGCAATGAGAAGGTGAACTTTACTGTAGTGTGAACAAAGAATAAGCCGCGATTGTCCCCACCAACAACCCAATTCTAAACCTTTGTTTTTCCTTTATTCTAACAACTCGGGAAACACTTGAGAAATGCAAATAAATTTTGCTTGTGTATAACTGTGGCTACCATAACCGAGGACTAACATCTAAACCATCCTTCCCTACACTGCAAAATGTAAAGCGTTAGATCAGATCATAGGAAGCAAGTCCAGGTAGGATCTGCACCAGTTTCAGCTGGTTTTGGTCCAGATTTCAGCCATACACACTCACTTTCTGGGCAGGTCTTTCTGAGTGACCCCTCATTTGACACTGTAAGAGTGCAATTATTGCAAGACAAGTTTGCAGGATCTTGTGGTAAAATCCAAATGGAAATTGAGCACGTTTGCGTGCTCTCAGGATTGTTTCAGCCTGCATGAGTCATTCAACGAAAGACTTCAGGCAGGTTTTATATTTATTGTGAGAAGAGGTCGAGTGAGGCAGCAGTTAGTTTTTGGGTGTCAAATTCAGGAGCCACTGTCACATTGAGAGGACAAAATAATGAGAAAAAACAGCGCAGAAAATGTTGTTCCTGCCGTGTGTTTTATACGTTTCATTGTTCACGAGCTCAGCATGATATTCTCTCCTCAGAATTCCTCTTCCACTTTGCAGGCTGTTTTCGAGGAGTGTACGGGACAAAGGTGAGGCAGCTCAGCAGTGGAGATTCTGCAGCGTATGTGAGGCCCATTTTTCTTTGTTTGCGATGTGTCAGTGTGTTCCTGTGCGCGAGCACACCGCTGGTTCTGTGGGGTTCCTGCCGTGGGGCCGTGCGGCAGTTATACGCAGCTGCTCTGCTTCCACCAAGTGGCCCGTTTGCATTGCAGCAGCGTTCAGAAGCCCTGCCTCTCAGGATTAGAGCGCTTTCTGTCCTCACAAAGGCTCCATGGGTTATTACCGCGCTTAATTTATCTGTGTTTCTGTGGCCTCACACCTCCTCTCCAGGGCAGAATTATCCACCTTTCATTTTTATTGAGCAGCGGGATATTTACTGATGCAGTTCTGGTCCAGAGCCCCACCTGATCATCAGTGTGATGTAATGGCAGTGTGGAGTTTGCATGAGGCTTGCCTTAGGACGGTGGAAAGAAACTGAGCATCTGGAGGAAACGCACATGAACGCGGGGAGAACATGCAAACTACACACAAAATGGCCCCCAGTCAGATTCAGAGGGTCGGATTCGGCCCCTCAACTGTCGTGCTGTTATGCTGCCCATTTCTTATTCAGAATGTTTTCATAAGAAATTAACGCTATGTTTTTGAAGTGCCATCTTGTTTATTCTTTTATACTCTATGTTTTTATGTTTCTTTGAAGTTCAGTCACCAAAATAAAGCACCTATATAAAAAAGGCCCTCAAGCTCTGAAGAAAAATTTACAGTCAACATTTATTTGTGTGTAGGTATTTATTTCCATCTAGGTACTTGAATAATATTCATATTTCACAGAATTTATAGCTGCCATTGTACTCAATCTATACCCTCTTTTTGTTTAAATTTATTTAGCGTGACACAAATGGAAATTTTTATTTCATTTATATACAAATAAAATTCACACAGGATGAATTACCATGCAGAAGAGTGTGTTAGTGAACAAATGTATACTATAAACACCTCCGGGTTCTCTGAAAAGAGCAGGGCTGGAGTACAATTTCAGTTAAAGACTAGAGGGTACGAGCAAGATAACTCTCTCAATCTGAAGCCATTACTGAGGGGTTTCCAGCAGGATTTGGACACGATCAATATTTCCTTGTGTGCCATCGTTCACGCAACAATATCCCATAAAAGTACGAGCGCAGCCCAGAAAAATCGATGCAGCTCTGTCCTGCCCTTTCTCACGACATGTACTGCTCTAAGATGGAAGTCGGTTATTATGTGGTTTATAAACTACATTTCTGATAACACCAGAGAGCTGCTGAAAGTAAGCACAAACAAGAACAGACTTTATCTTCCTGTGTGTGTGTGTGTGTGTGTGTGTGTGTGTGTGCACATGTATGTATGTATGTGTTTGCATGCTCAAGTAAGTGTAAAAACCCCAATTCCAATGAAGTTGGGACGTTGTGTAAAATGTGAATAAAAACTGAATGCAATGATTTGCAAATCTCATAAACCCACATTTAGTCACAATAGAACATAGACAACACATCAGATGTTGAAAGAGAGACATTTTACCATTTCGTGAAAAATATTAGCTCATTTTGAATTTGATGGCAGCAACACATCTCAAAAAAGTTGGGACAGGGGCAACAAAAGGCTGGAAAAGTATAAGATACTAATAAAAACAGCTGGCGGAGCATTTTACTAATTAGGTTAATTGGCAACAGGTCAGTAACATGACTGGGTATAAAAAGAGCCTTTTACAGAGGCAGAGTCTCTCATAAGTAAACATGGGCAGAGGCTCGCCAATCTGCGAAAACAATTTCAGAAGAATGTTCCTCAATGTAAAATTGCGAAGACTTTGAGTCTACAGTACATAATATCATCAAAAGATTCAGAGTATCTGAAGAAATCTCTGCACAAGGGACAAGGCTGAAGGTCAATATTGGAGGCTTGTGATCTTTGGGCCCACAGGCAACACTGCATTAGAAACAAGCATAATTCTGCACTGGAATTCATTGCTAGGGCTCAGGAACGCTTCCAGAAATCACTGTCTGTGAACAGTCTGCCGGAAAAATCCACAAATGCAAGTTAAAGCTGTATCATGCAAAGAAGAAGCCATATGTGAACACGATCCAGAAACGCTGCCGTCTTCTCTGGGCCAAAGCTCATTTAAAATGGACTGAGGCAAAATGGAAAACTGTTCTGTGGTCAGATGAATCAAAATTTGAAATTCTTTTGGAAACCATGGACGCCGTGTCATGTGGGCTAAAGAGGAGAGGGACCATCCAGCTTGTTATCAGCACACAGTTCAAAAGCCTGCATCTCTGATAGTATGGGGTTGAATTACTGCCTATGGCATGGGTGGCTTACACATCTGGAAAGGCTTTATCAATGCTAAAAAGTATATAGAGATTTTACAACAACGTCTCTTTCAGGGAATCCTTGCATTAGTCAGCAAGACAATGCTAACCCACATACTGCATCCATCACAACAGCATGGCTTCATTGTAGAAGAGTCCGGGTGCTGAAATGTCCGCCTGCAGTCCAGACCTTTTACCAAAAGAAAACTTTTGGCGCATCTAAAAAAGAAAAATCTGGCTTAGGAGACCCAAGACTATTGAGCAGCTAGAATCGTACATCAGACAAGAGTGGGAGAACATCCCTCTTCCAAAACTCCAGCAATTGGTCTCCTCACTTTCCAGACATTTACAGACTGTTGTTAAAAGGAGAGGGGATGCTACACAATGGTAAACATGGCCCTGTCCCAACTTTTTTGAGATGTGTTGCTAAATTCGAAATGAGCTAATGTTTTTCATGAAATGGTAAAATGTCACACTTTCAACATCTGATATGTTGTCTATGTTCTATTGTGAATAAAATGAGATTTGAAAATCATTGCACTCACGTTTTTTTTAATTCACGTTTTACACAACGTCCTGGCTTCATTGGAGTTGGGGTTTGTATGCACCTACAGTACCAGTTATATATTTACAATCACTGAAAGCTTTCCTTGCTGTTGAAAGAAATCACAATGGTTTTCAGCTCCATTAAACTGATCAGGAATACAGTTCAGACAGGACACTTGCATCAGATGTAACCGTTCATTACAGAACGACATGCATTTAAGATTGCAAACCCCCAGCAGTGCCTGAGATTCAGGAAGTTTAAATTAATGAACACAATATGAACAGATGCTGCTAAGAGTGAACAATGATATTTATGAAGGAGGAGGCCGGGGAGGAGGGGGAGATGAGGTGCAGATCTGTAGTATGCCAGAGTAGGAGCGGTGTAGAGGGAACAGAGCAGGAGAGATGAATGAACATTGCCTTAGTTATAAAAGTTCGCTGATTGGGTGGGAGATGCTGAAGTCAAGAATGATTGGACAGAATGGGTCTTGTGACTAAACCTAACTTCCTTGTCAGCCTGTACTAATGCTAAGCCCTGTCTCTACACATTATTAATGTTGTTATTGTCTATTAATGCTGGAAATGGTTGAGTTTTTACATGGGTAAAAATATTTCCTCATGGGAAAAATAAAGCCTATTTTAAGCAACCATCACTCCTCTGTTACAATGACACATTGTGCTAGCTAATCCCAAGCAGTCATGCTGAAAGACTAATTCATCATTTGAAAACTCAGTGTGCAATTATGTGAGGCCAACTTGAAACCATTCTGCTGTTTATGGAAGCGACACAGCTGACCCTCTTTTGGTTACTTAAGTATTTGGAGCTTCAGCAATTTTGGTTTCCATGATGTTTACCAAATGGACAGAAATAATAAAACTTTCCTCAAACTGCTAGCTACTATCTTTAGTTGTTTTGAAGATATTATTAGCTATTGAATGCGAAGATTGGCAAGAAACTGAAGAATATCTCAAAAATGTGTGAACCAATCCCCTCAGAGAACAGTGGAAACTGGCTGTAACCCACACAAAAAGAGGTTAAAGGTCCCAGTGCAGGGCTGTGATGGCGGATGAAAACGTGAGGATCCATTTTAAGAGAAACATGTCACACAGGTCCTCAACTGGCAGCTTTATTAAATGGTACCCAAAAAATATCATTCTCATCCTCAACAATGAAGGATCAACTCTGATACGCAGACCTTTTTTGGCAGAGTTGCAAAAATAAAGCCATATCTGAGACCAGCCAATGAGAGGAAAAGATTAAAATGGGCATACGAACACAGACGATGTTCTGGAAAACAGTGTCTTGGACAGACCTATCTAAGTTTGAGGTTTTTTGGATTATTGATAAGAACACTTGTGAGGCGCAGAACAAATGAGAAGATGCTTGAGCAGTGCTTGCGGATATCTACCAAGCATTTCTCAGGAAATGTGATGGTCTGGTGGTGCTTTGGTGTTGGTCAATTGGGAGTTTTGTCCAAGACAAAGGAATCCTAAACAAGAGGGGCTATCGCTTTATTTTTGCAAGACCATGTAGATAATGCTTGAATTGCGCCAGTTTCATCCTACAACAGGACAATTACCCAAAGCTCAGCTCCAAACTATGCAAGACCTATTTCTAGAGGGAGCAGTCAGATGGCACTCTGCCTGTAACCGATTGGCCAGCACAGGCACCGACTGTCAGCCCTACTGAGCTGCTGTGGGAGCAGCTTGACCGTGTGGTATGGAAAAAAGTGTCCAACACGCGAATCCAGCTTTCAGAGGCATGGGGTGAAGCTTTCACAGACTACCTCAACACACTGACACCTAGAATGCAAGGTTTTAATGGCTGAGATTTATACATACTGAGGATTTCTTTTAAAAAAAATGAAAACAGTTTTAAGGATAAAATTGTTACTTTCTCCTGCATTCGCGTGTATACTTAACTCTTAAACATAGCGCTGTCACTGTTATGTTCTGTGCTTTAATTACTATCCAGGAATCTCGATTCCTTGTTCTTTTCTATTTGTAATATATTGTACTGTAGTTTAACTCCTAGTTACATGAATTTCTAATATCCTGATCCAGGAACCTCAATTCCTTGTTCTTTTGTATCGTCTACTATTGTGCCTTCTGCAGTACCACGAGGGCAGAACAATAAAACCAGATCCATCATTGCTCCTGAGTCCAGTCCACACTTTCTGATATCTGTGCCAACAGCGGTGCTCAGTGTCAAACCCTTAGAATTGATAACAGACATTCTCTCAAGTCAAAGCACTTTCAGTAAATGAAGTTCACTCAAAGAGAATGTTTAAGTACTTTTCGCACAAATTGTTTGATTCTTCCCAGCAGTTGTGAGGCAGTCAAATGATAACAGCATGACAAGAGAGGTTTAGTGTTATTACTGTATACATTCTTGCTTGAAAGGTCAGAGCTGTTTGGTAAATCAGTTCTGAATCTTCTGTAACATCAGTCGATATCACAGTATGTCGTGCGCTAATGACGACTGCTGTTTTTATTAAGCAAATTGCTGGAGGTCACTGAAAGATGTGTAAAACTACAGCCTTTCAGTACAGCAGGTAATGGGTCAAAAACTAGATCTAACAATGGAGGATCTTAACTTTTTCCCACTTTATTACCATTATTTAACTTCAAAGTACGCTTTTTCTTCTCTAAGGATGCCCTTGGAGAAACAGCAGAGAGGAATAATTGGAAGTAGGGGGAACTAAAAAGGAAAAATTCCCCTGGAGTGGTTATGGGGTCAAGGGCCGTATTCAAGGGTCCAACAGTGGGGTTCCTCTCTAGGTCATCTCTCAGAATAAAGACATGCATTCCAAACTCCAGCCAGGGTTTAATGCAGCAACTCTACAACAACCAGGCAACCAACCACTGGGCAACTCAATTCAACTTTCGGGGTTGAAAGCAATGCATGTGTTTCATGATTGTTTAAATTGTTCAGATGAAATAAGATAATTTGAAACGTCTTTATGCAATTTCATTGCTTCCAACCCATGAGTAAAGAAAAGCGTGAGAAGTCTGTAGTCATAATCAGTTTCCATATTAGCCTACTAGTGTTGAAATCCACCAAAACGCACGTGAAACTGATAAACCTCCATGCACAAGGACTTCAATTCTGTGCGAGCATCTCTTACATATGCATCAACTGAAGAATTGCTGACTACAGCAGAGGAACTGAAACTGACGCCGAATGCGTGAGAGTTGACAGGTGTGCATTATTACTGAAAACTGGCCTCACCTGATAATGTTGAGAGTTTTTGGAGTTTCTGTAATGGTAATTTAAATGAATGATTGAAAACAGGTCATGACCAATCGTTATTTTTAAGGGATGGGTTTGAGCTTCCCCTATCGCCAGTTCACCAGCCGCCACTGGCTGTGTTCTCCTGAGGGTTTGATGATCTCTGGGACGGTCTGCGTCAGACTTGCTCAGATTGTACCGCAGCTTCAGTGGAGCTGTATGTGTTACAAAGGGGCACTGCTGAGTACAGTGTTAAAAGTAAAACAAAATGCCTGATCATTATAGGAGCATTCAGCAATTCTCTGTAAATGTCTGCTGTGTTGCACTGGAGCCGAAATGGCAGTTGATCTTGATGGATTTCTGGTGCCTCCTACAGAACAGGAGTTTCTAAAGCTTTCTTCATGGTAAAGCAAAAAAAAAAAAAAAATGATCATGATATTGTTGGGGGTAAGGGCCATAGTGCGTGACCCATAACAGAGATTAATTTCTGTAAAATACATCTGTAGACATTGCATATTTCATTTTACAAAAGATTTTTCCATTTCTAAACCAGTAAAATTCATCTGTGCCTTTGGGTTGGGTTCTGAGCTGCACCTCTGTAAGATCTGCAAACGCTGATGCGTGGGGGAGCCCAGCGACTGTATGCGACAAATGGCTGATAAGCTCAGTCCAGAGCCATGCCAGATAGCAGTAAAACTTTTGTGGACTTCCAGGAGGTGGCAATGGTCTCACCACGGGGGGGGGGTGTTGCAGGGCTCTGGCTGACACAATGCCCCTGTCGAGTCATATTACTGGCCTAAGTCTTAAGTTAAAGTCCAGTTATATTAATCTGTTTCAAATAATCTAAACCACTGGGAAGTGCATAATGTGCTTATATGTTAAATCATGTTCTAAGAAATCACTTATATACTTATAACCCAATTAAACTATATATTAATTCATCTTAAGACTTTTTTTTCATGACAACTGCATCATATTAGTACATACTCATATCATGTTTGGTCTTGTTATTCTCGGGGGAATCTAAGGAGTTGAATGGAGTATGTTTCATTCCCATTGAAATTATGGTTCATTCTCTTTTGGAAACTCCTGAGAATTTGGTCAGAATACTCTCTGGTAATCACCCTATTCTCCTCTCTCTGCTGAAGTGTTTTATTACATTCTCCCAATGGTGGAAACCCAAAAACCGGATTCGACCCCTCTTCCAGGTGTTTATGGCCATGCCGCCTGGATCAAAGGCGTGATTTGGCTTAAAGCAAAGAGAAACAATCCATTCTGGGAAGATCGTATCCAGTCTGTCCCCGCGCACGTAAGTGCGTGAGTAGCCATTCCGTATGCCGTATGTAGCCAATCTATATAGTCAGGGAAGATCGTATCCGATCTGTCCCCGCGTACGTAAGTGCGTGAGTAGCCTTTTCAATGATGTAACATCGTATTCCGAACTTCCCGCGAACGTTAGTGCGTGTATCCTTTTCCTCCAGGTATGACTTTATTCTCCTCTTCTAAATTATGTGTAACTTGTAATTGGCTTAACGTTGATTTGTTTGATTTAAGCTTTTGCCTACCTGGTGAATAAATTATTGTTATTCCTTTAAGCTTGCGTGGTCTCCGTGACTCCTAATCCTTTTATCCTTTCTAGCCACGTTACGACCGGTACTTAGGGGGTAAGTCCTTATCATTCCAGACTAGCTAGCTGATGTTTTAAAGGTAGTGATGGGTTTTAAGTTGGATTGCAGATTACGGTCTACTCATATAAAGGGTTTATGTAGTATCGGTCCTGGGGATTTGTCCTTAAGGGCTTTCTTGGGCTTATAAGCCGGTGCCTGGCCGATCCCCTTAAGGGGCCCTGTGGTGCACATAAATCTGGGTTCATGATATGTTTATGCCAAAGTTGCTACTATCATGGTAATTTCTTCCATCCTCTAGAGCTCTCACCGAACTAAGATCCGGCAACTGCGCTATTACCCGGGGGCGTCAGTTGAGTAACTGGTTTTCACGGATGAGTCTGGCGACGAGCTGCCCCGAGATTCACGATGTGTCCCTAAACTATAAATTCTAATTCTAATTTGGAGTCAGATATTTAACGAGGGTATAACTAAATTTGGTATTCTAAATTGATTATGGAGTCAGATTAATTGTAACCGTTGTGCTTTTGTGCCCTGTTGTTCGAACGGAGAAAATATATCCATTTTATTGTGATTCGCACCAGCCAGGACGTCGCGCGTGCTAATACTAGGAATCCACACGCATAAACCTTCAACCCGGGCTCTTCCTCCCTTGGTCGAGCTGCGTGGGTCTTACACATCAGACAGCGGTTTGGCAGTAATGTGGCTCGTCTTTTTTTTTTTTTTAATGAAAAGCATTCTTCTGAGCAGGATGAATAAATAAAACTATAAATTATATATATAATACTATAAATTAAAACTATTGTGCCATCACCTGTTCAAAACAGCTTGTTATGTACAGTACCTAGCTATTGCACACTTTTCTAAACACCACTGGAGCCTATTTGTTGTTACAAGCCAGCCAAGGGGAAACCTCATGAAATAATGAGACCCCCCTGTACCCCGCTCCCAAGAACCACCAGCAACAAAGGTTTGCAGCCCTTTTTCAGAGTTTATTTTAACTAATGCATATATAGCTTCCGGGTGGGCACACAGCAACATAATAAACTAAATCAAACTAAATGTAAATTACCTTCGCTTGCCTCGACAAAATAAAAAGAAACAAAAAGACATAACATTTACCTGAGCTCCTAGCCATAAACAAGAGAAAATAAAGATTTAAACAAAATGCTACCCACCCCTACCAAACCAGGGCTGTAGCAACATTTAACATGCTGATATTACAATACATAATTTTTTTTTTGCTGGCAGCTGAGTTGGGAGCAGGGAGAAGAGATCCTGACACTGCTGAGGTTGGTTCGTCTTTTCAAATGCAGGCTTGGATGTGGAAACGAGTCAGTGCTCTGGAGCCACCTACGTCACGCGCCCTAAATCATTCATATCGCGAATGAGTGAAGCTCACCGGTAGTCAGCCACACACAGGCATCAAAGAGGAAGACAAAAATACACAAAGCACATGCATACATGCATGAACAAGAAGGATGCTCGCAGATACATGAAAAAAATGTCTATACAACCATGAGGTCGTAACAATGTTCAGATAGGTGGATAGTGCTGAGTTTGTGTAGCTAAAACATTGATGTTATAAAATACACAGTACATACTTGCTGCAAACAAACTTGGTAGATTCATAACCTGGGTACCCATGCCACTCGACATAAAACCAGCAAAGGTAAATTTCCAAATCCAGTTGTGCTTGCTGTATTTATTTGCTAACCTTTCTAGAAGAAAACAGGCAACTTCAGCTCCAATCTAAAGTCCCATCTTCCTCATCAGAGCTTTCCAACAAGGCAGAGCAGCCATGTTTTCTCCTAGACCATCCTGCCAAACCGTTAGCCCACTGCAATCATCTGAAATAACTGATAGCTTATCCTTTCCTAAATCTGTGTGCAGCGCCATCAGAAAACATCGGTGCAAAGCCATCTCTCATTTACAGAAGAGGTGCCTCCAAATCGATACGTTTTACAAGAATCATTGGCAGCAGTTCCTGGTTTGCGTCTGCATCGATGCTCATTACATCCATCACAGCTTCTAAAAACAATGATTTGACATTGGCTGCCAAATTGGAAAACAATCGTCTTTTCCATTATTCAATCTAAGACAAAATAGGTCATCCCAGGGAGGACGTCCGAGAGAGATTTTTCAGTCACCGCTGCCAGATTCTAATGCAGGTGAACAAAACCTGAATAAAAGAAGCAATCCAACGTTAATCTTTATGTAAAAAAAAAAAAAAAATTCATCAGAACATTAGAGATACCATTCTTAGCATCTTTTGCAGCTTGGACTCATTGATCACCAGATTGACACGCTCCAAAAAGACAGTGATACTCTCCAAACCTCACCACCAGAAAATTTGATGAAAGAAAGCAGAAGTATGAGGGAATCCATTTTCCAGAGACAAACTGAGTGTTCCAGGCAGTCTCTCTCTCTTCCCGTGATGAAACACTAATGTCTGCCACGACAGTGTCGTCTGCAGTGAAAGTCTCGTGGGAGAGGGCAAATTAACTTGTTCTAATTGTGCTGGATGAGTGAACTCCAGGAAAATGAATCCAAAAGATCCCCGGCCCATTATCTGCTGCCAGTGGTCCTGAGCATTACCTGCACTCCGCGAGAGATCTGAGCTGACAGGATAAATTCAGAGAGAAACGTCTGTATTTCAGGGCCCACACGTCCCCTCTGGATTGTCGTGTTTCACACGTGGAGAAGTTTTGCCCCTCGGTTCTTGTTTGCTGATGTATGTCATTGTACAGGTCACCCTCGCTAACCTGAGCATCCCTCAGGAGTGATAACAAGTCGACTAAATTTAAACTAAAAACCAGCAACAAATGTTCTTGTAGTTCAACAAAATAAAAACAAAAAGAAAAAATACTTTAACACGTTGACTGCCAACTACGAGATAACTCGTAATGGCGGGTCCGGGCCAGCGCTAGACTTGAAAATTCGGGGGAAATTATTCATCCCTTTATTGACAACAATTAATCCTGGCTAATTCTAGATGGTTTTCTTTATAAACACGTTTTCCAATTCAAGAATAATCAAATTGAAGACACGGCTTCTCTCCCTCATGCGATCTAACAGCAAATAATGGATACATTCAGTAGAGAAAATAATTTAATTATAATTAGGTCTATGCACTGGCACTCAGCAACGCAATTATTATTATTTTTTCCAGCGAGAGCTTGAAATTTCAGAACTCATTTGCGAATGAAGGTAATTACGGCAAGTACGCACACCTGTTTTTGTAGCACGGTCACGCAACTTGCTGTAAAAAAAATAGACAGCTGTCAGACTGGAAAATGTAAACGGAGGAAACCACGATACTTGTCACCAGAATTACCCTCATTCGCAAAAAGAGTTCTGAAATGCCGCCCGCTGGAAAAAAAAATACCGCTGCTGAGTGCCAGTGCATAGACCAAATTATTATTGAATATTTTTCTGTACTGAATGTAGCCCATTATTTGCTGTTAGATCGCATGGGGGAGAGAACTGTGTCTTCAATTGCCACTTGATTATTATTGAATTGGAAAAACGTGTTAATATAGGAAAACCATCTAGAATTAGCCAGGATTAATTGTTGTCAATAAAGGGATGGATAATTTCCCCCGAATTTTCAAGTCTAGCGCTGGCCCGGACCCGCCATTAAGATGTTATCTCGTAGTTGGCAGTCAACGTGTTAATTTCACTCACTATTCAAGTGACATAGAGATGACCTTTTCGAACCTATGAATTAACAAAAAAAAAAAAATCTGAAGTTTGATCTCTGTAACCCTGAGCCCATTTATGTTCTTTACAGAAATATTACATTATATAATTTCTATCAATTAGGGAAACATGCCGCTGATTCAAGAACATGACAAAGAGAAGAGAAAGGATTTGTGGAAGCGTTTTAATAAAAGGGGAATTAGTGCTAGCACAAATAAAGTTATAATCACAGTATTTGCCATTTTCGCTGCTTTATTATCTGCTAAATGTGGTGTCTCCGTTTCTCGGAGTGATTTTTCTCTATAACTTGTGAAAGAGGAGTGATTTGAAATGGCAGAACATGAGAAAAGGCAGCAATTAAAAATATAATTGATATTTTTGAGAATTTTTTGAATAGGCAGTTATTTTCAGATGCATTATGGTATTAAAAACCTGAACCTGTAATTACTGGAGAAGAACAAATGCAGAAATCCATTGTAATTATTTACCCGCTTGTCAGCCATTTCAGTGATATCAGAGATAAAGGCTCAGATTGACATCTATGATACTAATGCAAGTATTTAACTCCTGGCTACACAGATCAGGAGAGAGAAAACAGGAGGGGCAGAAGTCACCTGAGATTTATTTCATTTCACGATTTAGTGGATGTAGATTTCAATGATCTGTTCAGCCACCCTGAAATCGATTTAACGGGAGAGTTTTTCCACATTGTTTCAGAGAACTGGAGAGAGAAATCAAAACCAGCCAATCACAGGAAATATTAGATGAGGAAAGTAAATGCAAGTCATAAGACTGAAACAAATCAAGATTTATTATTTTTTTAAATCAAAACTGGAAACACTGAATTTTGAATGTGTTGTTGGGTTTTTGGGAGCCCCTGTTAAAGAAGCCTTGCCTGGTCTGTACTGCTCTTTCACTCTATTGGTGACACCTGTCATTCTCCTGCCCTTTGCCCTCTGACCACCAACACTAATCTCAAGCTAACTCAGCCTTATTTAAAGTTTTAGTCTAAGATTTTTCCAAATTAAACTATTAAAGAGCCAGTTAACTTCATTTCCTTATCAATACAAATGAAAACAATTTCAGAGGAATACTGAGGAATGCATGCCGTTATATACTGAGAGGCATTAAAAACGCGTAATAAAATATACTGTTTTAAGTAGTGGTAAATGGTTTCTTTCGTAATTGCAAAACACGGTCTCGGGAAACTGTGCTTTTGGCAGTGAGACTTGCCCTCACTGTTATCGTTACATTGGCAGTCAATTCAGCAGTTTTTATGCATTATCTGACATGGCAGAAGGCGTTTTATGGAAAGTGTTTTTGTGGCGTCACAGATGACGCACTTTGTCGGGGACGACAGCTGACACATCTGGTCATTCTGTGTCATCCCTGCAGTCTGGATACAGTCATTTAATGGACATTAATGTGTCCAGAATCTTTTCTTTGAGACTGGCCATCATTCAACATTCAAAATGTTTGATTCTTCTGAGATTCATTTGTTTGTGGCATTTGAAGTGGGAATGATGTGACTTTGTTTATGTGTGTTTTTATTGGCCCTGATCTTCAACTTTTCATGTGCAAAATGATTTCTCCCAATGTGATTCAAGACCATAATCCAGGGAACTGTGCTGCATTTAGATAATCATAATGAGGTGTTAAACCAAGAAAGGATTCAAACCCAGACACTTGACATTTTGCAATGCTTACCATACCTGATGGTCATCATGTCAATCAGCAAGAGGAAAAACTATCAGTTTTCAAATTAGATGATAAAAACCATTTTGCGTTTTTTAATGCCTCTCAGTATATTTATTATGGTTTTATGAGTACAGTGCACTGTTCACAACTGGAAATGGCAGTGTTCTCCAGCTCATTTCCCAGAGTTCCCCTGGGCACACGCTCAGTGGGAGGTGCGCTCGAGGTGACGCTTTGGCTGCGGTGAACTCTAAAGCCACGCAAGGTCACTGCCGGCGCTTACGGACGCGTCTGGCCTCTCTGCCTCGAATCAGCGGGCTCTCTGACTAACAGCCTCTCCAGCAGAAATCACTCGCTCACAGAGAGGGAGAGAGAGAGGATAAAGAGAGAGAGACAGAGAGAGACAGAGGGGAAAGAAAGAAAGAGAGGGGGAAGAGCAGGGAGAGGAAAAGAGAGAGAAAGCAGGGAAGGGAGGAGAGAGGAAGAAAGGGGGAGAGAATGCAGATAAGGTTGAGGGAAAGAGAGGTCAAGAAAGAGTAAGAGAGATGGAGAGAGAGTGAGAGGGAGGGAGAGAGATAAAGAGGGAGAGACTGGAGACAGATTGTCCGAGAGGCATCTTTTAAAAATGCATGACATCCCCAGGTGACTGACTGAGGAGACGCGGTGACCACATGACACAAAATGGCCCCCACGGCGAGCTCATTTCCTCAGACTGGCTGAGTTCTCATGGGCACATGCACAATAACAGACCTAATGTCCACCGAGGCCTGCAGCCAACATGCATTTCAGCATGAAGCTCCGATCTTCCCACTGTGCGACTATTCAACATGTCCTGTGTGCAGTGAGTACTGAACCCAGAAGACGGCTGTGATGCACAGATCCTGTTCAACATGTCACGTGTGCAGCGAGTACTGAACCCAGAAGACGGCTGTGATGCGCAGATCCTGTTCAACATGTCCTGTGTGCAGCGAGTACTGAACCCAGAAGACAGCTGTGATGCACAGATCCTGTTCAACATGTCATGTGTGCGGCGAGTACTGAACCCAGAAGACGGCTGTGATGCACAGATCCTGTTCAACATGTCATGTGTGCAGTGAGTACTGAACCCGAAAGACGGCTGCGATGCACAGATCCTGGGGGAGGTTTTCTGCACATTTGGGAGCAACATGAAACTACAAGAACGAATAGTGGAAATTCCCTCCTTTTTAATATGATTATTTAAGTGTTATGAATCACACTGCTTATGTTACCGAGCTTAGACCTCTTCAAATGCTTCAGTGTCCTGTCAAAAAGGAAAACCAAGAGCGATACTACAAACCGTCCTCTGTTCTCCCTGGTTTTTGCAGCCTTATGAAAAGCAACAAATGGGGGTGAAAAAAGATGAGGAATCCTATTACTTCCTGGGACTTGTGTGTGTGTGTCTATGTGTGTGTGTGTGTGTGTGTGTGTGCGCTCCTGTCTGTGCGTGCGTGTGTATGTGTGTGTGTGTGTGTGTGTGTGTGTGTGTGTGTGTGTGTGTGTGGTATAGAGATTGATGGAGGGAGCTGGTAAACCTCATAGTGAACAGCGAGGGGCAGGTGGGTGTGTGATGAAGTGTCCCCCACAGCCCGGTGGGGTGGGGGGGGGGGCTGTGAGATCAGGGCGACACATCCCCACCCTCACGTTCCACGCGCCCCACTCTTACCCTCAGGGTAACTTAAGGGGAGGAAAGTCAAGACTATCCTCAAGAACGTAATGACTAACAAGTACCCCCCTCCCCGAATGCATATCACCATCTGCCGCTCTGCAAACGTATGTAACTGTCACTGATTTGAAATGGAGTTTGAATGGAGGCCTTGTGTAAGTCAAAGATGACTTTTCCGACAAGCAAGAAAACAATGGAAATGAAGTTTGACTCCAGTGGAGCAGATTTGATTTCAGAAAAACAATACAAAGATGAAGTAAAAAGAAGAAACACCCCAGTAATTATTTATATAAAAAACATGTTTCCCTTGCTCCATAAGATTGCATGTATAACTGGAAAATAACATGCATGGAGAGTGACAGATCAAGTTTCAACATAACATGGACACATTGAGCTAACAATAGCAGCGCAGATTTACCCTCAAACAGTTTTTTATAACAAAATATCAAAGGGAAGAAAAATATATTTGTTCATCTCTGTAGACTGTAAAGTGTATGCCCGCTGTTCTTTGAGTGTGGTGTCGGTTTAAAATGACAAGGCTTATATCGTTGGATTCTGTGGACTTTCCTCTGTTATTTGAGGTATCGTTTAAATGCATAGCACTAATAATTGGCAAAATATATATCTGTATGTATATATGAGCCCCTAAGAGCCATACTGGGCCAACCCATGTTGTGGAACTTTTGAGAAAATGGGACTCAAAGTTGCCAGCCTCCTGTGTCATCTAGAGCAGTGGTTCCCAAAGTCGGTCCTGGGGACCCACAGCGTATGTCGGTTTTTGCTCCAACCACAATTACGATCCCAGAGTTTTAACAAGCTGTTCATTTTTAATTAGCAGTTGCTTGTCAGATACGAGGGACATTTTACCCCTTAAACCACATTATGACAGAAATGGCTACGCATTCCATGAAATTTCAAAGCCCAACATTCATATTTTTTTATTTTGATGTATTCCACGTAAGCACGCGACAATCAAAGGTGGCAGTATGTTTTATGTGATCAAATGCAAGACTGCAATCAGTCAGTAATCTGGTGATTAGGGTTCTGAATTCAGGTGCTCAGGTTCTTTCCTGAAACCAATCAAGTGACATTTAACAGGTTTGACTCATCGTTTGCTTTGTCTTTGAATTCTTAATTGCCTAATAATTGTTCGCTTTTAATGACCTTGGGTCCACAATTTTATCTACTAGAAGCCCATTTATAGATTCATGTCATCAGTTGCAAATTTCCATTTTTTTATGTTAGAGAAGTAATTTCCAATTTAGCACCCTATGAAATGATTTTCATCATGGCCATTTTTGACATGTGGTTTAAAAGGATAAATAATCAGCGTGAACAAGAATAGTGCAATCAAGAGCAATGAGCAACTCATTAGCATTCTAAGATTGGAGCTGTGGTTGACACAAAAACCTGCGTACACAGTGGGTCCCCAGGACCGAGTTTGGGAACCACTGATCTAGAGTATCTGGGAACTAGAAACACTGCTTATGTTAAAAACTCAAGATATGTACAATTACGTGATGCACTTCTTATGCAGGTTTTGGATGCCCTACTGTTTCATTTTAAGTGAAACCTACCTCCTTCTGAAGAGGAACCATCATCTTCTGATTCATTTGGGACAAACTCTAGGTCTCCATTATCTTCCACTTCACCATCATCATCAATCATAGCAAGCAGTTCCTCATCAGTGAGATACCGAGCCGCCATGTTTACATTGAATCATGGAAAAGTTGTGGGGTGGTCCACTATGGCTAAGGCAGTGCAGTGCATATGTACAGGGGCAGAGAGGACATTTGCTTGTATGAACAATCCGTGTGGGCAGATTGTGTTGGCTCATTTAGGAAATATAGATCTCAGTTTTCTGCACATGCTGACTACCTCAACTCAATTTCGCCAAAAGTGCGGGATGGCCCGGTATGGTTCTTAGGGGCTCATATGTATGTATATGTATATCTTAAAGACACGCCCATCCCTGAAAAACAGTTATTTATATGGATGGATGGAGTTTCTCTGGATGAAAGAGAGCTTTGATCACTCATTCCGCAACACCATTCTGTGTTTGCTGGTTTTGCCCAATGTCTGCGATGAGCTGCATTCTGCCTTCATCAGCCCAACTCTACCTGTGACTGAAACTGTCAGGTGTGATTGATATACCAGTGTTCAGTGGATTCAGAGTTTAGAGGATTAGGGCCCAAACCTGGAGCCCCACAGGAGCCAAAACAACAAAATTGTTTCACCTGCTGCCTCTGGGGCCAGAGGGGCCGTGTGCATGAAGGGTCTTGCCAAGTTGGTCATCATCTCCTCAATTATTATCGTTATTTCCTCTTCTTCTTCTTCTTCTTCTTCTTCTTCTTCTTCTATCACTATTCACATGTTTCAGCTCATATTTCAAATTCTATCTGCTCCTCAGTTATAAATGGCAATGAATTAGTTGATGTCCAAACCGTATTCGGTTCACGCGGCCCGGGTAGCTCACATCCTGTAAGTGGTGGACATTGGTCTTGGGCATTGCAATCCGCCTCATTTGCAGCCAAGAATTCTATGATGGTTTTTGACTGCATCATCGGTGAGTAAAATGTAGAACAAATTTGGCTAATTGCACAACATTTTTGAAAAGTGCTGCCGGACAATAATTAAAGGTGTCGCTCTTATACTTCGATAAAGTTTTGCGGTGATGTCCCTCCTCCTCCAGTCAGCGAGTGACCTGAGCTGCATGTCTCTGGACTCATGAGAGGTAAAAGACTCAGGGAACAGCAGGAGATTGTGTTCCAGGAGCAGGGCAGAGTGTCCTGCTTTAACCTTACATTCAGAGGCAGATGCGAAGGCTGAGGAGGAGGGAACAGCACGTACCGCAGAGATGGAGGAACGGGGGGGTCAGAGCAGCTAATCCCGTACAGAAGGTGAAGTCATGACATGTAATTTACACCAGAAATGTGAAAGGGCCACCTTAACACTGGTTTCCTTGGTATAGTGTTCTCATAACACATGGCCAAGTGGCCAATTAAATGACAAAGATGTCAGTCAAACTCGGCCAAGGGCTTTTTTTTCCTCCCACAACCTCTCGTAATGTTGAACGACATGTCATTTGAACCTCAGGATTTGTCGAAGCGTTGCACACTCCTGATTAGAACAGGCAGACGTAGTCCCAGCCTGTGACAGTTGGAGTCTGATGAAACACTAATCATGTATCAAACAGGTTAGTCACAAAGTGCATTACACTATAATCACTGCACACCCCATCAAAACCACCACATGGCTATTACTCAGTGTTGGATAATTTCACACTCCCTTCTGATCTAATGCCAGCCAGGAACCACTCGGCATTCACTTCATTTTTATAACAGGCCAGATTACTTGCTGTCTCTGCTGAATAATATTAAAGTTTAGATTGTTAATGATTCTGCTGATCCCCGTCTATCCTCTCATTCTTGCACACTGGTGTGTAAGGACACAGCGCAGTGTCCGTCTCTGGTTTTCATGGCAACTTCTTTTAATAAATTGACCCCCCTAAATCACAGAATTCTTTCAAAATTGGCTGGGGTTCACAGCTGGAGTTCGTCTGTGAGCCCTGTGGTCAGATGTTCGAATCCCAGCCCCACCATTAACAGCTACGGCCAGTGGCCCGCACGGGCGAGTCAACAATAGTCACAGCCTCGCCAGGAATAGACGGACTTAAGCCAGTCAAAATTCTTTAGTTCATCGCTCTCTTGCGACTACTTCTCGTCAGCCAGGCAATGTACACAGTAAATTGTGCGCTGACTCTGCTCCTCCGACGCATTGGCAGTGTGTAAATGGTGGTGCGACTGCATCGTGTAAAGAAGTGAGGGTTAGTCGTCACGCGAGTCAGAGGAATCATGTGGAATGGTGTCTTCCTCCTGAGTTAATTGGAGCTGGTCGCAGTGCGGTAGATTAAACAGTTCAGGGCCCGTATTCACAAAGCATCTTAGCGCTAAAAGTAGGTCCTAACTGCCGGATTTAGGATAAACTCCTGAAAAAAATGGGCTTGTCAGTCGTAAATTTAGGACTCCTAATTATTTTCACTAAGTGTTATTCACAAAGCATTTTAGGCCTAAAAGTAGCTCCTAAGTCTGGGAGAGCTTAAAAGTAGTCAAGAGGACTCCTAACTCACTAAAACCTATTCACAAAGAATCGGAAAATGGCTGCTGCTGTTGAAAGATGGAATGACTTGGAAATTCTGAATGATGCGCAGTTGTTGAAAAGATATCAGATCGACTGTGAAGGGATTTTATTTCTTGTTGACTTGGTGAGGGAGAGAATTACGCCTCCAACCATGAGAAACAACCCAGTAAGCCCCGAAATAAAATGTTTGACAACACTTCGTTACTTGGCCACTGAAAAAATGCAACTTTGCAACGTGGACAGTTTAGGGATTTCACAATCATCTGTCAGTCGCTCAATTTCAACAAACAATCATTGCGCTCAGTGAACCCCATATCATCCGACAGTTTATCCGGTTTCCAATGGACACTCGCCAACAACACAGAATCAAACTTGAATTCATGCCCATCTCAGGTATGCCCGGTATCATCAGTGCTATTGACGAGACCCATATTTGAATTATTTCTCCGACCCAATATGAAGAGGTATTTGTAAATAGAAAAAAAGTTCATTCCATCAACACCCAGATAGTATTTGATGCCGAATACTATATTTTGGACATTGTTGCGAAATGGCCAGGATCCACGCACGACTCGCATTTTAATGGAAAGCTGCTTATGCTAATTATTTGACAGGCATTATATGCCTGCGAGATGCCACTTGCTCGGGGACAGTGGCTTTGGTGCTGTACCTCCTCCTGCTATGCATGAATTATTTTATTAGGCTGTTGAGCGAGGGTTACATTTAATAGATCATCATAATAATACCAGTCTATGTCATATTTTGTATACATGTTTAAATTGTAGGCTATAAATTACAAACCAAGCTTAGTATGCTTTCCTGTTTAAACGATAGCCCGTTTATAGGCTGCACTCTCGGACCTCCCCTGCGATTGCAGCCCATACCACTGCTTCTCGCAGTCGTCTGCCGTCGATTTGCTGTTCACCCTCGAGCCAAATTTCCCTTTGATTACATGCTTTCGCTCCAGTACCAACTGGGCCAGCAGCAGTAACTGGTTGTAGCTCCAGTTGGGCTTTCGCGTCCTTTCTGAACTTTCATCCATGACAGTTTAGGGCAAACAAACTTGAACGGCTCGACATTAAATGATCGCCACATATTCTCATTGGGTAATAAGTTCCCAATTATTGGGGAAAATGACACGTTTTATTATTGACTTGTTTTATGCTATTGGCGTTTTTACAACTATCTCTTTCCTATGTATGGTTATATGCCTAGAGCGTGATATGTGGGGACTGCGCATAGAGCATTTTCAGGAGTGCTCAACATGTTATTATTTTATGGGACAAACCAGCCGCTTGACCATTTCCTCATTTTTTCCTCCATGGGTTGTATGTGGGATATTTTTTCAATGGGCCGCCCTGTCACCAAACAACCAATCACCGTGCTCATTGTCCCAAGACTCGTGCATGAGAACTGACGTCATCCATAGCAACGGAGATTTACTCCCACCTATCTCAGAGCTACTCCTAGTCTAGGAGTTACCAGTTTTCTTAACTAAAAGTTGCTCTCAGCGGCTTTGTGAATAACTATTAAGATTTTACTCCTACATAAAATGTTTTAGCGTGACTTAGGAGTAATCCTAGCGGTAAGATAAGATGCTTTGTGAATACGGGCCCAGTTGTGTTAAGTGTGGGAAAAAATGAGAGAAGAATAATAAAGACGGAAGGCATATGGAGACAGACAGAAACAGGCGTTTGTCTCTCGGGAAATATGCAGTAATTTAAACTTTAAAGGTTGATGGTGTATTCTTTGTCTTCTACAGCTCGCATGAGAGCAGTTTTTTTGGGTAAATAGTGGCTCATCTGAATGTTGAGGGGGCGCTAGTGAGCGCACCCTCACTCTCTCCATGTGCCACACCTGAGGGCTGTTATATGCACGTAAGATATTAACCATCACCGATATGCTAATAATGAATGGCCTTCCCTGAGAATTCAAAGCATCAGTTCTCATATGTATTTGTACGTTGGGTGTATACAGTATACAGTACAAACACAAAGTATGAAATTATGGCTACTTTTCCCTAGATAAATTTACAAATTGAATTTTAGATTTTCCTTTCCCAGGGACTAGAATTATCTTGAACGTAAATCTTTTCATCCTAAGGTGACGTCACAACATTCTGAGTAATCAACCCAATTTCATTGGTTAGGTGCACGACCAATCACAGAGTTAATATGAATCCCCCCCCACTGAAATGTTCACTACAGCCATGCCCATACAGTCTGTAAGAAAGCTCTGATGATTCTATTCAGCCATTTCTGTCACATATTTTATCACATGCATGATAATTTTATTCTATTCATAGGTTGTTGAATGCTGCAAAATCATTTTTGAAGTATGACATCAATTTTAAAAATTGACTGTGTGACCAGGGACCAAACCAGGGGCACATCTTACAGACATGAGCACCAGGATGGAAAGAAAATGTATTTTTATTGAATTCCGGACAAGATAGAGACAGAACTAGCCAGCACAAAGTCTTTCAGAGATAAGTTCTTCCATCTAGAATTAAATTTAAATGGATTTGCAGTCACATCTAGCTCAGTTTTCAAGGAACTGTCTTTGAAGGTGGACTTCAAGTTCTCCCTTCAACCCTGCTTTCATGAGCAGTATTACATAGATTTGCCCTTTTCACTTGAGGAATATATTCAAATAAAAAAAGATACTGCCTCTATATTTTGCTGAATAATAATTCCTACTTTTATCAGCTCTTTGTTTAACTTCTGCTCTCCCATCTGAAATCTGGCCTGATAAATGATCAGCCTGGCATCAGTTCTGTGGTCACACCTCTTCCTCACCTGCTCGCCAAAGGCATTCTTTTATTATTGTATAATCTGTTAAATGGTGAGCTTCCTAGAAGTCTGGTTTTTTTTTTTTTTTTTTTGCCAGATTACTTAGCAATGAACAAGTCGCAATTAATCATAGTGTATAATACGCTGTCTTTTCCAATAATTTTATCAAGGGTACTAATACTTCTTCAGCTGAGTTATGTCGTAATTATATAGCTCCTCATTTACAGTATACAGCTCATAACCTTCTTTGAATTTCTGATCTTTTCCCTGAAGAATCTGACCCATTTCCCCAGCAGAAGTTCACAGGTAGCCCCAGCACCATCTTTCTATTTTTTGTAGATTAAAGCCCAAAAAGTACCCCTTTAAATAAGAATAATAAACAACTTGGTCCTCACAAGCATGCATACTCCATTCAGCATACTGTATAAGCAAACCACATACTTTATGTGTTGCAGAAGTAAAATAAATACTTATCACTAAATGTAACAGTTGTTAATAACGGTTAGGGGTGCTCATTCTACTGAATTTTCTAGAATGTCTTGCAACCACCGTCTATAAACAGTAAGACAAGCAATGCATTTCATAAATTAACTAGGTTTTTAATACATAAAGCAGAATTTACAGTGCACTGGGCTTATAGCACACTTGCTCTCCTTTGTGCAAATATTAATTTGTTGCACAGGCTGCCGGTCAGAGGATGTTTAATCTTAGGATGGTAGTCAGTGGGGAATGTTTCCTATTCCTCAGACAGATGATTCCAATGTATTTCTATTTAACCAATTTATAGATAACAGTATCAACATTCCAACAATGGGAATGCATTAAAACAAGAGCTTTCATATGTTTAATCAAAATAAATGCAACTTTCCAAACTGACTGATAAAAATAGCAGTAATGACTATGGGCTGTACAGTGGTGTAATGGAAGGGGCTGTCTGGCTCAGCATTGTGGTGGGGTTGAATCTGGCTCAGAGTTGTGTGTGTGTGCATGCGTGCGCAAGTGTGTGTGTGTGTGTGTGCGTGCCTGCGTGCGCAAGTGTGTGTGTGTGTGTGTGTGCGTGCAGTTTATATAAGTTTGTGATACCTGGATATAAGAACTGTTCAGCGTGAGATCCTGCCTCTCACCCATTGCATGCTGGGATAGGCTCCAGCCTTCCCATTCCCCAGACCAGGAATGAGTGGGTGACTTAATGGATGGGTACGAATATTTTAATTAAACATTTTCTTTGCAAACCAGACATTGCTCAGAGTGGTTCATACACATATTTACTTTTCAGTCTTGTTTTGTGGGTTATGTTATGGATAGACAATAATATTCCAGAATGGTTCATCCACATTTTAATTTTTCTGTTTCTTTTTGGGTGCCTCCACTCCTCTAGGCTTTTCTTCCCGGTGGGATCATTTCGTTTGCCCTCATTACATTCAATTCAGCTGGACTCATTTCATCCTCCTCCTTCGCTGTAGTGACTCAGGGAAGTGCAAGTGTTCCCACTTTATTTTTCCTGTGTTATTTTTGAAGGTGACTCGAGGTGGAACTTTAAGTCTCTGTTGGGGGTACGCTGCTCAAAACCTTGGTCTCAGCCTGCAGATTAAGTGTCCTGAGGCTCAGTGCTTAAACCCACCTGCACTCAGAAAGCCTGCGGCGAGTAGCCATGTCAGTTTTTGGATGAAGAGATTTGGAAGTGGCATTTCTCATCAGTTTCCGATGTAATTTCCACTATCCTGTCCCCACTAATACCCTTATTCGGTCTACTTTATTTGAAGTGTTGCTCATAAAGGGTTTACACAGCATGTATAGAACCTTCATAAATGAGACATAATGTCTTCAAAAATCATATATACGCAAATGTCATGCTTTGTAAAGGGTGAAATAACACATCCTTATTCAGCATGTGATGCCAGATGTGATATAACTGACAATATCACTTAGCTAGTGGCTAAATGCAATAAAGGATGACCCTATCAGCTAAGTGACATTGTCATTGTCACATCTTGCCTCACATGCGGAATAAGAATGTGTTATTTCACCCTTTACAAAGCATGACATTTGCTTATGTATGATTTATGAAGACATTATATCTCATTTATGAAGGCCTTATACATGCTGTATAAATGAGCAACACTTCATCTAAAGTGTGACCCCTTTCTTTTTCCCTGCAAAGGTCAGACCTACTATACTGGATTATACCATAATTGGGGGCTCCTCCGGACATGATTTATTACAGATGTACTTTGATGAAAAATGGAAATACTTGACCTTATGATTTACAAACTTTACAAACAAACAGGTAAAGAAAGAGACCAGCAGTCACACGAGTTTCACATGAGCTGAAAATTTTTGATGAAAAGCAGCAAAAACAACACAATAACCCAGCATTGAAAACACTAGTCGCACAACCTGAGTCATCTTTGGATAATTGGCGAATAACATATTTTCAAAACTGCCGCACAGACGAGCACCTACTTAGAGCTCTCCAAGTAGAACTGTAAGCACAGGATCCTCTCACACAGCCGATGAGACATCAACATAAATTAAAAAAAACAAAACATTTGTTTGGAAAGCAGTTCTCTGGAAAGAGTGTGAAGGATGAGAGATGGGTTTATTATGACTCACTGAGAACAACACCAGATTATAGAGGCCTCCTGGGACATGTCTCCTCTTCCTGGTAATTAGCTACTCCGTTTCTGATAGGCTGTCAGCTGGAACTAGTAATGAATGCTTGGGCATCTGGCCGTGCACACTGTGGAGGTTCAGGCAGGGACTTATGCGATGGCGTGCAGGGCAGTGGAGAGCTGAGGATAAGCATGCATTATTCTCTGTGGAGAACACAGGACTGTGTGCAGTACACAATACTGCATCGCCGATAAACAGAAAGCTGAGTGGGGAAATGTTTCCTTAATCTCAGAAAGTAATAAAACTGAAATGAAAGCAGTGTTTACTGTGTATATATCATGGTTTCACACAAAGACTTTCTGTTTTCCAATTCGGAGTAAATGTTTTTCAAGTAGTCAAATTCTGCTGAGCTTTGAAACTCACACAATACAGTATCAATGAAATATTGGTAATTTTTTTTTGTGTGTTTATTATTACTATTATTATCTATTTCAGCACACAGCCATAGAGACATTATACAGAATAATGTAAAAAAAATGTAAATAAATCAAAAATAAGAATAAAATAAATGAAAACACACAAAAGTTATCACAACTTAAAATCAGATACTTAAAAATAAAATAGAACCACTGTATTTACGCAACATAGGAATTACACATGTAAAATCTTTTAAAAATGAGTCCACACACTGGAACTCAAAGTTATGCATGAATGAGAAACAGACCGAACGATGGAGTTATCACTGTCATAGACTCTCTGCATGAAAATCCACGTAGATTTCCTTATGATTTCAGGCATGGATGGAATATTACGCAAGGCGAACATTTCACTCGCACTACATGTATATGATAACCCAACTAACTGCCTAAAGCTATTGTTATAGGATACATATAATTTCTTAATGCTTCGCCTAGAAGCATCGTGCCAGAAAATACCACAGTATATATTCGTACAATAAGATCTAAATAATTCCAGCTTCATTTCAACGGAGGATTTTCCAAATTTTCTCAAAAGTAAATTTGCATTTACATGGAACCTTTTTAACTGCCTTGTTACATCAAGATCACATCTGCCATCCTCTAAAAATGCACTAAAGTATTTGTGAGAACTAACACAGTGCAACACCTTACCCCCCAGGGTCAGCTCAGCAACAGGTGATTTATGTCCTCTGGGACGGAGAAGCACAAATACAGATTTATTACCGTTATACATTAAATCATGTTCCACCGCATATTCCTCACAACAATTTAACAGTTTCTGCATCCCTCCCCTAGTTAGAGTTAGTAGGCAGAGATCATCAGCATAACTTAGATGGTTTAAAATGTGACCTGCAAGTCTAACTCCCAAACCAGGTCTAGAAAATCGCACACTGAAATCATCCATGTATAAGTGAAAAAAAGCTGGAGACAAGATGCCACCCAGTTTGACACCATTGGACACATGAAATGGATCAGTTGTGCAGCTACTTCAACGTATTCTCATAGTTTGTCTCACATACCAAACGTTAAGTAATCTGACAATCTAGGCAGGAATACCTCGCTTCAACAGTTTACTAAATAGAGTCCAATGGTTAACCTGGTCAAAAGCTTTGGAGGCATCAATAAAACTAATAAATAAAGTTGTTTTGTGACGTTTATAATAGTCAATAGTCTCCTTGAGCAAGTATACACACATATCTGTGGAATGTTTGGCTTTAAACCCAAACTGGTTATCTGTAGTATGTGACAAGTCCTTAATACGCTGTAAAAGTACAAACTCAAACATTTTTGAAGTTATGGAGGCAAGAGCAATGGGTCTATAATTATTCTTGTCAGTGATATTTCCACATTTGTTTTTTAAAACAGGAACCATAATAATATCCATCATCCGATCTGGTATCATTCCGTGTACAAACCACCCACTAAAACACAAGGAAAGCAGAAAGCACAGCCTCACATCAGCACGTTTAAATGCCTCAGCTGACAAGTCATCTGGACCAGCAGCTTTTCCAACATCAAGATTACGTATTGCATCATTCCCATCTTGCACACTTACATACATGTCTCGGTCAAAATAAATGTTTCCAATAACTGTCTCAACCTCACCCTTGGCTCTCGTATTAGAGACAGAATTCAAAAGTGAACCAAAATATTCTTTCCACATATTAGCTACATCCTTAACACCTGTAAAGCCATCAATAGAATTTACCAATGTCCGCGAGTTAGTTTTAATATTTCTAACATTCTTCCAGAATTTATCCACATATTTATGTCCCAATGCGGCAGCTAGCTTGTCAGCTTTTATCTGTTCCTCATTGGCAACACACTGTCTTAAGGCAAATTTACACTGAGCTCTTGTTAAGCGCATCTGATCATAGACATGGCCTTGGCGTGGCTTAGAATTGTTACGCCATGCAAGGTAGGCATCCCGAGCTACAGCATGCTTCGTTTTAACAAATTCATTCCAGCCAGGTGCAATATGTTCCCTAAAAGGAGTGCACTTAGGTACAGAAGCATCACATGCTTTAGTCAAGGCATAAACTATGTTATCATACATTTGTGCTATTTCCTGCATATGCTGGTTATCAATACACAGAGTGTCTGTACAGTTTAAGGCATCTGCTGGTACCTCAATTTTCTGCAACAATTGATGAGTCAACCTTTGATATTGAGCTATAGCATCACAGTTTACCTTATCCCAATTGAACCCTGCATTGCCTACAGCAGGGCGCGCAGGACTACTTTCCCTTGGGGTATATAAGCAATCTAAGGTGAATACAAAGGGAATATGATCAGAGCAAACCAGTTCATATAAAATTTTTATACCCGTGACAGATGTAAAAGCTGTTTCTGTACATACACAATGGTCAAGCCATGAAGTTGTACCATGCGCCTCACTGACGTAAGCATACACATCATTATTTGAGAATATTTTGTCACAGACAATTAAATCATTATCATGGCAGAATCGTAAAAGTTCATTTCCAAACACTGAATACCGTGCCAGATTGGCATTAAAAGCACCAACAATAAAGGCATTAGAACAACTGTCCTCAATAAAACCCTCGATTCTAAGTAGTGTATATATTCATCATCGTTATCAGGCACTTCAAATGGGAGGTATACATTGACCAGATGAAAAGTGTTTCCACTCGCTAGATCAACTTTGACAGCTAAAAGCCGAGTATCATCTAAGTCAGACAATTTCACAGCATGTGCAAGATCTTTTCTGTATCGTATGGCTAAGCCACCATAAGGTCTACCACATATAAGACCATCTTCAGTATTCACAGATGCTACACCAATACCAATAAAATCTGAATGTACACTATTAAGAAAATCAAGATCTTCTTTATACAGCCAATGTTCCTGCAGTAAACAGATATCACATTCTTCACATAGATTCTTCACAATCTGCAGAGACTTCTTAATAGAACAACACTTATAGGAAGAAATTCTGATGTTTACACCCATTTTTTTTTTTGTAAAAAACCTCCTCACAAGGACACCACTGGGCCACACCTTTGAATCACACAAGATGCTTCTGTGCTGCATAAGGATGGTGACGTGAAAGGAAGAGTACCCTTCATGCCGGGTCTGTAAATGTTCACGAGTCACCTGAGCATTCTTTGCTTTCAGAATGCTGCATATGTGTAAATACACATCATGCTCTCTGGTATCACTCGCCAGTGTGGTAACAAACAGTTCTGCATTGAGAGCAGCTTAGTTACTCTCTCAGCGGCCTTCAATGGTCGTCCACTCTTTGAGGCGCTCAGCAGATGTGTGCTAACATCTGGGAGAGCAGCCCCTTCCTTTAAGGCTGTAGAATAGAATGTCCTTAGTGTGTGTGTGTGTGTGTGTGTGTGTGTGTTTATGTATAATTATTTAGGTGGAGGGCAGCTCGGTGGCACAAAGGGTAGTGCTACTAACTCATTGTACGAACCCCAATTCCAATGAAGTTGGGACGTTGTGTAAAACGTGAATAAAAACAGAATACAATGATTTGCAAATCCTTTTCGACCTATATTCAATTGACTACACTATAAAGACAAGATATTTAATGTTCAAACTGATAAACATTATTGTTTTTTTGGAAATATTCACTCATTTCGAATTTGATGCCTGCAACACGTTTCAGAAAAGCTGGGACAGGGGCAACTAAAGACTGGGAAAGTTCAGGAATGCTCAGAAACACCAGGTTAACTGGAAACAGGTGAGTGTCATGATTGGGTATAAAAGGAGCATCCCCAAAAGACTCCGTCGTTCACAAGCAAGGATGGGGCGAGGTTCACCACTTTGTGAACAACTGTGTGAGCAAATAGTCCAACAGTTTAAGAACAACGTTTTTCAATGTGCAGTTGCAAGGAATTTAGGGATTTCATCATCTACAGTCCACAATATCATCAAAAGATTCAGACAATCCGGAGAAATCTCTACACATAAGCGGCAAGTCTGAAAACCAACACTGAATGCCCGTGACCGTTGGTCCCTCAGGCGGCACTGCATTAAAAACCAACATCATTCTGTAAAGGATATTACCATGTGGGCTCAGGAACACTTCAGAAAACCATTGTCAGTTTACACATTTCGTCGCTACATCTACAAGTGCAAGTTAAAACTCTACCATGCAAAGCGAAAGTCATCTATCAACAACACCCAGAAATGCCACCGGCTTCTCTGGGTCCGAGCTCATCTGAGATGGACTGACGCAAAGAGGAAAAGTGTGCTGTGGTCTGACAAGTCCACATTTCAAATTGTTTTTGGAAATCATGGACGTCGTGTCCTCTGGGCTAAAGAGGAAACGGACCATCCAGATTGTTATCAGCCCAAAGTTCAAAAGCCAGCATCTGTGATGGTATGGGGATGTGTTAGCGCCAATGGCCACGTTTACATGGACAGTTTAATTCCACTTTCATTCGGAATGAAAGGCCATTCCGATTAAAAGTGTTCATGTAAACACCTCAATCGGAATGAAAATGGCCATTCCGATTAAAATTTAAATCTGATTAAAGGGGATGGTATATTCCATTTGTCATTCCAATTGAAAGAATCTTTCGTACATGTAAACACTCATTCCTCTTATAGTTCATTCTGTTCTTTCTGCGCATGCTTGCTACCTTTCCTTCCTTTCGAGTGGGACGCGGCAGAAGGCTAAGATAGAGCAGTTGTTGTGCTAACCGGTAGCCAACAGCCAAAGCACAGTCTTCTGCCTCCCTTTTTCAATATTCTACCTCCCTTCTGCTCCTTAACAGACGAATGATAATAATTGAAATCATGTGGTCGTACTGCTGCTACAAAAATAAAAGCAACAGGGCTCTCAAGTTTTGAACGCAGGCTAGAGTGAGATTTTCTCTGGGGGGGTTGCACGATACTCCCGTTTTCCACCGTGGGTGAATGAATAATGCAGCTTTCAGAACGTTGTTGTAGCAGGATCACGCAAATAATTCCAGGATAACTGTGTTTTTTTTTTTTTTTTCATTGGTTGTTGCCCTAAGTCTTACCCAAATACGATAGTGCTATTATCTGATTGGCTATTGGGTGGCCCCTTTCCTTTTTTTGATTGGCTGGCAGGTGGCAAGCTGCCACCGAGAACTCCAGGGGAGACATGTTTGATTCCTGCTGGTTTCCACAGTTATAGTGGCGATGCTGCGCATATAGGCCTACTGTTGGAAATGGTTTTCGTTTTAATAATTTTTTTGCATGAGAAATACAATGTGTGGCGTAAGCGTGTGACATCCGACTGAAATGAGTGACAATCACGCTCATTGTGTGAGACTTGAAAGCCCTGAAGCAAAATCAGTCCAAAAAAGGCACTGCTAATGTCATTCATGCTGTCGCTATCGGGAACGAAGACGAGCCTAATATTTTTCTTCCGGTAGGCTAAAGAGAAACACGTATACACGTATCTGACCCACTCCCTATCCAATCAGAAGTCTTCCCAGCACCAAACCTTATGTGAAAGCGATTACAGTTTTTTACAATCGTCCTAACACAAATTCCAATACCTCTGACACATTTCCAAAACTCTTCACACAGTTTGCACAACATCAGCCTGCGTGGCTTTATACAATTGAACCATTTATTGTTTGTTTGACACAAACTGCATACAGTGGACACATTTACAAAATGTTTTAACTTCTCTTACAAACAAGCTCTACCAAGGCCAAAACAATTGACTTTAACTCACAAATTTACAAATGCTTTCACACAGTATGTCAGAACAGATAACCTCATGTTCTAAATGTAACCAATAGCCTAAAGTTAAAGTGAGCAGCAGTTCACTTTATAGATTCAAATAAATTACCTCGTTTTTTCTAATTGTCATTGAAAAGCAGCTGATTGAAGTTATGTAAATTAGTCAACTAATTGAAGTCACAGCTGAATGAAATCACAGTCACAGTAACACATAAAAAGTTTGGTGTGGTGTGTCGGTTTTGGGTCTGAAGAAACAAGACAATACGTGAGAATGGCAGAATGAAGAAGAGTTGGTGACGAGAGAGGGTTTGGTGAAGAAAGAGGAGTTGGTGAAGGGAGGAGTTGGTGAAGGGAGAGGAGTTGGTGAAGGGAGAGGAGTTGGTGAAGAGAGAGGAGTTGGTGAAGGGAGAGGAGTTGAAGAGAGAGGAGTTGGTGAAGGGAGAGGAGTTGGTGAAGAGAGAGGAGTTGGTGAAGAGAGAGGAGTTGGTGAAGGGAGAGGAGTTGGTGAAGGGAGAGGAGGTGAAGGGAGAGGAGTTGGTCAAGGACAAAGGAGAGGAATTCCTGGAGGGAGAGGACCGAGAGCAGTGAGAATGCGTGGTGGTGTTCAACGAAGGGCCAGAACTCGGGTTCCTTGTGAAATTAGGGCAACCATAATTGACCACGTCATCAATCATGGCCTATCATACAGAGAAGCTGGAGAAAGAGTCCAGCCTCATCTCAGCCGGGATACTGTGGCATCTATTATCCGGATTTTTCGAGAAACCAACCGGTAAGATATATCATAAAGGTGTCTCCTATAGATCCGTTTACAGTATAGAATTTTACAGTAACATGTATTGTACTATGTGACTGTGTGCCTCTGATCCCTAATATGTTGCTTTGTTCCTCCTCTCTGTAAGGACCCAGTGTGTGCCTCACTCAGGGGGCAGGGGGAGGTGTGTGCCTCACTCAGGGGGGCAGGGGGGGCAGGGGAAGGCGTGTGCCTCACCCAGGGGCGTGCCTCACTCAGGGGGCAGGGGAGGTGCGTGTGCCTCACTCAGGGGGCAGGGGAAGGCGTGTGCCTCACTCAGGGGGCAGGGGGAGGCGTGTGCCTCACTCAGGGGGCAGGGGGAGGTGCGTGCCTCACTCAGGGGGCAGGGGGAGGTGCGTGCCTCACTCAGGGGGGCAGGGGAAGGTGCGTGCCTCACTCAGGGGGCAGGGGAAGGTGCGTGCCTCACCAGGGGGGCAGGGGCAGGGAAGGTGGGGGGCAGGGGAAGGTGCGTGCCTCACTCAGGGGGCAGGGGAAGGTGCGTGCCTCACTCAGGGGGCAGGGGGAAGGTGCGTGCCTCACTCAGGGGGCAGGGGAAGGTGCGTGCCTCACTCAGGGGGGGGGAAGGGGAAGGGGGCAGGGGTGCCTCACTCAGGGGGTCAGGGGCAGGGGAAGGTGTGTGCCTCACTCAGGGGGCAGGGGAAGGTGTGCCTCACTCAGGGGGCAGGGGAAGGTGTGTGCCTCACTCAGGGGGAAGGGGAAGGTGCGTGCCTCACTCAGGGGGCAGGGGAAGGTGCGTGCCTCACTCAGGGGCAGGGGGAAGGTGTGTGCCTCACTCAGGGGCAGGGGGAAGGTGTGTGCCTCACTCAGGGGGGCAGGGGGAGGTGCACTCAGGGGGGCAGGGGGACAGCAGGGGAACAGCTGCCCATTGTGGCCATGGTGGTGGCCAACAATGAAATCAAACTCAAGGAAATTCAGGTGAGTTCTGGAAGACGACGAAGTCTTTGGAACCATCAACGCAATCAGCATGACATCCATTTCTCGGACTCTGTCGAAACATCGAATCCACATGAAACAGCTGTACAAGGTTCCGTTTGAAAGGAACAGTGAGCGGATAAAAGAACTCCGTCACCAGTATGTCCAGGTAAGGTTATTCAGTAGTTGAAGTATTACAGTGCGTACTTTGCAGTAAACTATTCTATAAACCTGGGTTACAGTACACAGTATAAAGCAAAGCATTTACTCATACTGCCTTTTACTTTCAGAGAGTCATGGAGTTGGAAGGCAATCAAGCCCTGCATGAGATGATTTACATTGATGAGGCCGGCTTCAACTTAGCCAAAAAGCGTCGGCGAGGCAGATACGTGATAGGGAAACGGGCCACAATCATCGTGCCGGGCCAAAGAGGGGCCAACATCACGATCTGTGCTGCTATATCCAACAATGGAGTAGTGTTACACAAATGTGATTGGCCCCTACAATACCAACCGGCTCCGACTGTTCTTGGAGAAACTCCATGAAAGACTGGTGCCGGAAGCAGACAGGACACTGGATGGCCTTCCAACTTATGTAGTGGTCTGGGACAACGTGCCATTCCACCAGTCGCGTGAAGTGGCAGCATGGTTTGATGCCCATCCCAGGATGGTGTGTCTGTTTCTTTCCCCTTACTCCCCCTTCCTCAACCCCATTGAGGAGTTCTTTTCAGCGTGGAGATGGAGGGTCTATGATCATCAGCCACATACCCAGGTGGTCCTCCTGGAGGCCATGAATGCCGCTCGCCAGGAGATCACACCTGAGCACTGTCAAGGATGGATCAGACATGCAAGAGATTCTTCCCCAGGTGCCTCGGCAGGGAAGACATCCAGTGTGATGTTGATGAGGCCATGTGGCCCAATGCAGAAGACCGGGCAAATTAGGGTCTTTTTTCTTTATACAAGTATTTTTCTTTTTTTATTCTATGTATCCACACAATGGTGAATGGCAATGATTTTTTTTCTTGCAGGCTTGCAGGATTTCCTACACAAATAAAGCCTTTGCAAAAATTACATTACAGTTGTGATTGTGTTTTTCCATAAACTCATTTCCACTGAATGTTTGCTATAAAGAAGCAATGTGTGCATCTAGGCCTACTACATGCAAAAACCCTGACACTCCTGTAAGAGGCTCAGAAGAAACGGCAGCGCAAAACATTTACAAAAGAATATACCTGAAACATAATGCAGTTTCTGTAAATCCAACTGGTGTTAGTGTTTTTTATGACAGTGTTATATGACTGAAGGTTTCTGATGGAAGAGAATAGGCGTTGGTGTTTGATTGATCTGGTGTATAGTGTTAGTGTATTCTTGCATTTTGAAAACTAGTGTAGGTGTTTGGTTTACAATGTGAGCTTTTGAGCATGAAGTTAGCTGGTTTGTCAGTTGTGTGTTGTAGGTGTGTTGGTGCGTTAGAAGTTTTGGAAATGTGTGAGAAGTATTGGTCATTGTGTTACGACGATTGTAAAAAAACTGTAAATGCGTCTTCCATGTAAACCCCCACTAGGAATGACTATATCCCATGTAAACTCACAGGAAAAAAAGTTCATTCCGAATGGTTTTGTTCGGATTAATGCATTCCAAATGAAAAGTCATCATGTAAACATGGCCAATGGCATGGGTAATTTGCACATCTGTGAAGGTACCATTAATGCTGAAAGGTACACACAGGTTTTGGAGCAACATATGCTGCCATCTAAGCGACATCTTTTTCAGGGACGTCCCTGCTTATTACAGCAAGACAATGCCAAGCCACATTCTGCACGTGTTACAACAGTGTGGCTTTGTAACAAAAGAGTGCGGGTAAAAGACTGGCCTGCCTGCAGTCCAGACCTGTCTCCCATTGAAAATGTGTGGCGCATTATGAAGCGCAAAAAACGACAACGGAAACCCCGGACTGTTGAGCAACTGAAGTCGTACATCAAGTAAGAATGGGAAAGAATTCCACCGACAAAGCTTCCACAATTTGTGTCCTCAGTTCCCAAACGCTTATTGAGTGTTGCTAAAAGGCAAGGTGATGTAACACAGTGGTAAACATGCCCCTGTCCCAGCTTTTTTGAAACGTGTTGCAGGCATTAAATTCAAAATGAGTGAATATTTAAAAAAAAAAAAAACAATAATGTTTATCAGTTTGAACATTAAATACCTTGTCTTTGAAGTGTACTCAATTGAATATAGGTCGAAAAGTATTTGCAAATTGTATTCTGTATTTATTCATGTTTTACACAACGTCCCAACTTCATTGGAATTGAAGTTTGCAAGAAAGGTCATGAGTTTAAAATCGGCCTGGGAAGCTTTTATGTTCTCCTGGCATTCCCATGGGTGTCCTCTGTACATCTCTGCTTTCTTCCAACACTGGGATAATCAGAGACACTGAATTGACTCTAGGTGTGTGTGTATGTGTGTGTGTGTGTGTGTACATGCACGTGTGTGTTTGCGTGTGTGTGTGTGTGCGCGTGTACATGCGCGTGTGTGTTTGTGTGTGTACATGCGCGCGCGTTTGTGTTTGTGTGTGTGTGTGTGTGTGTGTGTGTGAGTGAATGGCATGTGAATGGTGTGTGTGGTCTGTGATGGATAAGCAAGCTGTCCAGGGTGTGTCCCAGCATTTCAACCATAGTCAGCTGGGGTCGGTTCCAGCTCCCCAGGACCCTAGTCAGGAGGAAGCTGTTTAGATAATAGATGGATTAATAAAATTACTAGGAAGTATCTTTGTTAGGACGTTAATGTGCCAGATTTAGCTAACAGTCCAAATTTTCACTGTTGTCCTTGAAGAGAAAATGAAAGCATAACATGAGGCAGCTGAAATGTACACACAGCCTTCTCATGTGCTAAAATGTACACACAGCCATCTCATGTGAATCACTAATGGAACACACAGTAATAACAGCCTAAAATATACACACAGCCTTCTCCTGTGAATCACTAATGGGACACACAGTAATAACAGGCTAAAATATACACACAGCCTTCTCATGTGAATCACTAATGGAACACACAGTAATAACAGGCTAAAATATACACGCAGCCTTCTCATGTGAATCAGTAATGGAACACACAGTAATATCAGGCTAAAATATACACACAGCCTTCGCATATGAATCACTAATGGAACACACAGTAATATCAGGCTAAGATATACACACAGCCTTCTCATGTGAATCACCAATGGAACACACAGTAATATCAGGCTAAAATATACACACAGTCTGCTCATGTGAATCACTAATGGATCACACAGTAATAACAGGCTAAAATATACACGCAGCCTTCTCATGTGAATCAGTAATGGAACACACAGTAATATCAGGCTAAAATATACACACAGTCTTCTCATGTGAATCACTAATGGATCACACAGTAATATCAGGCTAAAATATACACACAGCCTTCTCCTGTGAATCACTAATGGATCACACAGTAATATCAGGCTAAAATATACACACAGCCTTCTCATGAATCACCAATGGAACACACAGTAATATCAGGCTAAAATATACACACAGCCTTCTCATGTGAATCACTAATGGAACACACAGTAATATCAGGCTAAAATATACACACAGCCTTCTCATATGAATCACTAATGGAACACACAGTAATATCAGGCTAAAATATACACACAGCCTTCTCATGTGAATCACTAATGGAACACACAATAACAGGCTAATATCAGGCTAAATCACTAATGGAACACAAAGTAATAACAGGCAAAATATACACACAGCCTTCTCATGTGAATCACTAATGGATCACACAGTAATAACAGGCTAAAATATACACACAGCCTTCTCATGTGAATCACTAATGGAACACACAGTAATATCAGGCTAAAATATACACAAAGTCTTCTCATGTGAATCACTAATGGAACACACAGTAATAACAGGCTAAAATATACACACAGCCTTCTCCTGTGAATCACTAATGGAACACACAGTAATATCAGGCTAAAATATACACACAGCCTTCGCATATGAATCACTAATGGATCACACAGTAATAACAGGCTAAAATATACACACAGCCTTCTCATGTGAATCACTAATGGAACACACAGTAATAACAGGCTAAAATATACACACAGCCTTCTCATGTGAATCACTAATGGAACACACAGTAATAACAGGCTAAAATATACACACAGTCTTCTCATGTGAATCACTAATGGAACACACAGTAATAACAGGCTAAAATATACACACAGTCTTCTCATGTGAATCACTAATGGAACACACAGTAATATCAGGCTAAAATATACACACAGCCTTCGCATGTGTATCACTGATGGAACACACAGTAATAACAGAGAGAGCTGCGTTTTCCATAGTACTTTTACTAAAATAAGGGGAGCGCAAAACATAATAAAAATGCTACGGACGGTAGAAAAGCCCTTTTCAGGAGTAGTCAGGTTTGGCGCGTCACTGACCTATGCAGTGCGAGTCCATTCATGACTATTTCAGCTTTTGCCCAGGCCATGGCACTGGAATAAAGCCATGAGGTACAGAGGGTTTGAGTAACTATGTTTGCTGAATTCTATCACTGTATGACTCAGGCATAATGTCCTAACAGAGGCAGCTCGCCTTGTTCGGGCTGTGCAGTCCTCCCTAAAAACAGATCTTTTTTCTCTGTTACTTTTCTATGATCACAGAAAATACCAGGCCAAGATATTTACTATTTCATAAACAAGAAAGACAGCAATGAGCATGTTTTATTAGACTTAATATTATTGGGCTTAAGTGGTACACCAGAATGCAAAAAAGCAAAAAAGATTAAATGTGTGACAATTTATTGTATGAATTTTTAGCATGCTTTTTGTCACACATTAAAATCTATTTTCCTTCTGAAGATATGCCATCCTGCTGTTTCAAGAGAGTAAGCCTGTTACGAGCCTAGTGGCCCAGCGGGCCAGTGCTTAACCCCGGTTTCCACGGCATGAAGCGACTAGGAGTATTACTACTCCCCCTGGATGGGATGCCAGTCCATCGCAGGTACTCACCCAGCTCTTAGTCAAGTTTCCCTGACTATTTGCTGGTACCCATTTATACACCTGGGTGGAGTGAGGCGTGGAGTGTGGGAGTGAAGTGTTTTGCCCAAGAACAGACCGCGAAGGCCGTGGCCGGGGCTTGAACTCAGGACCTTACGATCCCAAGTCAAGCTTACTTGACCACTGCGCTGTCGCGTCTCCCTTTGTTTCAAGCCCCATCTATTAATCCTCTTTAGAGACCATTACTTTTATTATTATTATTATTATTATTATTTTATTTTGGTAATGTTATGGAAGGGTTATGCTCCTAGCCAAGTTGCAACAGACATCATTACCATGCTCATGCTTTTTAATTCATTATATGTACATAAATCACTGTGTCCTTTGCATATTTGCATATTAACAGGATGCAACAGGGGAAAATCTATAGTGTAAATGGTACCCAAAGGTTCTAAGATTGATACCTGTGGAACCCCGCCTGCATTGGTGAGTGTTCTTAGCATTTTGTCATACCCTGGCTTGATAAATTCTGCAGAATTTCAAGATAAACTGGAATGTTTTAAATCGCATTAAAATCTTTTCAAAGTTATAGAATTAAGACTAAGTCTACTTTGTTCTTGCATTTAATAGTGGGTATGAATTGATACCATGGTGATCTTTTTAGAGAGTGCAACTCTAAAGCTGAAATACTTGGGATGTACTGTGAAATTAGATGGGAGGCTGGCTGTACAGCAGCTTCCTCCACTGTGATAGTTGAAATCACGAAAATAATGCTTATAAGTCTGTATAAATGCAACTGTCACAGTGTTTTTATTATATGAGCAATAATGGCTGAGTCCAGCCATTTGGAAATATTCCTTGATAAACAACACAGTACATGTATATAAAAACAGTTGTACCATTCAGAGATGAGTCATGTAGAATCTTCACCTTTAAACACTATTACTCGCCACCTGTCCACCCTTATTATGCTTGAATTGGGACAAAACAATTAATTGGTTGAATAGTTAAGATTAATCATTTCATATCCAGAGAGCATCACTGCACATTATATCTCAAAGACCCAGAGCATCATAACAGCTAACTGGAATGTCTTTTGAAGATTCAGAATCATAAATGCTCAGGACGCAGCACCGATTTGTGCAAAACTGCTTTTAATTTTGCTGGAAAATCTTTTATGTGGTGCAATCACTGCTGGTTTCAAATGTTTAACATGTTCTCCATTTCAATTTTTACTTCCCAATACTAAAAAGTAAATCTAAAACTCAAAGTCAAGTTTTGCCATTTTAAAATATATCTCCAGGCATTTTTATTTGGCTGATATGCTGAAATTTCTGTTAAAATGAAAATTAAAGGTGGAATTCAGAAACATTTGATTACAATTTCAGATTGTGACCAGGTTCTCTGCCATTATCTATTTTTTTTTATCAATATTGCCTACTTATTGGTCTTCATTATTCAGGCAATAAATTGATTATTAATTTGGCACGGCATACGGGAGCAGATCCTGTGTTAAAGAGTCTGCTGCAGTCATGCTGACCCTGACTGCACTGCTGTGAAAGGACTAGATCAGTCTTTATGGGTACAGGGGGAAGATGCTGATGACTTCACTGATTGAATGTCAAACTAATTCTAGTATTTCCCTGCTCAGTGTTTTGCTTTGCTTTGTGGTAGTGAGCAGAAACCGCTGCTGTTGAATGTGACAGCCACGTTCTGTCAGTCTCACAGTTCATGTCATTCTCACCCCCCCCCATGGTAAGACCTGTCATATTCAGCATTTAGATTCTTCAAACCTCTATTTCAGAGGGTAATTTTTGCAGTGCTGCCTGAGTTCTTGTGATTGTTTGGCATACCTGAAGGCATTTTGACACTGCAACAACAACGGCTCAAATATTACACTTTTTTCCATGCCGCAGTTTCCTCTGACATTTATGGTTTATTTAATGTTTATATTCTTTCATTATTTTTTAGTGCCTATAGTGAAACAAAGCCACAGAAATTGTAGGAATACATCATCTAGAATACTCATGAGCAGATACATCTGGAAAGTTCTATGGGAGGCAGCCAGACCCCATCCCATCTGTCCCTTTGATTGTAAAGCACTCATTGACCAACAATATACAGAATTCGTAAGAACAAATGAAATACGTACAGCCCAATGTTCAACAGCTTTGAAACAGCACAGAACAATATTTAATGGCTTGAGATAATTCAATTGGAGGAGTTTGTGCGACTCTGCATGAATTTAAATCCTCCGATGATTCCTGACTCTGGTCTGTAGCATATTGTGTGGTGGGAATGCTTTCTTAGTCTTGCCATTTGATTTTGACCACATAGTTATATGGTAACTAACTGATCTGATTACATCTGGGCACTTGTTGCCACTCATATTTTTCCACCATACAGTCCATTAACACAGCAGGATTTTCTTTCTGAAGCAACTAAGATTATTTCTTGTTGCTGGAAGATTACTATAACCTTTCTCCTACCTGATTCTCCTACCATGATATTTAAAGTCTTTTATGAGAGATCTGGGCAATACATTAAATGACTACAAAAAATGATTCAGACATCTGTCAGAGAATAGAGTCAAACCAGAGGTTAATGACAGACATTGAGCATTGCTCCTATAATCCTAAATTTAAATTCTTTCAGTGATGTTGAGGTCTCAAATTGGAGTGGTTTTCTGAAAAATAGAATCAAGCAGCCAGGGACAACTGATAATGATGGGTGATCAGCTCATAGAAAATAAAGGTCTTCAGAACACAAAATTGAGATGCTGGGGACAGCAAATGCCATATGCAATGACATCACATCAGTCAGTGACAGGACTGATCAAAACATTCAAAGACGACTTCTGCTACAGGTGCTCCACAGAGAGGAGTACGAATTAAACATGATCTACCCTCATGAAAAAAGCCCTTGCTCCCAACCTCATACTTGTTTAGCAAAACATCTATAATAATAATAATAATATTATGTTCGAGTATATGTCCATCATAAAAATGGTCAAGAACACTAGTAGGAGTGTTCCTATAGAGCATGTCTTTCTAAAGCCAGAGACTTGGTCAGGGACACTAGTAGGAGTGTTCCTATAGAGCATGTCTTTCTAAAGCCAGAGCCTTGGTCAGGGACACTGCTAGGAGTGTTCCTATAGAGCATGTCTTTCTAAAGCCAGAGCCTTGGTCAGGGACACTGGTAGGAGTGTTCCTATAGAGCACGTCTTTCTAAAGTCAGACCTTGGTCAGGGACACTGGTAGGAGTGTTCCTATAGAGCATGTCTTCTCCTTGGTCAGGGAAAGCCAGAGCATGTCTTGGTCAGGGCCACTGGTAGGACTGTTCCTATAGAGCATGTCTTTCTAAAGCCAGAGCCTTACACTGGTAGGAGTGTTCCAGAGCCTTGGTCAGACCTTGGTCACACTGGTAGGAGTGTTCCTATAGAGCATGTCTTTCTAAAGCCAGAGCCTTGGTCAGGGCCACTGGTAGGACTGTTCCTATAGAGCATGTCTTTCTAAAGCCAGAGCCTTGGTCAGGGACACTGGTAGGTGTCCCTGAGCATGTCTTTCTAAAGCAGACCACTGGGAGGAGTGTTCCTATAGAGCATGTCTTTCTAAAGCTGGAGCCTTGGTCAGGGATACTGGTAGGAGTCATCTGAATCTGAATATGAATCTGAATCTAGGAGTTTTCCTATCGAGCATGTCTTTCTAAAGTCAGAGCCTTGGTCAGGGACACTGGTAGGAGTGTTCCTATAGAGCACGTCTTTCTAAAGCCAGAGCCTTGGTCAGGAACACTGGTAGGAGTGTTTCTATAGAGCATGTCTTTCTAAAGCCAGAGCCTTGGTCAGGGACACTGGTAGGAGTGTTCCTATAGAGCATGACTTTCTAAAGCCAGAACCTTGGTCAGGGACACTGGTAGGAGTGTTTCTATAGAGCATGACTTTCTAAAGCCAGAGCCTTGGTCAGGAACACTGGTAGTAGTGTTCCTATAGAGCATGTCCTTCTAAAGCCAGAGCCTTGGTCAGGGACAGTGGTAGTGTTCCTATAGCCCAGGGGTGTCCAATCTTATCCATAAAGGGCCGGTGTGGGTGCAGGTTTTTGCTGTATCCCAGTGCCCCAACTCCTGATACCACTAATCAACTGATCAGGGTGGTCAATCAAGACCTTGATGAGTAGAATCAGGTGTGTTAGTGTCAGGGAGTAACAAAAACCAGCACCCACACCAGCCCTTTGTGGATTAGATTGGACCCCCCTGCTGTAGAGCATGTTTCTCAGCATGGAAGGACCAGGGTTTTTTGAAGGAAACCAAAGGGAGATCCTGCCAAGTCCTAGTTGCCTGGGACTCACACCTGAAACCTCCTGATAGTGAGGTTACAGAGACTAGTGTAAACACCGTGCATCTAAGCCAAGGAGGGTCCTAGATGAGGCGGAAGGTCTCAACGTGTTTGCCTAAACTGCCATTGAAAATAAAGTCTTAACAGTCTCCATTATAATAATGGGGTCTGGCAACAGCGTCAGCACTAGCCCACTGCCTCAGGTTAAACGTGATGATGTCCTTCACGTTCTGCTGTTAACTGGCCTAAAGCAGATGCTGCAGTCCTAATATCATAGCGGTTGCAATTCATCTGACTGCATATTAAATTTAGGATATAAACTTTAGTTACAACCATTTGCGGTTACGATTAAATTATGCGTTTGCATAAATACGATCTGACTCTAATTAATCATTCTGGAGCTCTGCTGTGCATCGGACTCGTAACGGTCTATACCCTTACTCCGCCGGACCAGAAACACCTGTACAGCCCAATTCGATGGATGAACTCAGAGGCTAGCGGTCTTATTAAGCACGATAATTTGACATGGAAAATAGCTATGACTGGGGATTACCGGAGCCTAAAGCGAGTAACTCAAAAGTGTAATGGTATCCGTCCAGGGACCTTGTGTTCTACTTTTAAGATTTCTGTCCAGGGACCGAGCCGACTCGGTGTAACGGAATCTCCTCGAAGCCAATCAAAATAACACCAATCGCAGCGTGGAAAATCCACCTTATAACGCAGGCCAAGCGTGTTGATCAGGCATCGCGATTACAGTCCTATGTTACCCAATCAGGAGACAGGACTCTGGGCTGGAAGGATATAAGTTAGTTACAGCCAGAAATACACAACAGAATACAACTACTAATTTATTTCGCCAGGCAGGCACAAGCTTAAATCACAAGAACCAACCACATCGTTACAGAAAATGTAAGGCAGAAGTCAAATTCATACCTGGCGCAGTTCACAACTACACATATACAGAAAGTGTACAATGTGGGAAGGATGAAAAAAAGCTTCTATAGCTATATCACATCTGCACACGGCTGCAGCAGCATGTGTGGGAAATCGCCTAAGGTCTTCCATAACTAGATTAAAGCTACCCACGGCATGGAGATGCGCGTGGGGGAAGTTGAATGCAATCTTCCATGGTGATAACGGCTACACAAATACAGATGCCTGTGTGGGAAGTCGTCTGCGATCTTCCATAACTATAGACTATTGGCTATACACGGCATGGAGATGCACGTGTGGGAAGTCGGCTGCGATCTTCTCCGAATCCTTTGTTTTCCTACCTTTTATGCCCAAACTCTGGAAGCGCTTCCTATAGTGGGGTCATAGGTCACTTGGGTAATTCGAACCAGGAAGGCGCCCCCTTTCTGGAGGAACTTTGGGTGGAGACATTGCCACGCAGAGAAGTAGAAGTATATTTCTTTTCATACTTATTGAATGAGGGTTTAGTACAACTTTAATCCCTTCAAAATATGCCCCATGCGATTTCGGAATCTTAGTGGAGTAAAATGATGCCAAACACAATATGCTTGCACTACAGTTTGCAATGAAATGTCCGGTACAATACAGAATTACAAGGATAATCTGTATTAATGTTATTAATCAGCTCTTATCCTTCAATATAACAGAAATACACGTTATATTTGTAACATTATGGGTGAAATTAGTATTTTCACCCTTTGATCCTTCGAACCTCCCATTCCCAGGGCGCAGTTCTGTAAATGTCTGGTTGATGACCCTGTGGCATTGTCCGGCACAGGGTAGGTTCGGGAAGGTGTTTTTTGGGTGAATTGGGGGACACCCTGATCGATATGCTCCCACGGCTCCCACGACCCTGAAACATCTCTGCCGGATACAGGTGTCCTTAAGACAATGGGGGTGTAAATTTACCAGAGTCCTGCGTCTGTGAGAAAGAGGATGGAATTAGTTCTCTCTGCATTTCACAGCCCAGAAGTGTCTCTGCCCGGATGCAGGTGCCATTAAGATAAGTTCACCAGAGTCATACGTCTGTGACAAAGTGCACATAGTCCTCCCTGCCTTTCCAGCGCGGCTTACACCAGACAGCATTTTATCCTTTCCGAATGATTTGAAAGCAGAACATGTCACATTATAGTGGAAGACTTTATACTAATCCATGAATGCTATTCTTCAGCAAAGTAAGACTTGCCGCTATTTAATCATACCTCGAGCAAATAGAAATATTATGATAATCCACAATATTTTGCAGGCGCCCCCATGTCTTTAGTAAGTTTAATTCAGTTGCCAAAGCTCCCACAACTGAGGTAAAAATAGCTTTGGAAGGAAGCAAGTAATTCAATAACAAAATAATGAAACATGAACTGCTCAACAATATTTCTGTTTCATTGCTACAGAAAAGAGGAATACTGTGATGATTTAGAGCTCAGTGTAGCCCTCAATTTCACACAGGGGTCTAATTTTATTTCATTTTCAATATCTGCAAACATATTTGACTCAAGAGGTGAATAATGAAAGATATTATGAAAGACGAGGACGCACAAGCACGACTTGTTTCGGTCTGAAGGCTGAAACAGCGAATTAGACATGGCGATATCCACAGCTCTCAATAACGTTCCATCAGGAGTGTGTGAGGTATGGCTCTACATGTACAGCAGCAAGTACTGGCCTGTTTTCACTGGCTTAGAAGAGACTGTGAATTAGTTAGCAGTGCCCTTCAGTAATTGAAAACACTGAGGAGAACTTTAGACCCAGTTTAGGTCTTTACTACAAACAGGTTTGACTTTAAGCAGATACAATGGAAGAGACGTTTCCTGTCATGGACTACATGCAGGCGTGACTTAATCCGCAGCAAATAATCTCTCACCAAAACGTAGAGCCACACTCACAAACGACTCATGCTGCACACCAACGACTCATATTGAACTCACTCTTTCCATCTGTCCTCACCGTCAGACTGATTTTCCTGCAGAAATGAAGAAAAGAAAACTGAGAGGAAGGCAATTTCTGGAGGAGAAACTTTGAGTTTGCACAAGTCCTCACAGGTTTACTATTCACACAGACACACGGCTCATTTCTGACTCTGAAATAACACGCGCAGAATTGAACCCGCCAGTCATCCGAGTCCCTGCCTCACAGCTCTGGAAAAACTGAATAACCTTTATTTTAAAGGGGATAGTTCCTGATTTCATTCAACTTAATCATATCGTATGTTGGAATTTTTTTCTAAGAAGTATACCTACTAAACCAGAGTTAATGATGATGGTTTGGACCTCCTGGGTTTTATGACCATATGAAAGTGCTAAGTTGTGCCAGGTTGAACTGTAATCCACTTAAAAAGAAATTCAGGGTCAGTTTTTTTTTGAAACTATGGGGCAGAGAACCTTAAGAACATACAGTAGCGAGCACGGGGAATAGGAGCATCATGGAATGACCAAGATGCGGCGGTTCTATAAACCTTGACTGGTAGCTGGACAATTGTGGTCATTATTATAGTTTGATTACAGCATTTTAATAGCAGTTTGCTTTTTTAACACACACAATGGTGTCCAGAGTTCACTCCTGAGACATTAAAGGAGGAGACAGCACCTCAGCAAAGTATATTTCAGTGGAAAGTAGAATTCTTGAAGTGTCTAAAACGCATAGTTTTATAAATTTTAATTTGGTAATGATCCAGTGCGAAGCATTTTACAATCAGCGAGTCTTCAAATCGGCATCAATATCCGGGGGCAGACATTTTTACTTGGGGAACCTAAGGCTGCGTTCGGAATGCACACTTGTCCACTCGCTCACTCACTCTCTATAATGTTTTCAATGTAGAACATTCACTATGTAGTACCCTATATAGTGGGTGAGTCTGCATTTCGAACGCATTATCCTATCAAACGCCAGTGCCGCGGTGCTTGTGGCGTCAGTTATTCTCTTTCGTGACGTCAGTTGTTCTCTCTTTCTTTTCATCCGGGCCATGGAGGAGTTCAGAGGGCCTTCAGTAAGCTCTCCCTTTATGGCTTGGCTGCTCACAAGCTGTTTTTATTTAAGCTGGCCTGATTAACAATCAAACAATTTATCGGCTGAGCGACCAAGACCAATATATGACCTATAATTAGACATGGTAATGAAAGGTGAATTCCCATTGCCTACATTTAAATAATTGATATGGCATTGTAAATCCAAAACTTTCGCTGACTTTGCAGCATTTATTTTTGCCATCCTTATGATTTTCACACAGCTGTGCAACTTGCCTTACAGCACTCTTTAGCTGTGACAACATTCAGAATATAGAACGGATTCTTTCAGCCTCGCAAACTAATTTACGCAAATGTGTGCTGCTTAATGAGCAACACAAGCGCTAAAATTATAAAGACATATTGATATTTTACTTCATCATTTATGCGCAGAAGAAGACGCCTCATAATCTTGCGGTGCAATGCATAACAATGCTCTCAAAAGAAAATTATACTTTCGTCGGTTTTCACCAATTAGTCTGAGGAACTGTGACTAATTGGGAGATGTAAACTGCGAGAGGTTTAGGTTATTAAAGCATTTAAAGGTGAGGATTCCAAAGATCAAATTCAAAATCAGAAGATTCCCCAGGTAAAAATGTCTGCCCCCGCCCTGATATTAAAGCCAATTTGAAGACTCGCTGGTTTAAAAATGCGTCGCACTGGATTATTATCAAATTAAAATATGCGTTTTAGACACTTCAAGAATTCTACTTTCCGCTGAAATATACTTTGCCAAAGTGTGGTCCCCTCCTTTAATGCATAAATTTTAGGTGTTTCTCTGATTTAGCCAAATCAGCTGATCAGCTCTGGTCAGTGTAACAGACTGCAGGGTGTGAATCAGTACTGGCTGGCTGACAGCATGCCTGTTAAATGAGTGAACGCACGAACTCCTGAGCGGAGCTGCAGTGGGCTTCAGAGTAATGCACAGCAGTGCCAGGGGAGAATAACAGCACTCCTGAGCGGAGCCGCAGTGGGCTTCAGAGTAATGCACAGCAGTGCCAGGTGAGAACAACAGCACTCCTGAGCGGAGCCGCAGTGGGCTTCAGAGTAATGCACAGCAGTGCCAGGGGAGAATAACAGCACTCCTGAGCGGAGCCGCAGTGGGCTTCAGAGTAATGCACAGCAGTGCCAGGTGAGAATAACAGCACTCCTGAGCGGAGCCGCAGTGGGCTTCAGAGTAATGCACAGCAGTGCCAGGTGAGACTAACAGCACTCCTGAGCGGAGCTGCAGTGGGCTTCAGAGTAATGCACAGCAGTGCCAGGTGAGAATAACAGCACTCCTGAGCGAAGCCGCAGTGGGGCTTCAGAGTAATGCACAGCAGTGCCAGGTGAGAATAACAGCACTCCTGAGCGGAGCGCAGTGGGCTTCAGAGTAATGCACAGCAGTGCCAGGTGAGACTAACAGCACTCCTGAGGGAGCCGCAGTGGGCTTCAGAGTAATGCACAGCAGTGCCAGGTGAGAATAACAGCACTCCTGAGCGAAGCCGCAGTGGGGCTTCAGAGTAATGCACAGCAGTGCCAGGTGAGACTAACAGCAGCTCAGCACAAGTGTGGACTCATCCAAATGTTGTAAAAAGGGACCTGGATGTTTAAACCTTGCCCTGTCTTAGATCATTTTAGACAGACAGTTTGAGTCCTTTATAACAAGACAAAATACAAGAACAAACAAGTAAAAAAAGAATTATAAATAAATAATGTAAATGTTTTACCCTGTCAGCCCTCACTCACTCACATATATCAGACACATCAATTTATTTTAGTTTACATGCACAGCCCATAGCCTGTAACGTCAAAAGATGGATGTTTATGGTCGCCCGGAGACTCATTTTTACAACCATGAATTGTTTGATTGGTTTCTGAGAATGGGGGGGGTGGTTTCTTAATGAAGCAAAAGACCTTTGGAAGTGACAGTATTGTACATTTACAGGTGCACTCAGGTTCTGGGAATTAAATTTCCATTAAAGTTAAAATTCTGTCACAGATGGGGGAAAACACCAGAGAAAAAGAGGAGTCATAATACCTTTGCAAAACCAAACGCTACAGCGATAAAGCAGACAGGGAAATTTGGAGTGTCTAAAATTACATGTTGAAAAACACACAGAGATTACCATGAAGACATCTGTTAAGAACTATTTTTTCAATCAGTATTCTCATGTTGCAGTTGATCAGGCTTCTGGCATCGTCGTTATAGTTTTTCTTCGCTGATGAGGCTCCATCACAGCGCCACAGGGCCAGAACACAACACAGAATCATTTTCCACCTGGCAAAAACCTACATTTGCAGTGTTGCTACTCAATTTAAGTAATATTGTCAGTCTTTATGATTATTGTACAACAAGCTACTGATAGTCACTGTTCAGAACATTGAGTGTCTCCTTTCAGACTTTGAATGAGCAAAGCTGAAGCTCAGGCAGGTCATGAAGTGAAGTTCAGCTCGCAATCCAAGTCAGATCAACTGATAGCCGCCATGTCATGCAGCTGATCTCAATGCAGCCACATCAGCTGATGGACAAGCTGATTCCTTCCTTGGCGTCCGATAGGAAAATCCCTTTCAGGCTCCATTTTAAGCTGCTGTAGCTGCCAGCTGCTGATGCCCCCGCTGCAAGCACTTAACATCCCGCCTCCACTGCAGCTCCTCCCTCTCATGTCACGTCTGACTAATCAAAGTGTTTTCTGTTGTGATTGACAGCTGCTTTGTTCTGAACCCTACTGTGGTCCTTCCTGCTGATCTCCCTGCCTTAGCCTTTCCATGTGTGCACAGGACAGTCCCAGAATAGAGTTATACCGCAAAATATAACTGACTGCAAATTGGAATAAAAGTTTTTTTTTGCTAAAGTGGTCCTGAACAGTGGTGTGCCGTCTGGGCCAGCAAGGCCTTCTCTGCTGGCCTAGATAAATTGGAAAAATTATGTTTTCTTCATAAATACCTTAATTAAAGCTACATGTATTAATTGAAAGTCCATCAAAATCCTCAATCATTATATCTAAGGGATTTTATTGCTTAACTCCGAGTTGCGCAGCTTCCACAGTGCAGACAGCTTTTACAAAGGCCAGCTCCGTCTTAGCCAATCAGATTTTTTTCTCTGCTGTCTCCGGGTCAAAGCTGCTCTCTCTACATGGTTCTGGTCTCAAGTCTCAAGGCCTTCAGAATGGAGATTGCTTCCCCCTCCCATTAAAAAGAGCGGGACGATTTAGCTGATTGTCATATTTTTAACCAATCAGATTGCGAGTATGCCAAGTGGGGCGTAATCTTTGACACAGCAGAGCCTCCTAGCTGGCCTCTGCCTACATCAGGACGTTACAGGCTGACAACAGGTTAGTTACGTTAACTAACGGAACAGTCTGTATAGATCTTACATGAGTGGGCGTGTCATATGAAAGTAATGCAACGACTAGTGAATTTTGCGGTTGTTTCGAGGTTTAGTGAGCTATAAACCCAAAATTTACTCAGAGTAAGCACTGAGCTGATTCCTTCACTGGTACTCAAACAGTCTCTGAGTCCAGACCTTCGCGTTTGAACTAACAGTTAGCTAGCTGCGGTTTTTAAATTCACTGTGAACTGAGTAACGATGCGATCTATGTGAGAGCATGCATCAACTTCACGCACTGGCATATCTGGTGGTGACCACCCCGGTGTCTACTGCGTCTGTCGAGCGGTCATTTTCAGCCCTTTAAACACATCAAAACTAACTCGCGAAATGCAACTGGGCAGGCTCAACTGTCAGCACTGGCCTCCGTGGCAGTCCTGAAAGACCTTTTATTAGAGCTCAAATGGAGTGATATGCTGTACGACCGCATCATTCATCATTTTTGTTAGAAAACGAGGAGGATGGAGTTCATTTTCAATAACAAGCAGTTGCTGTGAGTTTAATAAATTTTTCATTTTATTGATGGTAAGTTTTGGATTTTGTTTTAGATTGTTACTGCTGGTGTGTCTCTGGCTGTACCCTTGCACATTGAGGCACGTGTGTGTTTATGCGCAGCAGCTTGGCTAGTGTCCCAGTAGTCTTTCCGAGGTAGTCTACTCGGATGTGACTGGTTGCTGTGAGTTTTCCTTGTTTCTTGGTAAAGGCAGTGATTGATTAATGCAGACAGTATGGCAGAGTGCTTTATGTGTGAATGCTGTCACTGGCAATTTGTGGGGGGGTTACGTTATGACGTCATGCTGTTGCCGCGGTTAAATTTAGGTTAATTGCGGGAGGCTTACTGAAGGCCTAGGTGTAAAATGCACGGCCCGCCACTGGTCCTGACTGAACAGCATCTGCAGTCAATCCAGTTTAAGAGCAGGGAGAACTGTTGTTTGGGTGGAAATTTGATCAAATAAGAGGAATGATTTAAGAGATAAATATCAGAGAAGAATTCTGCCAGACGAAACTGCAAGTATATTCCTTTCCTCTCTATTATTGGTAGATAGAGCTTTCAAATATTTTAGGTATCGGAAATACAACACTCCAATTTTAGTAATTATAGACTTTTATGTGCACCATCAAAAAGAAGTGATAGACCAGAATTTTTACATTTTGAAAAAGAATTGCCTCATGTTATCTTTCCACCAAGAGTTTTCATTTTACTGCCGTCCAAAGTGATGTTATTAAAATCCTCAAACCGGTTTCCTCATTAACATTTCAAAATGACTGGCTTCTGCAAAAACGGCTCCGTAACTATTTTTGAAAAGCACCATCTAGACGAGAAAAGCTATTCAAATCATCACCCCTTCCCATGCTTTGGTGAGTCACATTGGTGAAGCATCGCATGTAACGTCCCTCGCCAGTGTACCCCGCCTCTCAAACAATGAAGCTGATGCACTCAGCTACGCTCAGCACTCAGTGCATTAATGCCCATCCAGTGATAGAGGCAGCGGATGAGAATAACATTACATGAATACTACACGGCCAGAGCTCAGAATGAGATACAGATAAACATTCAGGAATATGAAAACAAATGACGCTGAATGGCCTATCCGAGCAAACAACTATAGCAGCCAATCCTCTCTTGATAGAGTGGTTTAAATGCATAGCTGAGAGATACTTGACACGTGCACACAAACAGGCAAACACACACACCCACCCTGACACACACGTGCACACACACCACGAACACAAACACACACCCACATGAACACCAAATCATGTACCCACACACGAATGCGCACACAAACGCACATGCCTCTCAACACAGGTATGATATTGATTTTGAATGAGTATCCCTGGGGCTGGATTTAAGAAGGCATGCAGTGATGTATTTTTAAAACATTAACGACTGAGACCCTACAATCTGATGGGCAGTTGTATAAAACCAGGATATTGACAAAATTGTTTGAAGTGTGTTTCTTATTTAAACACTCGTTATTTAGTTGCAGTTATTAATGTAATGAATGCAAACATGCAAATTTCTTGATACAAAAATCCGTTGCGGGGTCAGAGGGGTCTCCGGGTCAGAGGGGGCTCTCAGTGATCACCTCCCTCTCCTGCCCCTTTCGGCAGTTCACCTCCCTCTCCTGCTCCTGTCCAGTTCACCTCCTCCCTGCCGGCAGTTCACCTCCCTCCTGTCCTGTCCCTTTCCTGTTCACCTCCCTCTCCTGTCCCTTTCAGCAGTTCACCTCCCTCTCCTGCCCCTTTCTCAGCAGTTCACCTCCCTCTCCTGCTCCTGTCTCCTGCCCCTTTCGGCAGTTCACCTCCCTCTGCTGCTCCTGGCAGTTCACCTCCCTCTCCTGCCCCTGTCGGCAGTTCACCTCCCCTCCTGCCCCTCGGCAGTTCACCTCCCTCTCCTGGCAGTTCGGCAGTTCCCTCCCTCTCCTGCCCCTTTCGGCAGTTCACCTCCCTCTCCTGCCCCTTTCGGGTTCCCTCCCTCTCCTGCCCCTTTCGGCAGTTCCCTCCCTCTCCTGCTCCTGTCGGCAGTTCACCTCCCTCTCTGCCCCTTTCGGCAGTTCACCTCCCCTCTCCTGTCGGCAGTTCACCTCCCTCTCCCTCTCAGTTCACCTCCCTCTCCTGTCCCTTTCGGCAGTTCGCCTCCCTGCCCCTTTCGGCAGTTCACCTCCCTCTGCTGCTCCTGTCAGCAGTTCACCTCCCTCTGCTGCTCCTGTCAGTTCACCTCCCTCTCCTGCTCCTGTCGGCAGTTCACCTCCCTCTCCTGCCCCTTTCGGCAGTTCACCTCCCTGCTGCTCCTGTCTGCAGTTCACCTCCCTCTCCTGCCGGCAGTTCACCTCCCTCTCCTGTCCCTTTCGGCAGTTCACCTCCCTCTCCTGCCCCTTTCGGTAGTTCACCTCCCTCTCCTGCCCCTTTCGGCAGTTCACCTCCCTCTGCTGCTCCTGTCAGCAGTTCACCTCCCTCTCCTGCTCCTGTCGGCAGTTCACCTGCCCCCCTTTAAGTTCACCTCCCTCTGCTGCTCCTGTCTGCAGTTCACCTCCCTCTCCTGCCGGCAGTTCATCTCCCTCTCCTGTCCCTTTCGGCAGTTCACCTCCCTCTCCTGCCCCTTTCGGTAGTTCACCTCCCTCTCCTGCCTCTTTCGGCAGTTCACCTCCCTCTCCTGCCCCTTTCGGTAGTTCACCTCCCTCTCCTGCCCCTTTCGGCAGTTCACCTCCCTCTCGTGCCCCTGTCGGCAATTCATCTCCCTCTCCTGGCCCTCTCGGCAGTTCACCTCCGTCTGTGAGGGTCTCCACCCTTTGCGCGAGCCAGATGGGCATCTCTACCATGACCACCAGCCAGAGCCTCTTTCTAGCCCGTCCAACTCATATGACCTGCCCCCTGAGTTGTCCCGTCTTCCTCCTAGTTGTTTGCTCATTAGTTTTATTTGCTTGTGCCGTTTTGTCAAACTTGTTATTATTTAATTTTGGATTTCATTTCTGTGTTTGTTTCCATGTTCTTTGGTTTTGTGTCCATTTCCTTGTGTTTCTGCAGTCATTTCTCATATGTGTTCCGTGTTTTTCCCTGCTGAGTCTTTGATTGCATGATTGTCCTGTTTGTTACCCCACCCTCCTGCTCTTAACTAGCATCACTTCCCTGCTGGTTCTCGTTTCCTAATTTGTTTCGATCGTTGTATTTTCCTCTTTGTCAGTCTTGTGTCAGAAGTTCATCCATGTTGCTTTTGCTCAGCGTCTGACAAGCTTTTTCTTCCAAGTTCAATTTCTTGTGGTTGACAACCTTTCTCAGTTCATGATTTTTTGGATCGTCCTTTGTGTGCGATTCTTTGCTGTTAAAACCCATTGTCTGGCTTTTTGGATTTCGACGGCTTTAGTGATTTATTGCTGCAATCCTCCTGTCTGGTTTTGTGACCCACTATCTGTTTCTTGGATTACGCCTCAGCTCTCTGTGTTGATACTGCTGATCTATGGCTCTGCCATTGACCTGGACTGTAATATATTCTATTTCAACAAACCTGGTGTTCATCGATACTACAGCCTGCACCTGGGTCCATTTACTTACCTGACAAGGAGAATGAGATGATCTGATCACACAAAGAAGATTGGGCAATCTGTTACGTTTCTTTATGACCAGAATTTCCATAAATGTAAATGCTGAAATTATTTAAATTTCCACGAATTACATTTTCCAGATTGCTTTGTATAGTCAGATTTAACAATCGCATGTTAGGTTTAATTAAAGTTTTTGCTTATCTAATGCTTTTATTAAGTGATAATTTGATTGGTAGTTTGAGGGACTGAGAGTCGGTAACCATTATCATTGTTTATTCCCCAAACAAGATTCTGTTGACAGTTTAAATTCCCACTAAAGGTGGTTTTATACGTAGTTCCCACTAGTATGAAAAGCTTCAATACTCTACTGCTGTTCAAGACTGCGATACCAGGGATCCAGCAAATGCAATAGGAAATGCTGCAGCTCATTTATCTCATAAAATCAATAATTAAGAATGACAATCATCACGGGAAGCACGTACCATTCACTCATATTCTTATATTTAAATCTACAATTATCCTGACATGCATTTATTGGACTGTGGGAGGAAGCTGGAGTACCTCGGGAAACCCACTCTAACACACAAACCCACTCTAACAGTCTAACTCCACACAGAAAGACCTCGGGCTGAATTTGAATCTGCAGCCTTCTCGCTGTGAGGAAATGGAGCTTTGCGTAGCACCACTGTGCCACCCAATAATAATTATATTCAAGCTGAATTTAAAATTATGCATATGGGTAGCTCAACTGGCAACCAAGGTGATGGATTGATGGGCAATTATTCATGAGCATGTGTATTCTAATTCACAAACATTTCCCAAAAATCATCTGTTTACATTTTAAAATCTGTTCAGCTTCCACTGCCATCTGCCTGCTGCATTAAATGTGAATGTAAGTACGAAAGCCAATCAGTGATTAAATTTATCTCGGGGTGTTTTTGTTGTGTTAAGGACCTGGCCATTTGTGGGCAAATGGTTGCACTATTGTTTAGACAGAACACAGAGTGTTGAGTATGCACGACCAGAAAGCACTTTGTGGCAGCGAAACCAGCAAACACTGGAGTTGAAGCAAATCGTCCCCTTACTATTTATAGACTTACTGCCAAATTAGATGCTTTCAAAGACTTTTGTGGGTTTGGCCAACAACCCCAACGCAGACAAAATTAGGAGAGAATGGAAAATGCATATAACAGGAAGCACCGATATCTAAATTTACGTCCACTTGCATTTCTTCGCAGACAGTATGGAGGCAAGATATTTAATGTTTTGTTTGACCAATGTCATTTCACCTGTAAAAGACATCTATTCCTGTCATTCAGGCCTGCAACACATTCCAAAATAAATTCGGGTTGGGCAATTTAGGGCTAATGACGAGTTAAAAAAGATGAATAGTGATGTGATTTGAAACAGCGGATTTCAGCAGATAACAGTAATGTTGAGTTGGAGATGACAGTAATGTTGAGTTGGAGATGACAGTAATGTTGAGTTGGTACAAAAGCAGCATCCAGGAAAGGCTTAGACCAGGATCCTCAAATCTGGACCTGGAATCCAAATCCAGGCCTGGTTTTCTTTCCTCTCAGGTTGTTCACTTAACAATTAGCAATGCTGATTGGCCAGACTGCTTCACAAACGACTCCCAAGTAGTGGCTTTACGGCCTCTGTCTATGGGCGCTCGCAAGGATGATTATTCATTGCCTTGGAGTGTTCCTTCCTTTGAGGAGCCTGGAAGTTGATTGACACGCGCTTTGCCACTTGGATATAAAAGAGATTTCTGGCGCCTTATTGTTTCTCTCTCTCTCACTCGGGCTCGCCTTCTGGTTACTCTCTCGCTCTCTGGCAGCATGATCGGGTCTTTCTCTTCACTGTTGCCCTTTCCGTGGGCTGGGCCTCTAGTGTGCATTTGTATTTAGTTTTGTTATCTTAGGTTTGCACATTTTATTTATTTATTTTATTTAAGATTTATTTAAGCAGGGGGCCTGACTGAGACCATGTCTCCTTTTCAGCAGGGTACTGTATTTCAAACAATTAAAACAACATAGTTTACAAGGACATTTGTGGTACCAAAAAAATAAATAAGTAAAATAATAATAATAATAATAATAATAATAATAATTCAATGTCATCATTAGAGGGAAAACATTAATTAAAACAACAATTCTCCTGATAAAATGATTTGATCGAAGTTTTAAAATGTCCAAAAGGAACCAGTTCATTCAGTTTCAGTGCACCTTGCGACTGATTCCAGGTGTGTGGGACATTATAATAAAAAGCGGTCTTACCCAGCTCCGTTCTTACACAAGGAACATCCAGACATAAGAAGTCCTGTGACTCTGTCCCACGGCAACTCACTCGCCATGTAAGAAGAGTAGCTAGATAAGGAGGAATTTTAAATAAAACACATTTATGAACAAATAAAAACCAGTGGTAGTCTTGTCTAGCTTTCAATGACCCCCACCCTCATGACTTGTATAAAACACAATGCTGGGTGCGGAAGTCAAGACCAGTGATAAATCTAATAGCAGAGTGATAAACAGAATCTAAAGGTTTTAACCCTTTGATGCATGAGATCTTTCTCCTTGGTCAATACCGATGATTTTTGGTATTTCTACTTGTTTATAGACCAAAAGACCAAATATCATCGATTTTTTCAAGGATTGCCAAAGCTGGAGGTAATTTTTTTACCTCAGAGATGTGAGTTTTTTGTAAAGCATTCATGTGCATGAATCTCACACATGTGAGGTTGCCGTATAACTGCCTAGAGTTCAATAAGTCATGAATCTAAAACACGTTTGATGTCTTCAATATGTTCTAGGAGAACTTTGGAGTTTAAAAGGTTTTAAAAACAATGTTCCTAAAAGAACAATAGGAAAAGATTTCACCCTCTATAAAGCATGATGTGCAATAACTAAAAGATTGAAGGAATCTGGTGGAATTTCTTTGTGTGAAGTGCAAGGACGCAAGCCTAATCTGTGTATCCCTAATTTACGATCACTCAGACGGCACTGCATCAATCACTACCATTTATCTATAAATTATAAAACCAAATTAGGTCAGGATTATTTTAGCAAACCTTTAAGAAGTACAGTATGTACAACCCCAATTCCGAAATACTTGGGACAAAGTATAAATTGTGAATAAAATCAAGACGCCATGACTTTCAAATCCCACCAGCCAGTATTTTATTCACAATAGAACAGAGATAACATAACAAGTGTTGAAGATGGGAAATTTTACAATTTTATCCACAAAATGAGCTCATTTCAAATTTGATAGCGGCTACAGGTCTCAAAAAAGTTGGCACAGGGGCTTGTCTACCATGGGGTAGCATCCCCTCTTCTTTATAACACAGAGTAGAGGCGTCTGGGCATTGAGGAGTTTCTTGAGTTTAGCCATTGGAATTTGATCCCACTCTTGTTTAATACAGGCTTCCAGCTGCTGGAGAGTTTTGGGTCTCCTTTGATGGACTTTTTTTTTTAATTATGCGTCAATCAGTGAAAGATCAGGACTGCAGGCAGGCCAGTTCAGCACACGGACTCTTCTACTACAAAGCCATGCTGTTGTAATAGTTGCAGTATGTGGTTTTGCATTGTCCTGTTGAAATACACAAGGCCTACCCTGGAATAGATGTCATCTGGAGGGGAGCATATGTTGCTCTAAAACCTTTATATACCTTTCAGCATTCATGGTGCTTTTTAAAACATGCAAGTGTCCCACACCATATGCACTAATGCATCCCCACACCATCAGAGATGCTGGCTTTTGAACTGAACGCTGATAACAGGAGGGGTGGTCTTTCTCCTCTTTAGCCCGGAGGACACAACTTCCATGATTTCCAACAAGAATGACAAATTTGGGCTCGTCTGACCAAAGGACACTTTGCCACTTTGCTACAGTACATTTTAAATGAGCCTTGGCCCACAGAACACGGCGGCGCTTCTGGATCATACTCAACAATGGCTTCCTTTTTGCATGATAGAGTTTTAGGTGGCATCTATGGATGGCACGTGGACTGTGTTTACAGTGTAATGTGGGGAAAAAAAAGCCACTAGATGGCAGTATTGAGATTTTTTTTGTGAAGCCCAGTCTGGAGCTAGGTTTGGGGCATGTCCTGGGCATGCCTCAGAGGGGGCTGGAAAAGAGTATATAAGGAGAAAAATTGAGAGAGTGAAAGGTAGAAGGAGAAATTGCAAGGAGAAATTGTGGAAGGATACATTTGACCAGACCTGTCACTCTTTTCAAGACCTGTGAAGCTTTTTGTGGATTTTTGCCTGTGTTGGAGCATTTTCCTGTCCCAGGACATTGCACCATAGCCGCCCATCTCAATTACCAAGGGACTGTAAATATCTCATTTTTTGTTTTATTTCAATCTTGGTCGGTAGAGTAGATTGTAGATTAGAAAAGTATTGGTTTAATTAAATCTGTTAAAGTTTTAAAAATTTGTCTGTCATCCCTTGCTGTCCGCTACGCCATAACAAATTGACGCCATAACAATAGACAGTGGTTTCTTGAAGTATTCCTGAGCTCATTTAGTAATGTCATTGACAGAATCATGCCGGTGAGTGATGCAGTGGCGTCTGAGGCCCCGAAGATCACGGACATCCAGTAAAGGTCTTCGGCCTTGTCCCTTACGCACAGAGATTTTTCCAGTTTCTCTGAATCTTTTGATGATGTTATGCACTGTCGATGATGAGACCTTCAAAGCCTTTGCAATTTGACATTGAGGAACATTGTTTTTAAAGTATTCCACAATTTTTTTACGCAAGGCTTCACAGGTTCCAGAGCCTTTGGCCATCTTTACTTCTGAGAGACTCAGCCTCTCTAAGACATCCCTTTTATAGCCAGTCATGTTACACACCTGACGCCAGTTAACTTAATTACTTGCTAAATGTTCTTTCAGCTGATTCTCTCACATATTAATTTTTTGTCAGCCCTTTTTTGCCTGTGTCCCAACTTTTTTGAGACCTGTTGTCAGAAAATTTAAAATAAGCTCATTTTGTGGATAAAAATATAACATGTCTCAGTTTCAACATTTGAAATGTTATCTTTGTTCTATTGTAAATAACTTATTGACTCGTGATCTGAAAGTCATTGCATTTTGATTTTATTCACAATTTACACTTTGTCCCAACTATTTTGGAATTGGGGTTGTAGTTACATTTACCAATGCCAGTGATAACTTTATTGTGCAAAAAGGAAGCCTCGTGTTGATGCTAGGTTGACATTGTGTTCTCGGCGGCCACGGCAGCCCCGTTTGCCCGAAACGTAGTGCACCGTGGGATTTTGGCCATTTTTTCTCTGTATTCAAGTCTTGGCAAGTTTTCTCACGGTCTATCACGGTATCCGTGACGGGCCGTCGGGGGAAAGGGGCTGCTGAGTCCCGGAGGCTCCAAGGCGCACGACAGTTCGGCCCGCGGTCTACCACAGATGCCAGTACGTTCCCTCCCAGCCCGTCACGGTCTGATGGGGTCCCTCACGTTTCTCACATTCTGATCAAGGTCTGACACGTTTCTCACGTTCTGATCAAGGTCTGACACGTTTCTCACGTTCTGATCAAGGTCTGACACGTTTTTCATGTTCTGTCAAGGCTTTCTACGGATGAAACATCGACACTGGGCAGCTTTGGAGCACGTTTGTGCCCACGGTATAAAAAGAAGGCCTCCCAAGCAATAGCAATCATTCAGAGGTGTATAGTAACGAAGTACATGTACTTTGTTACAGTACTTAAAGTTTTTTTTTTTTTTTGAGGATTTTTACTTTACTTGAGTTTTTTTTAAACCAGGACTTTTACTTTTACTTTACTACATTTAAAAGATAAAAACAAGTATACTTTCACTTTGTTACTTTGACACTGGCCACTTCATTCCTCGTGACAAATTAAAATATGAATGTAATTCATCATTTAAGCATTATCTGCATGTGGCGTGTTTGATTAGAACAGTGGTGTTCGGCAGGGTATCTTATGCACTTTTGCAGATGTGTCCGCCAGCGGACATGGAGCTGCAAATTTATGCACGCAGTTACAATATTCTATCACTAGATGGCACACCAGGATTAGTTATTGAATATTCACAAGCAAGCCGAGCTCGAACACGGTTTAGAATATGGACGAGTTCACTCCAATCCCTGTTTTTCAGGAGTTGCCTGAATTAAATTCCTCACCTAAGCCTGATGTGCAAACTGCTCACTATACTTGCCCATAGTATCCAGTAGTTCAAAAAAATTGTCTCTTGCTACAGAAAAATTTGTTGTCCTCTGTAGCAACCATTTCAGCTACAGTCAGCCAATGGTATCCCAATTAGCAGCTAAGAAAAATCAGTTTTCTGAAGCAAAATTTTGACATGGTATTGATTCTATGTAATTCTACTATCAATTATAGTCAATCATAGTGGTTTTTTTTTAACTGCCAGTAAACTCAAAGAAGAAGAAGGAAAAGTATATAAAGGAGAGACTGCCAGTTTGTTTTTGAATACTGTACCTCTAATTCACCTGAAAATTGATTAAAGAGCAACTGTTGCAACCGCTATTGAAATAACGGTCACTATTGTAATAAATTATTACAACAGCGGGTGCGAATGCATAGTAAACCCAATCACTATTGTAATAAATTATTACAATAGCAGGCGCGAATGCACGGTAAGCACAACCACTATTGAAATAGATTCTTTTGTCTTGAAATTATCCTAAAAGAATAAAATATGACACATACTAGTATTTCATTTACATATTTATAAATTCATTTCTTTTCATATCTGTTCCAAAAATGCATTATAAATATATTATATTATTATGCATGTAAAGTTCTCAAAGATTACAGCACCCTAATGACGTGGCAATTTTAATTTGTACTGGACTTTTCATCCCCTTCGAATGAATTGACAGCAAAGGTTCGCATCGCTTTATACTGGAGTCTGCGGGAAGGCATGTCCAGTGAAATAATATGACGTATTAATCTGTTAAAGTAATTACATTTCAGCTTTAAGATGATTCATCCCTGCTAGTTTGGTCGCAATAGCAGTTGTAGATTGAAAGTAAACTTCATTCACATTGAGTGTGGATGCAGACGGTTATTCCTCCCTCCTTCGTCATTGACGTGAAAGATAAGAAATAATTTTCTGACAATGATCTTCAACATCTCTGTTTAACAATTTATGACATTAGTGGTTGAATTTGCCGCACATTCGCATCCGTAATATAATAATATTACAATAGTGACCATTATTAAAATAGCGGTTGCAACCACACACTAAACGTGGCAGAACGTAACGAAACTTGAAAGGACCGTGAGATGCCGGGAAATACACATGCTTCCCGTCTCACTATGGACCGCCTCCAAGTTTTGTTACGGCCTATTACGTACTGTCACGTTTTGTTGCGTTCACCCCATTTTACTACGGCCAACTTGGTTTCTCCGCTCCGTGACTGCCGTTGCAATTTTTTTGACAGTTTAAAAATCTGGCCCGGCATCCAAGGCAATCACAGCCTGTCACGTTTGCCCATCCCGTCCCCCCGCGTTGTCTCACGTCCATCTGTTTTGTCCACGGTGGCCTGAAAGGTGATTGCCGTGGCCGCCGGGAACATAAGATGAACCTAGCATTACAGTCTCCTGAAGCACAGACAACTTCTCTGGGCTCAGAGGCATCTGTTATAGATCATCACATGGTGGAAATATGTATTGTGGTTATACAAATCAATATTTCAAATCTTTTTCTGAAAAAATGGATGCTCTGAATCAAAAAAAGGACAATCCAGACTGTTTTCAGCAACAAGTCCAAAAGCAATGCTCTGTCACAATATGAGATTGTGTCAGTGCCTGCAGCAAGGTTAATTTGCATTTCTGTGAGGGCATGATTAATGTTGGAAAGTGCCATGAGATTTTGGAGTGATATATGCTGTCTTCAAGATGACATTTTTTCCAAGCAGGGCCATGTATATTTCAACAAGACAATGCACAACCACATTCTGCATGCATTACAAAGACCTGGCTGTGCAAGAAGATGGTGTGGGTGCAAGATTATCCAGCCTGCAGTCCTAACTTATCCCCTATCAAAAACATGTGGTGCATTTTGACATGTAAAATGGGGCAACAAAGATTGTATTCTGTAGCACATCTTAAGGCTTGTTTGCAGGAAGAATGGGAAAAATATTACACCTGAAACACTGAATCTTAGTGTTTATCATGTATTGTGAAAAAGCATAGCAACATTACAAAGTGGTAAAAGTTTTACTATCCCAACTTTTTGAAGTATGTGGCACGAGTCAAAATCAAAATGGCTTTTCAGTCCCCAAACTGCTACTTTGTTTATGTTTCCATCATTCTGTGTGACTCTAGAGAAAGTGAAAATCCCTGAAGGTCAGTGTGAACTCTAGAGAGAGTGAAAATCCCTGAAGGTCAGTGTGAACTCTAGAGAGAGTGAAAATCCCTGAAGGTCAGTGTGAACTCTAGAGAGAGTAAAAATCCCTGAAGGTCAGTGTGAACTCTAGAGAGTGAAAATCCCTGAAGGTCAGTGTGAACTCTAAGAGAGTGAAAATCCCTGAAGGTCAGTGTGAACTCTAGAGAGAGTGAAAATCCCTGAAGGTCAGTGTGACTCTAAAGAGAGTGAAAATCCCTGAAGGTCAGTGTGAACTCTAGAGAGTGAAAATCCCTGAAGGTCAGTGTGAACTCTAGAGAGAGTGAAAATCCCTGAAGGTCAGTGTGAACTCTAGAGAGAGTGAAAATCCCTGAAGGTCAGTGTGAACTCTAGAGAGAGTGAAAATCCCTGAAGGTCAGTGTGAACTCTAGAGAGAGTGAAAATCCCTGAAGGTCAGTGTGACTCTAGAGAGAGTGAAAATCCCTGAAGGTCAGTGTGAACTCTAGAGAGTGAAAATCCCTGAAGGTCAGTGTGACTCTAGAGAGAGTGAAAATCCCTGAAGGTCAGTGTGAATCTAGAGAGAGTGAAAATCCTGAAGGTCAGTGTGAAATCCCTGAAGGTCAGTGTGACTCTAGAGAGTGAAAATCCCTGAAGGTCAGTGTGACTCTAAAGAGAGTGAAAATCCCTGAAGGTCAGAAGGTCTAGAGTGTGAAGGTCTCTAACTCTAGAGAGTAAAAATCCCTGAAGGTCAGTGTGAACTCTAGAGAGAGTGAAAATCCCTGAAGGTCAGTGTGACTCTCAAGACAGTGAAAATCCCTGAAGGTCAGTGTGAACTCTAGAGAGAGTGAAAATCCCTGAAGATTAGTGTGATTCTAGAGAGAGTGAAAATCACTGAAGGTCAGGTTAACTCCAGAGAGAGTGAAAATCCCTGAAGGTCAGTGTGAACTCTAGAGAGAGTGAAAATCCCTGAAGGTTAGTGTGACTCTAGAGAGAGTGAAAATCCCTGAAGGTCAGTGTGAACTCTAGAGAGAGTGAAAATCCCTGAAGGTCAGTGTGACTCTAGAGAGAGTGAAAATCCCTGAAGGTCAGTGTGACTCTAGAGAGAGTGAAAATCCCTGAAGGTCAGTGTGACTCTAGAGAGAGTGAAAATCCCTGAAGGTCAGTGTGACTCTAGAGAGAGTGAAAATCCCTGAAGGTTAGTGTGATTCTAGAGAGAGTGAAAATCACTGAAGGTCAGTATAACTCCAGAGAGAGTGAAAATCCCTGAAGGTCAGTGCAGGGTTCCCGCGGTCATGAAATTCCTGGAAAAGTCAATGTGAACTTGAAAAACCTGTTTTCCAGTCCCTGAAAAGTCATGGAATTCTAACGGTTTTGGAAAAGTTTGGAAAAAAATACACTGTTTGCTCTAATGCTTATAATATGTTCTCTAAATCCCCAAAAGATGTCTAGAGTTTACCGTGAAACTCTAGCTATTATTTAAAATCCCTGACGATTAGTGTGAAACTAGCAAGACGTTTACGTGATCACTGAAGGTTAGTATGCAGCTAGTTGGCTGGCAAATCCCTTTTTTCCCCATGTGGCTCTAGAGACAGTGAAATCTCATTAGCTTACAGCCAATAAGAATCAAAATCATGCTTTTAGTTGACTCTAGAAGATGCTGTAAATCCCTGCACATGGTTACTCTAGAGAGCTGTTCGCCGGAATTTAAAGGGCAGTAATTGACTATAGCTAAGCTGTGCCCACTGAAAATTTGTGTGACTCCGAGAGAGTGAAAATCACTGAAGGTCAGTGAAAACTCTGAGTTGAATTTTTCCCACTGCCTCGTCAAATTAACTCTTAGTGTAAAAATCCCTGCATCATTGTCAATCAGAATAATGAAAATGAAATAAGGTGAATATAATAAGATTTCAATTCAAACACACAAGGTTATTTAAATTTATGCTCGAAAATCCATCTATAGCCCAATTCGTTTCTCTAAGTCATTTTCCTGCCCTATACACTGTTCAAAAATACTCTAGCCATCCAGGCATTTTTTTTGTTTGTTTGTTTGATTACCCTAGGTTAGTGAAAATCCTGAATGGTTTTTTTTTTTCTAGCTCGATGAACAATCCTGCAGGTTTGTTGATCTAGACCGCAAAAAACCCGAAGTCATTGTGGCTAGAACTGAAAATCCCTGAAGGTCTTGTGACTCTTTGTTTGAAAATCCCTGCAAGTTCTCTGATTCCAAATAACATATTTTATGTATTTTTAAAGGTGTCTGTTTTGACATTATTAGATGCATGTCCCTATAAACGGTCTTTTGATTTTCTAAGAAAATGGGACCAAAAGTAAAGGAAAGGACCCTCAATTCTGGCTTAAAACGCATTATTTTTTCACTAATCACGCAAAAATTTCAAAATAGTAATTCTATACGAACATGAAAATCCCTAAACAATGTGACTCTTTGGTTCATGATCCCTGAAGGTCATTTGTTACTCTTTGAGAAAAATTGCACAAAGTGATTTTGATGATCTTGGGGAAAAAAAACCATTAACAGTGTGAATTTAGCGAGAGTTTTTTTTCAAATTTCCTTTTCATATAATGTAGCAATGCAACATACGCCATTGACAGATAGTGTAATTTGATAGGACTCGTGAAAACTGAATAATAGGTCGATGTTATTCTCTCTAGACGCGTGAAAATCACTGAAGGTTTTTTCTTGGCCACAGATAAGTGCGCCATCACTGAAGGTTCAGTTTTTTACTCTAGTACCGCTTAAAATAAAGTTTGGTCAAGAAAAAATCTAGAGAGAGTGGAAATCCTGAAAATAAGTGTGACTCAATGGAGCATGTGCATCTTAGCCACACGACTCTAACGCGAAAATCCCTGAAGGTTTAGTGTGACTCTTAAATAAAATCCCTGAATAGTCACTCTAGATAATAATATCAAGTTTAGTGTGACTCTAGTGGTGAAAAAAGGTGAAGGTCAGTTTAACTTTCTCTTTACATGTAGGCTACACTGAAGGTTCAGTTTCAACTCTTCACCAGAAAAATAGCCTGAAGGTTATGCCGTGACTCAAAACCTGGATCCTTTATTGTCAATGTAAAAAAACTCTGAGGGCAGTTCAAGGTTTTTCCATCAGAACAAGTATGATGTGCAGATCTTATAAAATGAAAATATTCTCAAAAAGTGTGTGCACATTAATGAGAACAATTAGTTTGCAGCTTTGTAAGAAACATTTTTTCTGCATCCTACTGAGGGTCAAGCACTGAACTTCCTACAGACGAAAAATCCCTGACAATTTGTGTGAAGTCTATAGAAAAAAGAAAATCTCTGAAAAGTCAGTGTATTCTAAAGAAACTTTTCCTCCGTTAGCTTTTCTGTGAAACCTTTCCTCGGGTACAATCTTTAATGGTTACATGTCATGTCAAGAGCGTCATTTACAGCGTCAACTTGGCTAACTGACTCTCGTCCCCCAGATTCTGCGAACAATGCATGCAAGCAACTCTATAATAAAATCCCTTAAGGTTTAGTATGACTCTCGAACTCCGCATACTGAAAATCCCTGAAGGTAATCATTCATTTTTGACTCTAGAGATTAATGAAAATTTTGTTCAAGGTCATTGTGACTCTTTAAAGTCATTTGGAACAATCTAGTGAAAACACTTTTCACACCATTTGAAGGTTTCTGAACCGCTCGTGCGGATCTAAATATGCACGCGATTGTACAAAATTCTTAACATTCAATTTAAAAATCTGTTTCAATCTAACTAGCCTACATCTGCTTGATTATTCCATCGTCAGTGTGGTGACTCTAGGTATGCTCTCAGTTTGATAATTACTGTGAAACAATGAGCAAAATCCTGGGTCTGTAACTGTTCAATTGGGAAAAAAAAAGATTTTTGTGGATTGAATGTTAAGAACGTTCAAAATGTTCGTCAGTGTGACTGAATATTTGTGTTATCCGCCCTAAAGGTCCAGAAATGGTATTGATAGTCAAACGGGTGATAAAAATGTTAAATGTCAGTGTGACTCTGGAGATTGTCGCAAATTACTGAAAGACGGTGTTACTCTAGAGATATTAAATCCCTTAAAGTCATTTTGACTCTATTGTGTGCAGAATGACCTAAAGGTTGTCCACTCTAGAGTGATTAAAATGCCAATGACGTTAGTGTGACTCTGCAGAGAGTGGAAAATCCAGGGTCGGAAAGTAAAAAAATCCAGCTCGGTTTTTGTCCGTCCCACAGAATGAGCTGATCATCCCTATTGGCTCTATCTCCTGTCAAAAGTAAAATCCCTGTGGTTGGAACAGAGTTCTGGGGAGGAAAATCCCTTTCTGTCACGTGGACTTTTTGCGATACGCGCAAATGTTCGATTTTTTGCGCTGATGAATGTTTAGAGAGGTGAAATTGAAGGTCGCCATTTCACACAAAATGAATGCGGATTTTCTCGTACTGAACAGCAAAAGGTGTAAATCCTAATATTACAATATACTAGGCCTATTATAAAATATATACTACTATTATTACTATTAGGCCTATTAATTATTACAGCCAATTTTAATATGTTAGTTTTTTTTTTTTTTCTTATCAAGTCACGTCTCCTATGCTTATAATAAATCTGCCAGATCATCATCTGAGGATCATGGTAAGGTCAAGGGGGCGTTTGAACTCAAAAAAGGTTGAGAACCACTGCTCTAAATAATAATTTGTAATTGTTCAACATTTGTCTCAGAAAATATTAAATGCCATCTGTTTGTTAAAATCTTCAATGTTTTTGCCTTCTTGAGCATTTAAATGCAGCACTTGGTTATTTATTCTGCCCTACAAAGCCTAGTGCAGTAACTACATATTGGGTAAAATGTTTTGGGCCTGAAAGTCTATTGAGGTCAGGATTTATTTGGACAGAAATTATACCATGGTGAATCAGTTAATCATAATCTGTCATAAAGTGCTGACTATTTATTTGACTCTACAGCAAACAAACTCTAAAGGTCATTTTTTACTGTTTAAATTATTATGTAATTACTGCAGGTTAGCCTTTGTACTCTAGCATTGTTGTTTGTTTGTTTGTTTGTTTGTTTGTTTGTTAAATATAATTGAGAAAATATAAGAATGGTTCCATAGGCCCTTATGCCATTGTGTGATGCCCTGATAGGTCAGTGATAGACTCTACAACTTCCCTTCCATTCTCCATGCTCATTTGTGCTACACTCTAATGGCAGAGCAAAATGCAGAAGGTCATTGTGGTGCTCTTTGTTCGAGTGAAAAGGCCATACCTATTTTAAACTAAGTCATGGAAATTAGGTAAAATGATTATGGAAAAGTTTTGGAAAATCCTTGAAAAATCACTGGTAAAAAAGTGTGGGAACCCTGTCAGTGTGAACTCTAGAGAGAGTGAAAATCCCTGAAGATTAGTGTGACTCCAGAGAGAGTGAAAATCCCTGAAGGTCAATGTGAACTCTAGAGAGTGAAAATCCCTGAAGGTCAGTGTGACTCTAGAGAGAGTGAAAATCCCTGAAGGTCAGTGTGAACTCTAGAGAGAGTGAAATTCCCTGAAGGTTTGTATGTACTCTAGAGAGAGTGAAAATCCCTGAAGGTCAGTGTGACTCTAGAGAGAGTGAAAATCCCTGAAGGTTAGTGTGACTCTAGAGAGATTGAGAATCCCTGAAGGTCAGTGTGAACTCTAAAGAGAGTGAAATTCCCTGAAGGTTTGTATGTACTCTAGAGAGTGTGAAAATCCCTGAAGGTCAGTGTGAAGTCTAGAGAGAGTGAAAATCCCTGAAGGTCAGTGTGACTCTAAAGAGACTGAAAATCCCTGAAGGTCTGTGTGACTCTATAGAGAGTGAAAATCCCTGAAGGTCATTGTGACTCTCGAGAGAGTGAAAATCCCTGAAGGTCAGTGTGACTCTCTAGAGAGTGAAAATCCCTGAAGGTCAGTGTGACTCTAGAGAGAGTGAAAATCCCTGAAGGTCAGTGTGACTCTAGAGAGAGTGAAAATCCCTGAAGGTCAGTATGACTCTAGAGAGAGTGAAAATCCCTGAAGGTCAGTGTGACTCTAGAGAGTGAAAATCCCTGAAGGTCAGTGTGACTCTAGAGAGAGTGAAAATCCCTGAAGGTCAGTGTGACTCTAGAGAGTGAAAAAATCCCTGAAGGTCAGTGTGACTCTAGAGAGAGTGAAAATCCCTGAAGGTCAGTGTGACTCTAGTGAAAATCCTAGGTCAGTGTGACTCTAGAAAAAAAGGTCCCTGAAGGTCAGTGTGACTCTAGAGAGAGTGAAAATCCCTGAAGGTCAGTGTGACTCTAGAGAGAGTGAAAATCCCTGAAGGTCAGTGTGAACTCTGAAGAGAGTGAAAATCCCTGAAGGTCAGTGTGACTCTAGAGAGAGTGAAAATCCCTGAAGGTCAGTGTGAGAGTCCCTGAAGGTTGTGTGAAGAAGAGTCCCCTGAAGGTCAGTGTGACTCTAGAGAGAGTGAAAATCCCTGAAGGTCAGTGTGAACTCTAGAGAGAGTGAAAATCCCTGAAGGTCAGGGTGAACTTTAGAGAGAGTGAAAATCCCTGAAGGTCAGTGTGACTCTAGAGAGAGTCCCTGAAAATCCCTAGAAGGTCCTGAAGGTCAGTGAACTCTAGAGAGTGAAAATCCCTGAAGGTCAGTGTGACTCTAAGGTCAGTGTGACTCTAGAAAAAATCCCTGAAGGTCAACTCTAGAGTGAAAATCCCTCAGTGGTGAAGAGTGAAAATCCCTGAAAGGTCAGAGAGTGAACTCTAGAGGTCAGTGTGACTCTAGAGAAAAATCCCTGAAGGTCAGTGAAAATCCCTGAAGGTCACTCTAGAGAGTGAAAATCCCTGAAGGTCAGTGTGAAAATCCCTGAAGGTCAGTGTGACTCTAGAGAGAGAAAAATCCCTGAAGGTCAAAGTGTGACTCTAGAGAGTGAAAATCCCTGAAGGTCAGTGTGAAAATCCCTGAGGGTCAGAGAGAGAGTGAAAATCCCTGAAGGTCAGTGTGAACTCTAGAGAGAGTGAAAATCCCTGAAGGTCAGAGGAAAATCCCTGAAGGTCAGTGTGACTCTAGAGAGAGTGAAAATCCCTGAAGGTCAGTGTGACTCTAGAGAGAGTGAAAATCCCTGAAGGTCAGTGTGACTCTAGAGAGTGAAAATCCCTGAAGGTCAGTGTGAACTCTAGAAGAGAGAAAAAATCCCTGAAGGTCAGTGTGACTCTAGAAGGTCAGTGAAAATCCCTGAAGGTCAGTGTGAACTCTAGAGAGAGTGAAAATCCTGAAGGTCAGTGAAGGTCAGAAGGTCAGTGAACTCTAAAGAGAGAAAATCCCCGAAGGTCAATGTGAACTCTAGAGAGAGTGAAAATCCCTGAAGGTCAGGAGTGAACTCTAGAGAGAGAAAAATTCCTGAAGGTCAGTGTGACACTAGAGAGAGTGAAAATCCCTGAAGGTCAGTGTGACTCTAGAGAGAGTGAAAATCCCTGAAGGTCAGTGTGAACTCTAGAGAGAGTGAAAATCCCTGAAGGTCAGTGTGAACTCTAGAGAGAGTGAAAATCCCTGAAGGTCAGTGTGACTCTAAAGAGAGTGAAAATCCCTGAAGGTCAGTGTGAACTCTAGAGAGTGAAAATCCCTGAAGGTCAGTGTGACTCTAGAGAGAGTGAAAATCCCTGAAGGTCAGTGTGAACTCTAGAGAGAGTGAAAATCCCTGAAGGTCAGTGTGACTCTAGAGAGAGTGAAAATCCCTGAAGGTCAGTATGATCTCTAGAGAGAGTGAAAATCCCTGAAGGTCAGTCTGACTCTAGAGAGAGTGAAAATCCCTGAAGGTCAACATGACTCTAGAGAGAGTGAAAATCCCTGAGGGTCAGTATGAACTCTAGAGAGAGTGAAAATCCCTGAAGGTCAGTGTGACTCTAGAGAGAGTGAAAATCCCTGAAGGTCAACATGACTCTAGAGAGAGTGAAAATCCCTGAGGGTCAGTGTGACTCTAGAGACAGTGAAAATCCCTGAAGGTCAGTACCTTCAGCAGTACTGAAACCAGCCCATCTGGCATCAGCTACCATGTGCAGTCAAAGTCTCTGAGATCACATTTCCCCCAGTCTCATGTTTGATGTCAATATTAACTGATGCCCCTGTACCTGCATGATCTCACACACAACCCTGCTGCCGGGATTGGCTGACTGGGTACCTGCATGAATAAGCAGGTCAAATGAGATCCTACTAAAGTGCTTGAGAAGTGAATGTGGATTATGTTTTATTTGTATGTAAAATTAATATAAGTTTTCATATTCCTCCAGTGGTTTCCAAATTTTGTCCAGGGATTTTTGTTGGTTTTTGCTGGGTTTTCGCTGGTTTTTGTTAACAGTTAAACATGCTGCTAATTTGCATTGTTTACAAGTTTCATTTTTTGAAGAATTATTTCCCTTCTTCTCCAACATTATATCACATATAGCTGAGCGAGTCATGAAGAATAAAATCCCATATTGACATCATGCTAATTTGCAAATGATTAAATGGACATTAATTTTAACTGGACGAATTAAAGAGTGGAGAGAATAAGATTGCTCCTAATTCATTTGGAAATGATAGAGCCAAGACTACATTGTGAGCAGGTTTCTCTGTTTTTCGATTTTAATCTGTTGTCAATCAACTGTACCAGTGGCCATGTGTTCATATTTTAAAATTTTAGGATACAGTTGATTTTCTCCACAACTGAAGCAGAAAAAAATGTATCACTTCAAATAAACATTTGCGATATTACACAGATCAAATATGGGAACTTGGGAATTTACCACGAGAATAGCTATTAGTGATCTAATACAGGTATATCTGAAAAAAAAAAAAAAATCCCCCAGCAGTAAAAGTGCCGATGAAAAATGAACAGTTTGTTAGAACTCTGTGATTTGTGCAATTATCTCGAGACAGGAAGCAGTTTGGGAACCGTACCAAAAACCAATGTTTCTTTGTGCAGTTGTTGAGTATATTGTATGTAAAAAAGTCAATGAAAACTTTTTCATTGAAAAAAATTTCAGAAACTCGCTTGAAATCACCTCCGCAGGTCATTCCTAATGAGTGAGATGTGTCTGCTGAAAAGAGGTCCAACCATCAACACTTTGCTTGGTGTCTCTCCAAAGCAAGCGAGAACTCTAACAGCTCTAAAGGGGCCAAATAAACAGTGCCTTCATTTCAGATGTGTAGTCGTGAAAACTGCAGAATTCCTTCAGGTCACAAGTGGAACGATGTCAAATTTAATGACAATGTTTACACCGAAATACAGCAACAGGAAGAAGTAACAGTTCCCTCAAGTCAAAGGTCTCGAACAGAGACAGATTGACATTTGGTCGGATATTTTCTGATAACTACAGCTCTGAAACTGCAGCTCACCGCCGAATGTGAATGAGTATGACTTGGGGCCTTATTCAGGAAGCCCTGTTAGGGTTTAGGAGCTCGCATGAATACGTGTTAATAAGGCCCCTGCTCTCTGTAACAAGAGCACATTGCGCACTTCACAGAGCTGGTATTTAGTGTTTCAGATGTCTTGATCACCCCCTATATAACCTTACATATTACATATTATTTATGGAAGTGCTTTTTAAGCATATGACTGTCTTTATCAGCTGGTAAACTTATGACTATGATCGCTCTATAGGAAAATATTGGGAATGAAAAGGAGGCAATGCGCTCTCTCAAAGAGCTGGTTGATCCTGGGCGCACTGCCCTGTTCTTTATCTCAGATCCTCCTGCACACAGCCATATTAACACAAACTATAGCTCTCTTGTTTCACCTGCCCATAATTTTATGTTAGGTTTCCACGGTGCGTTGAATTTTGGTATCACCCTGTGTTGTGCAGTTTCAGATAAAGAGTTATGTGCCATCAGACAGGCACCTCTGGATGTGAGTGCGGAGATACCAGAATAATGCACTGCAGTCACAGGAACATTTGATGTGCTTGAAATGCTGGACCCTTTTACTGACTCCACAAGCCCCACTTCTGTACATCCGCAGAAGATAAGGCCCAGACAGCTCAACATTCAACCTTTCTTTAAAAATTAAAGTAAACAGAGCATTTATGAAAATACAGCATCATTAGCATGCAAAATCAGACCAGCATTGCCATTCTATCATCGATAGCATTTCTGACGTGTGAAAGATCTGCGGAGCTCGAGACTGTATCTCTATTTACACGTTTTCTCAGGCCGTTGCGCAGCCAGAGCTACATGCCTGCGAGCCTTACATTTCAAGGTCACCGACAAATCATATCAAATTGGTGAGGGCACTGGTTCAATACTGCAGAAAATAATAAATTGTGTTTCAATAATCCAAGCAGAATTGAGTGAAAAATTCTGGCTGGTTTTATTAACTGTAATTTACAGTGCGGCTTCATAAACAGAGTCCTCTTCCTCCAATCTGAGACGTTCATAATTGCCTGCTCTGGGTTGCCCCCAGTACTGAGGGGATGACCTGTTTCTTGTTTCTGCAGAGCAATTAAACCCACCCTCTCTTTTCCTGAAAAAAACAACTTGGCATTCAGTGCTATTTCGCTAATGATGGTCATAATTATTTTCAATTAACTTAATGGCCTAATTGAGGATTGACAGCCCCAACGGCTTCTGTTGGGTCCCTCTGAAAGCAAAGACATTTCTCAGCAAGCGTGTTGCTTTAATTAACTGCAGGCTGGTCCCAGTTCTCTCTCTGTTCTGAGGGCCGGAGCTGGGCTTTTCCTCTCGACCTTGACCTCCGTCCTCCACCCACTTAAAGTACACAAGTTTGTTACTGAGAGCATTGTCGCTGCTGAGAAATGAGTACTCATGCACAAAAAGGTGTTTCTTTTGTCACAATGAAAACACAGCACCCTCTGAATTTTAAAGGTGTTCATGGATCTGGTGTATGATATTACACCAGCTGTCCATCTTTTAACGGACCCGCTCATTCCTGGCCAGGTTTAGCCAAAAATTTTGGGCTAGCTTTGCATTGTGATTGTGCTATGTAAAAGGATGTAATCATAAATTATGGTTTTTTTTTTTTTTTAACTATCCTCAAAGAGACTTTAATATGAGCCTGTCATCCAACAAAATATGCCCGCAAAGGTCGTTTGTCAAGCAGCTTATTACGACCTAAAGTTACGTTTAGGAGTTAAGCGACCTCTAGCGGTCATTAAATTAACTACAATCTGGTTTCCATCGTCAGCGTTGCCGTCAGTAAATCCGTAACCTAAACCTAATCCTAACCCTTATCCTAATTCTAACCCTTACCCTAACCCTAACCCCAACCCCAACCCTAATCCTTACCCAAACCGTTATTTTAAGTGAAATTATGACTGAAACTGTATGTGGAACTGAAACTGTAACTCTAACAGCACCTTCCTGATGCCAGTAGGGGCGCGATTCTAGGAAACGCTCAACTATGGGTCGTAAATCAGAGTAAATGAGAATAATCGACCTATTTGAGCATATGGTTGGACAGGTTGTTTAATATGTACTTTAGCTGAAAGAAGTAGATCCTGATGAACGCAGATTGAAGTCTTCTGATGTTTGTGAGCCACTGTGGCATTATATGTTGCAGGATATTTCAGGGTTTTTCAGGGGTAAAGTTTTGTTTTTAGGAGTCATCTCCTTGTTGAGTAAACTGGCCCCTAAGTGAAGGATACTGTAGTTCTCCCCTCAATATGCAGTATACATTGTTTATGCCAGTGGTTGAAAAACTGAAACACAAAGCCCCTTAACCAACCCTCTTTATTCATAATTATAAATAGATCTGCATCTGCCTTAAATCACTTCCTAGAATATCACTCAGTTGTTGTGATGCAGAATCCCACCTCTGAGGCGAACAATTCAAATTATGAAAGATATTCTTTTCAACGTTTCAACTTTCATTTGTTCTAGAAATCACCTGTGGAGCCAAAAGCCAATTTGATTCACTGTTTTCTTTGAGGCAAGTTTCTTTGTTACAATTCCTTTGGCAAGAATTTTCCACTATCTTTATCATTAATCCACTTGGTTTCTGCAGACGGTGTGGGTTGTCTGGTAAAGCCAGTTTGAGATAATCTTGTTTAAAGGCCGGTTTGTCACGTATCTTCAGAACAGGAGCCGGACGCAGATCACAGAAAAAGCCAAATAGGCTTCTTTCATTACTGAAGATGAGTTAAACTCAAATGAACTTTAGTAAAGCTTGGCCTGGAGATGGACTAAAGTCAGGCAGGAAATAAATGGATCTCAGGGGGTTTTAGGCAAGGCCTAATGTAAGGGACTGGGCTTAGGTCAGAGACCGAGATGGCAAGCTGAACCAGACCACACAGGCAGGGGCACACGGCATCACTAAACATGCAAAATTAACATTCGAATATAACTTCGGAGTAACTTTTGCTTTGTAGTTCCCAAACCTTGTTGAGTTTAGCTTTGCTAACCTTACTGCAGCCAGGCAACACTAGATAGTGAGCATAGTATTTTCCATCTACTTTGCCATTACCACCGCACCAGTTAGCAAGGCAGCTGTGATTACTAGGTTAGGTTCATCCATGTTTATTGTTTATGCTCAAAGCATTCACATTGTTTACGCTAAAGTTGTAGGTAACAATGATTTTTTGTTTCTTTTCTGATGTGAATGATACAGCGGTGGTTGGATAAGTTTTGCAGTGAAGGCTAATGATGCCCTCTGCCCACTCTGCACCCCTGCCTGTGTTCTCCTTTCAGCAGTTATGCTGTGCCCCCTGTTTCAGTTCTCCTTTCTCCTTTCAGCAGTTATGCTGTGCCCCGCCCTGTGTTCTCCTTTCAGCATGCAGTGCCCCCCCTGTGTTCTCCTTTCAGCAGTTATGCTGTGCCCCGCCCTGTGTTCTCCTTTCAGCAGTTATGCTGTGCCCCGCCCTGTGTTCTCCTTTCAGCAGTTGTGCTGTGCCCCGCCCTGTGTTCTCCTTTCAGCAGTTATGCTGTGCCCCGCCCTGTGTTCTCCTTTCAGCAGTTATGCTGTGCCCCGCCCTGTGTTCTCCTTTCAGCAGTTATGCTGTGCGCGCTCATGTCTTTAGGGGGAGTGACTTAGGTCAGGTGACTCAAACTAGGGGGCTTTGTTTTCTGCTCACTGCTTTCAAAATCTGCTTAGTGTTTGCTGCTTTCTCCAAAGCTGCCTACACTACCTTTAATTACCAACTTCTGTCAAAAAGATTGAGTGTTATTCAGCAAATTAAAAGAAAATCCAAAAAAGTGAGGAAAATTTTCAGCAGAAGCACATCTGACTGATGTGATCCTTAATGAAAAAAAAAAAAAAAAGAAAACAGAAGCAGGCACGCAGAATTAATCAGTCTGAATACAATCAGCTAATTTCCTTGAATTTGAATCAAAATTCATTAAAATAAAAAGAGTGTCTTTCAAAAATTACTGACACAAGACAGGAGTAGGTTTCTGCTGCCATGTGAGAAGTCTAAAAAGTTGTTGAGTGGCTCTTGCAGTGACATAATAGAGCTAGATATACAAGCTTTACAACAGCAGACGTTACTGCCCTGAGCTACACCCCGGTGAAAACACCAATATCACTTGTCTACACCCCGGTGTAAAAACCTTTCTAACCTGTCTACACCCCAGTCTAAACACCTTTCTTACCTGTCTACACCCCAGTGTAAAAACCTTTCTCACCTGTCTACAACCCAGTGTAAACACCTTTCTTACCTGTCTACACCCCAGTCTAAACACCTTTCTTACCTGTCTACACCCCAGTGTAAAACACCTTTCTAACCTGTCTACACCCCAGTGTAAACACCTTTCTTACCTGTCTACACCAAAATGTAAAAACCTTTTTAACCTGTCTATACCCCAGTGTAAAAACCTTTCTAACCTGTCTATACCCCAGTCTAAACACCTTTCTAACCTGTCTACACCCCAGTGTAAACACCTTTCTCACCTGTCTACAACCCAGTGTAAACACCTTTCTCACCTGTCTACAACCCCCAGTGTAAACACCTTTCTTACCTGTCTACACCCCAGTGTAAACACCTTTCTAACCTGTCTATACCCCAGTCTAAACACCTTTCTAACCTGTCTACACCCCAGTGTAAACACCTTTCTCACCTGTCTACACCCCAGTGTAAACACCTTTCTCACCTGTCTACACCCCAGTGTAAACACCTTTCTCACCTGTCTACACCCCAGTGTAAACACCTTTCTCACCTGTCTACACCCCAGTGTAAACACCTTTCTTACCTGTCTACACCCCAATGTAAAACCTTTCTTACCTGTCTACACCAAAATGTAAAAACCTTTTTAACCTGTCTACACCCCAGTGTAAAAACCTTTCTAACCTGTCTACACCCCAGTGTAAACACCTTTCTAACCTGTCTACACCCCAGTGTAAACACCCCCTGTCTACAACCCCCAGTGTAAACACCTTTCTCACCTGTCTACAACCCAGTGTAAACACCTTTCTTACCTGTCTACACCCCAGTGTAAACACCTTTCTAACCTGTCTACACCCCAGTGTAAACACCTTTCTAACCTGTCTACACCCCAGTGTAAACACCTTTCTCACCTGTCTACACCCCAGTGTAAACACCTTTCTCACCTGTCTACAACCCAGTGTAAACACCTTTCTTAACCTGTCTACACCCCAGTGTAAACACCTTTCTTACCTGTCTACACCCCAGTGTAAACACCTTTCTTAACCTGTCTACACCCCAGTGTAAAACCTTTCTAACCTGTCTATACCCCAGTGTAAACACCTTTCTAACCTGTCTACACCCCAGTGTAAACACCTTTCTCACCTGTCTCACACCCCAGTGTAAACACCTTTCTCACCTGTCTACACCCCAGTGTAAACACCTTTCTTACCTGTCTACACCCCAGTCTAAACACCTTTCTTACCTGTCTACACCCCAGTCTAAACACCTTTCTTACCTGTCTACACCCCAGTGTAAACACCTTTCTAACCTGTCTACACCCCAGTGTAAACACCTTTCTCACCTGTCTACACCCCAGTGTAAACACCTTTCTCACCTGTCTACAACCCAGTGTAAACACCTTTCTCACCTGTCTACACCCCAGTGTAAACACCTTTCTCACCTGTCTACACCCCAGTGTAAACACCTTTCTCACCTGTCTACACCCCAGTGTAAACACCTTTCTCACCTGTCTACACCCCAGTGTAAACACCTTTCTCACCTGTCTACACCCCAGTGTAAACACCTTTCTCACCTTCTACACCCCAGTCTAAACACCTTTCTACCTGTCTACCCCCAGTGTAAACACCTTTCTAACCTGTCTACACCCCAGTGTAAACACCTTTCTCACCTGTCTACACCCCCAGTGTAAACACCTTTCTTACCTGTCTACACCCCAGTCTAAACACCTTTCTAACCTGTCTACACCCCAGTGTAAACACCTTTCTCACCTGTCTACACCCCAGTGTAAACACCTTTCTCACCTGTCTACACCCCAGTGTAAACACCTTTCTAACCTGTCTACACCCCAGTGTAAACACCTTTCTCACCTGTCTACACCCCAGTGTAAACACCTTTCTCACCTGTCTACACCCCAGTCTAAACACCTTTCTAACCTGTCTACACCCCAGTGTAAACACCTTTCTCACCTGTCTACACCCCAGTGTAAACACCTTTCTTAACTGTCTACACCCCAGTCTAAACACCTTTCTTACCTGTCTACACCCCAGTGTAAACACCTTTCTTACCTGTCTACACCCCCAGTGTAAAACACCTTTCTCTTACCTGTCTACACCCCAGTCTAAACACCTTTCTTACCTGTCTACACCCCAGTGTAAACACCTTTCTGTCACCTGTCTAAACACCCCAGTGTAAACACCTTTCTCACCTGTCTACACCCCAGTGTAAACACCCCAGTGTAAACACCTTTCTAACTTACCAGTCTAACACCTAACCTGTCTACACCCCAGTCTAAACAGCTTTCTAACCTGTCTACACCCCAGTGTAAACACCTTTCTTACCTGTCTATACCCCAGTCTAAACACCTTTCTAACCTGTCTACACCTCCGTGTAAACACCTTTCTTACCTGTCTACAACCCAGTGTAAACACCTTTCTTACCTGTCTACACCCCAGTGTAAACACCTTTCTTACCTGTCTACACCCCAGTGTAAACACCTTTCTTACCTGTCTACACCCCAGTGTAAACACCTTTCTAACCTGTCTACACCCCAGTGTAAACACCTTTCTAACCTGTCTACACCCCAGTGTAAACACCTTTCTTACCTGTCTACACCCCAGTGTAAACACCTTTCTAACCTGTCTACACCCCAGTGTAAACACCTTTCTCACCTGTCTACACCCCAGTGTAAACACCTTTCTTGTAAACTGTCTACACCCCCCAGTGTAAACACCTTTCTTACCTGTCTACACCCCAGTGTAAACACCTTTCTAACCTGTCTACACCCCAGTCTAAACACCTTTCTAACCTGTCTACACCCCAGTGTAAACACCTTTCTCACCTGTCTACACCCCAGTGTAAACACCTTTCTCACCTGTCTACACCCCAGTGTAAACACCTTTCTCACCTGTCCTGTAAACTACCTGTCCCCCCAGTGTAAACACCTTTCTAACCTGTCTACACCCCAGTGTAAACACCTTTCTCACCTGTCTACACCCCAGTGTAAACACCTTTCTTACCTGTCTACACCCCAGTGTAAACACCTTTCTAACCTGTCTATACCCCAGTCTAAACACCTTTCTCACCTGTCTACACCCCAGTGTAAACACCTTTCTCACCTGTCTACACCCCAGTGTAAACACCTTTCTCACCTGTCTACACCCCAGTGTAAAACACCTTTCTCACCTGTCTAGTGTAAAACACCTTTCTCAACCTGTCTACAACCCCAGTGTAAACACCTTTCTCACCTGTCTACACCCCAGTGTAAACACCTTTCTCACCTGTCTACACCCCAGTGTAAACACCTTTCTCACCTGTCTACACCCCAGTGTAAACACCTTTCTAACCTGTCTACACCCCAGTGTAAACACCTTTCTCACCTGTCTACACCCCAGTGTAAACACCTTTCTAACCTGTCTACACCCCAGTGTAAACACCTTTCTCACCTGTCTACACCCCAGTGTAAACACCTTTCTTACCTGTCTATACCCCAGTCTAAACACCTTTCTAACCTGTCTACACCCCAGTGTAAACACCTTTCTTACCTGTCTACACCCCAGTGTAAACACCTTTTCTTACCTGTCTACACCCCAGTGTAAACACCTTTCTGTCTACCCCAGTGTCTTTCTTACACCCCCAGTGTAAACACCTTTCTTACCTGTCTACACCCCAGTGTAAACACCTTTCTTACCTGTCTACACCCCAGTGTAAACACCTTTCTTACCTGTCTACACCCCAGTCTAAACACCTTTCTTACCTGTCCACATTCCAGTGTAAACACCTTTCTTACCTGTCTATACCCCAGTCTAAACACCTTGCTTACCTCTTTACACCCCAGTGTAAACACCTTTCTTACCTGTCCACACCCCAGTGTAAACACCTTTCTAACCTGTCTATACCCCAGTCTACACACCTTTCTTACCAGTCTAGACCCCAGTCTAAACACCTTTCTTACCTGTCTACACCCCAGTCTAAAAACCTTTCTTACCTGTCTATACCCCAGTCTAAACACCTTTCTTACCTATCCACACCCCAGTGTAAACACCTTTCTTACCTATCCACACCCCAGTGTAAACACCTTTCTTACCTGTCAACACCCCAGTGTAAACACCTTTCTTACCTGTCTATACCCCAGTGTAAACACCTTTATTACCTGTGAACACCCCAGTCTAAACATCTTTCTTACCTGTCTACACCCCAGTCTAAACACCTTTCTTACCTGTCCACACCCCAGTCTAAACACCTTTCTTACCTGTCTATACCCCCCCAGTCTAAAACACCTTTCTTTCTACCTGTCCCCCACTTTTCTATGTCCCCAGTCTTAACACCTTGCTTACCTCTTTATACCCCAGTCTAAACACCTTTCTTACCTGTCTACACCCCAGTCCAGAATTGGGTCGGTACTTGTACTTGTACTTGAGTACTTGGACTTGCAAGTACTTTTTCAAGTACTTGGACTTGGACTCAAGTACTTTTTCAAAAACAGTAAAAGTACTTGGACTTGAACCAAGTACATTTGAAAAGTACTTGAATTTTCAAGTACATTTCAAGTACTTTTCAAATATTTTTCAAGTATTTTGAAATCAAGTATTCTTACATGGATTTTCCCATCAGTAAAGTAAAATCTATATGAAATGTTTTTTATTTCCAATAAACATTTTTAAACATGAGTAAAATGATATTGTTCATTTTTATGTTATTTTGATTCATCCATCATAATTAGCAATTGTTTGCGTGGTAGTTTGAATTTTGTTCTTTTTTTAATGTCTGTAAATTGATGTTTAATTGATTGATGAGAAGTATCTTTAAATAGCTTGCTTTGATCATTAGTAATTGAGGTGCTTAATGAGTTCGTGAGTTAATTACAGTGGGTCACTGAGAAGTTAAAATGTTCAACTGAGTAGTTAGATTGTTCAATTGAGAAGTTTAACTACTCTGGTGAAAACATGAAAAATACTTGTACTTGTACTTGAGTACTTGACAAAATACATGTACTTGGACTCAAGTACATTTTGAAAAAAGCCAAAAGTACTTGTACTTGTACTCAAGTACTTTTACAAGTACTTGACCCAACTCTGCCCCAGTCTAAGCACCTTTCCTACCTGTCCACACCGCAGTGTAAACACCTTTCTTACCTGTTTATAACCCCAGTCTAAACATCTTTTTTTTACCTGTAAACCCTCCAGTATTTCACTTAAAAAAGGATATAGGACGTGCATTAATCTAATTCCCGAACAAAAGCCACAATGACATTTGTGGACTATGTATTTATTCATCTATTTCTTAAATTATTTGTTCAGACAGTCATTCATTTATTCAGGTATGAGTTCATTATTCATTTAATTTACTCATCCATCCATTTACAACCTCTCTAAAAATCCCAAGCGAACACAGACATCCCATTTTATGATCAGTGTAAAAAATCTGGTATTAACTGGCCGAGCTTTGGAGGAATAAGCCTGCACAGGGCAAATAATTTTCATGAAGGAAATTTTGATTAGTTCTTTCCCATGTGCATCATACTGTATGATCCTCTTAAAATGTAGTAAATGGATCGTATTATCATCATTTCCATGGGTGCAAATAATTTTTTTTTTTCATTGTGAATGTATACAGCAACAGCATAGCATGCATTACGAGCAGAAACCACAACATTTAATCTTTTAACGCCTATGCTCAACAGAAGTAATATTGCAGCTGCATTGGCCTGGTATAAGAGAACTGTCAATCATCATGGCTTTTGACACCAGAGGTGATTTTGAGCAGAATTGAAAGCTGAAATGTGGAATATGGAATATTTCCTTAATCCCAGCTGTATACCTCAGAGCTTAAGACTCTGTGCTGTCCGTGAACTCCTCCATGCGCCCTGGAAAATGTCATTTTTTCATCAGCAGCTGAGGCTCTCACAGTTACAGGCTTATAGAGCTTCATGTACATAATGTCACAGCCACATCTCCTCTGACTTAAATGCACCCTTTTGTCATGATCAGAATCTAAAATTCAGTTGTAACACAGCTCACACATCCCTGAGAATAGAGGACAGGAGATGTGTTTTTTTGTTTCTTTAAAACCCCAGGGATTATGAGCAGGCTGAAGCCATGAATCGTGTATAAACCATTTTCTTTTTCCAAGACCTCCCCAAAAAACATTTCTGGTGCCCCGGCCTGCGTGCACACAAACACACTAAAGCGCATTATTCACACAGACTCAACCATTTAGAAAGGAAGTAATAAAACCAATCTTGAGAAAAATTATGACTGTCTCAGTTTAGTTGTAAACAAAGCTGAACAGGCGTTGGGATTTATTTTGAGCACTGAAGACTAATTATTCTGTGAAGAAAATCAGATCAGAACAGTGTCATTATTAACTATGTCTTTGAAAAAAAAAAACATTTCAAATTTGCCCCATCCCTGTTAGGCACTCCCATTATGCTATTATGTCAGGTGCATAATCACTGGCACCTGGATAAAAATAAGAAAAATGTTACATTCTGCATTTTCTGTATGTTCTGGTTTATGTTTATCTGCACTTGGTTTATTCGTTCATTCATCCTGTATCATCTGCCATATCATGCACAATGTTTTCCCCTGTTAAGTCTTGCATTTCTGTGTTCACTGCCAGTGCATGCGCCTGTCTGCGAGCCGTCACATTTTGGGTGTTTTCGAAAGTTTTCCGGTGTTTCACTAGTTCCTTCACTTCTGGTTAACCTCTTTCAACACTGATTACTAATTAAGTACTAACTTCACTAACACTATGTTTTGTCTAATTTATTTACTAACCCAGACAAAAATACGAATCCAGTAAATAACTAACATACTAACTTCCATATTCGGGTAATATTATTGCTGCACAGACTACTAACTCCACTTAGTGAGTCTCTCCACTTTCCACACTAATCTGTAATTCCACCCTCTTTGCTGTCTCAGTCCTTTGCCTTTGTTTCTGCAGAGACTTTGCAACTATCTCTGATACTAATCTGTTTCTCCCATCTCTCCCCACTTAGGCACTCCTTGAATGGAGCTGCTATTGTTTCAGGTTGTCCTGTGAAAACTAGTCTTTGTCATTGTTTTCCATTTTGTATTGTATAATAACTTCTTGTGTTTTCCCTTCTCAGTTAATGTTTAGATTATCCCTCACACCTGTTGCCCCGCCTAGCTCGTTACCTCCCGTGTGTTTGACAGTCCTCCACTTCTGTTGAGCCCTTGTCAGAAGATTGATCAACTTTTCCTGTGCCGAGCTACCTGTACACCTGTGAATTGTTTGAGATTCAGTGACACCCTTCTGCCCGATTCTGATTTCTGTCTGTGCCTGGATTTGTTTGCCTCCTGTGTTTTCTGTATGACCATGATTTCTGTCTTTTGCTGCCCTGGCTAACGAACTCGAATTTCGGACACTCGACTCTCCCGCTGCTTTACGATTTGGTGCCGTACTCTGTGCTTTTTTGGGTTTTGAACCCCTGCCTGTTTTTGGACTCTGTTTTTGGATTGCCCTTCTGTACCAACACTGTGATCACCTGGCTTGGACTCGGACTGTAATAAATCCACGATTTTTGCAGTCCGTACTACTTGCATTTGGTTCCTTTCACCAGACATAACAAAAAAAAAGTCTGTATACAATAAACAGCGCTGTTAATAATCCATGTTACTGGCTAAAATGTTCATGGGAGGAAGAGTTTTGTCACACAGGGCCCCACTACAGTGCAACACATTTCCAAAACTTATAAGAGAGTGAGACTCAGTGTCAATATTCAAGCGCAGTTCAGAAACACACCTAAACACTCCAGATATAACCTGGGGTCAGTGTGAGAACAGGAGGCATTACAGAGAGGGAGATCCAGGGAAGAGGAAGTAAAAACCCTGCCATGTTTTCCTGCCTCCCATAATCACAGACCGCTGGTTTAAATGATTAATTCACCTTTGTGAGCTTGGCTGGTCTGTACTGGACTTGGCTAGACTGCACTGGACTGGGCTGAACTGGGCTGGGCTGGGTTGTCCCCACCTTCCACCCCATGACTGCAAGGTTCTCCAGGATTTATAAAGCATTAACACACTGCTAATTGGGAACAGATGGTACACTGGGGAAGTGGCAGCTCCCAGGCAATGTTAATGTGTTTTATGTAGCTGAGCACTGCTAATATTCATATTGCATATCGTTAGTTCAGTTTATGAATGTCACGTGTGACCTTTCCTGACTTCGAAACAGAAGCATCTTCAGTGTGCACTCGAGGGCCGAGGCTGACTGTGCGCTGTCTGTATCAGATGCGGAGGCCGATTCATAAGCATCTCACTTGAATTATGAGGAGGCTTTGCTTGTGCAGTTTTAATTTAGATTCTGCTTCTCTGGTACAAAATGAGGAAACACTAACCTGAAGGGCTCTCAGTGAACAACAGTCTCATTTTGGGAGTGCTTTCAGCTGCAAGAGAACTTCTGGGTCCTCCTGGGATTTACTATCTGATTGGTGGAGCATGCTCAGTTAAAATGCATCTTGGGGCACCTAGTTACTGCACATTGCACTCCTGCTCCACAGTTACTGTTGCCAGGGCAAAGAAAGAATATCAAAATAAGGCTGTTTTATCAAGGCAACCCAGAAAAGAGTTTTAAATAATCAGATGCTTGTTAAAATATAGTATATACAGTGATTAACAAATTTATTGGACCACCACCCAATGTAAGGTTTATGCCACAGCTGCCCTGAATTAATAGGATTGGTAATTACCAAAACAATTTTTTATGTTTCTGTAATGGTTAATCTGCCAGTATTCGCAAGCTCTTTAACTGAAATGATATATTTAATGCTAAAATATAATTATTATCCATGAATTTTCGAATTTACTGTTTTACAAAAAAACAGAAAAAATATTTAAGCACATTATTATTTTTGGATTAAGATGCCAAATAACAGTTATTTTCTTGCATTCCTGAACTTGAAAATTAGTTTTAGTGGGTTAATGCAAGAATGCAAGCTGTTATCAAGGCCAAAGGAGGCCATACAAAATATAGTTTTTTTTTTTTTTTTTTTATGTGTGAAAAAGGACTATTTAGTGGTTTCAGTTCGTAATTTGCCAAAGAAATAGCAAAATAATTTTTAGTTGTAAACAAGTTTTTGTGTAGACTTTGTGTTTCTCTCTTTTTTATGACAGGTGGTCCAATAAATTTGTTAAGCACTGTATGTTATGGTCCAGACAAGGAACAAGACGCAGATACAGGGTACAATCCAATGAGGGTGTTTATCGATAGAAATAGGGTAATAACAGGAGATGGGTCAAAGAGCAGAGCAGGATGTGCGCAGTCCAGCTGTGCACGGTGGGGCAGTGGTTAGCTCTGCCACCTCACAACAAGAAGACTGCACAGTCCGCCACAGTCCAAAGACATGCATGTCAGCCTAATTGGAGATGCTAACTTGCCCCCAGGCATGAGTGTGAGAGTGAATGGTGCGTGAATGGTGTGTACTCCCTGTGATGGATGGGCAAGCTGTCCAGAGTGGGTCCCTGCCTTTCGCCCAGAGTCAGCTGGGATAGGCTCCAGCTCCCCCGCAACCCTGTTGAGGAGGAAGCGGTATAGAGAATGGATGGATGGATGGATGGATGGATGGATTGTGTGGAGAGAAAACAAAGTCATGATACTGTAATCTGAGTGTCACAGCTGCTTCTGTGCATGATCTCCCGGCTGCTGTCCTTAGTGCTGAAACCAGCACAGCTCAGGCTGTAGTCGCTCTCTGAGCCGCTGTCCCTGGTCCTGAAATATAATCTCAGCTGCATGGTAGAATGTGCTGTGGGAAGAACACAGCCTCACCCATGCAAAGACTGCAGCCTCACGTTATTTTAGCGTGTGGCCACTGGTCCCAGTGCGAGTTCCTCACTTTGTGCTTGTACTGAATCACAGCTCTCCTGTCTGTCTCTCTGTTTGACTGTATGTTTATCTGATTCAGTTATTTCATGTTGAATTTTTGCAGTAGCTTTTGGGTGAGTGGTTGGGGTTTAGTCCCACAGTTTTATTTTTCTTTTTAATTTATTTATTGATTCATTGTTTATTTATTTACTTAGTTTATTTTTGTGCCATACTTCTTTCTTGTGGGTTCTTGTTTTATTCTGCCCTGTTTGACAGTGGGTCATTCCACGTCAAATCATCCAGGGGGTGTCAGTCACCTCCTCAAAATTTTTGAAAAAATTCATGAGTAAATATTCACACAAAATGAAAAAATGCCAAATAGTAGGCCAATATCTTAAATAGTTTTCAAGTTATAGCCCTTTGAAATTTGAATAATATTTTAAGTTTTTTGGCAAACCCATTTTCAGCCAACTTTGGCAGCTTATTGCTCCAAATTGATTGTTTATACAAAGCTGAAATTGGGTGTAGTAACGATATGCATCCCCTAGAATCTGAAAATGGCTTTATATTCTGTGTATCTTGATCCAATTTTGTATGGTAAAGCCTCAAAATCAGCCAAAAAAAAAGCACAATAACAAAGCCCTATTTTATGACCTGTAACTCAGGAACTAAGTAAGATAAAAGGTAAGATAAAAAATCATTTTTTATGATTTTATGATATATCTCTCTGTAAAAATGCAGTAATCCAAGTAATATCATTTCTAGAAGTTTTTTAATGAAATAATTTTTAAGTAAATTTTTTCGGTTTTGCCCCAAAATGCCCTTTTTTGGGGCAAAAAAATAACCATGTCACCAGTTATTCATCTCTCTGACATTTTTACTGTGCAATCTTATAAAATTTCAGAGAGATGAATAACTAATGACATGGTCATTTTTGCCCCAAAATGCCCTTTTTGGGGCAAAAACCGTAAAATTTTACTTTGAAATTATTTCATTAAAAAACTTCTAAAAATTATATTACTTGGATTACTGCATTTTTACAGACAAATATATCATAAAATCATAAAAAATGAATTCTAGCCTTTTATCTTACTCAGTTCCTGAGTTACAGGTCAGAAAATGTGGTCTCGTTTTTGGGCGTTTTGTGTTTTCGGCTGATTTTGAGGCTTTACCAAACAAAAGTGGATCAAGATACACAGAAGCTAAGGCCATATTTATATTCTAGGGAATAAATATGGTTAGTATGTCCAATTTCAGCCTTGTATAAGCAATCAGTTTGGAGCAATATGTTGCCAAAGTTGGCTGAAAATGGGTTTGCAAAAAAACTTAAAATATTATTCAAATTTTGAAGGGCTATAACTTGAAAACTATTTTATATACTGGCCTAAAATTTGGCATTTTTAAATTTTATGTGAATATTTACTCATGAATTTTTTCAAAAATTTTTGAGGAGGTGACCTGGAAAATTTCTCAAAATCTGGATGATTTGATATGGAATGACCCCAGTATCTTTTTGTTTACTTTTGTTGCCATGGTGAACTGTGGATGAAGGTCTCTGGCTCGTTCTTCCCTGTGCTTGTGTGCATTACTCACACACTTCAGTATCTGAGGCATGGATAGTGAGCAGGAGTTGTCCAGCACTCACACACTTCAGTATCTGAGGCATGGACTGTGAGCAGGAGTTGTCCATTTCCTTTGCTCAAGGAGGATTTATATCAAAGTTTATGCAGCATATGATCGAATAAAATGGCCGAGTGAAGTTTGAAAATGCTGTGTTCACGCTCACACTACTTGGGAAGACCCCATAACTCTCCACTACCTGAGCAACTGGTCTTTCACTCAGCTGTGACTGCATCCTGGGGCAGATTAATTCACACAGAATTCTTGCTGTTACTTCCTTCCTGATGTAATTCCTCCCCTCCTGGAGACAAGAAAAAACATTAAGAAAAGGGAGAAATGATGGCAGTTTAGGAAAAAAATAACAAGTGCAAGAAGGTCAAAGGTCATGGATTCAAATCTGTGTGCAGCTTACAAGTTCTCCTGGGGTTCATGTCAGTCTAATCCAGGTACTCCGTTTTCATCTCGCATGTCAGGCTAATTGGAGTCTGTAAATTGCCTATAGAATTTAGTGTGTGTGTGTGTGTGTGTGTGTGTGTTGTGTGTGCGTGCGTGTGTTTGTGTGTATGTGTGTGTGTGTGTGTGCGCGTGCGTGTGTTTGTGTGTATGCATGGATGTGAGTGAATTGTTTGCATTGGCTGAATAGTCCCTACAGTAAATTGACAGGCTGTCCATGGTGAGTTCCTGCCTCTCTCCCATTGCATGCTGGTATATGCTCCCGGTAACCCTGTGCTAGAACAAGCAGGTTAGGTAGTGGATGAATTTAGCAAAATGATGGAGGTGAAATTATAAATTATGGTATAAAATTATAGATCTGAATGATGATTTCTGGGTCGGACAGAGAGCACAAGAGAAAAGAGTGAAAAGTACATGATTGGGAAAGAGCGCCGGGTCTCAGAAAGCACATAAAGCAGCAGCGCTTTGCAGCCGATGCTAACAACAACGCTGAGCAGCGCGATCTTTAGCCACACACGCCCAGCTAGCTTTCTTCAACTTCACACATGATGAGTCACTGAATTACCAAACAGGCTCCGATGCGTCAAAATCCATTTCAAACTTGCCACTTTGCCTGTGAAACGACTTCAATGATTCACCACGTGGCGGCCATTAGCGTCAGGGTCGCCAGAGGCGTGAGAATGAAGCTACATCTCACCTTCATAACAGAGCAAATAATAACTTAATCTAGCTGTCATATGCTTTGGCTTGTGTTGGACACTATAACACAGCAGGAGGCTGTGACTAAAGCAGTGGACGGCCACACTGTTTTTTTTTTTAAATGTAGTTACCCTGGGAGGGTAGAGGAGGGGCCAGATTGGTCACAAGGTCTGCAGTGGCTTCTTTAGAAAAGAGCCACAAGGCAACAGCAGAAATGACTGGCCGACTTTGACCGACTTAATGACTCTGAGCTCAGTCCAAAACCAACATCAGGCAGCAACGCAGACCTACATCAGGAGCAATGGAAGCTGCCAAGGACTTAACCTGAGTACCTGCTGTGATGTTGCCCAGTGTCCATCCATTTTATTCTCTCTACAAGCTCAGTTCAGCTGAGGCCAGAAATCTATATCACTGACTTATTGTCCTGCCTCATTCAGTAGGTAATGCAGAGAAGAAAGAATTTTATTTATTACATTTAACTGATTTTGGAGGGCAGCACAAAAATGCACTTTAAATAAGCACCACAGCAGTGATATTCTTATAAGTGCCATTTTTGTCATTGAAGCTAATAAATAAATAAATATTTGTTGAATCTCAGAGCACCAAACCCTCTTTGTCACTTAGTGAGAGTGTAGCCTCACTGATTGAGTGATGTCATCTGATGGGGTTCCCTGTTAGCACTGCAGCGTTAGCTGTGCTCAGCGAGCCCTGATACAGTTTACAGTAAATGCAAGATGGCTGCCGAACCCCAAAGTTTACCCGAGCGGCTGTGTTCCTCCTGAGATTTCTCCTCTTCAGGGAGTTTTTCTCAGCTCCATTTGAGGATTTTAATCCCCGCTGCGCAGCTTTCGTGGCACTCGCCTGCTCCTCATCTTGTTCTTACACAGTTTGTGCTTTTGTTGTTGAGTAAAACACGTTTATGACAGGTCTTTGAGATAAACTCCATACATTTGGGGATTAGGGGATTATCCCACAAGTATTACCAACAACAATAGACACTGACTGTGATTCTAGTATTAATTTTTTTTCACCCATTAAATAGGACATGTTAATTAGAGCAGCACATTTATTGATTTTTTTATTCAAAAAAAGTTCATGGAAATGAAACCAGAGAAATGAATGCACAGTTGCCTGCACTCTCAACATCTTTTGAGAAAATTCAGTCACAAACATTAAGTACTGTGTTTGACTCGGTAAAGCATCGCGTTGCGAAGCAGAAGTGACTATCACGTCGCGGGTTCGATTCCCGCTTCGTACCAGCCGTCAGTGGTCGGCAGCTTTTTCAGAGTAGCGCACAATTGGCTATTGCGCTACAGGTTGCAAATTGGGAAGGGACTGCCAGGAAGGGAATATAATAGTTGCCTTGTTCGTTGCTCAAGCGCCTCCTGTTGGCCAGACGGGTGCTCGTCAGGAAGATTCTAAGCCTGGTCATGTCCGGGTATCCTCCGCCCTCGTTCTAAACTTGCGAAGATTCAACCAATGAGTGTATAAGAAGCGGTGGCTGACAGGCGCGTGCTTCGGAGGAGAGTCGCGAACTGTCTACACTCTCCTGAATTGGCAGCAAGGGGTCGCATACGAGCAAGCCTTGTACATAGTTCACCAATTGGGCATTCCAGATTCGGGTGGGATTGGAGATGGCAAATTTATAAAAAAAATAGATAAATAAAAAATAAAAAGTACTGCGTTTGAACAGTTGGAAAGCCTTTGGCATGGATGAAGTCGGCCATTGAAATCCAGAAATAATAAACTGATCCAATGGCACTTTCATGCCTGAAAACTGGCTCAAACCTCGCAGGGTACCTGGGTGTTATTTTCAGATGTAGCTTAGATTCTGAGGATGCTGAAGTAACATGGTCAGTGGCCTGGAGCATACAGAATACAGCATTAATTCACAGCAACTCTATGGCTTGTAAAAATATGTCTTCTCTGGTATCTCATTATCTATACACTGTAATGTTCTAATATTCCATTCAAGTGCCCTATGAACAGTGATATACGTTGCTTCCAACACTCAATATTGAGTCCAGGATTCAATCACCATTTTTCAGTTACTTTATATAATGAACTTCAACTGTTTGCTTTTTTTTTTCTACAATAGGCTGGTGAATTCGTAAATGTCCCGGAATGGAAGTGAAAATAGTCTGAAATTAGATTGACATGTCAGTCAAAATTTCACCTGCGGAAAAAGGATATTTTCATTTTGAAAGTGTCATATGACACTTCAGCATTAACATTCTGTGAACATTACTTGCAGAATTAAAAGTTGCTCAATTGCTTTCTCGTACCAAAGCTTAAGGAGCCGATTCTGTTGCTGGGGTCAACGTTGTTTAAAAAAAATGTTTAAAAATCGGGCATTCAGAAAGGCAAAGTGCAAATAAAAGCAACCATGGGCATCGTTTCGAGGTGCTAAACAAACCGTAACGATTCCCTTTTGATCTCGGGCACGTGTAAGCGGAATAGTAAACAAAGCCATTGGGCGGTGTTTTATGAGAGTTTGAGCATCTGTGTTGAAGGTTAGGTGGAACCGAAGGAATGTTTAGCGGTGGAACGCAGGAGAATCAGCCTAAATGTGCCCGTGAGGAGCATGGCGAGGGATTGTGCATTGTTTTGGTGTCACAGCAAGCGCATTTCAAAGAGCTCGGCGGAGCGGGGCAGGAGTTCGAGGTGCAGCGCTCCTGTCGAGTGTGACCCAGCTGCCTGCAGATTCGCCACCGCGGCTGCTTCTGAATGCAGACGGGTAAATCAGCCCCTGGCACAGAGGGTTGCCATGTCTGCAGAGGGGTAAATCAGACCCTGGCACTGAGGGTCGCCATGTCTGCAGACAGGTAAATCAGCCCCTGGCACAGAGGGTCACCATGTCTGCAGACAGGTAAATCAGCCCCTGGCACTGAGGGTTGCCATGTCTGCAGACGGGTAAATCAGCCCCTGGCACAGAGGGTTGCCATGTCTGCAGATGGGTAAATCAGCCCCTGGCACAGAGGGTCGCCATGTCTGCAGACGGGTAAATCAGCCCCTGGCACTGAGGGTCGCCATGTCTGCAGACAGGTAAATCAGCCCCTGGCACAGAGGGTCGCCATGTCTGCAGACGGGTAAATCAGCCCCCGGCACAGAGGGTCACCATGTCTGCAGGCGGGTAAATCAGCCCATGGTACAGAGGATCACCATGTCTCCAGACGGGTAAATCAGCCCCTGGCACAGAGGGTCGCCGTGTCTGCAGACGGGTAAATCAGCCCCTGGCACAGGGGGTTGCCATGTCTGCAGACGGGTAAATCAGCCCCTGGCACAGAGGGTCACCATGTCTGCAGACGGGTAAATCAGCCCCTGGCACAGAGGGTCACCATGTCTGCAGATGGGTCAATCAGCCCATGGTACAGAGGGTCGCCATGTCTGCAGACGGGTAAATCAGCCCCTGGCACAGAGGGTCACCATGTCTGCAGATGGGTCAATCAGCCTATGGTACAGAGGGTCGCCATGTCTGCAGACGGGTAAATCAGCCCCTGGCACAGAGGGTCGCCATGTCTGCAGACGGGTAAATCAGCCCCTGGCACAGGGGTTGCCATGTCTGCAGACGGGTAAATCAGCCCCTGGCACAGGGGGTTGCCATGTCTGCAGACGGGTAAATCAGGCCCTGGCACAGAGGGTCACCATGTCTGCAGATGGGTCAATCAGCCCGTGGCACAGAGGGTTGCCATGTCTGCAGGCGGGCAAATCAGCCCCTGGCACAGAGGGTCGCCATGTCTGCAGACGGGTAAATCAGCCCCTGGGGGAGGGGGGGGCTAACAGGATCATTTTCAGTATCACATACAGCACCATGAGATGGTCTTGGAGGGACTTGTATTAAATGTTTCATGTTAAATGATTTCATTTTGTATTGTATTGTTTTATATACTCTTGTGCCAATATAACAAAGCAAATTTGACACAATAAAACAATAATTTTTTTCAGAAAAGGAAATGGCTTTAAATGATTTCAGAGGGTTGTGTGACTTTTTATCTAGTTTGGCTGCTTTAAAGCAAAGCTGATAATGTGGATCATTATTTATGGTGGTGATGTCAAGTCAAAACCAAAAACGAGTTGTGTAGTAAATTTTGCATAGCATTTGTGACAATATGCTTCACGGTATAGCTTTCTCCACAATGAACAGGAATGAGAGGCTTATAGGCCAAAAGGGGAGTCATATTGTCCCAGAAGTCATACTTAGTCAACACGTTGAACATAATGCTCTTGGAGCATAGCTATTATAATCATCATGTCCACAGCCATATGAAACATATCAGTTTATCGACTTATATTGTTACTTTGTTTACTTTTTTATCTGTGCTGTTGGGGCTTCAGCGCCCCACCTCTTTGCCCTTGTTTGGATTCGCTGGGAGTTGGGCAGAATCAGGCACTGCAAAGATGGTGACGGCTGAGAGCACTGGCCAGCGCAAATTCAGCTTCATTCTGGGTTTTCTGAACTCTACAGGTGATGATGTCACAGAGACTACATCCATTGTTTTAGACAGTACTATGGTCGTAACAAATGAGGGAGTCTTGAGTGCCAAGGTACGTTATCTTTTTAAATTAAACTAATTAGCACAAACTCCCTTGTCACTAAATTTCAGAGTGATTTCCTATCAGCTCTGAGGTATATAAAAAAGTATCAACCAATAAAATGCAATTTCTTTATTCCAGCCTTATAGATGAAGGGGAAGCATGAAATATAAATCTTGAACAGCTGAACTAATCCCCATAAAATAGGCAAAATTTCTTCCCTGTCTGAGTGCAGCGAGGTACAACTGTAAATAACTTCAGAGAATTTACACTCGGCCCGCACAAGACCTTTTAATGCCTTAGTATAGATCACTTTTGGCTTAAACTGATGTAACCAGCTAATTGAATTCTTAACAGCCAGCTTTTTATGACCCTCCCAATAGAGTCATTTGGCCTGATCTGGACCAGTCGCTCAGAGCGATTGCTGGGCCGTCCTCCTGGAGCGGCTTAGAGAATTAGCCGTTCCCTTCTCTTTTATCCACTTACTTCTCTCCAAACACAAATCCACTATCTGAAACCTGGTTTCATTTATTTATTTCATTATTTCTTTTCTGATAAAACCTCTCATTAATGCGACTGAGCGCGGGTGGGGATTTCACAGACCAAGATCTATCAAGTGGGGACAATTAGTATCAATTAAGAGTATCCTTTCAAAGCCCAGGGCTCATTACCCTCTGCTAAGCACCGAGAGGGTTCCCCGTGTAGCCAAACCCTGCAGCAAATGAAAGACAGTGACAGGGAAGGTGGGGCTTACAGCCATGGCAATGACAGAAGGCCCCTCACAATAAAGGCCCCGTACAGGTTTCACTCAGTGGCTCTATTCACTGGGCGGAGGGAAAGGGGGCGTGGGGCCCATTTCAATAGGCCTTGATCATTTCTGTCATTGTATGAGGGCTTGGGAGGGATAGCTAAGCTGTGGGCTTCTAATGTGGTCATTTTCATGTCTCCCCGTCCCACCGGCTCCCATCTATTGTAGCTGTGGAGAGGAGAATATGAAGGGAGAGCCCCTCTCATTCTTCTGCCGCGGATTGGATTATGATCCTCTGTAGTTCTGAGGAATAAGGCTTCTGGGTCCATGTGCGTGGTCTTCCAGGATGAAATTGACGCTTGAATCTGAAAGTAATTTTTAGTCTGGAGCTTCTGGTAATGGTGAATTGCATTACTGACTTGCTCATGTGGGAAGAACTGGCTACGATTGGACTTCACCAAATTGCCTATTTATAAAAAAAATATATTTTTTTTTTATGTACATGGAGTCCCAGTGCTAAAAAATGGCATATTAATGCATTTCTCATTCATTCATTCATTCATTCATTCATTCATTCAGTTAACTCTGTTCTCCTATTCAGAAGCCCCATGTTGCAGCCCTGCCTGCCTGAGCCAGCACGGCGAGCCCCAGCTCTAAACCCCACTCCGGGAGTCAGCGTGTCGCAGAGGGGGTTGAGGTGATTAAGACCAGAGGAAATTACCTTATACATTTCACTTATCCTGAGAGAAAAAGAGTTCATGTTAACCGATGCAGGGGGTGGTGTCGTGTGTTTGTAATGAGGGTGTAGTGGGGGAGGGGGGTTATAGGGCGGCCTCGTGGCGCTTGCTCGACTGAAGGCTGCAGAGGTACTGGTTTGGGCTCCCAGTAAGACTTGAGTCTCTGGATCTCATATGGTAAGATGAAGCTGGGAACAGCTCTGCAGTTGGGCCCCTGAGCAAGGCCCTTCACCCGAAAACTGCTTCAGAGACTTTCCCTGTTGCCCTCTGTCACTGGTTCTTAAAACACACAACTTTCATCTGCAGTTTATCCCAGGCTCTCCTTGTCAGGCAGCATTTGTTATTTAGTGGTCTGTCTGGTTAAATAAAGGTTTAAAAAATATACATTCCACACAGCCTCAGGAAAATCTCAATAATGGCCGCCTGTAACCCCTCGGAGGTCCCTGATGTCTGTACAGATTCCGGACTGAAAACAGAGGCCGAAAGCAGCACAGGTATGGCAGTAGAAGCCTTACAGTGTGTCTCAGTGCAGTCGTGTCATTCCTGATGCAGTCCTGCCGTTCTGAAAGCCCAGCTTGTGTCTGTGCGCTTGTGTTCTTCAAAAGAGGCTGGTGGGTGTGGCAGCAGAGGTCCATGTTTGATAATTGGTTCTGTCTGGATGTTGCAGTTTAATTAACTCCCTGTCCAGATTAGAGCTGGGGAAGACCCATTCGAAAATCCAGGGCACATCTGTTCTGGATTATTTAAATTTCCTTCTGCCAATTTAAATTCATTCATATATGTGTATCATTCATCATGCCTCCTTTAATCCGTTACACGTATAACCTGCACACGCCGGGCGTCCGGAATCAGGGGGAGGGGTGGGGATTTGAGTCCATCCCAGCAGCCAATGGGTGAGAAGCAGAGGTGCACTCTTTCTTCACTAGGACAGCATGTTTATGAATTTAATTTCTTTTTACAGTTGCCACAAACAGATTTCATCAAGCATTAAGAGGCATAACTCATTTACACCACTGTGGTTCAAATCAATACCAATGAGCAGTATTATCTGTGTCACTGGTGCTGGGCCAGGAGATTAAGGATTGTGGGTGAGGATGCGCGGCTGAAGGCAGTCATGGAGGAGATACGATCCAGAGAAGAGCTCCTGAAATGTTCTGTTTCTGTGGGAGAAAGAGAGCGCCTCGTGTGTCGCTGATTTAGGGGTTTCCTGCTGTGCTGGCGGGACTCCAAAGCTTATGAAATCAAAGATAAAAAAGGCTCTGCACACCAAACGATGCCTCGACTATTTTAATGGACACATCACATGATCACAGACGACTCAACACAAGGCTTTCTTCAGAGTTCAGTTTAACACCAAAGAGAGCTTAGTGCAGACATATCTATCATGTCTTTTTACCTTTGATTTTCATGTTTCACTGCATGTCCGGGTCCATTTATAATCTATTTTGTGATATTGTACATTTCCAAACCTTGATCTCTGAATTCTTCAATCCCTGATTGACTAACCTCAGAGAATCTCTTCCCCATTCCACAGGGTGAAGATTACTGGCTAGACAAACACTGATAGTGGTCTGCGGGAGTTAGCCTGGACCAGATGTCCTGTAAGGGATGTTCGCCTGTGTCATTTTCATGTATTTGCCTTTTTTCCAGTGTTTGTTTATTTCAGTGTTCCCTGCCCGGTCTGCCAGCCTGACTCCACCTATCCGAGTCCACATTCCATTTCCATTTTGTCTTCTCTTAGTCTCTCGTTTCATCACCGCATTCGGGAGTGGCATTTTGTATTTCCTCACTTTCTTCGCAGCTGTTCTATATTCGGGCCTGCTCTAAGCTTGAGTGAATGATTTTTATTTGTACTAATTACTAACCCCATTACTAACAATGCACGGGAGGGTGTTTTATTAGATAGGCACTTAGTAACCACAACTAAATTAATTAGGACATTGACTGGTTTGAGTTCCTATGTTTGCTATTTTTTTGATCTCTGTGCTATTCTGTTCAAAGTTTCACTTCTCTGCTTTTCCTTAAAGGGGACCTATTGTGCTGATCGTTCTTTTAATATAGGTAATGTTATAATGTTGGATGTCCATACTCAATCTCTGAAAAGTTTCCAAACATAAGATACAGGGGTTTTGCCATAATCCAAGAATGTGATTTCGTGAACGTGATTTCCTCTCTGAACAGCTCGTCCCGAGATCTTCACGAGATCTGGGCAAAACCTGAAAAACCAGGTTGTGCTGTCCAATTAATACAGATCTAGCCAGAGCCAATCACGGCGCTGGACCTGCCCACACCGAAAACTATTCTAGCAGGCACAAACAACCGCTGATCATATTATGCCTTAGTAGCGTCTACACTTTTGGAAATATAAAAGAAGAACTGCAGATCATTTGAGGTGCAGTTTTGTCAGTATCTCTCCCAAAGCTGCTTGTCCGTTTACTTTTGGACGCAAAGAAAAGCACCTATTTCTCTCCCAAAAGACGATGCCACCAGAAATCAGTGGGTAGCTTTTTTTGTTTGTCGGCAGCAAACAGCCACGGCCAAAGGGAACGGTCGCTGTTTGGGCTCAGCATTTCACCAAAGACAGCTTTGTAAATAAAGGATAATTCGATGCTGGATAAGTGTTTCAGCTGCTTCTCAAACCTGAAGCAGTTGCATCGATCAAGCGCTCGGAGCCACAAGCTGTAAGTAACGATATAACAGCAACTAATGTAAGTGAAGCTAATATGTCACGGGTGGCTAGCAGGACCGCTAACGATAGTTAGCACTAACAACTGACCTCAAACGCAGGCTTTGTAAAATATCTGAAGATAAAGCCTGTATCAGACGCAACTGTCCGTGATTCACAGAAGCGGAAGCTGTAAGTTGCTTTACTGTATAAGCCTACCTAACATGATAGCCAGTTGATTGTGGCTGTAGCACTGCGGCTAACATAGCCAAGTTACTGTTGCTAATGTTTGTGTCCTAAAATGCAAGAGTAATATCAGGGGAAATTCTACAGAAGGTGTGTGAACATAAACCTCATTTGAAGCTAACTTTTTATACTTGTTTGTAATTTGTATGTTTGGTACGACTGCCCACGGTAACAGAACTTGCTGTCTGTAACACCTGTATTGCAAGGGTTTGTCTCTGTGATTGTTATGACCGCTCGGTTACTGCATGTTAGTTTGCGTGCCGCCATGCTAATTAAAAATGCTCCTGGTTAACTTATATGCAGAAATTCTGATCGGTATGCTTGCGTTACTTCGGTAAGCATCAATGCGGCAGTTTCATCATAACGTTGCCCGATTGTAGCCACTACAGTTGAAGCTAACCGGAGAGGTGCTGTATGTGTCCGCAAAGTTGGGCTGAAAAGGCTGCAGTTAGACCAGACGTAGGTTTTGCAGAGCTTGGGATACCTGTTTGGGTTTGTTTACGGCCGCTTGTGATCGCTTCACTTATCCACGACCGGGGTCAGCCGGATACTTCACAAATATCTGGGCTAGCTTTCTGATGCTATCGTAAAAGCAATCGTGAAACGCAGAAGCTCTAACGCGTCTGGTATAACAAACGATTTCTCTGCACTACCGTGACATAATTTCATCCCCCTTTAGAAATTGTTGTGGCTAATAAAAAGCCAAAAAAGGCGGAGATTGAATAGGACATTCTTTCCTGTAGAAGTGATCCATTCGCTAGCTCCACATAAGCAACTGTCCACGCTAACGGAACTTACGGTCTGTAAAACCTATATTATGTTCATAACATAACCGAGCTCGCTCTAGCTGTCGCGTAATATCTATAAAGCTGTTTTTTCGGACGCCAAAAATTCTTCAAGGGACAGATTACATTCAAAGTCAATGCAAAATACACGCGTTATCTTCCGCTTTCACACCGGACAGATTACATTCAAAGTCAATGCAAAAGACGCTAATACACGCGTTATGGGCACGTTAAGCAGCTTTCACCGGACCGAAACGAATTTTTTTCGCGCGACAGATTACATTCAAAGTCAATGCAAAGACGCGAATACACGCGTTATGGGTGCGTCAAGCTGCTTTCACACCGGACGTGAAACGAATTTTTCGTGCGACAGATTACATTCAAAGTCAATGCAAAGACAATGCATTGACTTTGAATGTAATCTGTCGCGCGAAAAATTTGTTTCAAGGTCCGTGAAAGCGGTTTATCGCGCCCATTTTCCGCGAGCAAACGCTGGTCATTCTGACGCAATAAGTAAACCATTACCACAGGCAATTTCCAAAAAGGCCGTTTAGCCTGGAGCTTTCGCCCCTTCGTCATATACCAGCGCTGAAGCTGTTCGTTACTCCTCTAACGACACACCACAGTTATGTACACGAACCAGCAGGTCCTTATAATACACACCTAAGCAGTCCAGAAGTTGTTGGTCCACTTTTTGCTGCTCCTCACTGACTATGTTTCCGTCTAAACTCAGACCCAACGGATTTCTACGGTCTCCGGTCTACACTTGGGTATGTCGACCCGTTTTACAAATGTGTCTGTATTTTGGGTGGATTCTAGCTTTCCCTCAATCCTAGCTAGAGAGTAGAAACACCGGTGTACTCACCATAGTAGCCATAGGTAAATAGCAAATTCGAGCTTGAGCTGCCAGACTTTTGCACTGCGTCCTCCACTTTCGCCGTTGCGTTTATTAGAACAAGTTCATTTCATTCGATCTATACACATGTACTGCGTTTTATTGCGGAATTTGCCCGTCAATTCCTTCTCAGATGGCAGACGCGTCTCAGTTTCACTCTGGGGAGGTGGACCCGGAAAACTGCGTTCTGCTGCCTCGTCCCGCCCAGATCCGCCCTTCACAGAGCTGGCCAGTAAGAAGAAAATGGGCATACAGGGAGTGGGGGCCATAGCGGAAGAGCCGCCCCATCGAGGCGTTTCAGGCAGAGACTACAGTGGACTACAAATGGGTTTTTTTGAGGATGGCTGTATGAGCTAAATAAGGACCCTTTTTTGGACTTTGAATGATCAGGAGTACTCTAGGGGAGTCCTAGATCAAAATATAGTTTGGAAATGTAGCATAATAGGTCCCCTTTAATCTTGTATTGGTGCTCCTATGCTGAACACGTTCATTACTCTTAATGAGCTTGTCATTGTTAAATTGCTTGGTCAGAGTCCACGTTTCCATTGTTTTTCCCCATGTCTTGTTATCATGCGCTTTTCTCCTCATGTACAGCCCAGGTGCTCGTCGTTGCCGTTGTCCCACCCCCTTGCCTATATCAGGGAGAAGCTAGAGGAAAGCTGCAGGCGGAACCTGTTGTCGACCACATTGTTTTCATGATCGGTTACTCACCTGTATTCTAGTATCCTAGTACTGCCTAGAGTTTTGCAAAGTCTTCCCTTCCTTATTTTTGCGTCATCCTTAGTTTACATAAGTTCTTTTTCCTTAGTTCATCTGCTCTTTGTAGCATACCTCTGTTCAGCCCTTTGGGTGTAGTTTTCTGCTGGCCCTCTTGCCCTGTTATTTTCATTGTATTTTGTAAATAAATATTTATTGTGAATTTACATCTCGCGCCTGGTGTCATCCCTGCCAAATCCTAACAGGTGCAGGCTTCAAAGATCTGAGATAGAAAAGATGGTGAAGGCCTTTGCATTGACCGCTGAGTCACAGGAGTGGTTCACCTGCACAATACCTGAGACACACTTTAAATAATGCCCTCGTTTACCTGTCGGGGGAGGGGAGATACTGCGCAAGCCACCATGATGGCCTTAGAACTCCCTCCATTTCTGTTATGTTTATCTGATACTTCACTTTATTTATTTATTCATTTATTTATTTTGTCTGCCTTTGCACTTATTTCTGATTTATAGTCCCCTAAAATGAGGCAGTTTGTGTTTTGGTCCTTAGAATTGTGATTATTGAGGATTTTGGCTACAGGCTTATTCTCTGGACGCAGAATGACTGTCTTTCCTCTCAAAACATCCTTGAGAGGAATTGATAAGTGATTCTCAGTCGGGCCTGAGCAAAAACACTACAGAGAACTGCTTCAAATACCCAGCTTCTTTGGAGAGGAGAAAACCAGCTCACTAATCAGAACCCAACTACAAATGTTCCCCTCAAGAAGGAAAGCCTTGGAATTTTTTAATAAATAACAGCACAGTCAGAGGTACCATCTGTGAGGAAGCAGCTACACCAATAAAGATAAAACACTCGCATCTATTCATGACCTAACCTGCTTCTTCCGATACAGGGTCACGGGAGATATATATCACAAGAATCACATACAATTCACTCACACTCATACCTGTGGGCAAATTAGAGTCTCCAATTAGCCTGACATAAATGACCTCAGACTGTGGGAACATGCACATGGAAAACCTGCATTAAAAATACACCAAAAAAGGCCCCACTCTGGATTCAAACCCGTGACCTTCCGGCTGAGAGGAAACAGCACCACCCACAGCGTGACCATGCTGCCCCAGCAGATTATATAGTTCTGAAGTAAATAAAGCTAAACCCTCTATCTTAAATGGAAACACAGAGGTTCAGTGTGAACGGTGCCATCATGACTATATCAATCTAACAGCATCGGAGATGAGAAAAAAGTAAAATATATTGATATTTTGGCTTAAAATCGCAGTCCATTAGAGCAGAGAGAAAATCAACAGAGAGTCTGAGCTCACAGATTGCTTTGGCTCCATTTGTGCTTAACTTTGACTCATATATTTTTTTCATGTACTGAGTGATTGCCAATTGTAGTTTGCAACTCAGTCAGACTACTTGAGAAAAAAAAAATCAAACTTCATCTTTCAAAATGCTACATTGATTTTTTTAAAAGTCAACGGACAAATGCTGATTGAATCCAGGCCAAGGATCTCTTAAAGATGAAACAGTGCCCATGTGGAGGATTCGTCAACTTGGATCGTGATTCACTTCATCTGAACCTCCGCAAACAGAGCCAGATCAGGCCCTTTCATGCTGTCGGAGAGGAGTAACGTCTTTATCTGTCCCCCCTCAAGTCCTCTTTACTGTTGTCTGTCTTCCTTTCAAAGAGACCTCATGCTACAGGAAATTATGTACAAAGCCAGCTGGTTAGGATGGTATTACAGAGCACGTGCAGAAAATAGACTGAACGAAATCCAAACGTGTCAAGCAGGTGGGAGATTAGAATGGCGCCCTCAGGGGAGCGAGGGCCAATCCGCTTGGGGGGACAGAACGGATTGGGTAAACTGCTCCGAGCGCCCGGGGCAGGACCCATGAGGGTAGAGGTTTCCGGCACGAGCCTGGAGCTTAATCTCTGAGAGGACAGGTCCGCTTTGCAGAAAACCGCTGAGATGAGCCATAATTTCATGGGATTTCCACATATACACAATCACCCCCCCCCCGACTCCCATTCACCCCCCTTTTCCCACCAGCGACTGGGAGACGACCTGGAAACAGGGCTGTAATCCTGCGCCTCAGAAGAGCGAGCCCTGCTCAGGAATCACGGGCGGCCTTGCATACGGATGCCTCTTTATCATCCGCAACAGGGCCCTGCCTGCTCCTGCTCCGCCACTCTTATCTCCGGTGACCACAGACCAGGAGCGAGGAAAAATATTAGCCTCTTAAAATAATCACCTCTCACTGGAGCTGTGCAAACCAAACTCTCCCCTGCATCACTACCCCCGTTCCCCATTCCCAATTTAATAAAAAATGTCTCGAGTTGTCGGCCACCAAAGAGAGCCATTCGTTAAGCGAGTCAGAACGAATCGATTGTTCCTGGAGCCATATCATAATGGCTGCTCCATACAACGCACCATTGCTCTCAAAGAATTTCTGCAACGTGCATTTTCTCTTGGGAGATAAGTCATATCGCGCTTCCAGGTGCTTTCTCACATTCGCACTGTTAAGGTTGCATAAGTTTCAATGGATGGAGATATCAAGGTCATTATTGCAAAGATTACTTGGTTATGAGAGCAACACCCTTAAATATTGAGACCAAGAGACCACTTTAAGGATACAGGTTTGCTGCTTATCTCATGCAGTGTCTCACTTCATCAAACATGGGTGAATGTGATATTTTTTGGACAAAATACTAAGTGTAAAATATTAGGGACGTACCTTCAGAGACGGCAGATGAACTATGCAAGCTGCCCCTCGCCAAGACTCAAAGCAGAACAGTGGCAAGACCAGTCAAAACCTGATAAAAAGAAGGTCAGTCCTTCAGTAATAATGAAATTAGAAAAAAGGTTGCACTTTGCATAAACACATTTATTTTAACAAGCGTCTTCGCACAAACGCGTTTCGGCGTAGTGCCTTCTTCCTTGTGTGGTGTGCAGGGGCAGATCCACAGGGGGGCAGAGGGGGGCAACTTCCCCCTCACTGTCGAGCCTTGCCCCCTTAGCTGTCCCCCTAACTTTAATGTTCTTAAAACTATACTTGTAAAACAAATCACCACTATGTCTAAAAGCCCCTCAAAGCATCGAAATAAAAGATGAATTCACCAAAAAAATAATTATAAATGTAAATATAATATTGGCTCCTCAAATACTTAGCTATGGTCCTGCATCAAACGTGCTGAGTCTGCGTGACGAGCCTCCTGCTCCGCGCTGGCGTGTGTCAGTTGGCATGGACACATGTTGGAGTCTGCGTGCAGCGCAGCAGAGTGGAGCCACTTAGCCACCCAGCTTTCTCCAGGTAAATTCAGTTTCTCCCGGTGACGTTTCAACACACGAAGTTAAAGTTAAGTTAAATTTGTAATAGGTGGAATGTACGCTAAAGGCGATGGTTCAATGCGCTCATTATTCGCTAGTCAAAAGTGACTCACTCCCGTGTAATTTGTTGGAGCATTTTTCCCTTCGGTTAGTTTTGATTATAATAAAAACGAGAACAGTTTATGAAGCATTTAGCTAGATATCAAAAACAGTAATGTTTGAATCCAGAGGGTCGCTGTTAAGTTTCAGTGTTATGTGATCAATATCACAGCAATGAGGCTGCATAATAAAACCAGGTCCTTACTGTCAGGGCAGTGGCCACGGGCACGGACCCGTATCTCTAGCCTGTATGCTAAAGGTAAGGCAGTGGCTACGGGCACGGACGCGTATCTCTAGCCTGTATGCTAAAGGTAAGGCAGTGGCTACGGGCACGGACCCGTATCTCTAGCCTGTATGCTAAAAGGTAAGGCAGTGGCTACGGCACGGACCCGTATCTCTAGCCTGTATGCTAAAAAGGTAAGGCAGTGGCTACGGCACGGACCCGTATCTCTAGCCTGTATGCTAAAAAGGTAAGGCAGTGGCTACGGGCACGGACCCGTATCTGTAGCCTGTATGCTAAAAGTAAGGCAGTGGCTACGGGCACGGACCCCTATCACTAGCCTGTATGCTAAAGGTAAGGCAGTGGCTACGGGCACGGACCCGTATCTCTAGCCTGTATGCTAAAGGTAAGGCAGCGGTATTATTAGCCTCTCATTCTATCACAGTTACAGGTACGGGCGGGTCCGTACCTACTACCGTTAGCCCTTCTTGCAAACATACGGATGGTATGTCCTAATGAATTTGGCATGTGTCAGCCGAACCAGGCAAAATTTCTTAAATTCCATTGAAACTTGAAATATAATTATTAATATTTACCGTATATATGTTTGTATAGATCTAGCAATTCCGTTCTTTGACGTAGCTCATAAGTACTCACGGCAGGAGCAATATCCGACATGGCGGAAATTCCACCACACGACTAGAGGTCTATGTAGCCTGACAATCATCAGACAATCGTCTTAGAAATCTAGCTGTTCTCAGTATTGAGAAACAACGTGCAAAAGAGCTAGATTTGGATATGTTTGTGAGACGCTTTGCTGCACAGCACAACAATCGTCGTCTGAAGCTCTCTTAAAAGAGATGGCCAATATCAGTCCTGGACTGTGACTTAAGTACTTTTGCTTTATTTATTTTGAGGTACTTTTATTTCATTGGCCCTAAATATTCACTCTACTACATCTTGGAAGGCATAATAATACAGTGTGTCCCGAAAAAAAGGAAACTGGAGATAAAATGAGAAGTATGTGAGATACTTTTGGCCGTCGACCATCTTGAGTCATTCCCAACACAAAAGAATCAAAGGGGTTCAACTGCTCAGTGAAATAAAACCATCACCACCCCACACCTCCACCTCTAATGCCATGTTACTGAATCAAAGTCAGCTGTTGCTGTCAGCAGTCGATATTAGCAGCAAATTAACAGGTTTTGAGTGAAATTGGAAAAGCAGCTTGATTCCAGTGTACTGTGGCTCCACATGTGAACATTGAGGTTTTCTCCCCTGTATCTCTGTCCTTCTCGCTCTCATAATCTGCTCAGAATCATCGATAGCGTGCTGTTATCTTCTCTTTATTACATTTCACCCATCTCAGCTCCGCTTAAAGGGTTGGCTGCGGCCCAGCTCTCGCCGCGGCAGATTTCGCTTGCGCAACAGAGGCAATTTACTACATGGGCGAAGGATGCCGTTTGTCGGTCTGAGCTCAACAGCAGGTGAAAGAGACCATCTTGGCAAGAGGCGATGTGGAGGCTGATTTAAGCGCGTAAAAATCTAAACAGCCCCATTAACACAGTGTTCACAGCCCACAGCCAGTAATTGGAGGAAGCACCATCGATTAGCATGTCTTTTTAACCTGAATAAATGCATTCTCTCTCTAACCTGGAGAAAACAAACAGTGCTCTGCATTGTTTCAGAGGTCCCAGGGGCACAGGGACTGACTACTAGGGTGACAACAGTTTAATTTTGCGCTTAACACCTTCCATTTTTTTTAAATACACAAATGCATACTCATAAACTCACATATGTACACTCCCACGAACACACACTCCCGCACTGCTAAAAATGATTAGATAAAAATACTAGGTAAGATGAATTTACTTATTTTAAGACTTAAAACACTTATTTCTATCACCATTTTTCTTAGTAAGACAAAAAAAAAAATTCTTGTTTTAGGTCATTTTTACTAGCTTGCCAATGGGGTAAGTAAATTTCACTTGTCAAGTCTACTAACTTGTTTTAAGTTTTTTTTTCTTAAAACAAGTTACTTCAGTTACAGTGGACTGGGATAGGTTAAACTGAAACTAGAGCCTACATTTTCTAATTTCGTCGTTGTACTAAGCTACCTACCTACCAAACGCCAAGCTTGCTATCTATCTTGTGTCAGCGCCAGCTGCATGCCGTTCGTTACCATCTTCAGCAGCCAGTGCGCTCAACAACCTTGCCGGTGGTGGATAGTTAGCATCGCCTGGATAGCCGCTAATGCTGGAGGGTTTTCTGTCTCGTTGAGGCTCGTAGTTTTGAAATATCCAGTCAGCTTGGTTGATGGGACTCCCGCAGCAATTCCCCATGTTGATTTGTGCATTTTTGAGCCCCGCTGTCACATTTCTTTTCCACGTTTTAGTGTCTTTTGTCTTAAATTTCCACTCCAGGAGCAAGGTAACAGCTATATTTGTATAGTTCAAATTCAACGACTCATTCATTGGACAGTAACAATAGGCACGCACATCATCCATTAACCAATCACAGTGTCTTCTTTCATTCACAAAACGCACTGTATACCTGCTAGAACATTCCATGCTCACACTTTTCCACTTTGCATGAGAATCAATGAAAGCCATGAATGGAAGGACAATCTGCACCTGCTATCATGAATTGTGTCCTGCAGGAGGTGTATTTGGCTGTAAAAAATGTAGCTCGGGTGCTTCAAGACCAATGCATTTGGGGTAATGTAGGACCGCATGGAGGGAAGAGGGAGTGAGGGGTGAGTTATGTATGAGCCGTGAATGCATGAGGGTGGAAATATTTTTATGGAGAATGGTGTTCGTTTCATGGCAATTAAAACCCTCTGCCTCAAGGAGATGAGTTAAACTGTTAATACTCACCGGTTCCAGATGGTTAACATATTAAGGGGAACGTCACCAAAAACACTAATTTTCATTGACTCATTCTTATTGAGTATTGAAGTAAATAAACTCCGCCTGAAAGTTTTGCCAACCATCCTTTCTATCTAGAGATAGCTTAGGCTACAACATTTTAGCCAGTTAGCAGCTACCAGGTGGCCTTCAGTACCCATGTTGTTGCTTTTACATTTAAAAGCATTCTACGCCCCCTTTCCCTGTACCGGAATGCTCTCCAGTTTTCTAATCCAAGATCAGAGAAGAAGATGGGGACAGGTAACACTAGCACATACAAGACACCCCTTAAAGGTGGTTTAATCAACTGCACTGACCAAGCACACTAAACGTGCTTTAGGTGCTAACTGTAGTTAGATAATCATGAGGTAACTACATGTAAAATATCTTGGATTTTTCCTGTAAAGATGAGATCTGATTGGCTGTAAAAGATTAATTATGCAATTATGGTATAATTGCCAAGTTCAATAACTAAGCCGCCAAGTTTTGACGCAGCGCTTGCATTATGAATGGCCTGCATCGTCGTTTCTATCCCCCGCCATGAAGTGGTGAGGGGAATATAAGATTGGGTTCCGTCCGTCTGTCCTTCCTTCCGTTTACACTTTCAATGGAGCCAGGTTACCATGAAAACTATGACAGCTGCATGGGTCAAATTCTGTATGCTTAATAAGCTATCCTTGACCTACATTAATTTAAAAAATGAATGTTGAAGCATATTTATTTTTAGAGTTATGGCCCTTGATTTTGGCAGGGGATAGTGATGACCATGTTGTCTTGTCTCTTTTGGATTTAGTTTGCATACACTGGGCAGTCAAATTATATATACATATATAAATTGTTAACAAGTGTATAGTCACTGCTATTTTAATTAACACTTCCATAGTCTTATTAATGTCAATTAATATCTTATCAATCTTAATAAAGCTGTCTATAGATGTCAAGTAACTTGCTACAATTGTCTTATAAACCAATAATAAATGTCTTAATTACTCTCTAATTATCCCTAATAAAGTCTAATTAATGATGATAAACATCTCGTTAATGTTTACAACAGGTATTTAAACTGTTAAGAAGTTTCTAATAAGAGCCTATAAGCTCTCATATGCAATAATAAATGAGCCAATTAGGCTTCTATTGACTCTTATAAACATTAATTATTTTATATAACTACCTCATAAGGTCTTATGAGTCACTTATTAAGTATTAATTACCGCCTCTTACAAATTTTGAACTGTAGCTACATAATATCACCACAAAACTGCTGAGTTTGTTTACAGTGAAAAGACCCACCCCAACAAGGTGGTTCTGACCAATGGGAGAATGTCTAGTGGCACTGAGGTCATGCTTGAGGTCAGTGGACTTCCTGTTCAAAAGACTAAATCAACTTTTGTTTATAACAGCTTAAAAATAATCACTGCATAAAAAATCAAGCATGAAAATGAGAAACAGACCTGTCATCACAAAGACATGGATTCTTAGTGAGTCAACTGAAATATGGAGAGTGCACATTGGTAACTGCATATTGATCCCTATATTCGAAGTCAAGAAAATATTGCTTTAACACAGAAACAAAAGCTGGGTTTTTGTCTGAGATCGCATTATTCATACACTCCACGTTCGTAAATATGTTACAATCAGGATCCCAATTTATGAAATAAAAGGTATGACTTCCTCAAGGTAATTTACCCCTCCACATTTAGCACAACACTCTGCCCTTTTAGAAAGCAGGATCTCAAATGCAATTTGCAGGCAAGTTGAATAAAAAAATACAACGTACTTTCACTCATCAGATGAATAGAAATCATCAGAAGGTTATTATCAGAAATAACACAAAAGTACTGTCACCAGAGAACCATTAATGTAACTTCATATTATTTCATTTAAAAAGCAGATTTCCTGCTGTGGTAAAGATTATTCTGATTTTTTTTTTTTTTTTAATATCACAACCTTATTAGGCCTCTATCAGCAAACATGGAAGATGCATCAGTTTTAATTTAATAGGATTAAGTGTTGAGCAGAATGAATCAGTGAGAGGAATATGAATCAATATTGGTATGTCTACGCAAATGATTAAGCTCTAAAATGTGGTAATCAATACAAATACATACTCTATCTAATAATATTAAATAATTCACACTTATCGAAACATACTAATTCGCAAAAAATTATGCCTTCATGCATATTTTCAGAATACATTTTAACAAAGGTTTCCCAAGGTTTTTAAAATCTGCCAGCTTGTTGCTCTCTGTCTGCCTGCATGTCTGTCTGTCTGTCCGTCCGTTTAGGCGGGACAGCGTGTGGTTTGATAGTTATTCGGCACGGGTGCTTATAGAATGCAATGACTGGCAGTGATGGAAGAAAGACTCGGCGGTACCCCCAGACTGTGGAGACTTTCTACCGCTCCTAACCGAAGGGCTTTCCCTGAATTTCACTGTCTCAAGATGTACACAGCACAGAGTACACTTCTACTCAGTATTCACAGACACAGTCTGTTCCTTCTAACGTTGTTTTGGATCAGTCCTCTGTGTAGCTACCTGTGACAGCTTACCTGCAACCAGAGATCAGAAGGTACTCCCATACTAATACAGGCCTCAGGGAACTCAACATGGTCTATACGGCCTCCAGGGAGCCAATTCACTTTAATTGTATTTGTTTATTTGACTAGGTCAATAGTCATTAATGAACACTCCTGTGAATGAGCCAGAGTTAGACAGACAATCTCATTTCCACCAGCAGACCCTGGGTGATATGTTATTTGATCACGGTGAGGGGAACTGGAGAAGAAACCGATTTGGGGACATCTCAGCCAGGATTCACCCCAGAACTCTTTCTTACAAGGCAGATGGGTCAACCACTGTGCTGCCCATACTGAAAGTGAGATAAATGGTGTCTACGGCTGATTTAAAGTCAGGCCTGTAAATATCTGGACAAAGTGATTGCTCTATTATTAGTCTTCCACATCATACTGGATTAAAAATGGAGTAATAAATATGAGTTCATGGTTCAGATTTTCAGCTTTCACTTGAGGGATTCACCTCCGAATTGGGTGAACAGCAGAGAAATTACAGCACCCCCCTTTTTAAAGGAATAGTTCACTTTTTTTGAAGTGGGGTTGTATGAGCTACAAATTGCCACAACGTACATTAGATGCAGTAGAAAGCTCTCTGATCTCCTCTAGGTAGCCGCACCAACGCATAGTGCTGTGTGGAGATTTAGGCGATACACTGTTGTGAACGGTCCCAAAGTAACAGCGTATCTTCGTGGCCTAAAAGAGGTCCTACCTGAAAATAATACCTCACTTTAATTGTACGCTATATTACAAAAAATTTACAGCGCTTCAGCTGCTCGGAAAAAACACAGTTGCTCTTGAACTAACCACGTAAACCAGCTGAGCTGAAATCGGCCTTTGTGAGGCAGTTGAGTTTAAAATTGTTTAAAAGGGCTACGTGGGTTTTTTTTTAGCACTTTTTGCATACCTGAAAGAGTCTGAGCCAGTAGTGTGCAATAGCTCTATCTGCCGCCTATCGCCCTCGTTGGAGGGTCTTCTGGCCTTCCTGGACCTCAAGGGATCTTTCTCTGAGTTGATTTGGAGCCTGAAGAATTTTCTTTGGCGTTTTCCTGGTGAAGTGCCGGAGGCTCGACGGGCTTTCTGTTTCGTCCACCCTGCTCCCAATTTATGTGCTGGATTGTCGTTGGATTGGCTGGCTAAGTGTGCTGTCTTTTAAATTCCTCGACACTGTGCTCTTGCCCCGGTGCCGCTTCGAGAGAGCTCTTTTCTCCTGGTTCGCTGCTCCGCAGCTGTCGAAGCTGTTGAGACGGAGCTGCTTCTGGGGCGGTTACGACAGTCCCACCGAGGGAGTTGCAGTGTTAGAACGGAAGGTAAGCATCGGCGGCATGGGTCAATTTTGCCCGTCTCCCCTCAACTGGAGCGTTTCCCTGATCGGCTGACTGGGTGCATTGCCTTTCAGCGTCCTTGTACCATCGGACAGTTCTCCGCCTGCTGTCAAAGGATTCGTAGCCGAGCTCTCAGCGGACTGGTATCGTACTGTGAAGAAGTCCGGTAATGTACTGTGAACTCTTTTGACTTAATTAAAATGGCAAAAGTCATTTTTATTATCGTCTTTTTTCTTGGTGTTATGATCAAGCCACATGTTATCAATGTAACTGGGCTATCTTCGCATGCATTCCGTGAACATTATAATCATGGAACTAACGTTAATTACGTGGTGCCCGGCAGCCGTCACTACACTACGTTGCTACATGATGGCATGAAAAGCACTATTCTGTATACGCTACTAATTCTTGATTCGCTTCTCTCAAACTGCTAGCATGGTTCCAACTCTGCGCGTAAAAATGATCATACCAAAGTAATGAAAGCACAGAAGGTGCTGATGCCTCGGTGCTTACAGCAGTGACAAGTATGTCCCTATCAGGTACGCTAATGCAGTTGAAACTATCAGCGAATCTAATAAGCGAATATAAACTTGTTACTCAAATGAACACCAATAACTGCAATTAATTTAAGGTAGCTAAATGAACGACAAATGACATCTGGTTATGCTAGATCGTTAAGAGCTGTTCACGTCATCTACTTTAACTTCAGTACGAATTTAACAGGTTGTTATCTGACGATCAACATAAACTAAAGCTGGGTACAGAAAATGATGCTAACAACAAAATTCATTAGGGGTCAGCTAATGTGACTAATTTCCCAAAAATGCAGTCATTTTATAAACTTACCTGCAAGCGTGTTCCAATGAAAATGAATGGAGGTCAGTGCTGGAACTATACATTGTGTGGAACAATTGCTTTCCCCATGACACGCATTACTACCGCATTCCTCGATTCCTATTGGAGTCTATGGAAGTGTGAAATAGTGATATAAGTTGAAAACAAAGCTCTGTCTCAAAAAATCTAGCAAATTTACATCCAAGATATCATGACATTTAACCCATAGAGCCATATTCTAGGATTTGATTTTGATCGGTGGAGCGGCTATCCCGGTAACAGACAGAATGAATGACAGACACACAAACGAACTTCCGTATGCCCCGCTTGCGCGCATGCGCGCCAAGGCATAACAATCAAGAGTTGCTTATCTAGGATGCTGATTCTGTTATTATTGCTGATGTCTGGCAATGTGAGTAGCAACCCTGGCCCTGGCTACAACGTGTTTAGAACCGATCGCAAAGGCAGAGCTGGTGTTATCGCAATGTACATCTCTGAGCGTTTACCAGGAACTGTTCTTCACTCTATCTCAATTCCCAGGCAGTTTGAATTTTTAGCTGTTTAGGTATTATTGGCCAATGCCCCTATTACGGTGATCAGCTGCTATAGACCTCCCTCAGCCTCGACTGAATCCATTACCAGCTTGATGGAGTTATTGTCTAATTTCACTTCTCATGAGTTAATATTACTGGGTGATTTGAACATAGACTGGCTCAGCGATAAATCTGTATCATTAAAGCAGGTGTGTGACTCCATGAATCTTACCCAGCTTATTGACAGCCCCACCAGAATCAACTCAGCTAAACCCGGTAATGACTCTCTTATTGATATTATTCTAACCAATGCAGTACACAAGTATGTATCAGTTGGCGTGTTTCCGAATTAAATCAGTGATCATTGTGCCATTGCTTGTGTTAGGAGCACAAAGCTGCCCAAATCCAAGAGCCTATTTGTTACTAGATGCTGTTTTAAACACTTTTCGGAGCAGGCCTTTATCCATGACCTTGCTCAAGTGAAGTGGCAGCGAATTTCTTTAATTCCCATCATTGATGAAGCAGTCGCTCTGTTCCAACTTCATTTTCTTTCAGTTGTTAACAAACACACCCCTCTTAAAAAGTACAGAATTAAAAACAGGAACAACCCATGGTTTACTCGGGAAGTAGCAGATTTAATCCAAGCTCGCAATAAGCAATGGGCCTTAGCGAGAAAGACATAGACCACTAGTAATTGGAAACTGTTTCGTTCACTTAGAAATAAATGCACAGCTCTAATCAGGAAATCCAAAACTGATTTTTACTTGTCATTAACTACAGACTGCTACAACAATCACTCCAAATTCTGGAAAACTATTAAAGGACTTCAGAACAAGAAGGCTACCGGTCTCCCTCACAAGTTAAAAAATGATGAAACTTTCATTTTTGATAAAGAAGCTATGTCAGATTCATTTCATGTTCATTTCAGAAAGGCTGGTCATATCTTTGATGACTAACATCAGAATACTTACCATAGGGCTAATTGTACTGACTGTTGCATAACAGCTTATACAACTGAATCAACCTCCTTTGTTGCTTCTACTTTTAGTTTTACACCCATCCTGGTCTCTGATGTCTTCCATGCCTTACAAACACTTGACCCCAAGAAGGCGGCTGGACCTGATGGCCTTGAGCCATTTTTCTTGAAAGTGGCAGCCCCAATTATAGCTCACCCATTGGCCGACATCTTCAATCTTTCCATCGCCTCACAAAACTTCCCTGTCTTATGGAAACAAGCTTATGTTATGCCTTTACTGAAAGCTGGTGATCCCACCGACCTGAATGATTATAGACCAATCTCTATTCTCTCAACCTTGGCAAAAATATTGGAATCTATGGTGTCTGACCAGCTCAAATTATTCCTGGATTCTAATAATGTACTTAATCCTTTACAGTATGGTTTCAGATCCAAGCATAGCACTGTCTCGGCCACTCTGAAAGTTCTTGCTGATATAAGAGCTGCCATTGATAATAAAATGTTCACTGTTGCTTTGTTTATCAATATGTCCAAGACATTTGACACTGTGGATCATCAAATTTTAATTAATAACCTGCAAAAGGTTGGTAATGATATGGTTGGTTGGTTTCAAAATTATGTAACAGATTGAGTTCAGTTGGTTAGATTTAGCAATATTGTGTCAGATCCAGTCACCTTGGTCAAGGGGGTGCCACAAGGTTCCATCTTGGGGCCTTTACTCTTTCTCCTATATACAAATAATCTCTGCAACTAGTCAAGATATTCTTTGTTTCATATGTATGCGGATGATACAGTGTTATATTCTTCTGCTCCCACTCTGGAGGCAGCACTTTCTAGCCTTCAGGTTGATTTTACTTCTTTACAGAGAGCACTTAGTGACGCCAGACTTCTTCTGAATGCAAATAAAACCAAGTTGTTTGCGAGTAGTCGTCCCAAGGTCTCCTCATCTCCAATCAGATCTATTGATGGCGTTCCTTTTGAGTTTATTGATAAGTATAAATATCTAGGCATATGGCTGGACAAATCATATTGCAAATCTGACGAAAAAGCTCAAGTTCATGCAAAGCTTCCTACACAGATTAAAAACCTGTTTCCCGATTTCCTCATGTAAACGTTTGGTAATCGCCCTTTTTCTTTCTCAGCTAGATTATGGAGACACTGTCTATAGATTTGCTTGCCCCACTGTCTTGGCCAAACTTGACCCTCTTTATCATGCTGCATTGAGATACATCACTAACTCTGCGTTCAGGACACATCACTGTATCTTGTATAAACTTGCTGGTTGGTCCTCGCTTGTTTTGCGCAGGATGCAGCATTGGTACATTTTAACATATAAGGCTATTCTTGGGAAATTGCCTTCTTACATCTGCTCCAAATATATGGCTGTAAATAACCCCTATAACCTCAGATCCAGCAGTTGGCTTCAGTTGAAAGTGCCATCTATGCAAACTGAATCTAGAAAAAAGAGTCTGTCTTACTTTGGTCTGTGGGCTTGGAATGACCTGCAAAAACAGCTTAAACTAGACTCTTATTTCTTTATCGTCTTTTAAACAAAAAATCCTCAGTAGTCCTTACCACAAGCTGCACCTGCCATGACTAAACAAATGATCTTTCTCTCTTTTCTACTCTTTGCACTATAGCTCTATAGCTGCTGTTTAGATTTTATATTATAGATTTAATTGGTTCAAAGATTAGACTATAGATTTTGGGTCTAAACTTTTGGCCTTGGCATATTATGTTTCTTAGATCTGAATCAATGTCTTAATTATGTATTAACAGATTTTAGCTGATCACACACATACACTAACAGTTGGGATCTACTGTATTATATTTCCATTAAATACACACCACCTTTATTCTTCGTGGTTGGTTGTCTGATTATTTTGTATTGTTTGTAGTATAGTTATTTTTTCTTTTATGCCATGTTATTGTTTTTTTTTTATTTATTTATTTATTTATTTATTTATTTTAAATTTGGCATCTCCAATCCCACCCGAATCTGGAATACCCAATTGGTGAACTATGTACAAGACTTGCTCGTATGCGACCCCTTGCTGCCAATTCAGGAGAGTGTAGACAGTTCGCGGCTCTCCTCCGAAGCACGCGCCTGTCAACCACTGCTTCTTATACACTCATTAGTTGAATCTTCGCAAGTTCAGAACGAGGGCGGAGGATACCCGGACATGACCAGGCTTAGAATCTTCCTGACGAGCGCCCGTCTGGCCAACAGGAGGCGCTTGAGCAACGAACAAGGCAACTATTGTAATCCCTTCCTGGCAGTCCCTTCCCAATTTGCAACCCTGTAGCGCAATAGCCAATTGTGCGCTACTCTGAAAAAGCTGCCGACCACTGCCGGCTGGTACAAAGCGGTGCTCGAACCCACGACGTGATAGTCACTTCTGCTTCGCAACGCGATGCTTTACTGAGTGAGCTATCCGGCAGCCATGTCATGTTATTGTTGTATTGTCCTGTTTTTTTTTTGTGTCTGAATATGCAACCTGCTGTGTGCTGTCTTCTTGGCCAGGTCACAATTGTAAAAGAAATTTTATCTCAATTGTCTATCTGGTTAAATAAAGGTTATGTATGTATGTATGTATGTATGGCACTAGCATCAGGCTCTTTTTGGTGGAAAAGGGCTATCAGATGGAGATTAAATGAAGTGGTCACACTTCTGAGTGGGTTAGTTGATGGCCGATGGCTCTAGCTCTACGTTTATTGCAACTCCTAGGCGTGACCCTGATCTGAGATGGGAGGTGTCCATCATTTACTCTGTATATATAGCTGTTTGAGTTCATAAATATTGATAGAATTCCTGGTTTGCATCCATAAACATTCTGATTTGCAAGTTAAAGAGTAACCTTTTTTACACACCTCGCCATGCTGTCCACTCCTGGCAAATTGATGGTTCATTTCGTTTTCATTTTTTTTTTCTGCTGGCTCAAAACCAAGTGATCATTTTAAAGTTCTCTACGAACAGAAGTCAGCTGCTGCTAGGCTGGGCTTTTATCAGCTCGCCCAGGGACTGCAGTCAAAAATGAGTCATTTGTCTACATCTGGCGCATAAATAAAATTATAAAACGGATGCTTCCCGTCCTTAAATGTGATTGGCTGAGCTGCGTTCCATGCCGGTGTAAAATCAGTGTAACCCACTGTATTCTGAGGTAGACCGCAGCACAAAATATCCCTCCGCGCCTGCCCTAGCAACCAACTACTCTGCGCTCAACTGACTCGTTGGTTACGTTTGTTTCAAGACTTTTAGCTCGCTATTTCAGTGTTAGCGAAGTTTAGACTTTTAACCCGCTAACCAGTTGGCTATCTACCTAGCTAGCTATAGCATTATAGAGTTTGATATCACTTTGGCTTGCTAGCTACGCTGCTAACTAGCTCGCTATTTCAGTATCAGCGATAAATTGCAGATTTTTTTTCTTGTGTGTTTATTTTATGGGCTATTTGTAGGGTAACCACATCCATCGTAGTGAACGCTAGCTAGTTGACAAGCTGGCTAGCAAACTAATGCACAATTCAACATATTTTCCTGGACACCGGCAAGTGTGGCGGACAAAAGTCGATCTTGTTCCCTACTCTCAATGCTGGTTGTAATGATATGGCCGATCGGCGCGAGTTGACAACAAGGAAACTTTAAAACCGAAACCGAAACAAACGTAAAATTATTTAACCGGGCCTTCAGGAGACCGAAGGAGACATTCCAAATAGCCTGCTTTCATAGTATATCTACATTAACGAGCCCAAATAGCCTGATGTGACATGATAATGGCGCTGGATGAAAAAGCAATTTTAGCGTCTGTGTTGCTTGCCAACCATTCTGTCCACTTGATCTTGCTTGGTGGAAGAACGAATAGTTCTCAATTTTATTGTTGCATTATTACCAATAAATTGTTGATTTTTTTTCTTGTGTGTTTATTTAATGGGGTATATGTAGAGTAACCGTTTTATAAAAGCAATAAGCCCCTTGAAGCAGTAGGTTACAGTAATTTTATAACGGCGGAGGGGCACTAAGGCGCTCCGCGCTTAGAACGCCCCTCCGCCATTATAAAATCACTGTAACCCACTGCTTCTCGGGGCTTATTCCTTTAATAATAATAATTATAATGCGTAATGTCCCTGTTAAATACACACTCAAAATACAAGTAAAAATACCAGTGCTAATAACCCTGGTGATGTTACTCCCTGGTGTATACATCAGAAAAGGTCAGTCTTGCTTTGAGAAAAAGTTTTTCTTTATATAACGCATTGAACTGTGCGAAACCATCCCTTCAAACATTCAACCCAATTAGTTTTGATGAACTCTACTGCTTTCTCAGCAAGGAGAAGTGGATTTCTTGAATAATTTAAATAACAGTTTTTTTCCCCCCATACAGTATATGTGTTTTTGTTTGATCTAAGCATAAATGAGATTCAGTGGATATTCGCCTTTGAGTTGTGTCTCATATATTTTTCCAAATCCTCACCAAAAATGTGTTTTACAGTTTAATCTGGGTCTGTGGTTGTAATATGAGGAGTCAGGAAATAACTTGATGCATAAGAAGTAGAATAAAGTTTATCACTTCATAAATTTCTGCTTATGCATTCCAAATCTGAGCATCAACAGCACATCCGAGAGTACATCATCTAACCCACTTATTCAGGTCAGGGTCACAGTGGGAATAAAGCCAATCCCAGCATGCAATGGGACAGAGTCTGCAAATCCATTGCAGGGATCACACAGCATTCAATCACAGCAATGGGCTGTTTACAGAATTTGCCTGATGTGCATATCTTTGAACTGAAGGAAGAAACTGCAGCACCTACCAGAACCCAAAAAGCACATCGATACGCCAATACTTCCTGCTGTGAGGTGACACTGCTACCCACGACACCACCGCACCACCCATGAACAATTCTGGCAAAACACAACAACAAAACATTCTAGAGAGACTGTAAATTTTCCTCAGTTTTACATCTTAAGCTGAGCAGTATGATCTCATTTTATTGGGCTTAACCAATTCCATTTCTGCAATGCAACGTGCCAGAAACGGGCTATTGCAATATCCAGACTGGCGAGAGAAAAACCATCAGCAGACAGTGATCGCATTTTTTGGAGATTAACTGCAATCTCAGTGTAATGTGGGCCACAGGCTATTAAGCCAGTCACTTTGTGAACCACTTTGGCAGCCAATGATGGAAGAGCCACACAATGTGCGACTCCCACTGATAGAAATGAACACATCTCAGGTCTGCTCACATGATCAGGAGCAAACTGGTGTGGGGTCACTTAGGAGAAGGTACTGCATCAGTAAGGTCATGATAACACCAGGGGACACACCTATATATTGGGGATCCATCGGTAAGATGGAGGGCAGAAAAACTACAGCTTCTTACAGGCAGAGAAGAGAACTCCCAGCTTCTGATGGTTGAAAGATAAACCTGAATATCAACCTTGAAAGATTACTAGCAGCCCAAATAACTGGCCACATCAAAAAGAACATGCAATATTGCGCAGAGCAAACGCGGCAACGACAGAAAAATCAATTCCACAAGAAGAGCAAAGGGGGTACATCAGCACTGTAAAGTCTTTGGAGATGTGGGGTGAGGTTCTGTGTGCTGGGGGTGTGACCTGTAGTACAGGGGAGAGAGGGAGGTTCCCTTTAATTGATTGATTGGTTTATTATTCCCTTAGTGCGATTAGCTGTAGCCACTGATTGTGCTATGTATAAAGGTTGGAGGTTTTGGCTCAGTTGAGGTTTGATCATCTTACTAGTAGGAATGACTCTAACCTCTCATGCTAAATTCTAGTTAGCTTCCCTAGTGTCTGCTCCAGTGAGCTAAATTATAAATGAGTAATTTACTACTGAGCAAATGATTGGGTGCAGCAAGTTCTGCTCTTCCCCCTCATAATATACGCGCCCCAGTGGCTCATCGTTGATCCGACAATTCAGTCCCCCTCTGTCCGGTTTGAAACATTGGAGCATATTTCAGATTTTGAAACATTCTCTTAAAAAAAAAAAGCTGTCTTGATGATGGTTTAACCCTGGGTTTATACCACTCCTGGCCACATCCTGGAACTACAGATGTGAATGCCATTTCTTATCAGACCTTTATCTAACCTGTGTTACAGTCAGCTGACCCGCAGAGGATGGGCTCCCCCACTATAGCCGGGTTCCTCCTGAGATTTATTCCCACTGGGGAGTTTTTTTTTTTTAAATTACCACTGTTTGAGGATTTTTCTCTTTATTGGGCTTTTTTTTTTAACATCTTTTTTTAAAATTGAGGCCCTCCATGCAAGAACCAGTTATGTCACTTTTTTTTTTTTTTTTTTTTAATAAGCTTCCAATGTAAGATAGAGGAGATGTCTGTAGGTCCATCTGGTGGGAAATCTCAAAATCACCAAAAAGTGACATAACTGGTTCTTGCATGGAGGGCTTCAATTAAATTTAAGTTAAATGTTTTTGTGTAGCTATGAGATTGAAGCAGTTTTAATTTTGAAAGGTGCTCACACAAGTGATTACGTTTCCGACAGATCACTGATGTTCATGGTACATTTTTCAGAAAGGCTTTTCATTGAGGTATTTTTATATAATCTTGGGGTCATGTCTTTTCTCCAAATGCCAAAGGCACAGACTCGTTTCAGTCACTGAATGAATGATCACAGGGATATCAGACCCTGTGCAAAACTGAGAATCAAACACATGTCGCACTGAAGGAAGATCAAAACCAGTAAACTTGGGCAGGTGTGGAGGTAAGAGGTGCTTAAAGGGGAACTCAGGGCTAAATCATAGTGCTGTTTTACACAAACATAATTAGTAAATAAATATTGTAAAATACAAATATGTGGAATTTTTGTTTTCAAAGACGAGATAAATGAGGTTTTATTCCTCTTAATTAGTTGTCGTCTGCTTCAACGGTTGCGTGATAATGACGTAACGTTGCCCGAGAATGACGAACCATTGCCCTTCACCCAGAGGTATGCGCTGTTATTGTGTTGGATGGTGTGATTGTCCCAGTCCATTATTTTATGACAAAAGATCGTTCAATGTGGCCCATTGGCTAGTTGCACAAGGTTGTGTAAAGTACTTTCTGAAATACGCAGGGTTGCTTCAACATTAATGGTTTGCTTCTGTCACTTATCAGTCTATATCAGATGCTGAGCAGATGACAGATATATCATCCCGGATATTAGCGTGATTTTATGTGATTTTAGTGATTTTAGTGATTTAGTGATGTGATTATGTGATTTTAGCTATCGCCAATATTCCCAGGATTTGGCTTAATTGTTTCGGTTTTATAGTGAATTTACTTCGACATTTTTTGATGCAACTACCTAGCTAGTTCTGCTACATTGTTATGGTTTTCTTAGATGTACTCAGCTAACCATAGCTACAGAAGTGATGGTCCTGAGAGTGCAACTGACGCCGAGTGGGAAGGTAAACAAAGTATCAACAATATTAAAATATGCGTCGATCGTTAGATTTATGAAACGGCATTTCAACGCTATGGAATATTTACACAGTAATTACCAGACATTTTCACATTTGTTGTCTGTCGCTTAAAGCCAGTTCATCACTCATCAGTAAGAACGGCTGGAAATGTGATGCTAGTTAAAAACCCTCTCATTTCTCGGTGGAGCAGCTGATGTCTCATTAAGAGTGCCAACAAACAAACATCAGTCACGGGTAATCGAGACAAATCTTGTGAACATCATTCGTGGTTAATTTAGCCAAATCCTGGGAATATCGGCGATGGCTAAAATCACATATCCGGGATGATATACCTGTCATCTGCTCAGCATCTGATATAGACTGATAAGTGACAGAAGCAAACCGTTAATGTTGAAGCAACCCTGCGTATTTCAGAAAGTACTTAACACCATCTTGTGCAACTAGCCAATGGGCCACATTGAATGATCTTTTGTCATAAAATAATGGACTGGGACAATCACACTATCCAGCACAATAACAGCGCATACCTCTGGGTGAAGGGCGACGGTTTGTCATTCTCGGGCGAGATTATGTCATTATCACGCGACCCTTGAAGCAGACGACAACTAATTAGGGGGAATAAAACCTTGTTTATCTTGTCTTTGAAAACAAAAATTCCACATTTTTGTATTTTACAATATTTATTTATTAATTATGTTTGTATAAAACAGCATTATGATTTAGCCCTGAGTTCCCCTTTAAGCTGAGAGCCCCCTAACCGAGCAGGGGCCCTCAGCAAAATTCCCATCATCCCCTGATTACCACCATTAACAATAAATCCCCAGTGACCCATCAAACGATTCATCGTTTATAATAACAGCTTTTATTGGGCTGATAAACAACAAATCATAAAGTGCAATACGTTGTACAAACATTTGTAGATTGGAATAGAAATAGAATATAGGGGTTACACACACACACACACACACACACACACACGAAATAAATAACGGCACAGGAAGCAGTAAACCACAGAGCTCATTATAAATCAAGGCGGAACACATGAGAGTCTCCTCAGACATTCTCTCTGTGAGCTCTGTGTCTAACACAGGCTCACAGCCAGCATCCAACTTTCATCATAAATAAAACTTCCACTGCTTATCAAAGTCAAAAATCCACAGCCATCATTTCTGAGTTAAAGTTCATATGGATTCGATTCATAAAGCGGTTTATGAATGCATTAATAACAGAAGATTAATGAGTAAAAAGTAATATGAGGAATAACTGAAAGTGCAGCTTTACATCACAGCTGGTATGTTTGTGCGTCTCTGTTCCCCTGACCAGTGTGCAGGTGCCCATCCTCCTCTGCTGGAGTCTAACACTGTATTTCACACTGTATTTCACAACTGTCTACGGTCAGATCTCTGTTCCCCTGACCAGTGTGCAGGTGCCCGTCCTCCACTGCTGGAATCTAACACTGTATTTCAACACTGTATTTCACAACACTGTCTACGGTCAGATCTCTGTTCTCCTGACCAGTGTGCAGGTGCCCATCCTCCACTGCTGGAATCTAACACTGTATTTCAACACTGTATTTCACAACACTGTCTACGGTCAGATCTCTGTTCTCCTGACCAGTGTGCAGGTGCCCATCCTCCACTGCTGGAATCTAACACTGTATTTCAACACTGTATTTCACAACACTGTCTACAGTCAGATCTCTGTTCTCCTGACCAGTGTGCAGGTGCCCATCCTCCACTGCTGGAATCCACTGTATTTCCACACTGTATTTCTGTCAATGGTCAATCTCTGTTCCCTGACCACACTCCTCCACTGCTGTAACACTGTTTTCAACACTGTATTTCACAAAACTGTCTACGGTCAGATCTCTGTTCCCCTGACCAGTGTGCAGGTGCCCATCCTCCACTGCTGGAATCTAACACTGTATTTCAACACTGTATTTCACAACACTGTCTACGGTCAGATCTCTGTTCCCCTGACCAGTGTGCAGGTGCCCATCCTCCACTGCTGGAATCTAACACTGTATTTCAACACTGTATTTCACAAAACTGTCTACGGTCAGATCTCTGTTCTCCTGACCAGTGTGCAGGTGCCCATCCTCCACTGCTGGAATCTAACACTGTATTTCACATTTCAACACTGTACCAGTTGCAGGTGCCCATCCTCCTGTCTAATGGTCAGATCTCTGTTCTCTGTTCCCCTGACCAGTGTGCAGGTGCCCATCCTCCCTCTGCCGGAGTCTAACACTGTATTTCAACACTGTATTTCACAACACTGTCTACGGTCAGATCTCTGTTCCCCTGACCAGTGTGCAGGTGCCCATCCTCCACTGCTGGAGTCTAACACTGTATTTCAACACTGTCTGCACTGTCAGGTCTCTGTTCCCCTGACCAGTGTGCAGGTGCCCATCCTCCACTGCTGGAGTCTAACACTGTATTTCAACACTGTATTTCACAACACTGTCTCACGGTCAGATCTCTGTTCCCCTGACCAGTGTGCAGGTGCCCATCCTCCACTGCTGGAGTCTAACACTGTATTTCAACACTGTATTTCACAACACTGTCTACGGTCAGATCTCTGTTCCCCTGACCAGTGTGCAGGTGCCCATCCTCCACTGCTGGAGTCTAACACTGTATTTCAACACTGTATTTCACAACACTGTCTACGGTCAGATCTCTGTTCCCCTGACCAGTGTGCAAGTGCCCATCCTCCACTGCTGGAGTCTAACACTGTATTTCAACACTGTATTTCAACACACTGTCTCAACGGTCAGATCTCTGTTCTCCTGACCAGTGTGCAGGTGCCCATCCTCCACTGCTGGAGTCTAACACTGTATTTCAACACTGTATTTCACAACACTGTCTACGGTCAGATCTCTGTTCCCCTGACCAGTGTGCAGGTGCCCATCCTCCTCTGCTGGAGTCTAACACTGTATTTCAACACTGTATTTCACAACACTGTCTCTGGTCAGATCTGTTCCCTGACCAGATCCCATGTCCACTGCTTGTTAAAACACACTGTATTTCAATAAGAAATTAAGCACAGGAGTCTGCTGCTTGAGTATTTATTCTATCATTAATGGCTTTTTAAAAAATGATTCTTACTGTGTATAAACAAGGAGCAGCATGAAACATTAAACATTACACAATACCCTCCGGGCCAGATAGCAAAGTAGCACATCCAACAAATACAGAAAAATAATGGAATAAGATTGCAAAAAAAAAAAATAAACTTAAATAGGCATCCAACAAGCTACTTATTAAATCTGAAATGAAGTATAATATTGTTTCTAGTCCAATATAAATATTTGAGTTTAAGATAACCAGTCATCCGGTGCCTCATCGTGTTGTGTGCTAACTGGGGTTACGAGTGGGGTTTTTCATTCAGAAAAGTGCTCGCCCTTTAGATAAGGTTTGCAGGTCTGCAGGTAAATTATTCAGTAACAGGTGACCAGCTGTATGGCCACGCCTCCAGCCGTCCAGCTCACCAGTCTACTAAACCCCGGATCACACTTCAGTCGTTATCCAATTATCATCAGCTCCTGTTTCTCATTTCCACTGAGTGGTTGCAGTGTGTTTTTAAGACTGAGCTTCCCTCAGTCTCTTAGTGAAGTCTGTGTAACCTCATGCCTGTTTGATATAGAAGTCTGTGTAAGGCTTATTCTCCGAATTTGCGAATTTATACTAAAACCTAAACACTCGTACTGTTTGTTGCTTTTATTCAGCACGTTATATTTTGTAACCTTGATTCCTATTTTCTTTCCTATCTGTACTACAGTGTTACCGTAGTGTAGCCCAGACTTTGTATTACTCATAGTGCGCCTATTTAGGAACCTCAGTTCCTTTTTGTTTTGTATTTCTACGTTTGTGCCTTCTGCCGTGCAGTTGGTTATTAAACATAACCAAATCCATCCTTGAACCCGAGTTTAGTCCTCAACTTCCTGTCCTTCATGCACCTACACTCTGTACGAAGGACAAATGTTACACCAGCCTGTCTTTTAATTTTAAGACAGCTTGTAATCTCTTATGGGAGCGGGTGTTAAAAATCTTATTTTTATTTTACAAATCCCTCCAATTACCTTGTGAATATATGTAATTTGCAGAAGCAATAGAAATCTGTCCCTTTATCAGAATGGTGTTTAACACAGAGAGGAGAGAGGGAAGAGTTGATTAAGGTAAGGGGTGATATTCAGCTTGTGAATATATGTATTTTCGCAGATTTTTTATCAGAATGGTGTTTAACACAGGTAGAGAGGGAAGATATTCAGCTTGTGAATATTCATTGTGAATATATGTAATTCGAGAAGCAATAGAAATCTGTCCCTTTATCAGAATGGTGTTTAACACAGAGAGGAGAGAGGGAAGAGTTGATTTTGCGTGAGGTAGGGGGTGATATTCAGCTTGTGAATATATGTAATTCGCAGAAGCAATAGAAATCTGTCCCTTTATCAGAATGGTACAATTTGATTTTTGCTGTGGATCAGCTGAATATATGTCTACAGCTGAAATCTGTCCAATCATCCTCAGAGAGGAGAGAGGGAAGAGTTGATTCAGCAGGTAAGGGGTGATATTCAGCAAAATCTTACACTTCCCCCTCAGTCAAGAAATTTATGTGGATCTGATCAAGTCTACAGCTGCCTGCCAATCATCCTCCGCATATTCAGAAAAATCATTTACAAGAAATATGTGAATAAACAGAGATGTGAATAAAGTATGATATAAAATGTTTTCCATTGTGATGCTCCAAGATAAATCTCTCTTTGTCACTACAGGAAAAGGAAGTAACCAGAGAAGATATAAATTGCCCCATTTGCAGGTGTACACAGAAATGTCCCCTGGGAATATGTAATATCTCTTGTAACTGCTGGAAGGACAGTGCAGCGTTATCTTTAAATAATTCACTGAGTTCATGAATCCCCTTGTCCTGCCAAATAGAGAGCGCAGATGAGTTGGTGCCTGCAGGAGAGTCTGGATTTTGGACTATAGGAGAGAATGAGGATTTCACATTCTATCTTCACAGGCATTTAATTATATCATGCTAGACCCTGATTCTGTCAGATAAAACAAGATTGTGCTTTACTTCTTAATTTATCCTATTTGTATCACAAATGACCAGACTCCACGAGTAGTGTGGAGAGCAAACTCAGGAATCAATACAAGTCTCTATTTTAAGATAGGTATGTAATCATAGCCAAAAGTGACCAGGATAACAGGCGCAGATGTTGAATACCAAATTAGACACAGAAACTGTCAGTGGTTGAGCCCTATTACACTACTTGGCGCACAGCCAATCAACCATGACAAGCCATTTAAAAATCTGTCCCTTCTTGACATCACATGGGGAAGTAATCACTCGGGGGCAAGAGGGACAGATCAACTTCAGGCAATCAGTTATTCAGTTCCTTCATTAATCTGGGTGGTCATTCCATCATTCCCCTTGTGATGTCACAAAGGACAGATTTTGAACTGGTCTGTAGTGTTTAATTGGCTGTGCACCCAGACATAATGAGGACCTTTAAGCCTCTCTCAGTTTTTTGCCATGCCAAATAGAAGTAGAAAATGCCTTTTCTAAGTCTTAGGAAAATTATCCAAGTACAGTTTGTGCATCTGCATATGATATAAAAGTGTAGGGAGGATTTTCAATGATAGGTAATACCATCGTGCTGGCTCTTTATAACTGATGTAAATTGGGGCAAAATCGAGTTTCCACAGATCTAAGAAATGTGGGGGTACTTTCATTCCCAGATATCTGACACAGGAAATTGACCATTCAGATTTGGTCAAATTAACCTTGTAAGCAGATATGGCATTAAATTCACTGAAAACAGTCAGAATAGCAGAAATTGATGTCTCAGGGAACAACAACAAAAAAAAATTAAGAATATTGTCCATGCACAAGGTGATTTTATGCACCACATTCCCCATCCTTTCTTATCTTACAGTATGCAGCCCAACATTTTCAATTAATGGTTCTAATGCTAAGGCAAAGAAGAGTGGGCCAAGTGGGCAGCTCTGATGAACACCTCATGCCACAGCAAAAGCTTCACTACACCATCTATTCATTATGACAATTGAGGTTGGTGAATGACTCATAGTTCGGATACATTTAACACTTTACCCGCCGCTGTAGTTTTTTTAAGTTGACAGCCACTATCAGCATTTTTGGGCTGGGCCAAGCAGCGGACCGGCCCCTATAAACGCGAATGTCGCTGAGTGAGTGAGTGAGTGAGTGATCATGTTCAACGATTGGCTGGCCGGCAGGGAAGAAGTTCAGCAATCGGTCGGCGGGCGGGGAAGAACTTCAACGATTGGTTGGCCAACGATGGGCTGGCTGGCTGGTCGTGGAATTGAACGCGCCACAGATATTTATGCGTGTGATTATCCCGTACTACGATGAACATCCTTCAGTCCAACATAGGAACTTACACGATGTTAGAAAAAAATTGATAAATACTGTTACTGTGACTATATCTGGAGTATATGTGTACACTGAAGTGGCGCCGGCACCATAATGTTTCAGTATTTTCAAGAATACCGGTATGATGCCCCGACTGGTTTCCAAATTACCTTAAACCCTTGCGCGTTCATGAGTTGGTTCGCTTGAACGGAAGCGGTTGTGGTGGCCGCTTTGATTGTATCTATAACAGCGACTGTAACCGACACCAATGAAAACAATACATTTGAGAAAATATTAAGTGTAAAAGATGGCGCCAAGATGGATTCGACACCCCGTCACTGAGGTAGCTACTTCTTCAATACGTTGTTGTACCCTCAACGCCAATGTAATACAACCAGTAGGCTACTTGAATCCAGTCAAGCATCAGGCTGCAATAATCAGACAAATACACTGTTAAATTAAAACACTTTATGTTCGTATGGAAATGGAGTGTTCACAATGTGCAATTTTTGACGCCAGTGAATGTTTCTTGGCGATATTGGTCGCCATTTCGCAAAAATTAATGCGTATTTTCTTCTAATGGACAGCAAAAGGTGGATTAAATATTAATATAGTGGATGCATATGCTGCCCTTGCCCTTGCATCCAGATCGTTTAAAAAGTTCCATCCGATTTTGTTGCATTACGAGCAAAATCCGCCCATTATTAGGCTAATCTTCTTTCACGCTAGATTGGTTCGGTTTGTTTCAGTCCTCCATGCTTGTTTTCCCTGGTACCGGTTGAGAGATTCCATAGAGATAGAGCAATGTAACAAATCGTACCAATCTAGCGTGAAAGAATCATAACAATGGTCGGAATGTGTTTTCAATTTCCCTTTTCAATCTCGCAACCGATCCAACAGTTAACAAGTTTGGGGGACAGTATCGGTTGCGAGATTGAATAGGGAAATTAAAAACACATTCCGACCATTGTTAAGATTCTATTACGTTAGATTGGTACGATGTGTTACATTCCTCTATTTCCCTTTTGAATTTTGCAGCCGTTACCAGGATTATTTCCTTTTAATCTTCCTATTGAATCTTGCAACGAGAGAAAACTGGTACAATGAAGGGATTTGGGATACATTATCATACAGAGGTGTAAATGTACTTCGTTACATCGCTTAAGTTTTTTTTTTTTTTTTTTTGATGTGTACTTTACTTGAGTTTTTTTTTTTTTTTTTTTGTAACCGGGACTTTTACTTTTACTGTACTACATTTAAAAGATAAAAGATACTTTCACTCTGTAACTTTCACACTGGCCACTTCGTTACTCGTTACAAATTAAAATATAAATGTAATTCATCATTTAAGGATTATCTGGATTTGGCGTGTTCGAGAAGAACAACGGTGCTTGGCAGGCTATCTTTGTGCAGATGTGTCCGCAAGCGGCCATGGAGCTGCAAATTTATGCACGCAGTTACAATATTCTATCACTAGATGGCACACCAGGATTAGTTATTGAATATTTACAGGCAAGCCGAGCTCGAGGTTTAGAATATGGACGAGTTTACTCCAATCCCTGTTTTCCAGGAGTTACCTGAATAAAACTCCTCAGCCAAGCCTGATGTGCAAACTGCTCAATATACTTGCCCATAGTATCTATCCAGCAGTTCAAATAAAATTATCTCTTGCTACAGAAATAATCGTTGTCCTCTGCAATAACCAATTCAGCTACAGTGAGCCAATGGTATCCCAATTAGTAGCAAAGAAAAATCAGTTTTCTGAAGCAAAAATTCGACATGGTATGGATACTATGTAATTCTACTATTAATTATAGTCAGTTATAGTGGTTTTTAAACCGCCAGTAAACTATTAAAATGTATAACATGCTTTTCATATGTTTTCCTTACTCAAGACCCCCACTCCCTCACACACTCTCACTCTCACTCACTCCCTCACTCACACACTCTCACTCACTCCCACTCCCTCACTCACACACTCTCACTCTTCCACACTCTCCCCACCCACTTTGTAAATAATTTATCAGCTCCAGCTCATTACTAAACTTGCACTTCATTTAATTGCATGAGCTTTGCCTCATTTAGCACCCTTTTCTTGGGCCCACATTCTCATACAGCATGTGGCGGCCCAGCCGTATACTAGGTTGCACCTAGTCTTGTTGATAATATTAATTGATCTTTCAATACTTATTGCTGTTGGAAGATCTGTATCCTTGTCCCCCCACCATATAACAGTGAAAACACTGATTGCAGGAATTTCTTGTCAGTGACAGAGGAAGCATTTGTCATAATTGACAGAGAATCTCGTCAATGGTGGGGAACGGGTTAAGGAGGCTCCACCCCCCCAGTTTATGCCTCACCAACCCATCAAACGCATAACCCCTCCCACCCCATTGGAGGCTTTGTCTGCAACAAGAAAGACAGCCAACGCCTTCTGATTCTTTTGAGTGGTAAACCGCACTATATTCAAAAGTCTTTTCACATTTCTGATTGAGTTATGTTCATGAACTTAGGCTACGTTCAGACAGCAGGTCTGGATGCACAATTCAGATTTTTTGGAGAAATCGATTTTTTTGTGTGGTTGTTCATATTACACATTAAATGCGACTTCTATCACTTTTGAGTATGAACTGAATGCGACCCTGAAGTGACCTGCATGTGCAAAAATGGCTGTTGTTATTGTTTTTCCCGCCGCTCCTCCTTCTGGGAAGCTGATTTGTGACATTTGTGGCATTTCAATGACGTAAAGGTCGGATAAATGCGACCTGGCCGTTCAGACAGCAGTCGCATTGCAAAATATCAGATACGTACTGGATTTAGGACCACATATGAAAGTGGCCTGGGTCGGATTTAAAAAAATCAGATTTGCACTGTTCAAACTGTCTTTAACAGATCGGATACAGGTCACATATGGGCAAAAAAAATCGGATTTGGGCCACATTTGCCTGCTGTCTGAACGTAGCCAAAGTCTGTCTGATTTGATGAACGAAGACTGTCTGATCTGAGTTTCTGAGAGTTTGGAATAAATTCTCCAGCAGCCTGATGAGAAGTTCAGCATAATATCTTCACTCAAGACTTTAGAAATAGGCTGAGCAGAAGCCGTTCTGTAGAGTTTACAGAGAAATATGCTCAGGGCGAGCATTTACTCGTCCCAATCAATCAACATCCCCAATTTCACATCCATTCTGCCCACAGAAAGAAGCTCTTTCCAATCTTTTTTTTTTCGTCAGAAATTTGATTTCTGTATTTTTCAGTGAAGAGCCAGGTAACTCATGACTCCTCTGGCATTATCACTAAGCCCTTTTGCCAGAGCAAAGGACACAGACACTCTCTCTCTCTCTCTCTCTCTCTCTCTCTCTGGAGATATAGCACATACATCATCTGAGCTTCATAAGGGATCGGCTCAAACAGCAGTGCAGCGTGTGCCATTTGTTCAAATTGGCCAACTAAAGAGGCACAGCGTTACAGTACATTAGTTATGGTGCAGAAATGTATGTAAACTGAAAAGACACTGTCAGAAAGGAAATGGAGCATTTCAGCATCCCCCCCCCCCCCCTCACCACACACACACACACACACACACACACACACACACCCCCCTCACCACACCCACACAAACACACACACCGCCCCCTCACCACACCCACACAAACACACATAGTGCTGTGATAAAGTGTTTGCATCCTTCTCAAATTTTGCATCATTTGTCAACTTAATTGTTTTATATCATCAAATTTCAATATTGGAAAAAGACAAATTGTGTAAACACGAAGCTAAATTGTGATTTAATTTATTGAAGTAAAAACCTATCCAACCCTACCTGGCCCTATGTGAAATAGTAATTGCCCTTCATAGTTATTAATTCAACCTATTTTTATTACTGATGATTGGTTCAGTGGACATACCCAGGCATGACTACCGCCAGCCCTGTTGAACCAAAACATCAGCACTGTGACAGCAAAAGCAACACATGATGCCACAATCTACAGAAATTCAAGAGCAGATGAGAAACAAACTCATTGGGATCAGCATGGAAAGGATTACAAAGCCGTTTTTTAGGCTCTGTGACTTCGGAGAACCACGATGAGAGTCATTATCTACAAATGGAGAAAGCTAGGATCCGGTTGTGGCTGGTGGACAGAGAGCGGGGAGGGTGATAAGTATGTCTTTATACTGATTACTAGTCTTGATCTGTTTTCAGTCATTTTTCTTGGTTAATGAAACTTTCACTCTCCCTTCTCAGATGTTGCCAATTCTCTTCGTTAAGACAAATACAACAGGTCAACTGAATGAAAAAAGAGCACATTTTAATCTTTGTTTTCAATTAAACAAACGGGTCCGGGGGAGAAGCCTGGTTATTGTATCTTGAGGGACGTAGTTTGATATTGGCTCGAATGGACTGAGGGCAGAGTCTAGGCGAAATAGGAATATGGGCTGAGAAATGCCGAACTGATCTGTTTACTACTCCTTATCTTGAACATGAGGCAGTCGGTGGAGTAGAATGAGATGTCATTTAGGCTGACATGACGAAAAGGATAATAATTAGCGGAGAGCGGAGCGAACTCGGCACATCTCAAAAAAAAACAAAAAAGGCTAATAGAAACACTGCCTCTAGAGCAGAATCCGTGGAAGAAGAATGGTACCCTGAACGCATCGTCTGGATGCAGTGAGAGAAGAGGTCTGCCGTTAGGGGTAAACGTTTGGTCGGAGTGGGAGGTTCTTGTTTACATAAACCTCTCAGCAGTATTTACACGTGAGTGGGAAATAGACGAGCATGGATAAACAGTGGCCAATTTGACGAAGAAGTTGATGCCGCTTAGGAAGACTTGTATTGAGGCTGGTCGAATGTGGTTTATGGAGTGAATGTACGAAATGAAGCTCGTAAGAGAAACAACTTCAAGTGCTGGGAAAGGCAGTCAGAGGGCTGAATGGAATTTCTTGAATTGCTTCCGTCCTGCGAGGTACGGGGAAAGTAAGCGTGGAGCGAACCCCTTTAGAATGGTATCTCGAGATAAAGCGGCGAATGGCTCAGGTTGTGGTGTCAGGGGTCGACGGTCGTGGAAAACAGAGGAACCGGAGTGGGGTGAATGTCCAAGTGCGGTGCTAAGCCTCTGATTCTCTGCCAGGAGAAACGAGGAGGGGCATCAGCGATGGCATTTTACGGTCGGGAATATGTGCAGCTTTGAGCATGGACTGGTGTTTTGTGGAAAGTAGGGTTAGTTTCCTGGGGAACGGCATGAACGAGAGGGAGCGGGAACGGCCTTTGTCTACGGTGTCTACTGTGGTTGGTTGTCATAATGTGCGGTTATACATTTGGCGGCCCGTTCGTGACCCCGAATGAGGGAGGAAGCGATGATGGGATACGATGAGGCAAACAGCGAAGTAATAGCGCTCCTTCCCGGAAACACCAAAGGAACCCCCAAAAAAGCGTGGGTCGAGTGGGACGGCCCTAAGCGTTTGTGAAATCGGCTTTAGCCAACCAGGCGCCGCGTCCAGCGAGGCGGATGAGAGTGGTGAGATGGAGGACAGTCGGTAAAGGGTTAACCACTGTTGGGCAAGCGGCCAGTCGGATTGCATGGAGCGACGTGCTTGAGCGTGGAGATGGCAGATGGACGATGTGCAGGCGATGCAGAATGATGGATTGCGGGACTGAAATTCGGCCGAGAGCATGAACCTTGCCACTTCGGGTGGCCGTTAGGTGGAGACACAGTTTTCGTGAATGTTTGCCGGCGAGGCAAAGTGCACCAACAACCAAAGCGCTAGCAAAGCGCTAGTGGGCTACCACTGCGAGTGGCCGTGAGGAGAATACGCGCAGTATCCGTAAATGTTTGCCAGCGACGCAAAATGCACAATTACCAAAGCGCTAGTGAAGCGTTAGTGGGCTGCGCCACTGCCAGTGGCCGTGAGGGGGATAGGCGTAGTATCCGTTAATGTTTGCCGGCGAGGCAAAGTGCACCAATAACTGAAGCGCTAGCGAAGTGCTAGTGGGCTGCGCCACTGCTAGTGGCTGTAAGGTGGATACTCTTGCAGTATCTGTGGATGTTTGCCGACGAGGCAAAGTGCACCAATAACTGAAGAGCTAGCGAAGCACTAGCGGGCTGCGCCAATGCGAGTGGCCATGAGGTGGATGCGCGTAGTATCCGTTAATGTTTGCCGGCAAGGCAAAGAGCACCAATAACCGAAGAGCTAACGAGCTGCGTCACTGCCAGTGGCTGTAAGGTGGATACGCGTGCTGTATCCGTGAATGTTTGCGAGTGGCCATCAGGTGGATACATGTCGTATCCGTGAATGTTTGCCGGCAAGGCAAAGAACATTAGCAGTTGTAGTCATTTTACAATTTTGGAATAGACATTGCAATCATTCAACAGCACCATAAATGTGTGGCATTTAATTTGCGAAGAACACGACATTCGTATATAGCAAGAGTTTATCAGACTAATTGGTAGAACCAATGAAAGTCTAATGTATTTATTTATTTTTTGAAAGCCTTGTTATACATTGCGCTACGAAATTACATGGCATTTTCTTCTGCACATCGATGACTACGAAAAATATCAATAAGTCTTTGTAATTTCTGTGCTCGTGTAGTTAATGAAAACAAAGCAGATTCAAGTAAATAAGTTTGTGAGACTCGTAGAGCAATAAGCCATGAGAATCCGTTCTACAGTCTGAATGAAGTGGCAGCTAAATGGCGTTGTAAGGTACGATGCGGAGCTGAGTGATGGCGAATATAATTGCTGCGAAGTCAGCGAGAGTTTGGGATTTGCAGATCGTCATCCTTGCGGAGTCACATCAATTATATCAATGTAGCCAACAGGCTGTCGCTTACCGTACAGCCGAAGCATAAAGCGAGATCGAGAACAAGTGTAAAGTAATCGTCCAGTTCTTGCCTCCGATGAGGAAAGAACTGGGGGATTGTGTCTCGGTAGAGTGGGACGGCGTCACGGCGAATGGCGAACTCGGTTCGCGTGGGCTCCCTGGAACGAGCGGGGTCCGGGTGCCTGAGCTGTGCGGGGTCGATGACGGCTAGGGCTTTTGCATTTTTTAATTATTATTATTATTATTATTATTATTATTATATGCTACGAAAATATGAATGCGGAAATGGGGGCAATATGTACAAGGTATGGTAAATCCTTGCAATGCCGAACCGAACAGTGAGATCGAATATTAGTGTAAAGTAATAGTCCGCTTCTTGCCTCCGATGAGGCAAGGATTGATGGATTGTGTCGGTTGAGTGGAATGGGGAGTGATGAACTCGGTTCGCGTATATTTTCCGCAACGAGCGGGGGTCGGGTGTTTGAGCTGTGCAAGGTCAATGACGGTTTGGATTTTTTTTTTCTTCTCACGACTAAAATATGAATGCGGGAATAGGATGGTTGAATGAGCTGGGCCAGGTCGATGTGCATGCCCGATAAAATCTGTTGTCTAGGTGTGGGGGATAATGGCGAAGGGTTTGGAATAGGCTATGAGGGGCGTATGGGAGGTAAGGCAGTGGCTAGTGTGTGCTGAAACTGAGGTGAGGGGAAAACTGCGAGGAGCCGAAGTAGTTGATGGGAGGGGCAGACCTGTAGGAGGAAGCACAGCATTAGTGACATGGGAAACGGGGAAGGGGAGGGGGGCGGGGAAAGATAGTGCGGGAGGGAAGAGACGAGCGGATGAGGTAACAGCGGGTGCTTCTTTGGGTGTAGGTGGGTTAACACGGGAACTGCTGGAGCCTTGGAGAATTTGGTTGTCAGCAGCAGGAGCGTAGAAGCCGGGTTTTGCCTAGCGGAACTGATGGGGGGGATGGGGGAGGGGAACGGGACGCGTGTGCACGGGGAAAAGGCACCGGGGGGTGGGGTGGACTGGCTGGTTTGCGGAAGGAGTGGCTTCCGCCGAATCTGGAGCGGGGAGGACGTCTCTGAGCGTGATGACGTTGGCGCTGGGGACGTTGAGCGTGGAACCCGGAAGTGCTGTGTGGTCTGTGCACGTCTGGTCTGCACGTTAGGAGGATCAGCTACATTGCTGAAAGAGTCGGTGTATAATTTTTTAGTAGTCTGGCCTTGTTGTGGAGCGGTGGAAGGGAATTTTCTTCTGCTTGAGTGCCCGATGGAGTCTGGCGACTGTCCGACGTGGAGCCTCGGATGAGCCTGGAATACGAGCCATGGTAAGCCTTGCTGGGGAGCCTTGGACTCTCGCTTCTGGGCGCCGCGGTTAACGAGGAGCATAGCTGGACTTCCTGCAGCGTGGAGCCCGAGACAGGGAAACGGCTTCAGTCGTCATCGTAGGGAAGTGTGGTCCTGTATATGGGCACCCCGGTTGGGGCGAGCGGGTGATGCTTTGTGGTGGATGTAGGAGAAACGGAGTTGCGGGAACGGATTGAGAAGATTCCTCTGGAGCATCGGAGCCTTGGAATTATTCTGCGCCCGAGGGACTCGGTAGGATTTCGGATTTCGTGCTTCGGGTAAGTGAACTCTTGCTGTGCGCTGGCTGTCTGGTTAGCGAGTGAACGACGTAGAATCGAGACGAGCGGGGATTGTGGGAATGTAGGAGGTATATATAGGCGTAAGGATGAATAGGAAGGCGCATTGGGAGTGGCCCTGTTCATTAACCTATGTTATTGGGAACTCCCTTTAAAAGGGAAACTGTGTACTTAACTGGCAATGGATTATTCATATTGTTGGAAAACGAGTTAACCAAGAACAATGATTGAAATCGGGTCATTAATCTCATCTGTTTCAAGGTATGTCCCCCCCGTTTTCTGTCCACCGGCCGCCACTGCTAGGATCAATGGTGAACCTTCCCAGGAGAGGCTGGCCTACCGAACCTCCCCCACGCCCAGATTGAGAACTCTTCCAGGAGGTCACAAAAGAATCCAGAATAAAGAACTGCAGACCTCGCTTGCCTCAGTTAAGGTCAGTGTTCACAACTCCACAATGAGATAAAGACTGCGCAAAAATGGCATCCATTAGAGAGCAGCAAGGTGAAAAACACTGCTGAACACATGCTGTGGCGTGAACTCACACAGGCAGCTCATGCTCAAAAACCCTCCAGTGTGGCTGAATTAAAACAATTCTACAAACAAGAGCGGGCCAAATTTTCTCCACAGCAATCCAGACTCGTTGACAGTTATCACAAATGTTACATTGCAGTTTTTGCCATCAGTTATTACGTTTAGGGGCCATTTATTTATTTTATTTATTTTTCACATGCGTAATTTAGGTTTTGAATAACTCTCCGCCTTAAAAAAAAAACGAATTTAAAGCCACATTTTACATTTACTCACATCGTCTTTGTATTAAAATTAGATGCTCTGAAACATTTCAATATGACACATCAACAAAAACAGAAGAAATTGGGAAGGGGGCAAATACTGTATAAGATATCTGAGACTCCCATGGTGTGTGTTAGGTGTGTGATTTCTGCAATGGACGGGCAAACTACTTCAGCCTCTCACTCATCGACAGTTCCCCCAAACCAGCCGTGACCTGGACCAGGAATAAGCCTGTTAGATGGATGGATGGATGTATTTTTACAGCAGACACGGAGGGCGCAGCAGGACATTGTTCAGGCAGTCTCCCAGATCTCACTCCCTGACCTGATCCGCCCCGATAACTGACCATCCTGCCCTCTTTGGAGACCTCAGATTAAAAATCAATGCGTTCCTCTGTCAAGAAACAATTCCACCGGCACACTGGGATTCACACCAAACGCATCCTCTCTCATTCATCTCCTTATCAAAGCCATTTGCTGTCAAAGCGATTGGAGACTGAAAACCCCAAATGTATCACATTGAGAGCAGTGGTTATAGTTAGAACTTAGAATCCCCATCTCCTTTGAGAAACAAAGTATGGTAATTTATATTCAAATATTCCTTTTCCGAGATTGCTGCATTGTGAAAGTTACAATTTTGACATGATTGCACATTTTTTAAATTGCTCGATAGAATTAGACCTGTCGGGCAAATGTAAAAGCTTATGAAAGGGTGATAACACTTCTCTCGGACTCAGTATTCTTTTTTTACTCAATTGCAATGTCTTACTTCATCAAAAGATTGCAGTGTAACGCTATCATTTGATAAGGTGCCAATTCTTGGTGTGGAGTGGGTAAGTGCTCTGTAAAGGATGGTGGCTCTCTTTGTGAAGTGGAGATTCTCGTTTTCGGCTTCATCAACGCCCCAGAGAAGTCACGTTACTAAATATATTTCCTCGTATAGTTAAGGGCTCTGGTTACCATAAAGTTCACCAGGGAGATATCTGATGAAATAACTGCATGGTGTGTAACTGCATGTTATGGTAAATTTGGTTGTAAATAGATGCTTAAAATGATCTGAATTTGTGCATAAGAAACAGTGGAAATACTGCATGTAATTTTTTAAATGCTGGAATTTTACTAAATGCTAAATATTTTTTAAAGATGGAAATAGAAGGCAAAAAGGGGCTAAAGCACATTTTAAATCAATAATTTTTCGGACTGTTTCCCACCGTGCAACATCACCATGTCTTTTAATCACTCATTTAGCGTTTGGGCTCGTAATACAGCGGCAGGCAGGTCCAGTGAGCAGAACTTCCCCCGACTCCTCCATTATGCAGGAATTCAGCAGCACAGTTGTTTGAAGGCATCCTTGCCCTAAATTTTCATTCATGATGTGCCAGACATTCTCAATCGCAGATGCAGGCCAATCAAACACCCCCACACTGTTCGCACAGCCATGCGCCTGTAATCCATGCAACATGTGGTTTGGCCTCGTCTTACGGGAAAATGAAGGGACATCCCTGGAACAGACAGCGTCCAGATGGTAGCATATGTTGCTCCAAACTTTACACGTCTTTCCACATTAACAGTGCCCTCGCCAAGTCACCAGAGCCGTGAGCACTGACACACCGCCACACCATTACAGATGCTGGCTACATGAGCACTGGCACACCCCCACACCATTACAGATTCTGGCTTTTTTTTGTGGGCGCTGAATTTGAAATAAATGCATTTTTTCAAAAACAATTCAGCATTTAAAAAGTGTTTCTGGCATCAAATTCAAAATGTGCATACATTTTTTAAAAGAACAACAAGATTTCTCTGTTTTACCATCAGATATGTTGTCCTTGTACTATTTTCAATGAAATATAGAGTTTAAAACATTTACAAATCGTTGCATTCTTTTTTTACTCACATTTTACACAGCGTCCCAGCTTCCCAGCATCCCAGGGGGGAATGGGACGGAGGCCCAGACGAGACACAGGATAGGGTTTCTAAAAGGCACCCACCAAAGGTGAGTGACCCCTAATAGGGGAAATGGTAACAGAAAAAAGGAGCGTAACTCCCCGGTGATTCCGCCAACAAAAAACAACCCAGAAAAAATGGGCAAAAATCCTTCCAGAGAATAAGAGCTTTCTCGTAAGAGACAGACAGGGTTACCACTCCCTTCTGCTGGAACAGGAGCAAACCAACAGAGGTCTGCCAGCAAAGACAATGTTCCAACAAACAAGACCTTCTGCGGGACAGAACATATACTCCGACAAACAGAACGATAAATCAGACGGACAAACAATAAATCGGACGGACAAACGCCAAATCCTAAACTTTTTCAAGGAGTTTCCTCCGACCAAATGGGCTTAGTAGTCCTTGCAAGAGAGACTTCTTAAGAGCCATTGACTGTAAGGTTCAGGCAGGTGGTGATAGTCACCTTCTTCAATTTTGCTGAAACTTAGGTGGTTTTGTGTCCCTACCCTAAATAGAAAATTCCCCAAATTTTTTGGCCCTAACTGCACCGGTTTGGGTTTTAGGGGTCAATCAAGTGCAAGCCAAAATATGGCCTGAAATGATCAAAATTAGATTTTTGGGTTGCTCTTATTCACTGCGCGAACTTTATCCCAAAGTAAAAGTTGGAAAATTGAATTATAGGGGGGGTGGTCAGTGGAAAGAGCGATTTTCGGCCTGGGATCTTCTTCGGGCAACGTATAGGGGGCGCTCCAATATGGCCGCAATCCATTTTCATCACTAGTTTGCACCCCTTATACTCTGTGCGCCATCAGTGCCCCAGAACTTTTACAGCTGCACCACACTGGTATGTAGTTAGACTATCTATTACAGGTGAGAAAAAGTTGGGATAGTGTATGCACACACCAATAGGTGGCGCCGAACATGGCAAAATGGTAAAATTTGACGTATTTCAGCGTGAACTGGTGGTGTGCGCGGTCGACCGACAGGGTAAAGGTTTGTTGCATGATGAAGTATGGAGATCACCCTTTTAGTTTATGAAAGCCATTTTTTGGGATAAGGACTACTGTGGTGCTTTACTAACAGATGTACTGGTACACGAGTAAAGCAATATCCGCTCAAAATTGCTCATGATTGGTCAAGTTATGAAATGCGCAGCCACTATCCCAAGAATATGTTTTCATGAATTACAGTTGCATGAAAAAGTATGTGAACCCTTTGGAATTACCTTGATTTCTGCATAAATTGGTCATAAAATGTGATCTGATCTTCATCAAAGTCACAACAATAGACAAACACAGTCTTCTCAAACTAATACCTCACAAACAATTACATGTTTTTATTGAACACAACATGTAAACATTCACAGTGCAGGGTGGAAAAAGTATGTGAACTTTTGGATTTAATAACTGGTTGACCCTCCTTTGGCAGCAATAACCTCAACCAAACGTTTCCTGTAGTTGCAGATCAGACCTGCACAACAGTCAGGAGGAATTTTGGACTATTCCTCTTTACAAAACTGTTTCAGTTCAGCAATATTCTTGGGATGTCTGGTGTGAATCGCTCTCTTGAGGTCATGCCACAGCATCTCAGTTGGGTTGAGGTCAGGACTCTGACTGGGCCGCTTCGGAAGGCGTATTTTCTTCTGTTGAAGCCATTCTGTTGTTGATTTGCCTCTGTGCTTTGGGTCGTTGTCCCGTTGCATCACCCATCCTCTATTGAGCTTCAGTTGGCAGACAGATGATTTTAAGTTCTCCTGCAAAATGTCTTGTTAAACTTGGGAATTCATCTTTCCGTCGATGATAGCAATCCGTCCAGGCCCTGAGACAGCAAAGCAGCCCCAAACCATGATGCCCCCTCCACCATACTTCACAGCTGGGATGGGGTTTTGATGTTGATGTGCTGTGCCTTTTTTCTCCACACATAGTGTTGTGTGTTCCTTCCAAACGACTCAACTTTGGTTTCATCTGTCCACAGAATATTTTGCCAGTAGTGCTGTTGAACATCCAGGTGCTCTTTTGCAAACTTCAAACGTGCAGCAATGTTTTTTTTTTGGGCGGCAGTGGCTTCCTCTGTGGTGTCCTCCCATGGACTCAATTCTTGTTTAATGGTTTACTTGTCGTAGATTTGTCAGCAGAGATGTTAGCATGTGCCAGAGATTTCTGTAAGTCTGTAGCTGACACCCTAGGATTCTTCTTCACCTCATTAAGCATTCTGTGCTGTGCTCTTGCAGTCATCTTTACAGGACGGCCACTCCTAGGGAGAGTAGCAACAGTGCTGAACTGTCTCCATTTATAGACAATCTGTCTTACCGTGGACTGATGAACATCAAGGCTTTTAGAGAGACTTGTGTAACCCTTTCCAGCTTTATGCAAGTCAACAATTCTTAATCATAGGTCTTCTGAGAGCTCTTTTGTGTGAGGCATGGTTCACATCAGGCAATGCTTCTTGAGAATAGCAAACTCAAAACTGGTGTGTGTTTTTATAGGGCAGGGCAGCTTTAACCGACACCTCCAATCTCGTCACATTGATTGGACTCCAGGTTGGCTGACTCTTGACTCCGATTAGCTCTTGGAGAAGGCATTAACCTAGGGGTTCACATACTTTTTCCACCCTGCACTGCGAATGTTTACATGTTGTGTTCAATAAAAACACAAAAACATATAATTGTTTGTGAAGTATTAGTTTAAGAAGACTGTGTTTGTCTATTGTTGTGACATAGATGATGATCAGATCACATTTTATGACCAATTTATGCAGAAATCCAGGTAATTCCAAAGGGTTCACATACTTTTTCTCGCAACTGTATGCCTTTAGCCTTCATCCATGAAAGTCCAATGACAAAAATCATGGGATATTCTTTGCGCATGTCAATATGAGCTGCTATTGGTGCAATTTGATGGTGTGTCCCATTAGAACAGGCCCTGTGATGGACTTGACCTTATTTCAGGTAATGATTATTGATTTTTCAACCATCTCTGGCATATGTGTGGTTTCATTAGTTACATCAATTATTGATTGAGGGGACCACTAGTACTTCCCACTTACTCCATTGTTTCAGACTATTGAAAAGCCACTTTTTCAATCTGAGGTTTTATTCAGAATCATCCACGTATGTGAACGGCCATTTTTAAGTGGTTCAGAACTAAATATTACAAACGAACAACAATCTTGTATGCTCCATTCAACTCTTCATGTTCCACGGAAGTAGCATTTTAGCACCCCTATATTGACTTGCGCAGTCATGATCGCATTGTTCCCTTTGCAATAACCGCAAGTTTAAGGGTGAAGGACATCTGATACAAAAGTATTTCCTTGGAATTTTCACCGCACATCTCAGCTGGACCAATCATGAGCAATTTTGAGTGGATATTGTTTTACACATGTACCAGTACATCTGTCAGTAAAGGAGCGCCTATTATCGACAGCATTCCTCATCCCAAGAAATGGCTTTCATAAACTAAAAGAGTGACCTCTATACTTCATTATGCAACAAACCAGACTGGCTGGTAAGTGAAATTTTTTACCAGCCAGGCAGATATTTTACTAGCCAACCAAATAAAAATTGCTTTTAAGTGTTGTAATTTGCTTCCAGTATTATTTAACATGTCATTTGGGTCTTGTATGCGATTCTCAATCAATATTTAAATAGTATGCAGTAATACTAGCAATAATGTATGCTAAAATATGAATAACTGTTTCAAAAGTTAAGTGTAATATTTGGGTTAATAAATTCTGTAGTATTCTTATCACAGTTGCAAAAAAGAATCTTTCAGTAAGGAATTTTACCTGAATCACTGACTTCAGTCTCCTTTGGACAGTTGAGACATAAGATTTTAGCTGGACCAGACTGCAGCAGCCCTATATAAACATGAATGTCTGACCAGTGGTGGACAAAGTATTCAACGACATGACGTGAGTGAAAGTAAAGATACTCTTGGTCAAATATTACACCAATACAAGTGAAAGTTGTTCATTTTTTTTTTTACTTACGTGAAACTGCACTGTGGTACTTGCTTTTAAAAATACTTTAGTAATAAAGTACATTTTCATTTTAATGTCAATGCAATGTTGTATTGTTACCACAATGAATTTCTTGTAATATACAGGCTAACACTTCAAGAATGTCAAGAAATTTTTATGCGTTATTAATAAAAACTGACCACACCTGAATGTTGAGAGTTTTCGGAGTTTCTGTGATAGTAATTTAAATGAATGATTGAAAACAGGTCATGACCAATCATTATTTTTAAGGGATGGGTTTGAGCTTCCCCTATCGCCAGTTCGCGAGCCGCAGCTGTTCAGATAATAACCGGTTTACACCCCAAAGAATCTAAAAAGCACCGTTTGGAAATACTTTGGATTTTGGTCAGTCGACGACAGTAAAACTGAGGACCGAGCGAAAGTTGTTTGCAAACTATATGCAAGTTCGAGTTAGCCTACCATTCCTGCAGCGGGTGTTGGTTTTTATTGTGTAATGTTAAAAACCGGAGAAGAGAAAATGTGCTTTCTGAAATGCAGTTTCATTTGCGGACAATAGGTTTGGATTTTACTGTGGTGAGGGAGCTAATGATGTTGTGTACTGTACTGTAATTAATTACAGTAATTACGGTCTCACGGAATAAAACTGAACGGTTGGCATCTCGTTCGAACTTGGATGAGCCTGGTGTGTTGTTATTTCATCAGCTCTGCAATGCGTCAGGGTCCTGAGTTCAGACTCACTGTGTCGGGGCTTATTACAGACATAGGAAACTCTAAGTCTTAATCTGTGCTTATTATCCATCAAATATATGTTTATGTTGATGTATCTTATGTTAGTATGGCATGTCGTTATTTTGTGCGGGAAATACGGAAAGTGAAATATTCTATATTATATCGATATCATGTGTTTAAAGGGGACCTATTATGCTGATCCTTCTTTTAATACATATAGGTAATGTTATAATGTTGGATGTCCATACTCAACCTCTGAAAAGTTTCTAAACATAAGATACATGGGTTTTGCCGTAATCCAAGAACGTGATTTTGTGAACGTGATTTCCTCTCTGAACAGCTCCTCCCGAGATCTTCACGAGATCTGGGCAAAACCTGACGTCAGGTTGTGCCGTCCAATTAATACAGACCTAGCCAGAGCCAATCACGGTGCTGGACCTGCCCACACCGGAAACTATTCTAGCAGGCACCAACAACGGCAGATCATACTATGCCTTAGTAGCATCTACTCTTTTGGAAATATAAAAGTAGAACCGCAGATCATTTGAGGTGCAGTTTTGTCAGTATCTCTCCCAAAGCTGCTTGTCTGTTTACTTTTGGACGTGAAGAAAAGCATCTATTTCTCTTCCAAAAGACGATGCCACCAGAAATCAGTGGGTAGCTTTCTTTGTTTGCTGGCAGCAAACAGCCACGGTCAAAGGGAACGTTAGCTGTTCGTGCTCAGCATTTCACCAAAGACAGCTTTGTCAATAAAGGATAATTCGACACAGGATAAGCATTTCAGCTGCTTCTCAAACCTGAAGCAGTTGCGTCGATTAAGCGCTCGGAGCCACAAGCTATAAGTAATGATATAACAGGGTCAGTGACATTTTTGAGTTTCAAAACAGCAAAAAAAAAAAAGAAATTATAAGTCAGGTTCAGCTTTGCCTGTGTAAATCCACGTTTATTTTTTATTTTTGTGAGTGTCCCTCGCAAAAGATGACAAAATATGACATTTTAATGCATTTGCCTGTATACACCCCTTAAAAATGTCATGCGGTAAAACTAATTTATTTTCAATATAATATTAAAATGAATGTTTGTGGCTCTGTTACAAACAATCAAAATGTCATTATTGATCTACACAGATTCTACCCAGTTGCAGAATGTCAACACTAAAATTTCAAATATTAGATATTTTGCCTTTAAAGACACCAGCATGTCATTTGTCAACATTTGTTACATCTTTTTTCAATTAGAGAGGCAAAACTGCTTTAAAATCTGGCATATCTTTAGATTTTATTAGCTCTTCTTGATTGTGTTCATTCACAATTTCACTTAATAGAGTGGTTTGTACATTTATTTCAAAATTAAGCGTTTTACTGCATGACATATTTTGTTTTACCGCATGACATAGCACAACTGCATTAGACCATAACACATAAGTCTAACAATTTGAAGATGGCTACTTCTGAAAAATGCCAAAGATATTCAGGGCTTTCAAAGTGAAGCTTTTAATGACATTAAAATGTGTTTTCCAACCGAAAATCAAGAATCATAATAAAACTATTTATTTGTTAATATTCATAACATTAATCTGATATATTAATAAAATATATTCATTAATAGTTCATTTATTCATATCTTTATTTACTGCCAGTCATTGAAGACACTTCATACTAGTGCCAATGCTAAAGACTATAATTCAGGCTTAAAGAGAATGCAGCCTGTACTGACATAACTGACATGTATACGGACATTACTACCATCATATACTTTCAGTTATACCTTTCCCTTCTCTTTTCAAGTCTCTCCTCTCTAGCAGCAGGATCTGCCCTGATCTTTGCACGGAAACGTGCAGCCCTCTCTTTACTGGAAAGAGGCATCTGTAAAAATGTAAAATAATGTTTAAAATATACAAAAATGTATTACAAATGTTAAAAGTAATTAAGAATAATTGTACAAACTTTACAAATGATTAAAATAATTAAGAAAGAAAAAGATAATTCAGTTTAAATCTTCTGTGTCGTGGTAAAACAGCATGTCATTTGTAAAAACGTTTGTCCACATGACATAGTTTGTTTGTCTGCATGACGGATTCCATCATTTTCATTCCTAACAGGGAGTTGCATGGCCACCTATTCACCACACTAACCTTGACCTTGACCTAAACTAAATTTCATATGTAAATCAATATTTTTAAAATGTTCAACTTTTTCAACACTTTTTTGACGTTGGACCACATGACGCTCAAATCTGAGACACTTTGTTTGACACCTGGAAAAGGTGATAATAACTTAAATATAGGAGCACATTTTTGAACTTGCCTCCAACTCTGGTTGTTCTCAGGGGTCCTCTGAGTGATGTCATCACAGGTCACATGACTTGAGTCATATTTCTAAAGTACAAAATGGCTTCCAATCTTTGTTTTACTACATGACATTGAGGGAAATCTGTCTTTGCGGAACAAAGTAATTTAGATATGAGTGACATTTCTTAAAGATTTATCCTATTAATACTTTTGCAGTGCTTTTCTGTACACTTTAAAAAATATGCCAAAGACCAAAGTTGATGATTTTAAACATTTTTAATCATTTTAAAAGCAGTTGTCTTTTTTTGAAATTACGTGACTCCCATTTTACCGCATGACATTTACCACTTGAATGGTGTAAAAGTCCACCAATTTTCTATTTTTCATGCAAATATGAATAGTGAGGAGGGAGAATGATGTGCAACGGTGGTGCAACGGATCATCGTTGATCCGTGATCCGTACGGATCCCTTTTCACGGTTTGGTACGCACATGATCCGCGGATTGGTTGATGAAAAAAAAAAAAAAAAAAAGGTTGTGCTAAGGGTGTGACGTTATCGAATCGCGATGATCTTAGAGCGAAATGAGACAACTTGCCGCTATGGGGTGTGTGTTCACAGTTGCGTCCCATTTCTTCTTGAAACATACAAGCAATCTGAAATAAAGAACAATCATTTGAAGTGCTTCCGGAAAATAATTCAGATTAGAACTCCTCTAATTGTCGGCGAGGTTGAGCAGCTTCCATCACCTTTAAGGCTCAACTAGCCAACCCTAAATCTGCTCCTGTATAATATGCTCCAAATGAAAATCAAGCAATTTAGCCTTGTTGCCAGTAATGATTACGAGGTGATAGAGAAGAGCTGACAGACGTAACTGCGCTACAATGTTAAATTGGAAGAATGCTAATAATCTAAAGAATTAAAAAAAAAAAAAAAAAAAAACCTTGTCCAAACTCCATCTCTCATCGCAGCGTTTTAGCTGATTTTTAAACTCTTGCACCCTGGTCTTGCCATCGGAGATTACCTAGCCCTGCTTTCACCATACCTTCTCCAAACCTGTTCCCATTTACGTTTCCCAATTAGCAACTTGGTGTTAATTCGTTTAGATGCGAGAATCAGTCTGTAGAATTACTGTCCCGCTCCCCTCGTCTTACATTGTTCATTGCAATTATCAAGCATTTCCCCATCCACGTTAATTGTGACAGAAAACGGCAACGTCTTTAGAAGCTTCTGAATTCATGTAGCTCACAAAATGGCAAATATTTTTTCTGTCTGTGTCCTACTTGATACGCCTAAGAAAAATTTCTATTAAATGCGGTTTTGCCGACTGAGGTCCGAGTGTTCATTTTGCTTTCGTAAAAATAAATCTGTCCACAGCCAGTGACATTACCATCGTGCAGGTTAACCCTCAACCTGTTTCTAATTTAGAATGGGACAGTTAGTTGAATTAAATAACTGAGCACGTAGGCTACTGATAAGATACTTTACCAATTACCATTGATGATTAAGACATAAAGCTTTGCGTCAGTGGAGGGCTACAATGAGATCGCATAAACGAAAATTAACAGAATTTTCTTGAAATTCTACAGAGATGCCAAGTTTCACGCATTCGGCGTAGGTCTCACGCATTTTTTAGGCTTATTCACCGTGGTCCGCAATCATTCAATGAACGCTTATTAATGAGATTCTCACGCGGAGTTAAAATCCTTGTGCATTGAAGTTTCAGTTTCACTTGCGTAAAGGTGGACCTCACCACAAGTAACGTGGAAGTTGGCAATTGTGTAAATGAAATAAGTCCATCTGAAAACATCTTTATGCAATTCCATTGCTTTCAATTCCGCAGTAAAGACAAGCGTGAGAATTCCCAAGTCATAATCGATATCCGTGTCATTAGTGGGGAAATCCACCGTAATGCACGTGAAACTGATTAACTTAATGCACAATGACTTAAATTCCGCGAGTGAATTTCTTCAGTGCGCTTTGATAGAATAATTGCTGACTACGGCACAGAAACGTGAATGCCTCTATGAGACGAGAGACGGCATCTCTGATTCTAGTAGAATATTAAGTAGCAAATGCTGCTGAAGATGTTGTTTAGATAAGGGTTAGATTTTGTTTTTGATTAACTGGATAATTGCTGTTCATACAATCTCATATTGTAGCCTCTGTGCAACTTTCCCAGAAGCCGGACAATAAAGACCCCATAAATGATTTTGACAACATGAAAGTTTGATGCATAGCTTGCATTTGAATTGATTTTAAATGCATGCCGTGAGGTGAACTTTCACAATGCACTAATAACCAATTTACTAAATTATTCAATTACCAACGCTTTGACGCAAGAGCGTCAGTAATTTAAAAGCCTACATTATTATCCCTTTGCGGCATAGTGTGCAGCTGCGCTTCCCCGCAAAAGTAGCCTATTCTTTTGGAAACATTTTTATGAAGCGCAATCTTAAAATAAATTAAGTTGCACTGCTGGAAAAAAAAAGGCTGAATCGAATTCATGCAAATATGTGCTGTTCAATGGCTATTTAAGTTTATAAATGCGGCATTCCAGTGGATGGTGATCCACTGACATGGTGGAAAAGCAATGAGTGTAAATACCCCACACTGCCAAGATGGAAAGATGCTCTCTCGCTGTGCCTGGCGCTTCAGTGCCTAGCGAGAGGGTATTCTCTACTGCAGGGGACATAGTGACTGCAAAGAGGTCTACACTCTCCCCAGACAATGTAGACATCCTTATCTTTTTGAGAAAGAATTTAAAATTATAAGCAGAGGTATGCTTTGCTTTCTTTCTTCTCTTCTTTTTTGATGATGTGGACATAGGCTAGTTTTTAAATCACTGTCCATGTTTAAAGAGAAGGTATCATGAAGTATCATGGCTTAGTGCACATTAAGTTATTTTTCATTCATGGTCCATGTTTAAAAGAAGAAGGTATCATGCCTTAAACTGCGTTTTAATTTGTTTTTATATAATTTAAAGTTTTTATTTTTTATCTAATTGGCAGAAGTGTTTTACAAAATAAATGGAGGACAAAGTTATATTTGTCGTCTTTTTTTTTTTTTTTTTGTTGTTGTTGTTGATCCGAAAAGTGATCCGATCCGTGACTCAAATCCGTGATATGATCCGAACTGTGATCCGTTTTTTGATCCATTGCACCTCGATGTAAGATTAATGAATATATACAATATCAAACTTATTTTATACAAGTACGTAATAGAAATTTCCCCTGGAAGCAAAAATCAGTGTGGCACGACACACACTCAACAGCAAATAATGTAAGTGAAGCTAACGTGTTACGGGAGGCTAGCAGGACTGCTAACGATCGTTAGCACAAACAACTGGCCTCAAACGCAGGCTTTGTAAAATATCTGAAGATAAAGCCTGGATTGGTCGCGACTGTCCGTGACTCACAGATGCAGAAGCTGTAAGTTGCTTTTACTGCATAAGCCAACCTGACGTGATAGCCAGTTGATTGTGGCTGTAGCACTGCGGCTAACATAGCCAAGTTACTGTTGCTAATGTTTGTGTCCTAAATATGCAAGAGTAATATCAGGGGAAATTCTACAGAAGGCGTGTGAACTTAAACCTCATTTGAAGCTAACTTTTTATACTTGTTTGTAATTTGGATGCTTGGTACAACTGTCCACGGCAACGGACCTTGCTGTCTGTAAAACCTGTATTGCAAGGGTTTGTCTCTGTGGTTGTTATGAATGCTCGGTTACCAGCTACTGCATGTTAGTTTGTGTGCCGTGCTAATTAAAAATGCTCCTGGTTAACTTATATATGCAGTAATTCTGATCGGTATGCTTGTATTACTTCGGTTAGCATCAATGTGGCAGTTTCATCATAACGTTGCCCGGTTGTAGCCGCTACAGTTGAAGCTAACCGGAGAGGTGCTGTAAAAGGCTGCAGTTAGACCAGACGTAGGTTTTGCAGAGCTTGGGATACGTGTTTGGGTTTGTTTACGGCTGCTTGTGATCGCTTCACTTATCCGTGACCGGGATCAGCCGGATACTTCACAAATATCTGGGCTAGCTCTCTGATTCTACCATGAAAGCAATCGCGAAACACAGAAGCTCTAACGCATCTGGTATAACAAACAATTTCTCTGCACTACCGTGACATAATTTCATCCCCCTTTAGAAATTGTTGTGGCTAATAAAAAGGCGGAGATTAAATAGGAAATTCTTTCCTGTAGAAGTGATCGATTCGCGAGCTCCACATAAGCAACTTGTCCACGCTAACGGAACTTACGGTCTGTAAAACCTGTATTATGTTCATAACATAACCGAGCTCTCTCTAGCTGTCACGCACTATCCATAAAGCTGCTTTCACATCGGACGCGAACCGAATTTTTCGCGGGACAAATTACATTCAAAGTCAATGCAAAGACACGAATACCCATGTCATGGGCGCGTTAAGCAGCTTTCACACCGGATGCAAAACTAATTTTCTGCGCGACAGATTAGCTACATTCAAGTCAATGCAAAGACGCACATACACGCGTTATGGGCGCGTTCAGCAGCTTTCACACTGGACACGAAACTAATTTTTCACGCAACAGATTACATTCAAAGTCAATGCAAAGACGCGAATACACACGTTATGGGAACGTCAAGCCGCTTTCACACCGGACGCGAAATTAATTTTTTGCGCGACAGATTACATTCAAAGTCAATGCAAAGACGCGAATACACACGTTATGGGAACGTCAAGCCGCTTTCACACCGGACGCAAAATTAATTTTTTGCGCGACAGATTACATTCAAAGTCAATGCAAAGACGCGAATACACACGTTATGGGAACGTCAAGCCGCTTTCACACCGGACGCAAAATTAATTTTTTGCGCGACAGATTACATTCAAAGTCAATGCAAAGACAATGCATTGACTTTGAATGTAATGTCGCGCAAAAAATTCGTTTCGCGTCCGGTGTGAAAGCGGCTTATCGCGCCCATTTCCCGCGAGCAAACGCTGGTCATTCCGATGCAAAAAGTAAACCATTACCACGGGCAATTTCCGAAAAGGCCGTTTAACCTGGAGCTTTCGCCCCTTCGTCATATACCAGCGCAGAACCTGTTTGTTACTCCACACTAACGACACACCACAGTTATGCACACGAACCAGCAGGTCCTTATAATACACACCTAAGCAGTCCATAAGTTGTTGGTCCACTTTTTGCTGCTCCTCACTGACCATGTTTCCGTCTAAACTCAGACCCAACGGATTTTGACGGTCTCTGGTCTACACTTGGGTATATCGACCCGTTCTATAAATGTGTCTGTATGGGGTGGATTCTAGCTTTCCCTCAATCCTAGCTATAGAGTAGAAACACCGGTGTACTCACCATAGTAGCCGTAGGTAGACAGCAAATTCGAGCTTGAGCTGCCAGACTTTCGCACTGCGTCCAGCACTTTCGCCGTTGCGTTTATTAGAACAAGTTCATTTCATTAGATCTATACACATGTACTGCGTTTGATTGCGGAATTTGCCTGTCAATTCCTTCTCAGATGGCAGACACGTCTCAGTTTCACTCTGGCGAGGCGGACTCGGAAAACTGCTTTCTGCTGCCTCGTCCCGCCTAGATCCGCCCTCCACAGAGCTGGCCAGTAAGAAGAAACTGGGCATACGGGGAGTGGGGGCCATAGCGGAAGAGCCACCCCAACGAGGCGTTTCAGGCAGAGACTACAATGGACTACAAATGGGTTTTTTTGAGGATGGCAGTATGAGCTAAATAAGGACCCTTTTTTGGACTTTGAACGATCAGGAGTACTCTAGGGGAGTCCAAGATCAAAATATAAATTTGGAAATGTAGCATAATAGGTCCCCTTAATTGTCGCGAATATTCGAACGGCATTTTAGGCAAATTCCGACAGCCCTATTGTGCATGGAGGTTTATCAGTTTCACCTGCGTTACGGTGGATTTCACCATTAGTAACATGGAAATCAATTATGACTCCTGACTTCTCACGCTTTTCTTTACTCGGGGTTGGAAGCAGTGGAATTACATAAAAACGTTTCAAATGGTCTTATTTCATTTAAACAATTTGAACGATCGTGAAACACATGCATTGCGTTGATTAATTGCTGACTACAGCACGGGAATGTGAATATGCCACTGAATCTCACGCATTTCTCACGCCAAATGCGTGTGAGTTGGCAGCCCTGAAAAATAAATTTTTCGCTGGTAAAAAAATAACTCGCCAGAGTGGCGAATAGTCTTAAAAATTTACCAGCCAGAGACAAAATCCACCCGTAATTGGCGAGTGGCGAGTGTTGGTTTTGGACCCTGGTGGTGTCCATTGAGGAACTTGGGTTACTAATCCAAGAATAACCCATCATGAACCGAGCTTGACTTTAGAGCCACTGTTTAGGCCCTGATGTCCTAGTTATGAGGCAGTTAAATCCCAAACCCAGTGTTATTACATCACTGTTGAAAGCTCAGCTCTACTTCCTCATGCCGACCCACGAAATGCAGGATGTAGGCCCATCAACGACCCATTCCTCATGACCCAACCTGAAGAAAAATTTTCAGGCTTGAGAATTTTTTTTTTGCAATCACCCCTGCATTATGCATGCTCCCGAGTGCCTTCTCTCCCAGTAAGCTACAAACCTAGGGACTATGCTTAATTCTCTAGCGAATGTTTGCTTGGAGACAGAGCCAGCAAACATTAATAAATAATTGTCTGCAATCACCATGACAAAGTCCAACAATGACAATAGTTTTGTTGTGATACATTTAATATTGGAGGTATGCAGGTTATGCTATAATGATACAGCAAAGTACAATGACACATGAATCCTGAATACATGAACTATGTAGTTAATTCCAGCATAAGATCAAAGACACATGTTCTTTAGAGCCTTGAACTTTTTACATTTTATGCGAACAAATTCTGCAGTCAAAGCTCAATGAATGTCCTCATCAGTTCCAAAATCACTGCCAAGGGTCATTATATGTAGAGGTGATGTTACACAGCGGTGAACACGCACCTTTCCCCCGACACTGACGACCCATCTTTTTTTCACACCTTTTTCTCTTCTATCTCAATTAACTCAAACTGCCCAATTATAATAGGAGGCGATTTCAATACAGTTATCAATCCATTAATAGACAAAAGCAATACTTCACATAAGACGCACCTGGCAATCAACAGAAACAATAAAACAGTTCATGGGTGATTTTGGTCTTGGCAATATTTGGCCGCTTCAGCACCCATCAATACTCTTTTTTTTCGTCGGTTCATCAATCATATTCACGCATCGATTACTTTTTTACAAGCAACTCTATTATACCAAATATTTCAGATTCAAAAATGCACTCAATAATCATCAGTGACCATGCCCCAGTAACATGCACATGGAATAGAACTCCTTCATATAAACACACCACCAGGTGGCGCTTTAATACTTCACTCCTCACAGACCCTGAATTCAGTAGCCTCATTAAAAAGGAGTGGGCATACTTCCTGGAAATAAATGATTCCCCAGAGTCATCTCCATCCATCATTTGGGAAACAGGAAAGGCAGTCTTAAGAGGAATAATCATTTCATACCCCACTTAGAGAAAAAAGAAACAACGAGCAAGAAACCGATGTGGAACAAAAAAATAAAATTCAACTCCTTGAAGACATTAATGCAAATAACCCAACTGAAGACACACAGAATGAATTAAGAAAATATAAATTTCAACGGAACGAAACTACAAACAAGAAAATTCAATTTTTAATTCATAGACTCCGTCAAGAACACTTCCATCATAACAATAAATCTGGTAAATACTTATCGAACCAAATTAAACACAACAAAGAAAAAGCAACTATTTCTGTCATAAGGGACTCAGCAGGGAAGCCATCACAATCACCTGAAGAAATAAACAATATTTTCAAAGAATTCTATGCCAACATATCGAGGGCTGACTGCAATTAAGTTATGTCCAGACGTTATATATTGGACGTAACTGTTAATTGCAGTCAGCCCTCGATATATTCATGTGAAAAGGACCCAGAACAGTTAGATATTAACTCATTTCTCAGCAGCATCAACCTACCACAGCTCACCCAAGATCAAATTACAACACTTAAATCACCAATAACGGATAAGGAACTTGTCACCGCCCTCAAATTTACCCCTAACAATAGAACACCGGGACCTGATGGCTTCCCTGCTGAGTTCTACAAACACTTCTGGTCCATTCTCGCTCCACGGTTTCAAACGTTATAATTACCAAAATAAAACATAACTCAAAATTACCAGCTAATATGAACATTGCCACAACATCACTTCTTTTGAAACCAAACAAAGATCCATCCCTTCCTACCAGCTATCGCCCCCTATCACTCCTCAATGTGTATCTAAAAATCATCACTAAAACACTCGCCCACAGAATAGAAAAGATAATCTCATCCATAATTCACCCTGATCAGACTGGCTTTATTAAAGGTAGGCATTCATCCAGTAACACACGCAGACTTTTTAATATAACGGATCACTCGGCACAAAAGGATATACCAACCATCATTGTTTCACTGGATGCAGAAAAAGTTTATGACAGGGTTAATTGGTCGTTTCTCATATCAACAATGCAAAGATTTGGCTTTTGGAAGTCAGTTATTAACTGGGTGAAAATTCTGTACATGGCACCTTCAGCCACAGTCATCACTAACGGACTAACTTCACAACGATTCACATTACACAGGGGGACTGGGCAAGGATGCCCACTCTCTCCATCTCTGTTCACCATTTTCATTGAACCATTAGCAGCAGCCATCCGCCAAAACGTCAACATTCAAGGATTCAAAACACAAAATGGACATCATAAAATTAGTCTTTATGCTGATGATATTTTGCTTTTTTTACGAAATCCCCAGTTATCACCACTAGAAACAGAGTCCTCGACACATTCTCCAAAGTTTCCAATTATTCAATAAACTGCCATAAATCCTCAATTTTACCTCTACAGCAGTCGGGATGTGGCAGCGTGCACCCCACCAATTCCTATATGCACTAGTCACATTACATATGTAGGTATCAATATTTCACCCAGGCTGTCAGAATTATTCAACCTCACACCCCCTTGCTTAAGACAACAACTGACAATCTCCTCTGCTGGATGAACTTACCAATCTCAATAACAGGTAGAATTGCTACAATAAAAATGATAATACTTCCTAGAATTAATTATTTATTTTCTATGACTCCAATCCACCCCACCACTTCCTGGTTCAAATCACTAGATTCAATCATTACCAAGTTCTACTGGAAAAACAAGGCCCAAAGAATTAAATTAACAACCCTACAAAAACCTAAAGCACAGGGAGGACTTGCAGCACCAAATTTTTATCATTACTATATCGCAAATCAGCTTCAATATTTATTCAAATGGATTTGTCTCCACCAATCAGATAACACATGGATAGATATAGAACAGACAAATTGCAACAATATTCCTATTTCAGATTTACCATTTCTCAGTCAGTCCATCAAACGCTACCCCTGCTTTAAGACATTCACAATATCAGCAACTCTGACAGCCTGGTGGAAATTCCACAAAATCACAAACTCCACATTAACTTTTTCCAAATTCACACCGATTTGGAATAACCCTGATTTTCTCAGCAATAAAAACCATTACATTTCCTCACATGGTCAGAAAAAGGGATCACTCACTTATCACATATCACTCAGAATAATACACTGGTTTTATTTACACACCTGGTGCGGGAGCACGGCATCAGGAGCAATCAGTTTCTAGAATACAGGCAGCTAAACTCATCAATTCAAGCTGCCTGTAACATCAAACCCATCAACCTTGACTTACCTCCATCAGCCCCAGACCTAATCAACATTCATTCAACAAAAAAAACTCTTCTCAAAAATATATAGAATAATCTCAACATCAGATAAATCAATTTCTATACCTACAGTAAAATGGGAAAAGATCTGCTGATTGCTCTTGATGCTGACTTCTGGAACCAGATCTGCCAAAATATTTATTTCATGACTAAAAATGCAAACCTGCAGTTAATTCAATACAAGATACTCCACAGAACCCACTACACTGGCCAGAAAATGGTTAAAATGGGCTTCACTTCAGAAACATGTTCTAACTGCACCCAAAACCAACCAGACACTTATATCCACGCTATTTGGCACTGCACACCTATTCAGCAGTTTTGGGAAAAGGTCACAAATTCACTTTCTGATCTCTTTGGCTGTCACATCCCTCTATCCCCCCACTCTGTCTGCCCCTGCGAAACGTGACCATGATTGACCTTGGTTAACCTCGGTTCACCATGGTCAACCATGGTTAAAGTATGGTTAAAAATGGCCGACCATGGTTGAAGCATGGTTGCACCCGCTTGGGGAGTTTTTGCACTATGGTTAACCATAGTTGACCATTTTTAACTATGCTTTAACCATGGTTGACCATGGTGAACCGAGGTCAACCAAGGTCAACCATGGTGTTCCATTTAACAAAAATGTCAAAACCATGGTTTGACCAGGGTTGACCACGGTTACTTGAACCAGGGTCAACCAAGGTCAACCACGGTCATGGTTCGCAGGGTTACTAGGTGACACAACAATTACAAATTTGACAAGGCCAAATAATAAAATACTTCTAATAACCCTAACAGTCACCAAGAAAACAATCCTCATGAACTGGAAATCAAAAAGCAACACAAACATCACACAATGGAAGAATTATCTGATGGATAACATTACTATGGAAAACAAAATATCCGACCCCACCCAACAGCACACAACAGAACCCCCGTCCATCTGGTCCCCTCTCATTAACTTCTTACAAACCTGATCTTTCCCCCTCCCAGATCATTGGAAAAACAAACAAACAAACACACACACACACACACACACACACACACACATACATTCTTGTACTTGCTGCATAGTAAGGACCAAGTCAAACAACCCACAAAGTGAGGACCGGCATTTCTAGCCCACATATCAACAGAAAGAAAGTATTTCTGAATACTAGGCAGCACCATCATACTATACATTCACTCAGATTTTGTGAAAAACGAAGTTTCTGGAAAAAGTTTTTAACCAACAGAGTGAGGTCCGGTTTGTGTTTTCATTAACCCAAAGTATATCACTGCTACTGTTGATGTTAATAATAATTATTAATTTTATATAATAATAGTAATTTTATATTTTTCACCTAGAATACCCCATAAATACCCCTTCCCTATTCAGGGGCCAACAAGGATGTCATCATCAAATATGAATTAATATGACCTGTAATTGTTTACTTCTAAAAATGGTCGTTAGAAGGGTAATTTTATCTTATCTAATTTGCCATTAAAATGCCAAATTGGTCATCTCAACTGAGGGTATTTCTGATAATGTATTATCAAACATCTACCAGGTAATTGGCAAACTGGGAAATAGGAATTGTTTTAGACACCAGACCACAGTCGAGTCCCACACGACTAATTCCGTCTTAATAAATAAAGCAATTAATTTATATTTCTGAAATGGTTTAATGGGAACAATATTTGAGAATACTTGTATGATCAAACATACACCCTCCTGAAAAGTAATAAACTGTTGCAGTTGTCATGTCTAACAGCACAAGACCACATTGCAGCTATTAGCTGAACAGAGAGTTGTTAAGACGACTGAATCATATGCTGAAACATACAGCTTCAAACAAACCGCAGTTGCCAGTTCCCCCTCAAAACAGGACCATCCAGTGCTCCTTAAACAGGAGGGCAGCTATGAAAAAAACAACAACAAAAAAAAACATACCTCTCTCCTCCTTTTATCTCTGGTTAAAAATTTCTCCCTCTCAAAATACACTAATACAAAATAAGGTAAGATTACCTTAATTGCTCCTCTTTAAAATTCAAGCTTTCTCTTGATTTTAATTATTTAATTATAGACAAAATATTTAATATCCTTCCATGCTCGAGTGCAAAGGGCTGGAGATTCTTTCCCAATACATAGTAGACAGTCATTCTTCCCTGGCACCTTCCTCAGCACAATGAATTTTGCCATCCTTCGCTGGACTGCATTCTTCTCTCGGTCAGTCCAGGGTCTCTTAACTTGGATTTTTGCATCTATAAAATCAGAAAATAAATGTTCCATATAACTGAACAGTAACAAATGCTAACAGACAAGACAGATTTTTATTCAAAGAGTGATATCAAATTCAGAGCATCCTGTCACAAGCATGGCTGACACACTCCCCTGGGTGTGTCCTAATGCCACTGCATCAGCTGTGGAGACTTCCAACCTTCCCTAATGATTCCTTTTAAAGCCTTTGCACTAGTGCTAGACCAAAAGTATCAACTCTAGCCAGACAATGGTGTGATGTCATCCATCAAAGCAGTTAATCTACCAAGAAATCAAACATGACAGCACCAATGCTCCCTCCTTCACCTGAGCTCTCATTGTGAAACAGGTATGATCTGCTGACTGAACAAAATGTGTAATAACACAGTAACAATTAATGATCTGATAATTGAAAAGAACTGACAAGATAGATGTTAAGTGCTCCTTGTGTATTTGTTTTACTGTCAGGATAGAAGATGGATTGCCGCAATTTTCTGTGTACTGTTTGTATGTCATGACTTTGACCTGCCACCAAGATATTCACCATTTCATAAGCAAACCTCAGAGCTACTTTCCCTTGCCATCACTGGATGTGGCAGATGAATTCTGAAAAGGACTGCAAGCCTTCTAGTCCATGACTTTTCCTTATTGTGACTTTTTGATATTTTCTGAATCCTTGCAGTACATGAAGTACACAAGATTTCAGTATTTATACAAGAGACTGTCACAGCAGTAACAGAGATGCAATTAATTTTATTTCTGAATAATGTGACTTTGTTATTCAAACAAGACCATTCTTACCACCACTCAACTACATCTAAGACAGGAATATTGTAATTTTTAAGTGTGTTTTATTAATTATGTCTACTTATTGGTTACTTTGCAAACTGAGATTTTGCACATGAAATATATGAAGACTATATCAATCACTTTTTGTTATGAATAATCTAACACTTCATAAATGTTAGTACAGCTTGACAGTTAACTTTTCTGTTGGCAGAAAATTAACTGGCACACATTCTAGTAAATCATTAAGTCATTGTTAATGCATCAACTACATCATCTTCTAACAGCATTTTTCTAGCATGTTATTAATACTTAAGTAAAAGGACCGCCACTGATATTCAGGTAGCTACTACAAACATAAATAAACCCCACCGTAAAACACAACAAACATTCTACCATTCATGTAAAATGACCCTGTACCACACCACATAATACCTCTAATGCAGTCATCCAGTCCTAGTGACCTCTGCATTGGCAGCAAGTGGCAACTGTACAGTCTTCAGAAAATGTGCCTGTATTCCCCCTTTGAGATGCAGGTATCTTTCCCTTCTCGGCAGAGGATTTTGTGGCAGTGACACTTTGTTCATCTTCACCTGAAAATGGACATTAATACAGTCCAAGTACTGAAGAGTCAGATTCAGAACACTTCACTTGTTCATATCACCTGGACTCAGCTGAAACTCCATGTTTTTGTTTAGTTGAGGTCTTTTTTCGCCTCTCGACAGGGGGTGCAGTGTTCATCATGGGCTGCTCCTTTCCATCTGGCAAAAAAACATCAATGGACTCAAACAGTCAACTCTGGTTCAGAACACATGATTTTTCATTACAGTTCAAGTCTGAGATTTTGTGGATACTTTTCTATAAAAGAAAAGTTTTAGTAGTGTGAAAGGACTGATATCTGCAACTGTGTGCAGAACGCAGACTGAGAACATTTGTATTAACACCTGGACTTACCCACCTCACGTTCCCTTTCCTCATCAGCATCAGTCATCATGTTTAGTAGCCGCACCCTTCTTTTGCCTATCAGCAGGGGATTTTCTTGTGATTGAGTATTGCTCCTCTCCATCTGAACAAATTATGTTTTAGTAAAGTGTAAGTATTAAAATCTGAGAGGGTTTACACTGGCACAGTGAAAGAGTACTGAACTCTAACACCATTTTTAGTGTTGACAATGCCTGGACTCACCCCCTTCATCACCAATCCAATCAACAGGGGGCCTTTCGGGGGTCTGTGGTTGCTCCTCTTCATCCATGAAAAAATATTTTTTAGTCAAGTGAAAGCACTAATATCTCCATGTATATCATCTAAGAAAGATGACACTTGCACAGTGAAACAGTACTGAACTCAGACTGGAAACATATCTTGTGTCGATAACGGACTTACCCACATAGCTTTTGCTGCTAGCATTTTCATCATGCCTTCTTTTAGTAGCAGTCTTCTTTTGTCTCTCTATAGGTGAGTGTGTAGTGCACAGGTGCTGCTGAACTCCACCTGATGAGACAGCATAAGCTGTACTGAAAAATCTGCACTGAGCACCACTCACACTCACTGTTTAGGAAGGTTACCTTTTCTTGCTCATTAAACATTAGAAAATACTCTGGAGACTTAGGCTGCTTCTCCATGCTTAAAAAAAATACCAACAAACAAACAAAAATCGAGATAACCTCTTACATAATTTGTTTTAGTCTCCTCAGCAATTTTAGTGGCAAATTAAAATCTGTAAGTTGAGCTGTAAGCCTTCTAACATGAATTTCTGCATATAGAAATTTTAAAACTCTTCAATTTTAAGTGTGAGCTTAAATGCACTTATATGGAATTTCGTGTGGAATGCGGGCCGGGTCTTGCAGGATCGGTGACTGAGGGCACTGGAGGCGTGGCGATACAGTTGTAGGCGACAAAAATGGCAATAACTTAATGTCTACGTATTTATGGTCCTGACTGTATGTGTATGCTTTGTGAGCGTGCATAAAATACTGACAACAATTTCTGTTATTTGACTCCGATAAGACGTCAGACCCCATGTCTATGAGATAAATTCTGACATTTTGGTTTAAATTTAGATGCTATCACTGTTACAGAGCTTGTTAAAAACCCTGTCATGACTATTCACACTGATTTCTAATTTCTGGCCCACATAGAGGGTATCGCAAGATTCTTTCATCCTGAGAGTATATCTAAATTGAAGATATTCCTCGAATGGTGCTAAAAAAAAAAGCGTTTTTTTTTTTTGGACTGTCAGCTCTTCTCCTGTACTGCTCTGCAATCTGGGTGCACTAATCTGACCTTCAAACAGTTTCCATCTGGTTCTAAATGCAGCTGCTAGCGTTCTTAAAGAAGCTAAAAAGATGAAAATACCACTGCTGTGAGCACCTCTCTTCATGGGCTGCCTGTTACATTCAGAATCGACTTTAGCGCTCTTTTTCAACTTACAAGGGTTTAAAAGGGTCATACTGTCATACTCATTGACTACTCACTCCTTAATCTCCTGCATGTTTACTTGATTCAGACTGCACTGGGAGTCCATTACTACACAGTCTATGCCCAACAGAACAGTGTCTGAACCGTAAGATCTCACCCAGCAATAAAACGGCCAGCAAGATTATTTTATCCTGGCAAGATATCAGCGCCCATATTCACAAAGCATCTTATCTTACCGCTAAGAGTACTCCTAAGTTGTGCTAAAACACTTTATGTAGGAGTAAAGTCTTAAAAGTTATTCACAACGCCGCTGAGAGCAACTTTTAGTTAAGAAAACTGGTAACTCCTAGACTAGGAGTAGCTCTGAGATAGGTGGGAGTAAATCTCCGTTGCTATGGATGACGTCAATTCTCATGCACGAGTCCTGGGACAATGAGCACGGTGATTGGTTGTTTGGTGACAGGGCGGCCCATTGAAAAAATATCCCACATACAGCCCATGGAGGAAAAAATGAGGAAATAGTCCAAGCGGCTGGTTTGTCCCAAAAATAATAATATGTTGAGCACTCCTGAAAATGCTCTATGCGCAGTCCCCACATATCACGCTCTAGGCAAATAAACATACATAGGAAAGAGATAGTTGTAAAAACGCCAATTGTATAAAATAAGTCAATAATAAAACGCGTCATTTGCTGTGCTTGCACTAGGGAAAAAATATGTGTAGCCACTGCGGCTAAAGTCAGAAAAAAATTGTGTAGCCACAAGTAGCCACAATGTTGGTCTGGGTCCATAATGCAGCGCGCGAAATTATGATTAAAAATGCACGAGGGGCATCATCATATAGTTTAACAGGCATTTTTTGCTTGCCATTACCTTTGTAAAATAGGAGGCACATTTGCTTTTCCTTGTTTATCGCTCAAAGAAAAGCTGCAAAAAAATTTTTCAGTACAGTGATCAGATTAAGGAAAAAAAATTGATTAGCATTTTTTGCTAATCATTGTATCAGTTGATTAGCAATTGTTTAGCACATTTGAATAATGATTAGCAAAAAATTTAAAAAAAAACTGTAAATCAGATTTTATTCTTTCCTGATGACAGATTACAAAGAGAAATACAACTCCACTCTGAAAGCAAAGCAAATTATTTCCAAAAGGCATCAATTTTACCCTGAACTACCCTATCCTCATTTAATACAGCACACTTCCGTTTCCCTGTGAAATTTCTGTAAACTACTTGTAACCTGCAGTACAGCTGTCTTATCTCTACCTTACTGTAGCATATTATGTTGTTTAGCACCTAATCAGAGATGTGAAATGATTCATACCCATCATACAAGGCACTCTCCAACTCAGTCACGTTTTGACATCACAGCATCATGTATTTGAATGATTAGAGGTCATTATGCATGTTTCGGGAGAGGCCGGCGAACATGCAATTCCCCAAACCCACATGGCAATGAGAGAAGTTTGGATGACTTTGATCGGCTTACCGTGATGTTTGGGTGACTGGAGGAGGAACATTCGGGTGTGTAAAAACGTGATGCTTACATCCATTCAAGACGATTCAGAGTTAATGCCGAAAAAATTGGGGGTCAGACACGCAATTTTTTTCCATAAGGGCAAAAACCAAATCACATTGCTTTAGTATAGCAATGATTACAAAGATTCCCCTTAACTAGCATCAGCTTAATGGCTTGCTTTATAATCTGAAGAGTCTTGTTATACGCAATGGCATGCATAACAAGATAATGCAGCTAAAACTAGCCATGTAATAACACATCTCAGACCCGAATTGTCTGTTTGCTCTTTAGGTAAAATAAGCGGGTCATCAATGTTGAAAGAGATTCTCTGCGTGCGATGGCGTTGAAAGTGACACATCAGAGCTTCTAAAAACTTCTCCAATAGGCATCATAATTACCATAGGTTCACTAGCCAGCCAGCTGTACCTGAGCGATTGCTTTTGAACTAGCTACCAAATTAGCAAACGTCCCAAAAAAGTAAAAGTTCAGTTCGGTCGGACGAAATTGCCGCGAAACCTCAGATAAGTACATGCCTATGACAGCTGGTAAAGTTAGTCAAGTTGGGGCCAGAAACAAATTATATCGCCTTAATATGATGGTAATTTACAAAGATTTTCCTTAGTTAACGTTAGTTAGCTTACTAGCGAACTAGGTGGCAATTGACTAATCCGGCGAGAGATTGTGGACGGCGCTATCTTGTGGCGGCGCCATTACTGCGGTGACAGTTCTGATTAAATCGCCTGCTTGACAGGTTGTGCCGCTGGCAGAAGTGTCATTATTATGTCAATAGCATCAAAAATTGCCGAAATGGCAGATTGTGTGGACGATGTCAGGCAGTGGCCTACCGTTACCAATAAAGGTATATATTATAAATTAATGTATTAATGGTCAGTTATAAGCTAAATGTTTGTGTTAATAATTAACCTACAGCAATATAACTACAGATATGTAGGCATCGCTAACGTCGGCTACCGGATATAACTCTTATCCTAGCCAGATTCAAATAAATACTCTAATTTTTACAGGTAGCCTATTCCGGATCATTTTATATTGACGGTCATATTAGCTATTCAAATGTTTGCGTTAATAATGCAGCAGTGTGTTTTACCAAGTTATTAGCACTAGCAGGTGGCGCAAACATTCACCGCAGCTTAGGACCGCTACCTGCTGGCGAACGTCATTCTCCTTTGCAGGGAATCAGTGCAGTGAATATGGTGCTGATCAGGGGCAGTCACTATGTGCCAAAGGTGTATAGATTTCGTAAATACTCTTATTCCAAATTTGAATTTTCCCACTGCTATTTGAGCAGCCGAACACAGAACAGTTTCTTCCCGGCATTTGAGTTCAGAAAAAGAAAAACTTGTAAATAGAGAGGGCTAAAATGTAGAGTGCCACCGGCGCTCTCCATAGACATCCGTTCATTTCCAATGACGTTTGGACCGCAGCAATGGCGGCAAACGCAACTTCCTGGTTTCGCCGGATTAGTGAATATCCAAAGAGCAATTTAAGTTAATACGCTATGGCTCACACTGCAGTCAAGACATTATGACAATACCAGAGAGGCTCGCTAGCGCATGCGTGCGCTCCCCAGAAGCTGATTGGTTGGTATGCAAATAAACTTCATTTTCCAGCCAAGCGAAGTCGCGAAAACTTCTCCTGTTGCTATGTGGCTCGGGAACTCGGAAGTTCGCAGGCCAGTGAGTCGGGATCAATGAAATATCATTAGGATTTTTTTAATCGCATTTTTTGCGAAGGGATTGTTATGATGATTAGCATTTTGTCAAAACTGCTAAAATTTGATTCGCATTTTGCGATGCGAATCCGCCTAATCTGGTCACTGCAGTAGATTTTAGGTTCGCCACAGTGGCTAAACAGGCTAAAAAAGCCATCGCCATGCAGAATATGGCTTCGCCTATGGCGATGTGGCGATTGGCTAGTGCAAGCACAGATTTGCCCCAATAATTAGCAACTTATTACCCAATGAGAATATGTTGTGATCATTTAAAAGTCATGTCATGGATGAAAGTTCAAAAAGGACGCGAAAACCCAACTGGAGCCACGACCAGTTACTGCTCCTGGCCCAGTTAGTGCTGGAGCGAAAGCATGTAATCAAAGGTAAATTTGGCTCCGGGGTGAATAGCAAATCCAGGCGGGATGCGTGGGATAATATCAGCCTACAGATCAATGCTGCATTCTCTTCGGTGTCTCGGACGGCAGACGACTGCGAGAAGCAGTGGTATGGGCTGCTTACAAAGCGCCAATTTTATGGAACAATCTCCCAATACAAATTCGGGCTTCAGACACACTCTCTATCTTCAAGAGTAGGCTGAAAACTTACCTTTTTAGTCAAACCTATGTTTAGTGCATGATTAGTTATGTATAAACATTTATTTGGCTCTGGTGGGACTGACTACAACCTTGTTTTATGATAGGTTCACAAGATATTCTAAGCCTGTGTTAAGTAAATCCATGCGGAACCGGTGGCACTGAGCATGCATTAACGGTGCCAGTGGGGCTTGCTACAGCCTTAGTCACTGGGGAGGTCCATATGGTACTGGTGTTTAGAAAATCAAAGGTGATCTTACAGCCTGGTGTAAGTGTAGGGCCTCTGTGCTGCAGGAAGTGGATGGAGGGGTGTTGACTGTTTCCTGACCAGTCTGCTCCTAAATTCTTACTTGGCACATGACACAGGACTGTATTTTTATTAATATGCAGTAGTTTTATCCAGTGCCTCACCCCCTTTTTCTGTGTCTCTTTCCGAGGATCTTTCCCTCCACTACTCTGAGTCCTGGACCGTCCAAGCCCTGTCCCTCACCATGAGCGCTGGCTGCTGCTGTCCTGCTGTCCTGATCCGGTCCTGATCCAGTTCTGCACCATCCTCGACATGCCACTTCCTGGAGCTACAGACGCCACTGTTCAGATGGACTTAAATGGAACTCTTTTGCCATTTTATTCTATTATTACTTTATCTTGTTATTAATTAGCTAGCCCGCGGAGGATGGGCTTCCCCACTATAGCCAGGTTCCTCCTGAGATTTCTTCCCACTGGGGAGTTTTTTCTCACCACTGTTTGAGAATTTTTCTCCCTGCTGGGAGTTTTTTGCCTCATTTGCTGTAGTGGGGAATAGGCTGGGCACTGCCCTTTCATTTACTGAATCTCTCACTGTAAAGCAGGGGTGTCAAATTCAAACCTACTGAGGGCCTCATCGAAGGTTATGAGTAAAATCAAGGGCCAGACATTTATTGCAATGACTGTTTTTAATTTAAGAAATATGAGTAGGCTAGTAACTTCATTAAATTCATTCATTCATTATACCCGCTTATTCCTCACTAGGGTCGCGGGGGAACTGGAGCCTATCCCAGCTGACTACGGGCGAAGGCAGGAACCCACCCTGAACAGCTCGCCAATCCATCGCAGGGCGCACACACCATTCGCTCTCACACTCATACCTATGGGCAATTTAGTGTCTCCAATTAACCTAACATACATGTCTTTGGACTGTGGGAGGAAACCGGAGTAACCGGAGAAAACCCACGCGAACACGGGGAGAACATGCAAATTCCACACAGAAAGGCCCCAGGCCAGAATCGAACCCACGACCTTCTTGCTGTGAGGCGACAGTGCTAACCACTATAAAATAATGCGGAGTTAAAATATTTTGGCTTCCCCTTGTTTGTGGATAATTCATACCAGGAAAACTAATGAAGCAAAACAGAATTTATCAAGTGCTGAACAAGGCTTTGTGTAAAATGACAACTGCAAAGTTTCACAAACTGCATTTGCATAACAGAAACCTACTTTTTTCTGTAACAAAATAACAGGTTTGTTACCAGCCCTAATGTAAATCAAAGAGTAGCAATGTAGTAGTTTGCTGAACATTTTTGGTATAAATTCACAATTAAACAAAACATTTGCATTACAGTGGTTATGCCTTTACAAAACATCAAATAATGTTACCAGCAAAAGAGCCTAATAAGAATAAATAGGACTGTGCTTATTTTTTTCTGAACACTGGAAACGCATATCGCATTTGCAGTGGCCTGTTGGCCTTTATTAAACAATTCTGACATAAAAGCACGAGAAAGTAGCGCAACGGCCCCCCCTGCTGCTGTGTTTCAGTATTGTCACCACACAGTCTATAATTGTCAGGGACAAATTTATGCACATCACACGGGCCATATTCAATTCATTTTCAGAATTTATATGCGGCCCGGATTATAAGTTGCAGAGGGCTGTATGTAGCCCACGGGCCTTGTTATTGACATTTGTGCTGTAAAGCGTCTTTGTGACAGTCTATCTGTGGAAAGCGCTATACAAATAAATTGAATTGAATTCAATTGCAGGAGAGGTCCGAGATTGCAACCTTTTAACAGGCTATCGTTCAAACAGGAAGGCATACTAAGCTGGTTTGTAATTTATAGCCTACAATTTAAATATGCATACAAAATATGACATAGGCTGGTATTATGCTGATGATCTATTAAATGTAACCCTCGCTCAATAGCCTGATAAAATAATTCATGCAGCTAATGCAAAGCCGAAGAGCTAATGCTAACGAGGCTGTATTTCCCCAGCAGCATGGTGGCGCGGCAATTAGCACTGCTCCGGATGTCTGGGCCCCAGCCTGGACCCTCCCTTGCGTGTTCTCCCGTGTTTGAGTGGGTTTCCGTGGGATCTTCCAGTCCTGTTTCCTCCCACTATCCAAAGGCACACATCCCAAAGTGTGCTAATGGAATTTAGGCCCATTCTGGAGTGTTTGCAGGAATTGAGGCTCCCCGATGTTGTATCAAAGCCTTTTATCACAAGCCCGGAGTCTGCTGTGTGTCTCTGACTCTGTTTAATGTTTCTGTGACATCTGGATAAAGAGACTGATCTGTCGACTATAAATTCAAGGTTTTAGGAATTTCATTTTCAGGAAATTTGGGAGTGATGGCATAGACTGTATTGTCTTTGTTGGCCACTGTATCAAACCTATGACAATGGCAACAATCAGCTTTCAATGTCGGGGTTAGATCAGAGTCTCAGTTTTCATTATGACTGAGATCACATTGGAAGAATAAACTCACTATGGTGTTCCATGCAACAACACGGTCGACAGGAGTCCTCCTTAAGTGACATAATCAACAACATCAAGCAAATTATTCACTCAAGATCAACAAATAATGTGAACAGGAAAAATAACTGGTGACAAGAAAATACAATTAGGCCCACTAGAAACAACAAAGACACGACATCATCTCTAAATCAGTTGTGTTCAACTGCGCTCTCCATCGAGAAGCGTTTTGTGATGCGGAGGATCCAGGTGATTGAACTGGGCTGAATTCCTACAAACCTCTCTGGCCTCCTTCAGATCTTCAAAGACTCACGACTTCCCAGAACCTCCTCGGACGGCTTTTGAAGAGCGAGGATAAGTCTCTGTCTGGCTCCAGCAGCTAGCTGTGGTCACCTTCTCTATACCCCCCCTCCCGCCCCCCGGCCCCCCCTCCCACAGCGCCGCCCTGAATCTCATTAATTGTATCGGCTCGGCCTCTCGGGATGGCAGTCAGCCGGGATTAATGGGCCTCAGCTATGCAAAGTGGCCACGGTGTAACAGGAACTCAATACCAGGGGCTGATGAGGGAGCGTTATGCTGCCGCTGAAAGGTCGGTGAACAAATATGCCAGCACCATTATGTGTGTCTGGCCTGTGCGTGAGCGTGTGTGAGTGAGTGAGTGAGTGAGTGAGTGAGTGAGTGAACCCCCAGCTCAACCGCCAACCCCTGCTGGCGTCTCTCATCCCCCTGCAGGACACCTGCCGCACCTGCAGCCAGAGGCCGCCGTATATCTGCACTCAACCCGGCCACACCAGAGGTTCCGAGGAGAGGGCGATTAATTACTGAGAGGATGGAGATTAATTTTGACGGGACATATTTTCTCTGCTTGTCTGGAGTGTGGAGCCTGTTATTGAGGTTAACATCCCTGTCGTCGCCGGTCATGGCTAATTTCTCAGGTGACGCGAGGTGCAACAAAGTCACCGCCTCCTGTCGTGTGTGTGTGTGTGTGTGTGTGTGTGTGTGTGTGTGTACACGCGTGTGCGCGCGCACAGGCAATTATAAAAACAGGCAGTGAGCAGCTGATAATGGACGATGGACCCCAGAAAGTCAGTGAACTGGGAGCCCTGGTGTGCGTCGTGCCGCCCATGCTTATGCTGATCTGGACTGACTGCAAAATCGCATTGACTTCACCAGGCAAACTATTTTCACATCTCCAGGGATACAGCTATTCATCCCCTGAACATAATTAGGGGAGAATGTCTTCTGTTCTATTTTCAGAAATACTTCATTTGAGCTAGTCATCCTATTATCATTTTTAACGCCAGAGGTTGTTATGATACTTTCAGATGGGGAAAATAAATTAAATGGATGAAACCTTCTTTTATGTCGTTAGTCTCCACAGATATTAGGATTAGATTTTATACATGAGTAAATCTTTCCCAGGCCTTCCTTACTATAGGTTTCAAGCGTTTTTCTTCAGAAAAACAGAACATAAAAGGGCATTGCTGTCCTTAGATATTTCACATTTTAAAGATTTCAAAAATGAATCCGTGTTTTGCAGGCTCTTTCAAAGGCTTTGGTTCATACATTATATTTACAAAAAAAAAAAAAAAACAGTAGTGCAGTCTTTAGGTACAATGAAAAACAACCATTTTCCCTGTAGCTTGCAAAATAACTTCAGGCAGACAGCTGGAGACATGCCCTCATTCTCATAAGTACTTCTCGTGTTCATGTATATCAGCCCACAGCCTCAACCCTCTGTAATAATGTGGACGATATGAGCTGCTCTGCTGCCCTGCTGCAGACTGTCATCACCTGCTGCTGCGCTGCATCACTCTCTGCTGCTGCTAGTTAACATCCCCCCTGTGCCCCAGCATCCACCTGTGGGCTCCGTTTATGGGGGTTATCCTGACGTTCTCTGCAGTCTTCTGCTTATGCTCAGCGGGCAGCATTCCCTTATGAAAATATCTGATCGTTATTTCTTAGTTATACTATAGTATTTTTTGGCATAACTATAGTATTACTATGGTTGGCAATGGCATAGTATAACTAGAGTAGTACTATGGCCTTCACATAACTATTGTATCACCACAATCAACAGTACCATGATATTACTATAATCCACACGACTGTATTGCTGTAGTTTGAATAACTATAGTATCACTACAGTAATATTACACTATGGTGGTGAAAATACCATCCATTTACAATATGTCATGGTTTGTGAGGTGTGCGTTGTTTTGACTTTTCTTTGCGGCTCTCGTCCCGGGACGAAATCGAATTCCTGGGCTATCGATTGAGCTGGGGCGGCGCTTTCCCAGAATCTATATAAGCAGGATGTCCGGCACGCCTCCTTCGCTAGAGTGTCTGTGTTTAGCTTCGCACTATAGCCGAAGCTTTCTTTAGTCGGGTTTGGTATGACTTTCTGTCTTCTGATTGTTGGAGTTTCTTCTCCCTTTTTCTATCTCGCTTTGCTTCCGTGGTTCGGACTATTCTACGTCCTTTGGAAGCGCGAGTACTTTCGTTTGGTCTATATTATTCTCTGTGTTTGTACTGTGTCCAAGCTACTCTCTTTGTCTCTGGTCACTGCACTTGGCCTCCGTATACTACCGGCCATTTCACAATAGGATAACTATAGCTGGGAACTATAGTAATTTTTCATAAGGGTTGTGCGGCAGGGTCAGAGCCGAGAAACAAAAATAACATTTTGCCTATATCTTAATACTGCAATTAGCTATTTGCACGAGCCGGCTGACTGAAATACATTTTTTTTTATTTGATATATCCAAGAACAGTATCAGGCTACCCAACCACACATAGCATGCAATGCGCATTTTATCATTTATAAATCTAAATAACCTTGCAATGTGGCTGACGCTTTTTAAAACATCCATGCTGATAAACAAATTATGCACAATTACTTTGTCAGTGAATTTTAATACAAAATTGACCCAATGAACCATTTTGTTTTCATATTGATTCGTTGCAGTCATAAATAGAGCGTGCTTTTCATTATGCATTTGAATTGATAACATGACACGAATCGATTAAAATTAGAGTCAATATTTTAACAATTCAAAATCAGCTCTTCTTTCAGGGGTGGGGCAATGATAGTGTAACAAAACAAACTGCTTTATTTTTTTCTGTTCTGCCACAGTAAATGCCTCTAATTCAGTGTTACTTTCACTCCTACAAAGTACATCTGAGTACAGCATGGATCACATGTGCTCTGTAAAAGTAAATTTATAAGAAAACATTTTTCAGTTACTCAGTGGGCTGCAGAGATTCAGACTCAAACATGAAGCGCATCTAAAATGGCCTAAAATCAGATTTTCTCCATAACCAAAGGGGTTGGTGGTCTTTCTGCTGAGTTTAACCAACTGTAATTTGCAATAGATAAAGCCTCAGTGGAATAACTGTAATGTTATGACCAGACTGAACAGCCTGCACTAATAGCCCGTGTTTCTGCGCATGCAAACCAGTGTTGAATACATTCCTCTTATGTAAGCGGTGTGTCTGGCTAATAAAAACGAGGGAGGAAAATTAAGTAATTAGAGCAGTTGTTGGGCGGATGAGGCTCCCCGTCTTGCAGTTTCAGACTTTACATTACATCCTGCTCAGCCATTAAAAATATATATTTAATATGCCTTCATGCCTTCCCTGTTTTTCTCTTGACTCTTTCTTCAAGGGTTTAAAGCGGATAACAGTAACGTCTGGAATGCTAATATGAAGTCACTGGTGTGGACCGAAGAGCAAAATAAACTTCCAGCATTTGATCTTCTTACTGGCCGAATTGCATTTGCACTGGAGCGTGGCTCTAATCGGCCCACTTAAGCCGACAAATATGAGGGTGGGAGACTGGGAGAGAGGGAGAGGAGGGAGACAGGAGCTTCGGTTTTAGACCTTTTCCCCTGCAACATTTCCTGTGAGAAAGGTTAAGTTCTCGAAACTTAAAGTTATTACGAGCAGAATTTTCTTAGAAAAACAATACGGACTTCTACAAAAATAGTCCCTCTCAATCATCACTTATGACCCATTGGCAGAGTGTGTTGGACACCCTGCCATCTGCCTGTATTTCCTAATTTTTCTTTGTACAGGATGCTTCTGGACATCAGTGTTTAGGCAGTGGGTGTGTAGCCCCCAGCCAGTAACAGTGCGCAGGGTGTGAGGGCGGGATTTAGCGCTGTACTGCAGGGTAGCGCTTCTAATGTCACTGAGCCAGAGAGGAGGGGCCAACTTTGAATGTTGTGTTTACAAACCGCAACTGACAAATCCTGCTCAGTACACCTCTAAACAAGACCAGGTCAAAACCTTGGACTCTCGGCACAAGGGCTGTCAATTATAATTTGAAATTAATTCTATCATTCAAACTTGTTGAAAGATTTGAAGTTCAAACTATTCAAAGTTTCAGAGGTTAAACCACTAAAATTTACCTGAAAGTTCTGGAACACAAGTGAAGTGTCTTAAAGTTTCTTACTGGAACTGTTGCAGACCAGATTTGGTGGATTTTTTGGACACGGGCCGTTTTGTCCTCCTGTTTTGTTGGTTTTGCTGCATTTAAGCCCGACAGTCAATTCGACTGGAGTCCCTGAAGGTCAATAATTAATACCCTCACCTGGGGTGGGTGAACAGCTGGGCTTTAATAGTGTATCATGCACCTGCTGATGCCAGAAATGCACACATCAGTGTGTTTACACCAACCCTCTGGCTGCCTTTCTTCTGTAAAAGATGGAAAGATTGCTGAGTGTTGCGGATTATACGATGGACTATGAATATAGAAAGGAATTGATTCTGCCTGTTTAAAAGCTCCGGTGCGGCCCAATCAATCTTGACGCCGGAAACATATGCAGGAGTAAATAATTGATGGCGGCCCTCGCCCCGTGCGTGGGCTCTGAGCAATCGGTGCCAGAGGTGTTCCCCGTACGCCTGCAGTGACCCGGGCCATATGTGCCCCGCTGTTTTAATCACCTTTACCAAGCGAGCGCAGGTGCCTGTGCTGTCTGTTTGACAGGCTCGTGTTCTCCCATCCTGCACCTCGCCGTGAGCGCGAGACGGGTGGCAAAACTTCCCAACCTGAGCTGCTTCTGCCATCTGGCCCCCCGCAGGAGACGAGTTTGGCTCTGCGTCCTTCGCATCTCAGTGCTGTTTGGCAGGGAGCCTCTGGACAGGAAACACGTCTTAATCCGTCTGTTGCACTGAGGGCGTCACTTTGGTTTGAACATGAGGGCGGGAGACATCCATAATAATTATTAGCAAGTTTGTTATACAAGGCGGGGGGTACATGACCACATCCCTCGCCCCTCTAAACCCCTGTAAGTTACATCCTGAACTATACAAGACCCTGCAAATTCTGTTTTCCACAGTTCCATTATAATTGATTAATACCCCACCCTCCCCAACCCTAATGTTATCCTTTGGGCTGCGGCTCTAACATTCTAATCAGGGGCTCTAACATATTGGTGTTGTTTGACCCAGGACAAGAAGACCCAGGACTGTTGAGCAGCTAGAATCCTACATCTGACAAGAGTGGGACAACATTCCTCTTCCAAAACTCCAGCAACTGGTCTCCTCACTTCCCAGACGTTTACAGACTGTTGGTAAAAGAAGAAGGGATACTAAACAATAGTAAACATGGCCCTATCCCAACTTTTTTGAGATGTGTTGCTGCCATCAAATTCATAATGAGCTGATATTTTTCATGAAATGGTAAAATGTCTCACTTTCAACATTTGATAAGTTGTTTATAAGATTTGCGAATCATTGCATTCTGATTTTATTTACATTTTACACAGCATCCCAACTTTTTTGGAATTGGGGTTGTATCATGTGCCTTTACATGGTTGTCCAATGATTAAAACTGGTTGTCTGAATTCAATTGCTCAAGCACTCTACATCTCCATGATTTAACTGATAACACTTTACCTGATGGGTGCGTTCATAACACATTCATAGCAGCTGTCATGAATTGTTTATAAGGCATTATGAGGGTTTCATAAGACATTATTCAACCTTCATACCCATCCTTTCATAAACGTGGAACACAGAATGGCGATAACTTGTCAAAATAAAAGTCCAACGGTCTTAAGGCAGAATTGCCGTTTTTGTTGTAAACCTGTTAGGCCTACCTGATCATGTCACATCTGATTCAAAGGGTAAGTCCAGTGCCAAAGAGACAGAAGGTGGGCGAGATGATGATTATAATAATAATAATAATAATAATTATTATTATTATTATTATTAGGCCTATTATTATTATTATTATTATTATTATTATTATTATTATTGTATAGACTACCTAGTCCTTGAAAGGAAATTCAGGTTATGATGGCGTGTCTTTGTCAATATCAGACGCAGTTTATTTTGCCAGGCTGTTAATTCAGAACTTGTAGACTAAATCAGTCTGTACGCAAAAAGATGCTACATGCAGTCCAATCAGAAGCTTGAATGAAACCAACCCGAAATCACTAGCACCTAACAACCAACGCACACATAAAATAATGAGTTTTTTTAGACTTTTTTTTTTATAATCTTATAATATCCCACATGAAAATGCATGTGAATGCTAATTGGCCTCTGGAATTTTCAAAATGATCTCGGGGGAACCCAGCCCCAAACCATGTTCTTCTTTTTTTTTTTTTTCCCACCCCCACTTTCAAACTCGTTCCGGCGCCGCTGAACACATTAAACATTTTATGGAACATAAAAACTATTTAATCCGTAAGAACACTACCGCAACACTGTTCATTGACTTCACTTTTTATTATTCAGAGCGAACAAAGCGTTTCGCCTCTAGCGTCCTCTCAGGTTCACTCACCTGACCAGGCTGTGCATGGACCTCCAGTTGATTTGGAATAAAAATGACATAGGCTACTTGCCCACCTTCTGTCTCTTTGGCACTGGACTTACCCTTTGAATCAGATGTGACATGATCAGGTAGGCCTAACAGGATTACAACAAAAACGGCAATTCTGCCTTGAGACCGTTGGACTTTCATTTTGACAAATTATCGCCATTCTGTGTTCCACGTTTATGAAAGGATGGGTTTGAAGGTTGAATAATGTCTTATGAAACCCTCATGAATGCCTTATGAACAATTCATGACAGCTGCTATGAATGTGTTATGTATGCACCCGTCAAGTAAAGTGTTACCATTTAACTTTAATTATAACTCCCATTTTATTTTAATATTTACATACATTTCTGCCTCGGGAAATAAGGTCAATAACCGGAAATGGTGTCAAAATCCTAATGATATATTCCTGACTTCAGTGTCAGGAATGATTAATAAACTGATGTCGAGTATAATGGCATTATCTCTGGAGCTCCATTAACTAAAGGTGAGACAGGAGTCGGCTCCACTGCTGGAAAATGAAAAATTTCTCAGTGTTAGAGACAAATGATTAAGTCCAGTGACACCTCCATCCAGAGAAATGAATACTTAAAGGCATTATAATTTGAAATTCATCCATTTCTGTTACCTACAATCAATACTGTCTCATTCCTGTGGCACTTATCTTTCCGCGGTGACTTTTTGAGGACAGAAAGCTGGATAATTGCTTCTTGTCTTGTGTCAATATATCTTCAAGAGTGACTGTCAAAGATGGAGGAGCTCAAATTTCATCATTTGAACATAACATCCCGTCAAATTGAGAACAAAGAAACCGTAATGTTTTTGTTTGCATGGAAGAAAAGAAATCATTCCGGCTTAAAGCCATTAAGGACATAACGTAGGCCCACTTTGTCCAACATAATTATTGCATTTGACCACTCAAGAAATTAAAACAAAAATGAAATAATTATAGACTGAAAATTACTCATGGGTGTGAGTTTGTGTGTGAACAGTATGTGATTGCAGGGCTTGGCAAAAAGTCATTTTAGCAGTCTGGCAGCTGGCGGATGTGAAGAGAAGGCCCCTCTGCCAGTATTTCATGACAGATTCCAGAAGGCAATCCCTGTGTCCTCGCAAAGAACAAATAGTTTTTCTCACTTTATTCAACAGCTGGCGGGCGTAAGCATTATGCGGCCAGTAGCTTTCAATCACACCTCCGCTCTGTTTTGAAGTTAGCGTCGCATAGCTTTGCTCTCTTATCTTTTGGCATAAAGCATAGAGTAAATTAAATATTAATGGTGATATCTAGCTTTCCTTTCTATGGATAACATTTCATATCTGCTCCTAGATGATACAATAATGAAAATTTGAACAAATGCTGAGCAAAGCTGTAAATGTGATTAAGTTCTGCTGCTTTTATTAAAGCTTAATGAAGATAAGCCATAACATACCAATCTGTCAGTGTGTGAGATTCATGGTTTATTTCTGGTCTGTTTAATGTGATGCATGAACATAGATTAGGTTTGTAAAGTACATTTCAGTTGAAAGATCATCTTTTGTATCCGGCGTCTCAGCATCTTTACCTCCAAGAGATTCAGCCTCTCTGGGATGTTGAGATCAGTGGCATAACAATAGGGAGTGCAGGGAGTGCAACAGCACTGGGGCCCAGCGGCAAGGGGGGGGCCCACTGATGGACACTTCCGGGCCCCAATAGGCGACAAAATAGCCGATTCCTCTGCTGTTATAATTCACTTAAACGTCTAACTCCATTAGACATAGTTTAATAACCATGTCAATCAGTGTGCTACTGCATATTTATACCACTACTACTGCATTCATTTCTCAGTCATGGTGCTGGCAAGTCGATGTCATCATGGTACATTCATCATTTTAACTAAACAAAAGTCGTTGTAACATGAAATAATTTAGATTTCTTTTTGGAAAATGCTTAATAAAACAAGCAATGATAAGTTTATTCTGCTGTTGAAATCATCATTGAGACAGCAAGTGTTTCTGGGTAATGTACAACATTCCATAGACCACCCACGTGACGATGTCACGGTCCGATCGTTTAATCCAAGGACAGTCTGTGGTTTAATCTTGCATGCAAGATAGGCTACAAACGAAGTTTTTATGCAGGAGCGGCAAGAGCGTAAGGAGCAGGAGGAAAGGTTGGCCAAGGTGCCGAAATTAAGCACATTTGGTTTCATAGCTAAAAGAGGCTTAAAAGCCGCTCTCCCCTTTTCTGCATGAGCGTGAGCACAGATCAACTGTTTTTACGATGTCCACTCGCTCGCTGATTATTGTTCCGACAATTCCTTGCTGTTCACAAAATTTCAGATCATCCCAATGAAGTTATGCTAATGTGTTGTCCATTTACTCATTATGCCTTATTGTTCTTGATGATGACCATTACTAAGATAATTTTAAGATAATAATATTGAGAAATAAATAGGAAACTTTATGTTATAGAATGAAAAAGTGTAACACTTGGTGTGTGTTGTAGCCTACGTAGGCCCTATAAAAATTGGAGTCGCTTTTTTTGTAACAACATGAAATGTGTTCAACCACTTAGAAAACACATAAAATTCTGTGGTACAATAGGTGGGGATGGGCCATGTCGTCAGGCTGCACTCGGGCCCGCGTGGGTCACATTACGCCACTGGTTGAGGTGTTGTTTTAATACCCAATCATGTTACTGACCTGCTGCCAATTAACCTAATTTGCTGTGAGATGTTCCACCAACTGTATTTTTTTTTTTTTTAGCATCATACAACTTTTCCAGTCTTTTTTGCCTCGTCCCATTTTTTTTTTTGAAAAGTGTTGCTGGCATCAAATTCAAAATGAGCATATATTCTTTAAAAAAAACATTAAAATTGTCAGTTTCAACTGTTGCATTCCAAGTTCCGCGCATTACAATGTCAGAAACGGACTGAGATGCAACACTAAAGTCCCTATTCCCAAAATTTAAATGCAAAAACAAAGATCTCCAAAATAAAAATGTAATAAATGTTTAATAAGGGGTAAAAATCATAAAACACTAAAGTTAAATTTTTCAAAAACACTAATTTTCCTCTTAATGAGCTGCACCTGCCTGTTAATGCGCATACCTAATCAGCCTATCATGCGGCAGCAACACAATGCATTACAGCATGCAGATAGTCGAGAGGTGTGTTTCAGATTGAACATCAGAATGGGGGAGAGATGTGATCTGAGTGATTCTGACAGTGGAATGATGGTTGGGTGGTGTGAGTATCTTCTGATCTACTGGCATATTTGCACACAGCAGTATCTGGAGTACACTGTTATAAATTTACTGAATTTAACAGTTAAACTAAAGCATTCTCTCCTTGTTATTTCAACTGTAAGTATAGTCCTGCATGCATTTAGCTGTGGTTTACAGTTAACGTACATGGAACCGCTGTTATAAACTGATTGTAAAATTACAGTTAAAAAAACTGGCAAAAAAAGTGCAAGTTCATATCAGTGTACGCAAAGAGAATGGCTAGACTGATTCCTACCAAGTATTAGAAAGGTGAACCTAATATGTGGCCACTGTAAGGGTTGGCACGGAGGCCAGGAAAACGTGGACTGGACTGAAGTGCAAAGGTGGATTTAGTTGTAGAGTTTATTGCTGCCGACCGCACAAGCGGGAGACAAGCACATAAAAGATGCAAACAAAAAGGAAGCGAGGTTCCAAACAATGAGAATACACTGTAGTAATACGATATGGCTAAGAGATAGCGTACTAAGTATTACAAACAGTAAGCAAAGGAAAAAGGAAACAAGGTTCCTTTTAAATGACAACTATGTGCTAAAAGCAAAACAGCACATACGTCTAAAGTTTAAGAGTTTTACATTAGTTTCGGGAAACGGGAAAATACAGCAGCGCAGGCATGCTTTACGAGACTTAGCAAAGAACAGTAGTGCGACTGTGGCTTAATTAGTACTGCAGAAGCTCTATGGTAAGCGCGGCAGAGGTGAGGACGGTGATTGATGATTGAAGCAGCTGTGCCGGGTTTTACTCAGCCGGCGTGCGGGGCCTGAGAGGCGAGACCTTACAGCCACTGACTACACAGCACCTCAATATTCTTGTTTTCAGTTCAGTCAGAGACTCTGTTGCATTGTAAATTATTCTACATAAAGCCAATATAATCCTTAAATGAATAAATGGTTTTAAATAAGGCCAGAGTTGATTGCTTCAGGTAATAAAACGAGGACATTAGAATGTAATGAATAACAGAGATGCTCAGCTTGAGTTCTCTTCACACAAGAGCTGTTCCTCTGTCATACTGGATGGTATATGTAACATAACTCATCCCTGCTACACCAAAATCACAGCAAAATGTGCACAACACAACTGAATGCTTAATAGGTTCATATGCATGTTAGCAATATGGATTTGTGATTTGCATTATAGTGCTGTGTTATCCATAAATTGACATCCTAAGTGGTGCTGTACTGGTGCTCCTCGTGGACCCTTCATTTTAAGTCACTCTGGACATAAAATGGACCAAACTCATAATGGAAAAATATTAAACTTTTAGTGGTCTTAACAACAAATCTTTGGTCAGGTAACCAGCGAGAATTGCACAGAATGATAAAGTAACTTTTATGGGAAAGCTGGGGATTTTGCCTGGAAAAATATCAGCCGATGATTCCTCTACAGGAAACAACTTTTCGGTTAAGGAGAGCAAGGCTTCTGTAATACTCTCCTGTACTCCAAAGCATTAACTGGCTTTCCACTGTGAAGCAGCTCAGCTTCACTGTGAAGCAGTTTCCAGCTTTTCACCAAACATTTCACTGCAGCAAATGTCAACAAGCAAATGGTGACACAGAAGGCCTCAGGAGCGCATTTGTTTAACCCTTTCTCATTTTCTGACACATTATTTGTTTTTAAGATCAATAAAACCTTTATAATTGCTATTTGGGGCTTGGTTTTCGCCCAGGTGTGAATGAATTAAAAGTACTGTAAGGTATAAAGCAATGACGGTGGACGAAAAGCCAGTTACATCTAGGATGCTGGAGGAAGAATCAAAGCCGCGGTGCCCAGTGCCACAAATCTTTTTTACGCTTGTCAGGAATCGGTCCAGAAGCTGTTTATAACTTCCCCCAGTGCAAACAAAAGCTGGGAAAATGTGCAAAGGACAATTTCTCTTCTTTGAAATTTGATGGAAAGTGGTTCCAGAACAACTAAGCCGTAACTTTCAATAGATTATTCTGGCCTTAAATCTTTGAATTTAATTCAGTTACATGAAACACTTGACGTAAAATTTTCAAGTAAACTAATATTTCATTTTTTGAGTGTTTTAATGGTGGCAGGTTAACTCAAACAAGGTTCTTAACCCCAAAAACTGCTCTCACTACTTGTAAATGTCACATCTGTGGTTCCACCCAGGCCATCTTTTAAAAAGATGTTCTCAGTTAGAATTTCCTGGTTTAAAAAAAAAGGCTAGAAAACTGCTCCACTGCATTCCCAGTTTCCCAGGTCACATTCTCTATTGCTGATGTTAAAGTTAAAGTTTAAATTAACTTCAAATTACTGAACTAATAGTTAGTTGCATAACCTTTGTTTTTGATAACTGCTGCGCATCTGCATTGCATCGAGTGAACCAACTTCTGGCACCTAGAAACAGATATTTCAGCCCAGGATGAACAAACTACATTCCACAGTTCCTGTGAATTTGTGGGTTTTGCTTCAGAAAATGCATTTTTAATGTCACCCTACTAGTTTTCAATGGGGTTGAGGTCAGGGAATTGAGCTAGCCACTCCATTACCTCAATGCTGTTCATCTGGAACCAAGATGTTGCTCGCTTACTCGTGTATTTGGGGTCGTTGTCTTGTTGAAAGACCCATTTCAGGGCCTTTTCCTCTTTGGCAAATGGCAACATAGTGTCTTCAAGTATTTTGATGTATTCAAACTGATCCATAATCCCTGGTATACGATAAATAGACCCATGCAACACCATAGCATGAAAAACATCCCCATAGCATGATTTTTGCACCATTCTTTACTCTTTTCACAGTGTACTGTAGATTGAATTCAGTACCCAGGGGTTGTCTTACACACTGTCGATAACCACTTGACCCGAAAAGAACTATTTTACTCTCATCAGTCCGCAGAATGTTACGCCATTTCTCTTTGGACCAATCAATGTTTTTTCACCGATTCTGCACATACAGTTTTTTCCACAATGGTGCTTGACAGGGGCTTCATGCTGATTACTTAGCTTCGATCAAATGTTATCTGACTGTAACAGCACTCACAGGAAATTTTATTTCATCTTTGATTTTTCTGGAAGTGACGACTGGCTGAATTGACTATTCTTTCAAAAAGATAGTTCAGGGGGGAGGTTCGGGTGGGTGTATGGGCGGGATGCGCCAACTCTGGCTCCAAATGTGCAACATGGCAGCGCCTGCATCTGGGATATTTTGGCTCCATTTTTGATCAATGGGAGTAAATGGAGACGCGTTGTCCATCTTTATAGACAGTCCATGGTGTATATACACTATGTATGCATGCATGCATGAATGAGTGAGTGCATATATTCACATGTGTATGAGTGCAAATGTGCATATTTTAAAACATGCATGCACTGTATGTGTTTTTATGTGTAAATATGGTATAGCATGCATGCACTGTATGTGTTTTTATGTGTAAATATGGTATAGCATGCATGCACTGTTGTAAATGATCCATTGTAAATGATCTAATAGCTTTTATACGGCATTAATATTAACCTTTTACAGTCTTATTACTGTCAATAAAAATCTTATTGACATTGTTAAATGGGCTGTAAACTGTCAACAAATTTCTAATAACTGCTCATAATTATCTTAAAGCCACTAGCAAATGTGTTTTATGATATTATTAACACTCATTATTAACTTTAATAAGACTTAAACATCGTATTAAGATTCATATATAACTTGTTAACCAATGTATAGTAAGTGCTTATAGGGGTGCACATAAGCAATAATAATTAAGTAAGTTATCATTTTAAAGAACACTAACATAGTGTAGCATATTAATCTTTATAAGCTATCTATAAATGTTCAGTAACTTGCTACAATTGTCTTATAAACCAATAATAAATGTGTTGATTATTATCCCTTATGAATCCTGATTAATGATAATGAACATCTCAGTATTGTTCATGACAGGTATTAAAACTGTTAAGAGGTTTCTAATGAGAACCTATAAGTTCTCATAAGAAATAATAAATGTGTCAATTATGCTTTTATTTATGTTTAAAATTTATGTTTATAACTACCTTATAAGGTGTTATAAGTGGCTTATTATGTATTAATGGCCGCTTATTTCAAGAACCTTAATATAAAGTGTTACTATTTATTTTTTATTTGGCTTAATGCATGTATGTGCAATAAATCAATTTATCTGGCAAAAAAAAAAATCACTGACTGAATTTTACCAGTGATTCTTTTTTTTTTTAATTATGAAGTAAAATTGGTGTACTTGACTGAGGAAATTTTCTGCTCTCAATCCTGGGTCATTTTGAGTGACAGAACCTATGATGCTCCTCCTTGAAAATCTATTCACTGGAAGTGGATTTTCTGTTGCCTATTCAGATGTGCTGCCTGAATTGATTGTTTACTTTCATTCATCATTTGGAGTATATACACAACGTTATTTAACATTGGGCAGCACCAAGTCTCATTTGAAGTGATGCAAAAAAAAAAAAAAATTGATTGACTAATAGAAAATGTCCAGGGTTTGAGATAGTAATCTGTGAAATGCTAATGTGGTGCCCAAGATTTTTGCCGCATTGAGTTTTTAAATGATTGCAGTTTTTGGCAGATTGAAATCGCTGTGTATCTGCAATAAGAGTGAGTTTAAGCGTCCTGTGAGTCGATCTATTTTTCTGAAGGCAACAGTGTTTCATTCCTTCAGCTCCCAGACTAAAACAGAAACAAAAATTGAATAATCTAAAAAAGCATGGCTCTAAAATGAACATAAACCAAAAAACTAGCACAGCGGACACGTAATTGAATAGGAATTCAAGCATAGCAATAAAAACTAATGAGAGAGACAAAGCAGTAATAACACTGGCCTGTATTCACAAGAAAAAGAACAGTTCTGTGTTAAACTCCCACATATTCGCCTCTCACATGAGAGGGGGTTAGCAAATGCTCTCATTTAAATGTTAATCCAAGTTCCTCCCAAAAAAATAAACCAACACAGTAAGAGAAATTTAACCAAACCCTCCTTAAATCCACATCATTAAAAGAGAGGGAGAAAAGCACTCCCAGCCCTGCCACAGTCTGGGCACCATCTTCTGCCGACTACAGCTGCACCCACAGATATAAAATCATGTAAAGATAACAAAACAGTGTTTTTATACCTCTGGCTGCACCAGGAGATTTACAGCAGTGAGTTAGCAGGGGGCAACGGCCACAAGGACATCCACATTTACAGCACCTCCAGGAATTAGCAGCGTGCCAACTCTAATCTGCAGAACAGGTGGCGGAAATTACAAAAACATGATAACATTACTGATGAAATTTTTGATGTGATTCACTCAGGCTCTGCATGGATGCGATGAACACGTCTGTTAGACTGACTCATCGTCTAGTGACGCTCTGTCAGAACCGCGATATATGTCACAAAGGGAGCCCTTTGATATCATTATTTGATGCTGTTGCTAAACGGGATTGGGGTAAGGCAACCACAATTTCATGAATTAATTGCATTGATCTGAGATCAAGTTTGGGGAAAGGGAATTGAAATTTCATTATTATTATTGTTTTGTTTTTTTTTTTTTTAACTTTGATCCAAAATAGGGTAAAGTTTAATCTGTTAGCTAAAGCAGTCTGTGGCACTCCGGTTATTGCCACTACCTTAAATTAGAAGCTTCTGGGTTCAGGGCCTGGCTGGTGTATTTTCATATCATGCTTACCTTTCCCATGAAATACTGCTGTAATGGGCTTTATACTGACGTCTATGGAATGCCTACAGCATTCAAAAGTCTGAAAGGCCTCCTGTTTGTCTTATAGATGCCCAGGGCATCTGCCCGAAGCTTAACACGTGATACCTGGGGCTTGTTCTCTCTCCCCCTCCATATTAGTCTCTATTAGCTGAGACTGAAGTGGTTGGTGCGACACATTCTATCAACAATAAAGCCTGGAACTGTTCAAGGAAATTTGAAGGATACATGTGCTTTAGTAGTTTTAATCATTTTTGAAAATGAATGTACCAGATCCAATACACCAGGATATACTCATAAAACCTTTTCTCTGATCTGGGATCAGTTTATGCTGGTCCATAGCCCACCCTTACCCAGTATATGAGCTCAAAAAGCAAAACTGACCCTCAATCAGTGCTCCCACTGCAACATCTTTTGAATGAATTCTAGATGACACCTAAAATACTGTAGTAGTTTATGATATTGAAATGGATATGCATTGGAATTCATGCTGATGTAGGACAGAATGGAGTTGAGTTGATGGAGACCGGTGCAGGATGAAGGGGAGCCCCAGGCGACGAGATCCGGGGTGGGGGCAGCGTCTGTTATCGGAGTCACAACAGCTCTTTCGAGACACCTGAGGTGCCTATAGGGTGATAGGGCGAGACATGAATGAAAGGCACCGGGAAGGAGAGATGTCCAATGAGAGAGACAAGGATTGTAGAATGAAGACAGTATAAATAGGTTGGTTTGTTAGGATGTGGAAAAATGGAGTGGCATTTTAGGCATAGTCTGGTTTACTTACTTGTATGTTCTTAACTCCATTATGATCACAGGTCATTGTTATGATTTTATCCCAGATAAGCACATCCCATTGGTCTTATAGCCTAGATTATAAACTCTCCCATAGGCCTGATTCATGCATCTAACTGGGATGCATCTAAAAATAAAACTCAGCCTAAAATACCCACTCATCTATCTGGGGTGCATCTATCAGGGATGTCACCATGGCGATGTGCAGTAGTATTCACAGATAGTATACTGGGTAATGTCCTGGGGGTGTTACAACTGAATACAGAAAACACAGAGATGTACATAATGTGTGCTACATATGTATTTGAAGCACAAATGTATGCAATTGTTTTTAAAAAAACTCCCTTTGTGATTCAAAGTTTCATGCTTGAGTATTAGAGAAGATGTTAAAGGGTGTGTGTGTGTGTTGGGGGGGGCGGTGGTAATAGCGATAAAAGAAAATAGTGACTTCTTTTCGTTTTTTAACTGAACCGTTTCGTAAGCATGCCACCGGGGAGATGCTACATGGGTATAACTCTCTTTAACAGTTACCGCTGTACTGCACAAATCAAGAATGATCAGGACTAAGCATTTGAAGTTGCTAGGTCATTAACAAACTAAATTGGTTTCACACAGGGTTGCCACAATCTGTGCGGCTGAACGCGTAATTTGCTTTCACCATGATCAAAACGCATCTGATTCCTTTCCCAAGATTAAAGTAAATGCTGTCATGCAGTAGTTATTTATTTATTCATATTTTATTTTGCTAAGGAACACAACTGATGCGCAAAATTCACCTAGTCATGAAGTAAAAACAAATGATCTGGCTGACCAACAAATGAGGGCCTGTCTCGACTCAAAGTTTAAATGAAATTGGTGTAAGTCTGCAGTCGCTTTGTGGAGCAGCAAGTCATTCAACACTTCCCAGTGCCAAAAGGAAACATACCCAGAAAACAGCAGGTCGCTCAGGCTGTAAATGTGTCACCTACAGAACCGGCACCTCTGATAGGAACTGAGAGAGAACTTCAGAGTTTGGAAGCAACTCAGTGAGACAGAAATGATTTCTTCATGCATGTTGGTCCCATGAAATGAAATTTTAAATAAGTCTTTGCATAGAAAAGAAAATCAATTGGAATATGTGCAGGCCAATATGACCGATCCTGCATACGTGACTGGATATTGATTGCTGACTTCAAAATATGATTTTTATGACTCTGTTATTGAAGAATGTTCCTGGTTTTGATACCTGTGGCGCAACTTTTTTTTTTTTTTTTTTTTTTTTTTTTTTTTTTTCAAATCATGAATCTGCCTCATTCCTCACTTGATGTTTGTAAAACGTTTTGACGCCTTGTTGGGTAACAATGTCTTTCGTCGTATCATTGTACGTCCCCCTTGAAAAGGGGATTTTAATGATTATAGACTCAGAGGGGTTTTTTCTGCCAAAATAATACTGACTATAATTACATTTTTTTAATATTGTTTAAGTGGAAACTGGATCCAAGTAGTCCTGCCTGAAATGCCAATGGTGGTTGATGGAGGTCACTTCAGTGCTGCTAGTTAGTCAAGATGTTCCACACCAGCCTCTACAGCCCATGTGTGGACTTCGTTTTTTCCAGTGTTTGACGTGGAGTATCATCAGGATTGTCATGTTAAACTGCAGCGTAAAGATTTGGCCATGTAATGTGGGATGACACTAAGAATAAGTCAAAATATGAAACAATCACAGAACTGGCGGTCTCTGGAGCCACAAGCTGAGACACAGTCGAACCAGAGCATGTCTTAGAAAAGTAAAATTGCACGCAAGAAAAAGTACTGAAAAACAGTATATTTAATCACCCCCGGGACACATTGTTTGCTCGACATACAGAGCATCACCCATGTAAAACCCATAGTCCTTACGGTAGGAACACACTGCAGCGACACGGTGCAGTGCGAATTCGCTGACCCTCATAACCGCCGGCCGCTTATGGGTGTTTCCTCCAGGTGTACGCCCCACTCTGGAATGCCGGAAGTGTTGGACTTTTAGTAATGGTGAGCGTACATTGCAGTGCAATGCATAGCAAAGGCGACATTAGAAAACCTTGCATTTACCAATCGTCACACAGTAAAATTAAAACCTCTGACAGCAAAAATAATGGACTTATCTGTAGGTAGCTTGGCTATGGTGTCGTATGTAGGCATATTCAAATATCACTGTCGAGTCAGGCTGAATAAATAGGACACAAAGTGTTTGCATGGTCGCAAATTATGCCTCTTCAGTCTATTGGGATGTCCCGCTCGTTTTCAGAATTGGCATAAATTAACTTTCTCGACCTATCTGGTTTAAAGTAAAACTCCCGTTCATTTTGAGTATATAAAAATCTAAATCCTTGCTGGCCAGTCCGGTATAGAGACCATGGATCAGCTCGTAGCCCTGCAAGCACTTGTGAAGATTGCCGTGATGCAATCCCGGAGGAGGAGGGAGAGGAGAAGATACTGGGTGCATCCTATGCGCCGCAGTCGGAAAGAGCATGGACAGTACCACCGTCTCGTCCAAGAGCTGCGGCTGGATGACCCTGCCTTCCAGCAGTATTTCAGACTGCAGAAGGGGGAATTCGATCATCTGCTGAGCCACGTGGGACCGCAGATTGCGAGGCGCTCTACTGCATTGCGAGAGGCCATCGGTGCAGCTGAGCGTCTCGCTATTTGTCCTCGGATTCAGTTTTAGTGACAATAATAAAATTGTCAATGCATCACAGTACCTACGGCAGAGGAGAGCGGTGGTTTAAATATCACTGAATATAGTACTATAGGCCTAGATCTCGGGAATACAGAATAAATAGACAAGTCAAAGACCTTGATGACGATCATTATACGGGCTAATTTGACTTGATTTAAATTCACATAATGATGTTCAAGAGTCATGTTGAAAATAATATCAACATTGACACTGCGCCGAGGAAAATGGTTTGTATTTCAAAAAATTCAACATGGTATTGATTCTCTCACATTCTACTGTCAGTTACAGTCATCACACACAAAAAAATGCGTAGTTCCCTACCGTGGATTTACACATAGATTCCTCCATTGACAAATTCTTATATCCACCCAACTACTGGTGTTGATAGCCAATCATTCAATTATATACTCAGGCTCTTCTGCGTTACTGCACAGTTATAGTTCACGCCCTCGTGAAACTTCCCCGGTAACGATGTATTGATTGGCCCGTTTCTTATCCAATTCCTGAGTGTTTAAACTTCCCACAGTAACTGAAACACATTTATTGGACAAACATGAGAGCATGCAAGCCAATGCGTATCAGCAAGGTAGATTGCATCCGTTCAACGTTGAGCATGATTGCGCAGCTGAGAATGACGCGATTTATAGAAAAAAAGACTCCCTAAACTGGCCTGAAGTGTTCCGTTACATTTACAGGATTTAAATGAGGTAAGGACATGGTCAATGGGAATTATTTTGAATGAAACAGGACAGGAGGGTTCCTTCTACTGGATACATCGGTCTCTGGAGGAGGGATTCATGAAAAAGGTTAGGCCGCTACTTTTGCTTTTTGTTTCGGAATGTATACCGTATTCAACAAAATCGAATGCCAAGGTTTTTTTTCCTGTTTAAAACGTGAACTGGTCATTTCGGTTGACCCCCTGGTATACGTTCATTGCACTATTCCGTTGAATCTAGGGAGGCATATATTGTTTGATTTTCCCTGAAAGTGGAATGTCTGTTCTGTTAAAATAAGGTATATTTCAGATATTACTGAGTTAGTGAGTTTTACTTGTTCCTTATAAGGTGAAAGTGTTGAAATAAGGTTGTGAGCTCGGAAGTGGGAACAGCTAGCTTTTCATCGCAGGGTGAATGTTCTGACTGTTAAATAAGCAGTTTCTTTAATGAGTATGTGTGCTGGCTTGGGGCACATTGAAGAAAAATGGACAAAACTCTAAACTTTATTATGGAGAAAAGGCATGTTTTGTGTTTAGAGAGGTTACTGGTGACCACTGATGTTCAACTGCACTGATATTGATAAATTCATGCGAAACTCAACTAGAAAATCATTAGTTCATATTAAAGTTCATGCCTCAAAACGTTATTTGCGTTAAATATATGATTATTTTATGATCTGACAGTGCACCATTTTGAGGGATCTCAGACTTTGGGGAGCCACCTGAATAGCTGTCTAATTTGGCTCATAGCAAGTAGGTAATCTAGAATGCAATGTTCAAGATGAATTGTACTTGTGGTCAAGGAGTTTATGATCCCAGAAATGTATAGATTTAAGCCCCAGCAGTTTTTCAATTCTCAGTATTATTTTTTTTTTCCATTTCAATGTTGAATTTTCATGAAGAATTTTTGTGATTGCAGCCCTTTTTCTCTCCCAAAATCATGAAAATAAACTAAAATACGATGGGCGTCTAAATGCCTCAAGTGTCTAGACTCAGTTCAGCCAATCATTTTCTGTCTTTGAAGCTGAAATCTTGAATTATGAAGCCTTAAATAAGGTAACCCCCCAAATAGCCAGATTTGGCTTCTGCGCAAAGGGGTTAACGTGATGTGACGTGAAACTTAATCATTTCGTTAATTTTAATTGATTAGACATTGCGCTTAAGGAGTTCCGTGCATTTCATTCAAAAGTACGGGCAACAGCTGATACGATATCATTTAACATATCTGAACACGTGTGAAACTGACTTTTTCAGTTGCGCAGTTTATTATGCATGATTTCACATAACAGGTATTCAATAGATAATGTGAAAGACATTCATTCTTCTCAAACAAATATAAAAAGTTCTGTTGGCAATCCACCTTTTTGTAGTCAAGGAGCTTCGCCATTTCAGTTTTCCAGATTAAATGCGTTCGCAAATGGGAGCAGGGGACACGTACTGCACTGTAAACCCTGATAGTGTGGTGAACTCAAATGTTTCGTGGAAACCGATTACCTCAAAAAAAATGTGTTGGCCAACTTAATTGCATTGTGTGAAAGAAACTTAAAGAAAATTAGGTAAAGTTATTTTTTACGTTTTTAAGTTCTGTGAACACAAGATCATTAAGTTGGCAGCGAATACTTCTGACGGCGAGCCGATGACAGGAACAGTGATTTGATGACAGCTACCAACTAGGCAGTCAAAGTATGAGACAAATGCAAACATACACTATAACCTTTTCTTTTACATTCGAACGTCGTGTAGGCAATTAATTTTTATTATTTTGAATTACTTTATCAGACAACTAGCCTACTAGCTAGCTAAAGCTTAAATGGCCAGGCAGTATGCAGGCACACTTCGCGTTTATATTAACTTCTAGATAAACGTGTTTTATCATTAAATTGAATATTGCAACCCACCACTCACTCCCACAATCTCAGCGACTCTCCTCCATGCATCATTTTTTATTTTTTTTTAATGTCCCAATAGTCTTAGAGTGAGCAATCATAAAATATCTAGAAACCCGAGATTGCCGTGGCTCTCCTTCATTTCGAGATGTTAATTTCCCAGCCCGCCTCCTGCTCCACAACCAAAGAACGTGATTGGCCAGAGCAGGGCGGCCGCCGCTCCTCATTTGCATGAGATTCAGGTTTTGGCCGCTGGCTTCGCCTACTTCTCGCTGCGTCACTCTTCTACCGGTCCCATAATGCATTGTGAAGGCGCTCAATTGAAAGTGATGGGAGCGGTCCGAAATTTCGCGCCGCTGCAGTGTGTTCCTACTGTTAGTGAAAAAAATTCAAGTGCACAGAGCTAGAGTCCAGAAGCCCTGTGGCACAGCAGTTACCAGCCGACTGAGCAAATATTACTGCGGACCGATAGCAATATGCTGCACAGGTAGAGTCAATAGAGCTATTGTGCGTTGTAGCCACTGAATTATAATTTGTACCATTCATAATGTATAATGGTATATGACCACAACTCATAGATTTGAAAAAGAGCTCCACTACTTTGTGGCCAAATTAACCAGCTTCAGTTCCAATCCAAGGCATTTCTGAGCTGAAACAGAGCAAGGTCCAGTCCTGAGAAAATTCCATTTTTTGAGTTGTATCTGCTATAGTTCGGAGGGCTGTTTCAATGGAAATAAATAAATAAATAAATAAATTACAAGTTTCCACAGTCTCCTGCTAAGTATACCAATGTTCTTTTAGATGAGGACATTGGCTTCTTCATTTTAATAAGAATTATTATTTACTCTTAATTATTCTTAATATTAACTTAATTAAGAATTATTTAATTAACTCTTCACTGAAGACTGGAGTCATATCCCAAAGAACACTTTCATTTAAGTTAAAATTCCCTATCAGACAGACAGGTTCACTCTGCCTCTCATAAAAAACATTATTCACAATGATTAATTTTTCATCTTAACCCTATCTTGAACCTGGGGGGGGGCTTTTATGCCCGCACCAATTTTCACGTTGTATAATTTCTGAATGGCTTGAGCTAGGACCACCACACTTGCTGACTTTTCCTAAAACTTGTCTGGGAACAATTTTATACCGATAAGTCAAGTCCACCATCTTTGCCGTTTCCATGGCAACAGTTTTCTAACAAAAACAAAAAATCGCCGATTTCGGTTTCATCAATGTAGTTTCCAGATTTTCTTTTTAACATATACTTATTCCATTATATTTACAATATCTTGTGTAATTTAATGTTAGCTTTGTTAAGTAGAATTAATTTATGCTAATTTGATGACGTCATTGAATTTAAAGGGCCAAAATCCAAGATGGTGGACTATATTTTTGACTGAAGTACATTTTCCCTCAAATTTCATTGATTCCTTTTATTTTCTAATATACAAAACACAAAGAAGTTGACGATAAGAACAGAGCAAGTTTTGCTCACGCAAACCTGTAATCCTTTATAAGTTTACTTTCATTTCTTTCTGACCTGAACTTCCAAGAAAAACATTCTGAGTAAATAAAAAACTATTTTCACGGAACATAAATAGAATTTCGTGTATTTTATGGCCTCTCGGAGCTGGTGCACTATGGGATAAAATAAGCAAAGCATTCTGGGTGATAAAAATCAAAACATGATGTCATAATGACATCATAATAGGTCATAATGATACCAAAATGATTGTAGTTTTAGTTTTACGTGTACATCATCCCCTGCAAATGTGGTGGTCATACACCATGTCGTTTAGGAGTTACAGTTGACTATCATCTTATGAGAAGTTCAAGCCATTTTGCCATATCTATGATGTCATTTCGACGTTGTTGCTATTGCCTTTGGTAGCAGAAATCTATGAAGACATTGAAGTGTTATAAGACACATTATGTGTAAAAATTGCGATGCCTACCCTAAATTTACAAGAAATTACAATATTATGACAGTTTCGGGCAGCAAAATCAAAATATGACATCATAATGACGTCATGATAGGTCATAGTGTAACCAAAATTATTGTAGTGATTTAATTTTACGTGTACATCATCCCCTGCAAATTTGGTGGTCATACGCCATGTTGTTTTTGAGTTACCGGGGGGCGTAAAAAGCCCTCCCCTCCGGCCCCCGAAAGCCCCAAAAAGCCCGGTCTGGATAGGGTTAACATGGCTTTAACAAACTGTTAATCAACTGAATATGAAATGACTCGGCATGAAGCCAAATATCCACTTAGAAATTGGCTAACTCACACATTAACAAGATACTTCAGCAGAGTTTTTCAGAAGCTGAAACACCGTCTCTGTGTTTACCCGGCTTCGGACTTTGACTGAATAAAGACCACGATTTTTGCACTGTAGACTACTTGCAGTTGGTTCCTATAACCAGACATAACTCTGAGGGGGAAATTATGACTGCATTTTCTATTGCCACGGATTTCTCGGAGATAAAATAAAACAGAAACAATTACTGATTTGAGTAAGAAGTCTGCTCAGAGAATATCAAAATATGCTTTTCACAGAGACAATGGATGCACTCCTTAGAGGCTGAAAATCTATTGAAATTAATTACTTTTTTGCCCTGATGAAGGAGTAAGGCACAGTTGAAGAAATGAAACTTTCAGATATATGAAGCATTCAACAAGAAGAATGAAACTCAAAAAGAAAAAAAGACCAGGTTAAACAAATAAATAGTGTCTATAAATGATTAAATATGTCTTTAGAAATGTGGTGTACATGATAATTAAAGGACTTGCAGAAACTGCAATCAGAAACAATTCTGTGGAAAGTAAATCATAAATTCTTAACCATTGATGTCTCGGAGATTTTCCGTAACTGTTTGTCATTTGCAACAAAGCCGGCTGAGGCAGGCTGGAAACAAAATGTGTTTATGTACATGATGCATCTGAGACCCGGGTCCTGTGATTCACTGAGCAGGTAGGGGCTGATCTCATGAGAGAATCTGTGCATCTGATGATGACAGTTTCACTAAAAAAGAGAAGAAGAACATGAGAGGGATTGGCGGACTGTGATCTTCTACATTGGTTTGGCCTCCTACAGAGAGAAGCGTGCCTTTTGGTGGAGTCCGTAAACTCAGGACAAATCGGCACACGACCGCATCAGTAAACACCGTCCCACACTGAGAAAAGGAGGCATCCCTCTGGGGGTTAAACTCCGAAAAGACCCCGGACATTCAAGACAGCCCCCTGCTATTCAGTCCTGCAGACGGTCTGAGGAGGACCTGTACATTCTCCACTTCCCTGGGCTAATGAGTGGACAGGAGGCAGATCTCGGAGGGAGGAAGGGATATCAGAGATACCCGGCGCCACCAAGGCTTAATAAAGACCACGATCCGCCGATGTCCCTGACGGTGCCCTGAGACGAGCTCAGACACTGCTGGGAACTTCAGTCCTGGCAGGTCTGTGTCCCTTAATTACTGACACACCGCTCAACATGCCGCTGTCAAGTGCATGGCATTATGGGTAATGTGATTGTGCTGAGTTCTCCAGGAGCCACACGCTAATCAGATCTGCTGGTGTTGGGCATGGCAGAGTAGCGGATACTACAGTTCAGCAAGAGTGATATGGCAGTAATCTGGTACTTTTTAAACTGCGGAGAGCACCTTTAACTGCTGGACTGTAAACTTTACAAGGGCAGAATTGCTTGCTCACACATTTTTTTCATCGCCCTCTCTGACACCACTGTGCACAAGGTGAGTGAGAAAAGATTTCATCTCTGGGTTTGCTTCTCAATGCTTGTCTGTTAGCCCTACTCCCATAAAGCTTGGTGGAACTCAAAGAAACAGGTTTATTTTAATTGCCACTGCGTTTGGAATTGACTTCTAAGGATGGCATTTGAAATAAATCAGAACTGAAAAGTGTGTAAAGCTGGTTATGGCCTCATTAACATTACTGTACAGATGATGCACACAGAAATTTTTTTGTGAGCGGTGTTACGTTGCAGTGCTCTAGTATTATTGTCTTTGTTTGGATGTGGGAAGAGCTGTGCTTTCATTGTGCCTCTCTTACAGCTCGAGATAATGACATCATGGGCCCACTAGTAGGACCCTGCTAGAGACGTGCCGGAAATGCATTGCATCGCCAGGGCAACCAGTCAAAGGATGTTTGTGTTAAGGCTGCCGGAGTCGTTGCCGAGCAGCACATTTAAAAGAACTCATAATAAAAACACGTGATGCGTATTTTTTCATCAGGCAGCCATAGCAGACAGATCACTGTTGTTACCTGAGTCTGCCGTTGTACCTTGTCGTCCATCTTTATCCACAGTGAGATCATTTTTATCTTCCAAGAGACTGACATCTCCTTCTCTACTTTTATCCCGTCTATCTCCTGTTCATCCTGCCTTTATTTTACTATTACTTGCTTGATAGCTATAACCAGAGAATTAATTTTTTATTATAACTGTTACGTCGCAGATGTTTTTCGCTAAAGGGATTTACAGTCGGTTACATCAAGTAGGGGCCAATCCTCCCCGGAGCAGTGTGGGGTTAAGGGCCTTGCTGAGGGGCCCAACAGCTGTTCTGATCTTACAGGAGCTACACTGGGGCTTGTACCATTATCCCTCTGATTCCCAATCAAGCACTAAACTATGGACTGCCCGAAAGTTAGTGAAAAGAGTTTCGGATAAGAGTTCAGTGTGAGGGGACAATGAGATACGGTCTCAGTTCCTACATTGGATTGTCCTGGAGGGATTTTAGGAAAGACTCTAAATGAAGGCCCTTTTCCATAATTGGCATGAGAGATGCACCAATAGTGATTCTGGTATCAGATATCGGGTTGGATACTGATCCAAATACCTACATCGTGTATTAGTGACAATGGACCAATCTAGTATCCAATACAATTATTTTTATAGATTACAATTCAGTACATTTATACGATCAATTTATTTATGTGTTTCATTTTGTTTCGCAAAGTGAGGAAGGCAGTGCTCAAGTGGAGCCTGATGTTTTGCTCATAAAAAGAATGATCTCATTTTCTTCCAGACAGTGAGGCATACAGCTTATTATAATTAAACACTGACATCAGATTGGTGTCAGTATTGGGACTGAAAAAGTAAAATTGGTGAACCCCTAATTGAAGAGCTGAGTGCTAAAAGTACTTAAGTCACATTTCCCAATCCTTGCCTCACGGTATGTGAAAATGTGTTTTATAGTTACTTTAGTCAACTTACTCAAAATGCATATTTTGTGACTCAAGTACTTTCAGCTCTGGGGTCGTAAATTAGCAGATTTTATGGATCTTTTACATATTCAGGCCCTTTTTTTCCTTCAGAATATCAATTCTGAAACGAAGCAGTCTTAGGACCAGGGTCTAGGATTGGCATGTGTACCGAAATCCCCTGTACTCCCCTGTAAGACCTGTAACCTGTGGCCAGCTTGTAAATACACTTAACCGAACTCCAACATCTTTACAGACAATCCCAACTCCCGGCTGCGCAGTAAATAAACACCTGCTCATACTCTCATCGATCACGTCTCACTCCACTGAGCCTGCTGGTGCTGTAATTACTGCTGAAGTGGCTGTGTGTTACAGCCACATGTGTACGTCGGATGCTGGTGTATTTGGAGTTGTGAGAGAGGTGTGTGATTCAAAGGGGGGGGGATTGATTTTTCTGCCTCTGTCGGAGTCGACCGCTCGTCACAGTTCTCCAAAGCAGCGAGCTCAGCAGAGGTTTGAGAAATCCTCCCAGGAGGCCGCATCATCCTTTATCAGTCCCATGTAAAGGCAGAGACATATCTGAGAAAGGAATAACAGCAAGCATTTGCGATAAGAATATAGTTTCCCTAAAGCCACTATTTGGAGGGATGGTGTCACCTCAGAAGGATTTCCTATAAACATTTTTCCCCAGGTGTATATACCTGGAGTTTATAAAGGGAATATAATGTATTTTTCCCAGTGTGGCTCATATTCAGCCTCTCCTAACACAGTGATCTCTCCTGCACTGCGGCATAAGGACTTTAAATAGATCTGTAGTAAACTGTATGTCCGTGCAGTATTCTGTATTCCTGATCCATGTATTCTAGTATTCTTCTCTACACACGCTACGACAGATTTTTCTCATAAATGAATTTTGGGAGCTACACAATGAAACATAAAATAGGGCATGAGCTTAGCAAAAGTAGTCATATATTGGATGAACGATACTGAAATTCGCCACAGTGCCATGATTTGGATACGGACAGAGTATCCGGGTCCAGGCGAGTGGATGATTGATTTTCTCTGCCAATTTTACAGTGCAATGCGTATTATGTCCGCCGTGACAATGCCCCTAATCTCTCGATGATGAGAACACAAGCCTTTCTCCCCATCTCACCTGTCTCTGTCTGTACTGAACAGAACACACATGGACTCTGCTGGATCTGATTTACATTATTGCTGGATATTCTGCTGTGTAAATTAGAGACTCAAAACTAAACCAAGGCCAGTGGCGAGGCGTCAAACCAGCATTGTGTTGATGAATTTAAGGGAGAATTTGGGACAAATAAGAGGGAATTTCATCCCCCCAAAAATAAAGGAAGGAGCATTTCCTCTTACTCAGTGTTGTTTCTGTGCATTAAAGATAGCCTTGCTGGAACACAAGATTTGGAAATGTGTTGCCCAAACATGTCGAGACATTGGCTGCACAAAGACTAGCATTCAGGGAGCCTCAGTAACAAACAAGAGAAATCCAGGTCCACAGACTATCAGAGAATGAGGTTTCACACATTTTAATACCCTCAGGAAATAGAAATAATGGTAGACACTTGATGAATTAACTCCTTTGAATCAGTCAAAACATCTGTTGCTTTTTGGAAAATCTTCACCAATGTGCCTCATTCTTCAGACATATCAGAGTCTGGCATCCCGCCCGAGCAAGGTTTTAAGGCGCCCCTGAAATGCCAGGAGTCCATCAGAATTGCCGTTTAGAGCAAGCATTCAACCATGTCAGTAACTCCTAAGTAAGTGATTGATGGATATTTTGGGAGTTTATAGCATTTATCCTGGGCATCAGTTTTTTTTTTTAGCACTCAGTACTTAGGTTTTAAGTTTGTTTACATTTAATGGCACATTCTTAGTTTAACCTGTTATTTTACACACACAGTGAATAATGCATTAGAGTAAAGAGGCTGTCGAGAGAGAGAGAGAGAGAGAGAGAGAGAGAGAGAGAGAGTTTGAAGTCAGTGTGCATCAGGGATTCTTTTCAATGGGAAATGAACATTTTTTAACAGTAGTGGTTTAGCAGAAAGACTCTTGTGGACGATGGTAACTAAGAGAATTCATCACGCCTCATCTCAGAATCAATATGGAGTAAAGTAAATACAGTGTGGGCACTGGCTTTGATAAGATTTGTCATCAAAGAATAAATATGTTTTTCTCTCTCTGTCTCTGAAGATCTGTCATTTCAGGACTTTGGAGGAATAAACTGTGCATATAGTTTGATATGCCAGCGGCTATTGCTCTTATTTTTAACATTATTTATCAAAGAAAAGCATGCATCCAACTTACCCAGTTGACATTTCTTAATAAAATGGAATATTATTGCTGCAGATTAACTCATAACTTCCTGCTCTTATTGTCAGAATGCAGGTTCCACCTCACTCGTCAGGTAATTTAGAATGTAATGCTCCTGATGACTTGTAATTATGGTCAAGGAGTTTATGATACCAGAAATGTATAGTTTTAACCCCCAGCCATTTTTCAATTCTCAGTATTATTTTTTTACAACTTCAATGCTGAATTCTCATGAAGATTTTTTATGTTTGCAGCCCTTTTTCTCAACCAAAATCATGAAAATAAACTGAAATACGATGTAATTCTAAATGCTTCAAGTGTCTTGACTCAGTGGAGCCATTCCCTTCGTCTCTGTGAAGCTGCAATCTTGAATTATAAAGCTTTAAATAAGGTAACACATAAGTTGCCAGATTTGGCTTCTGCGCAAAGAGGTAAATATATGGAGCTAGCTTTCATTTTTTTCATCGAGCAGTAACAAAGTGAAGTAGCTTGCGAGGCTTGCTAGTGAGCTAGCATTTAAGTTTGCTTGCTATGAGCTGGCACTTACAACCAGGGCCAGATTTTCTGTTTCCTTTTCATATTGAATTTACTTTTACATTTTCTGATGCAATTAGCTAGCTAGTACTGCAACATCATTATGGTTTTCTTAGATGTGCTCAGCTAACCATAGCTACAGATGTGATGGTCCTGAGAGTGCAACTGACGCCGAGTGGGAAGGGAAATGAAGTATCAATAATACAACGTATTAAAATATGCATAGATCGAATGTTAGATTTATGAAATGTTATTTCGAAGTTATGGTATATTAACACATTAATTATCAGATATGTTCATAATTGTTGTCTGTCGCTTAAAGCCAGTTCATCACATTCATCAGTGAGAACGGCTGGAAATATGATGCTAGTTAGAAACCATCTCGTTTCTCGCTGAAGCAGCTAATGTCTCATTAGGAGTGCCAATGAACAAACATCCGTAACAGGTAACCGAGACAATTCTGAAGAACATCATTCACGATAAATTAAGCCAAATCTTGGGAATATCGGCTACAGCTAAAATCACATTTTGGGGATGAAATACCTGCCATCTGCTCAGCATCTGATAGAGACGGATAAGTAGCAGAAGCAAACCGGCAGTTGCTAAGCAACCCGGCATATTTCAGAATGTAGTCAGTGCCATCTTGTGCAACTAGCCAATCCACTAGCGGAGCACTCAACTGGCCACAATGAGATGTGTAGGGGATCTGAACTCTCTGAAGAGAAAGGGGCACTTATCTGAGAACAGACACGACCCAGAGATAGTTTGGCTGGCAGCCACGGCAAGAAGCCTCTGAATTGTCTATTTCATGAAGTAATAGAGGTAATCAGCTCCTTCCTTGCTCCCTTCCAGCAAGGACACACAGCGCCATCCTTGGAAGAGGGGAATGATCAGTTATGGGCCACAATCCTTTACAGCAATATGCTGTTCGTTATTGCATTCCTGCTGGAACAGTCATGCCATTAGCTATTGAGCAAGTGACATTAAAACAAGAGACATCCAATTCTTCTCAAACATTTCCAAATGCACAATCAAATTCTGTGTTTAATTTTATCTTAACTGATGTGATTTTTTTTTTTTTTCCTTTCGCGAGGTTTAGAAAAAGTAGGGAGGACAGGGAGCAGGCCACCAGTTAGATTTTACATTTACTTTTTGTGTCTGGGGCAGTATGTCTTCAAACGCAATTACTCCAAAGTCAGTTCAGTTCATCTCAATGTTATTGTGTGATTGTGTTCAGAATGTGCAGACTCTTATTCTGATAGGTGGTCCAGCGTAAAAAAGAAATAAGGTTATTTTCCTAATTTCAGAGCACTTCTGGCCTCACATACCCCTTCAGGATTTGGGAGTCTTTTGTCCTGATCCTTTCTAACAGAGCTGTGTCAGGCAGTGCTGTCGATCGAACCGCATAATCTCACATAATCCATTTAGCATAAATCACTGCTGCTTTCCTGAGACAGTGAAATTACTGCGTGTCGACCGAGGGAAAACATGCCGGAGATGCACTTTTCATCAGGCGCTGAACAGAATCGGTTTTTGTTGGTCGTTGATTTGTAAGAAGTCTGCTCACTGCAATACCACTCTGTGCACTATTTCTGACTGCTGTTCTTTGAGCAGTTAAACCTATAAAAGTGCAGCTTAAATGATCAGAGATCTGGGCCGCAGAATAACTATAACTGTGACTGAAACACTGACCAGTTTATTGATGGAAAACGACAATGTCAAGTCAATACAATGAGTGTAGCTACAATTTCTCTGAGTCATGGCGATCTCTGGCATGTTTAAACAAAAGTAATTTGATTTTGGTTGAAAAGCACAAGGATTAATTTAAGTCATGTAGCATATGGCGGCTGTTTTGGGAAATTTAAGTTTTGAGAAATTTCCCAAAAATGATGAATTGTCTAAACTGACTTCACTGCTATTGATGATTATAATACACTGCTCAAAAAAATAAAGGGAACACTAAAATAACATCCTAGATCTGAATGAAAGAAATATTCTTATTAAATACTTTGTTCTTTACAAAGTTGAATGTGCTGACAACAAAAATCAATGGAAATCAAATTTATTAACCCATGGAGGTCTGGATTTGGAGTCACTCAAAATTAAAGTGGAAAAACACACTACAGGCTGATCCAACTTTGATGTAATGTCCTTGAAACAAGTCAAAATGAGGCTCAGTAGTGTGTGTGGCCTCCACGTGCCTGTATGACCTCCCTACAGCACCTGGGCATGCTCCTGATGAGGTGGCGGATGGTCTCCTGAGGGATCTCCTCCCAGACCTGGACTAAAGCATCCGCCAACTCCTGGATAGTCTGCGGTGCAACGTGGCGTTGGTGGATGGAGCGAGACATGATGTCCCAGATGTGCTCAATTGGATTCAGGTCTGGGGAACGGGCGGGCCAGTCCATAGCATCAATGCCTTCGTCTTGCAGGAACTGCTGACACACTCCAGCTACATGAGATCTAGCATTGTCTTACATTAGGAGGAACCCAGGGCCAACCGCACCAGCATATGGTCTCACAAGGGGTCTGAGGATCTCATCTCGGTACCTAATGGCAGTCAGGCTACCTCTGGCGAACACATGGAGGGCTGTGCGGCCCCCCAAAGAAATGCCACCCCACACCATTACTGACCCACTGCCAAACCGGTCATGCTGGAGGATGTTGCAGGCAGCAGAACGTTCTCCACGGCGTCTCCAGACTCTGTCACGTCTGTCACATGTGCTCAGTGTGAACCTGCTTTCATCTGTGAAGAACACAGGGCGCCAGTGGCGAATTTGCCAATCTTGGTGTTTTCTGGCAAATGCCAAACGTCCTGCACGGTGTTGGGCTGTAAGCACAACCCCCACCTGTGGACGTCGGGCCCTCATACCATCCTCATGGAGTCGGTTTCTGACCGTTTGAGCAGACACATGCACATTTGTGGCCTGCTGGAGGTCATTTTGCAGGGCTCTGGCAGTGTTCCTCCTGTTCCTCCTTGCACGAAGGCGGAGGTAGCGGTCCTGCTGCTGGGTTGTTGCCCTCCTACGGCCTCCTCCACGTCTCCTGATGTACTGGCCTGTCTCCTGGTAGCGCCTCCATGCTCTGGACACTACGCTGACAGACACAGCAAACCTTCTTGCCACAGCTCGCATTGATGTGCCATCCTGGATGAGCTGCACTACCTGAGCCACTTGTGTGGGTTGTAGAGTCCGTCTCATGCTACCACTAGAGTGAAAGCACCGCCAGCATTCAAAAGTGACCAAAACATCAGCCAGAAAGCGTAGGAACTGAGAAGTGGTCTGTGGTCACCACCTGCAGAACCACTCCTTTATTGGGGGTGTCTTGCTAATTGCCTATAATTTCCACCTGTTGTCTATTCCATTTGCACAACAGCATGTGAAACTGATTGTCAATCAGTGTTGCTTCCTAAGTGGACAGTTTGATTTCACTGAAATGTGATTGACTTGGAGTTACATTGTGTTGTTTAAGTGTTCCCTTTATTTTTTTGAGCAGTGTACAAAGCAGTGCCTGTGGGTCATGTTAAACAAGGTCTGAAAAAGTAATCAATCAAGTTAAAATGTGCCCTTCACTCTCTCTCTCACACACACACACACACACACACACACACACACACACACACACACAAAAAATTAATCAATAATACTAATTTTAGACCATTTTTTGCATAAACAATACAGTTTGTTCCACATTAAATACAACTGCTATGCATAGATGTTTAGAGTTTTGGGGGAGCATGAATATTATTATACACATCATTCCATATGTTAATTACTCGTTTTTGTCACTGACCATTAAACACAATGTTAGCAGCAGTGGATAACCTTTGCTTCATTTTTAATGTAATTTGTAGCCCACTGCCAGTGGCCGACGCAAGCTGCACTAATGAGCATCCTGAGTAACTTCCAATGAACCAGAGACGAGACTCTACGAAGGGCGTAGGTTTAATGTGAAGATTGGTAGGGACAAGTATGCGATGCGAGCGCGCATAGCGCACCAGCTGGAAAATATTTGTAAATCTGAGTGCAGATACTGCCTTTACTGTATACGGAGATCATCCGAATGAGTGTTTCTCCATTTTTCTAATTATGCTTCGCAAGGTGCCTCCATAATTTTCATACAAAGATGCCACATACGTAAACTTGCCATAACCTTAACTGGCAGCTGCAAACCATCTCAGCGCACTCATGAAACCGGCTCAGATCTAATAACCTGGACATTGATACTAAGTGAGTGGATATATAACTATGTTAGCAAGCCAGCTCGCAATCCTCTCTATTAAGCATCTTAATATGTGATAACGCAATTGCAGCCGCGATAAACACCTCAAAAGCGAGTGTTAATCGGACTGGATCATTTTAGATTTACGATTACGTGTTTCTTTCATTTTCCCCACTGAGCCAAAGTTGGTTGGGACATTTTGACTTTCAAAGGTTATATTTGCTGAACATCATGAGACTGACTTTAATGCTTTCCCTATAATTCCACAGTATAAGTCATAATTATGACCTCACCTGAAGCCCTGATACACCTGTATCCTCAACAGCTTGCTCTGTTTCTCTAGCTTGCTGCTGTGGTTCCTGCATAGAAAATAATTCATTAATAATGGCACCTTCGCGGGATTTCCCCACTGAAATTCACCTCATAATTTTATATATCCGTCTGGTTTATGTTTACTACTGCTAGCAACCCGATTACTAACCAACATGTGATAGAATCCAGGTTTAGTTCGCTAGTTGAAACTAGCGAACATGTTTAATTAACATTCGTTGACATTGTTTTACAGAAAAAAAATAATTTAAGGTAGCTAGCAAGTTTTAGCTTAAAGTAACTATCTGTTTCTGACTAGTTAGATCACTTATTCAACCAAAATAACGCTTGGCATTCAGTTTGGCGAAATATTAGCAGCATGACTTAACATGGAGCGACTTTTTTTCGCTCATGCTCTCAGACAATGAAATTTCCACAAAAGTGATACGTACCTAAGGTAATATCAATGAATGTCATGAGTTGGGCCATGGGAAAAGTGTTATATTTACGCGACGAAGAAAAATATGGAACAAATGCCAAATTACGGTTCTCTTCTACGGGTAAGCCATTGCAAACAAGGGTAATCAAAGCTGGTGATCCAGTTGCGCGTCACAAGCCCCGTTTTGGACAAAAATGAATATTCATGACCTGAATAGCTGATGTGAGTGTTACGTGCCACATTTTTTTTTTTTTTTTTTTGCTTTTTCTGTGTCCCCCTGCTTTCCCTTGTGCTGCTGTGTTCTCAATTGGTCCAGGTCCCTGCCAGTCATCATCACCCCAAGTCCCGCCTCCACCAGTCAGAGAGATCCTTTTCCTGCCTGCTCACCCAATCACCTTTCAGCCCTTCATTCTGAACAACCAATCATCTTTCACCCCCGCTATTTTAAATCGGGATCTTGTGACTTGAAGGGGGCTGTTTTGTTACCGTCATTTTTGTATTGTGCGCTTTTTGAGTTTTTGGAGTCAGTTTTTTTTTAGTTCCAGCCTACGTCTTGTTTTGTGTATGGAGGTTTGTGTCGACCACACTGAGGCCGGGAAAGGGTAAGACAGAGGCCTCTATACACTTGCATGTAGGAATAACTCTTGTTAGACACACTAGTTTAGGAGTGCTTGCCAACCGCTGTATTTTGTTTTGGGTAGTTAGTGTAATTAGATAGGCTTTTTCTTTGTGAATTATAAAAAAGCAGTTAGCTACCCAGATAGCAGGCACCTCCGCTCTGGATCTGCGCCGGCTCTGTGCCGGATCAGCTGGAGTCGGCACAGAGCTGGCGTAGATCCAGAGCGGAAATGCTTGCTATCTGGGTAGCTTGCCGTTTTGGTTTTTGGTAAGAGGTATTTGGTTTTGTTCATTTCTTTTCTTGGGCAACGCTCAGGTTCCCGGACCTTGGATGTGTGTCTTGTTTGTCTACGTTTTTCTTTGTGCTGTAAATATTGTAAATATTGTATATACCTTTTTGCACCAGTAAACACCATTGCACTTTATTCGTTCTGGACTCTGTGTTTATATTTTGCCCCCCCCCCCCCTTTATATGTGATTAGTTGTGGCCTGTTCGGGCTTAATCTATTCTACACCAACCCGGCTAAAGCCAAAGTGCGACCCAAGCTTCCCTAGGTGCCTGGGCTCGTAACAGCGGTCAGTTTACTCTTGACCTTTAGCTCCAGATAGCCCGCCCTTTCAACCAATCAAATGCTAGAATGCATAAATAGGTTATCTTGGGGTTGTAGCCTACACAATTTGGTCTTATATGGCTTGTTTGGAAAGATAAGAACGAGTTCACTTAAATATTGGTAGGGACAATCTGGCTTCCCAAAATATCGGTAGGGATATGTCCCGACCTTCCATACTCAGACCTAAGCCCTTGGATTCTACTGTACTGAAGACAGGCTTGTTAATTCTCCGAAAGGCTGATATACAGAGGTAGGATATATATTATAAATGGGTTTTTTTATTATTATTATAGGGGAACATAAACAACATCGATGTCTGGGACCATAACTTGTAAGCAGGGTAAGTATTTGTTTTTGACAATAGCGCTATATTGCAAGGTGCCAGGACTGTGGAGAGTGACTTACAGTGGTCTCCGGACACTACCATGGCTTGGCTGGATAAGCATTACAGCCATTTCCTGTTTTGTGCTGTGTAATAAAAAGTTATAGGAGAGAGAAAAAGGGGGAAAACAGCTTAAATAGAGTTCAGTCAGGTCCAGTTTTTCAAAACCCTAAATTTTATCATTTCAAGCTGTTTTATTTGCAATAATTGAGTTTGGCGGCATGGCTCTGTTCTGGGATCTCCCTGCCCACCACACACATGCATGAAAAGTCAGTAGGCAGGGAGAGCCAAAACCTGCCCTTCCATACGTGTGCTGCCATTAGCAGAGAGAGCAGCAACAAACCCCCAGGGGTACAGACCAGACCGAGCCGTCAGTGACTGCGCCGTCAGTGAATAAGTCATAAACCCCCAGGGGTACAGGACAGACCGAGCCGTCAGTGACTGCGCCGTCACTGAATAAGTCATAAACCCCCAGGGGTACAGAACAGACCGAGCCGTCAGTGACTGCGCCGTCAGTGAATAAGTCATAAACCCCCAGGGGTACAGGACAGACCGAGCCGTCAGTGACTGCGCCGTCAGTGAATAAGTCATAAACCCCCAGGGGTACAGAACAGACCGAGCCGTCAGTGACTGCGCCATCAGTGAATAAGTCATAAACCCCCAGGGGTACAGGACAGACCGAGCCGTCAGTGACTGCGCCGTCAGTGAATAAGTCATAAACCCCCAGGGGTACAGGACAGACCGAGCCGTCAGTGACTGCGCCGTCAGTGAATAAGTCATAAACCCCCAGAGGTACAGAACAGACCGAGCCGTCAGTGACTGCGCCGTCAGTGAATAAGTCATAAACCCCCAGGGGTACAGAACAGACCGACCCGTCAGTGACTGCGCCGTCAGTGAATAAGTCATAAACCCCCAGGGGTACAGGACAGACCGAGCCGTCAGTGACTGTCATAAACCCCAGGCCAGAACAGACCGACCCGTCCAGTGTGACGCCGTCCAGTGAATAAGTCATAAACCCCCAGGGGTACAGAACAGACCGAGCCGTCAGTGACTGTGCCGTCAGTGAATAAGTCATAAACCCCCAGGGGTACAGGACAGACCGAGCCGTCAGTGACTGCGCCGTCAGTGAATAAGTCATAAACCCCAGGGGTACAGAACAGACCGAGCCGTCCAGTGACTGACGCCGTCAGTGAATAAGTCATAAACCCCAGAGGTACAGAACAGACCGAGCCGTCAGTGACTGCGCCGTCAGTGCATAAGTCATAAACCCCCAGGGGTACAGGACAGACCGAGCCATCAGTGACTGCGCCGTCAGTGAATAAGTCATAAACCCCCAGAGGTACAGAACAGACCGAGCCGTCAGTGAATAAGTCATACACCCCCAGGGGTACAGAACAGACCGAGCCGTCAGTGACTGCGCCGTCAGTGAATAAGTCATAAACCCCCAGAGGTACAGAACAGACCGAGCCGTCAGTGACTGCGCCATCAGTGAATAAGTCATAAACCCCCAGAGGTACAGAACAGACCGAGCCGTCAGTGACTGCGCCGTCAGTGAATAAGTCATCAACCCCCAGAGGTACAGAACAGACCGAGCCGTCAGTGACTGCGCCGTCAGTGAATAAGTCATAAACCCCCAGCGGTACAGAACAGACCGAGCCGTCAGTGACTGCGCCGTCAGTGAATAAGTCATAAACCCCCAGGGGTACAGAACAGACCGAGCCGTCAGTGACTGCGCCGTCAGTGAATAAGTCATAAACCCCCAGGGGTACAGAACAGACCGAGCCGTCAGTGACTGCGCCGTCAGTGAATAAGTCATAAACCCCCAGGGGTACAGAACAGACCGAGCCGTCAGTGACTGCGCCGTCAGTGAATAAGTCATAAACCCCCAGGGGTAGAGGACAGACCGAGCCGTCAGTGACTGCGCCGTCAGTGAATAAGTCATAAACCCCCAGGGGTAGAGGACAGACCGAGCCGTCAGTGACCGTGTCGTCAGTGAATAATTCAGATAAACATGTAAATGAGGAGCTGGGGATGGAGATGGGTTGCCAATGAGCAGAGAAAGGGGAAATAGAGGGCAGGCAAAGCATCTTTAAATATGGCGCCTTGTTTTTGATTTGACAGTTGAGTGCCTGAAAGGAGTCAGTTGAGCTGTCAGCTGATGTGGGCGTGGCCTGTGATCTGTACCATCACTAATGAAGGCAGGCTTGCGAGCTGGGCGTGACTCCGTAGCCTGCCTGAACTACCGCTGTGCTCAATTTTTACAGAGGTCTAGCATAATGATTCTGAATCCATCACCTGTCATATCACAAACTTAACTGAATATGAATATTTCTTTGTGTGGGGGGAAATATGAATTATTAACCTCAGTCTCATCCTTGACTTAATACTATGAGTGCTGTTTTGCATATGGGTTGAACACCCTGTATTCAAACAAAATGCATTGATGCTAGTTTTTGCTCTTTTCACCTCATATCATAGAACCGCTCACAACAATGGGGCCCATTTTGCAGTGGACTGAAGGCGGCAGCAGTGACACAAGCTTGTCCTTTGCCTGACAAAATAGCCAGTTCTCTGTGACGTTAACTTTGTATGTCGCTCTGGAGAAGAGCGTCAGCTAAGTACATGTAACGTAATGTGATGTAACTGTTTTTATGCAATTTAACTGGACTGAAATATAATTTCATTCACTCTCCACCTCAGATGTGGGCTGTAAATGGTTGCAAACAGTAACCGTATGGTGTGAGAGACACACAAGCAGCACATAGTCTAAATGTAAGTAATAGACCCCTGCAGCCAACAGCCAGCTACGTGCTTGGCGAGAATCATCAAGTGTGATTTTAAATGTAAATTACTTATATTGAATGGTAGTCCAATACGTGAACATAACACTGCCAAGTTTTACTCTGCTAATTATTATGTTGTGCGATGATTATGCTCAGGAGCTCGTAAAGAATCTGGAGTGAGATGAAAGGGAGTGAAAGCAGTCATTATGAATGCCCTCTGACCTCCTGAACTCTTACACAGTTTCCCAGGCTGTATCATGATTGTATAGCAATCTTAGATCGTCAAACCCTCCTCTCCTCTGCAATGGCAGGTTCCCAGGCCCTGAAGTGCTCTCACCATCAGGCATTCCCCTGTTCAAGCCCAAAACTGGACTATCCTCCAGACCGCCCTCCAGGCTGCCCTGAGGCAGAAGAACCCCCCTCTCGCTGAGCCTGGATTTGCCCATAGTTTTTTCCTGGAGGCAAGTTCTTTTCTCTTGGGTGAGTTTGTTTCTCCTCCAGTAAAAGAGGTTTTCCTCAAAACAGTCACCTCTGGCACGCTCCAGAGGATCTCTCCTTATTATTCTGATGTCTGTAAAGCACTTTGTCATACTGGGCTCCGTTTTTGCACCGTTGCAAATGGAAGCATGTGGAGGTAACGTTATTCGCAATACTGTATGTTGCGAATGGTATATAGAGTGCTGTGAAGAAGTATTTTCCCCCTTCCTGATTTCTTATTTTTCTGCATATTTGTTACACTTAAATGTTTCAGATAATCAAACAAATTTTAATATTGGAAAAAGATAACCCGAGTAAATACAAAATGCAGTTTTTAAATGATGATTTCATTTATTAAGGGAAAAAAGCTATCCAAACCTACCTGGCCCTATGTGAAAAAAATAATTGCCTCTTGTTAAATCATGAATTAGCTGTGATTAACCACATTTTTTGAGTTCAGTTTCACTTGCCACACTCAGGCCTGATTACTGCCAGACCTGTTGAATCAAGAAATCACTTAAATAGAACCTGTCTGACAAAGTAAAGTAGGCTAAAAGATCTCAAAAAGCAACACATCATGCCGCAATATAAAGAAATTCAAGAACAGATGAGAAACAAAGTCATTGACATCTATCAGTCTGGAAAGGGTTACAAAGTCATTTCTAAGGCTTTGGAACTTCAGCAAACCACGGTTAGAGCCATTATCCACAAATGGAGAAAACTTGGAACAATGGTGAACCTTCCCAGGAGTGGCCGGCCTCCCAAAATTACTCCAAGAGCGCATGGACGACTCATCCAGGAGGTCACAAAAGAACCAAAAACATCTAAAGAACTTCAGGCCTCACTTGCCTCGGTTAAAGTCAGTGTTCATGATTCAACAATAAGAAAGAGACTGGGCAAAAATGGCATCCATGGGACGGTTCCAAGGTGAAAACCACGGTTGACCAAAAAGAACACAAAGGCTCGTCTCACATTTGCCAAAAAACATCTTGATGATCCCCAAGACTTTAGGGAAAATATTCTGTGGACTGACAACACAAAAACTTTTTGGAAGGTGTGCGTCCCGTTACATCTGGCGTAAAACTAACATAGCATTTCATAAAAACAACGTCATACCAACAGTTAAACATGGTGGTGGTAGTGTGATGGTCTGGGGCTGCTTTGCAGCTTCAGGACCTGAACGACTTGCCGTAATTGATAGAACCATGAATTCTGCTCTCTACCAGAAAGTCCTGAAGGAGAATATCCGACCATCAGTTTGTGACCTCAAGCTCAACCGCACTTCGATTTTGCAGCAGGGCAATGATTTGAAACACATCAGCAAGTCCACCTCTGCATGGCTTAAAAAAAACAAAATGAAGGTTTTGGAGTGGTCGAGTCAAAGTCCCGACTTAAATCTGATTGAGATGCTGTGGCATGACCTTAAACAGGCAGTTCATGCTTGAAAACCCTCCATTGTGGCTGAATTAAAACTATTCTGCAAAGAAGAGTGGGCCAAAATTCTTCCACAGTGATGTGAAAGACTCACTGCCAGTTATCGCAAAGGCTTGATTGCAGTTGTTGTCGCCGAGGGTGGCACAACCAGTCATTAGGTTTAGGAGGCAATTAATTTTTCACATAGGGCCAGGTAGGTTTGGACAGCTTTTTCCCCCAGTTAATGAAATCATCATTAAAAGACTGCATTTTTTATCTACTCGGGTTATCTTTGTCTAATATTAAAATTTGTTTAAGATAAGATAGATATACTTTATTGAACCCCGTGGGGTAATTTGTCCTCTGCATTTGACCCATCCTATAGTTAGGAGCAGTGGGCAGCCACAGAGCAGCGCCCGGGGACCAACTCCAGTTCTAAAGCCAGTTCCTTGGTCAGGGGTACTGGTTGGAGTGTTCCTATGATGCATGTTTTTGTGGGTGGGGGAAACCGGAGTACCCGGAGAAAACCCACGCAAACACGGGGAGAACATGCAAACTCCTTTATATGTTTCATGATTTGAAACATATAAAGGAGGAGACAGCACCTCGGCAAATTATATTACAGCCAGAGGTCGCGTTAACCGAATATTTTCCGTCATTGACGGATTTTTTTTAATAATGACGGAATATTTTGAAGGCCGTCCGTCATTTTGACAGAATGTAGTTCACACCCCAGTCCAATTGGTGGTAGGTGTCATATTGTCTTTGAACTGTATGACAGAGATGCCAAGTCTCACGCATTCGGCATAGGTCTCACGCATTTTTTAGGCTTATTCACCGTAGTCCGCAATTATTCAATGAACACTTATTAATGAGATCCTCGCGCGGTATTAAAATCCTTGTGCATTGAAGTTTCAGTTTCGCTTGCGTGAAGGTGAACCTCACTATGGAAAGTGACTATGACTCCGGACTTCTTGTGCTTCTCTTTACTCAGGGATTGGAAACAATGCATGTGTTTCATGATCGCTGAAATTGTTTAAATGAAATAAGACCATTTGAAACGTCTTTGTGCAATTCCATTGCTTTCAATCCTTCAGTAAAGACAAGCGTGAGAATTCCGGAGTCATAATCGATTTCCGTGTCATTAGTGGGGAAATCCACCGTAATGCATGTGAAACTGATTAACTTAATGTACAATGACTTAAATTCCGCGAGTGAATTTCTTCAGTTCGCGTTGATTGAATAATTGCTGACTACACCACTACGGCACAGGAACGTCAATGCCACTAAGAGGCGAGAGACTCGAGCCGAATGCGTAAGACTTGGCATCTCTGGTATGATCCTGTATTCATCATAGTTTTGTAATATGATCATTTGCTCTTCATTTGTAAAATATGCTGCTCTGCTGCTGGTAGACAATTGGTCATATGCTACAAACACCGTCTCTGTTATGTGAACACGCAGATATCTAGGTGGGGAAAGCCGCGGTTGACATTACGAGTTGATAAGCAGCTTCGTAGGACCGCCTAGCGAGACTGCGGTTGGTAGGCTTAGTGAAATCTAGCAATAACTGAAAGCATTGTTCATTTGCGCGCTGTTACTGTGTGGGGGGAGAAATCATTTGTGATGTTTTATAAAGTTCATACAGCAGTAAGTTTGAAAATCCACGCAGTGCTGTATTTAACACAGTGCGCAATGTGTGTCTACATGAATCACTGTCGGCATCAGCTAATGCGTAATCTATAAATTATTATGTTTATTTTATTAAATAAATAAACAATTATCATTTAAAAAAATACAATTACAATGACGGATAATAATTAATTATGACGGAATTTTTTTGCCCCTATCCGTCACAATGACGGACAATCAAAAAGTGTGACGCGACCTCAGATCACAGCGTAAAGTAGAATTCTTGAAGTGTCTAAAATGCAAAGTTTTATAAATTTTGATTTGGTAATGATCCAGTACGATGCATTTCAAACCGGAAAGTCTTCAAATCGTTGTCAATATCAGGGGCCAGACATTTTTACTTGGGGAATCTAAGGCTGCGTTCGGAATGCACACTTGTCCACTCGCTCACTCACTCTCTATAAAGTTTTCAATGTAGAACATTCACTACGTAGTACCCTATATAGTGGGTGAGTCTGCATTTCAAACGCATTATCCAATCAAACGCCAGTGCCGTGGTGCTCGTGGTGTCAGTTATTCTCTTTCGTGGCGTCAGCTGTTCTCTTTCCTTTCATCCGGGCCATGGAGTTGTTCAGAGGGCCTTCAGTAAACTCACCCTTTACGGCTTAGCTGCCGGCAAGCTGTTTTTATTTAAGATGGCCTAATTAACAGTCAAACAATTTATCGACTGAGCGGCCAAGACATAACATAACATAACATAACATGAATGGCGAGAACAGGCCGTTCAGCCCAACTAGGCTCGACAGTTTCTTTTAACTATTGTGAATATATCACTTCAGATACTCAATGTCTCAATGGTATCTAGCTTTAAGTCAGGCCTGCTCTTGAAAATTGCCAAGGTTTCTGCCTCAACAATATGGTCAGGCAAGCTGTTCCACACCGAAATTACTCTTTGGGTGAAAAAAAAAATTTCCTAGTATCAGTGCTAAATTTACCCTTGGTCAACTTCCATTTATGACCCCGAGTTCTACTAACAGAACTTGGCCGTAGGAATCCAACATAATTCACTTTGTTAATCCCTTTAACATATTTAAAGACCTCAATCAGATCACCCCTGAGTCTCCTTTTCCTAAGACTAAAGAGATTAAGGATCTTCAGCCTTTTCTCATAGCTTTCATCTTTTATACCCGGAATCAGCTTAGTTGCTCTTCTCTGAACTTTTTCTAGAGCCTCTATATCTTTCTTAAAGTATGGTCCCCAGAACTATACACAATACTCCAGATGTGGTCTGACAAATGTGTTGTACAAGAGAAGTATCACCTCCTTGGATTTGTACTCAATACTTTTGGCAATGTATCCCAGTATCCGATTGGCTTTTTTTAACTGCTGCGGCACAATGACTAGAACCTGTGAGGGTTTGGTCAACAATCACTCCTAGATCTTTTTCATGTGGAGCACATTCCAGTTTTAAACCTCCCATGAAGTAATCCTGTCTAATGTTTTTATTACCTACATGTACAACTTTACATTTTGCTAAATTAAATTTCATTTGCCACATTTCTGCCCAGCTCTGGATTCTATCCAAATCCTCCTGAATTACTTTAGTAGAGTCTGAACTATTTGCCAAACCTCCAAATTTAGTATCATCTGCAAATTTAACTAATTTGCTCTCAATATTTCTATCAAGGTCATTAATGTAGATGAGGAACAGCAGGGGTCCCAACACTGATCCCTGAGGGACGCCACTCCCCACCATAACTAGCTGAGATGAGATTCCACTGACCACCACTCTTTGTGTTCTGTCCTGTAACCAGTTTTGAATCCACTCCAGAATATCTCCTGTAACTCCAATGGAGCTCATTTTAAAAATTAGTCTCTTATGCGGTACTGTGTCAAATGCTTTCTGAAAATCCAAGTATATGATATCATAAGCCCTGCTCTGATCATAAGTCTTGGTGGCCTCTTCAAAAAATTCTAGGAGGTTTGTCAGGCATGACCTTCCCTGACGGAAACCATGTTGGCTATCCCTCAAAATATTATCAAAATATTATTACGTTCAAGGAATAATTCCAGCTCGTCTATCATGATAGATTCCAGAATTTTGCATGCAATGCAAGTTAAACTGACTTGCCTGTAATTTCCTGGCTCAGTACGGTCCCCTTTCTTATATATTGGTATTATATTTTCCTGCTTCCAATCATTTGTTATTTCTCCAGTTTCTAAAGACCGTCTGAAGATAGCGGAGAGTGGTTTAAAGATGATCTCACTAACTTCCCTGAGCACTCTAGGATATAAGCCATCAGGACCTGCCGCCTTATCTGCCTTTAGTTTATGAAACTTGTCTAATACTTCATTATCCCTAACCTCAATTTCGACAAAATAATCTTGAGCGTTGGACATGCCCTCTGGCCGAATAAAAACCAGCTCCGAAGTAAAATTCTCAACAAAAAAACTGTTTAAGGTATTCGCAATGTCCTTTTTATCATATAGCAGCGATCCATATTTATTCTTTATGCACTTAACCTCCTCTTTGACTTTCTTTTTTCTGCTACAGTATTGAAAGAAGCGCTTAGGATTAGTTTTTGCCCCTTCTGCAATTTGCCCTTCATACAGTCTTCTAGCATTCCTCAGCTCTTTTTTGACCACAGCTTGCATTTTACAGTATTCAGCCTTAGTATTCTCATTGTTATCCTTTATGTACGTCTTATAAAGATTCCTCTTATTCCTCAGACTCCTACGAATAGCTGTGGTCATCCATGGAGGATTTTGCTTTTTCAGCTTACTTTTGGACACCTTTGGAATGAATTTATATTGTGAATCAAGTAAAACCCCCTTAAATCTGTCCCACATCTCATTTACAGACTCACAGTCCAGGAGTGTCTCCCATTTTATTTCACTTAGATATGAGTGCATCCTGTCAAAGTTTGCTCGCCTAAAATTAAAAATTTTGGTTTTCAAAGACACCTTTTTAACTTCCCATGAAACGTCAAAATTAACAGTAGAGTGATCACTAGTCACAAGTGGCTCCAGTACCTCAACATTGCTAAGTCTATCAGAGTCATTACAAAGCACCAAATCTAAAATTGCCTTCTCTCTTGTAGGTTTATTAATATACTGCACCAAAAAATTGTCATTTATAACATCCAGAAATTCTTCCTCCCCTTTACCCTGTCCTTTCACCATTTTCCAATAGATACCAGGATAATTGAAGTCTCCCATAATAATAGTCCCTCCTCCTCTACAAGCTTGCCCAATCCTCCTAAAGAGCAGTTCATTGACAATATTGTCCAAAGCTGGCGGTCGATAGCATACTCCTATGTTTAAACCTGTCTCGTGTTTGCCAATGAGCCTGACCCAGATATCTTCACAGGGCAAGGAATGTTCAATTTTTGGAATTTCCTGTACATTTATGTTTTCGTTCACATAGAGTGCTACGCCCCCTCCTCGCCTATTACATCAATCCTTCCTAAAGAGCTTATAACCTTCTATATTATATTCATCTCCATCCTCTTCACTAAGCCATGTCTCTGTAATCCCAACTATGTCATAGCCCTCACTACTCATAACAGCCTCAAGTTCTGGAAATTTATTTTTTATGCTTCTTGCATTTAAATAAAAACATTTCAGGTTATTACTAATGCTCTTCCCCCTTGATTTCCCATGCAGCTGCTGCTTCAAGCCCCCCACTATGCTTTGTTGCTTTTAAAGTATATCATCAATAGTGCATGTAACGCTGTCAGCTTCCATCAGGGCAGTCTGCATTTCCCTATGTGTAACACTCACTAACCTCCCTGCCCCCCAAGTCCCTAGTTTAAATAATCCTGTGCTACCCTCAACATACGCTGACCCAGTGCAAAGGTACCCCTCCGGTTCAGGTGTAGCCCGTCAGGCTTGAACAGGTCACCCCTGTCCCAGAAAAAGTTCCAGTGCCCCATAAACCTGTACCCCTCTTTCCTACACCAGGTTCGTAGCTACGTGTTAAACCTCCAGATAAAATTCTGCTTCCCTCTGCTTGCACGTGGTACCGGTAGAATCCCGGAGAAAACTACCGTGGAGGATCTGCTCCTAAGCTTCTCAGCTAATTCCACAAATTTGCCTTGCTGAACCTCAAACCTACCCTTACCTATGTCATTTGTCCCAACATGGACCATGACAACTGGATCCCTCCCCGCTCTGGCCAGGAGCTTGTCCGCACGCTCCAGGAGGTCTCCTACCTGGGCACCAGGCAGGCAACATACTGTACAAGACTCTTCGTCACGCGAACAGACTAAGCTGTGAATTCCTCTAATGATTGAGTCCCCCACTATCACTAACTCCCTTTTCTGAGGGGTAGAGGCCAACAGGGTGCCCTGATGCTCATCAATCCCCCCACTCTCAGGGTCAGGGGCCAAGTCGAGTTCCTGCAAGGGCCAGAATCGGTTGGACACCTCAACCACTGGAGGAGCTGTCGCTGTACGGCGTGCACGCCCTTTCCTGCGCTGTCAACCTACAGTCACCCAACTTTCTCTCCCTGCCTGCTCTGGGGTCTCCGCACACCCCTGCTTTGGCGTACACACCATTTCTCTAAACGACATGCTACTTAGTTCCTCTAGGAACTCTACTGACTGTGAACTATGTTGCGCCGCCAACTGGCCCTGAAGATCAAGGATCTTGCTCTCCAGATGCTCAATTAGCTGGCACCGGTGACAATCAAACCCACCCTGGAAATCTCTTTCCAAAAGTGCGATCATCCTGCAACCGTCACATAGTTTTGGCCACATTTTGAACCCCCTACCTAATGACCTTGCTCACCCTAGATAACAAGGAAAATTAATTAATGCCGAGACAGAAGCTCAGGGTCCACAATTTATTAACCTGAGAAGCCCTAAGCAGCAGTCAAAATGGAAACCGCAGGGAAACTATGTAAATGGATAATAAGCCTCTTTTAACAGGGGCTTAGTTTCAGTTAACAAAAAAATGAAATACCAAATTGAGACTAACTCGATATGTAAAAGGCACTCTGAATAAGCCGACTTGACTTTATATAGTCCCAGTACTATCAATATACTAATCTAAAAATATCCAGGTCTTAGTTGAGAATCCAGATAAAACAGACTGGCCAATACATGACCAATACATGACCTATAATTAGAAATGATAATGAAAAGGTGAATTACCATTGCATACATTTATATAATTGATATGGCATTGTAAATCCAAAACTTTCGCTGACTTTGCAGCATTTATTTTCGCCGTGCTAAGGATTGTCACACAGCTGTGCAACTTACCTTACAGGGCCCTTTAGCCGAGACAACATTCAGCTTAACGAGCAACACAAACACTGAAATTATAAACACATATTGAAATTTTACGTCGTCATTTATGTGCAGAGGACACCTTATAATTTCGTGGTGCAATGCATAACAATGCTATCAAAAGTAAATTAGACTGTCGTCTTTTTTTACCAATTAGTCTGAGCAACTGTGGCTAATTGGGAGATGTAAACTGCGAGAGGTTAAGGTTATTAAGCATTTTATAAAGGTGAGGTTTCGCAAGATCAAATTCAAAATCAGAAGATTCCCCAAGTAAAAATGTCTGCCCCCTGATATTAAAGCCAATTTGAAGACTTGCTGGTTTAAAAATGCGTCGCACTGGATTATTATCAAATTAAAATATGCGTTTTAGACACTTCAATAATTCTAATTTCCGTTGTAATATACTTTGCCGAAGTGCGGTCTCCTCCTTTAAGTGTGACAAAAATGCAAAAAAAAAACAGAAATCAGGAAGGGGGCAAATACTTTTTCACAGCACTTTGTATTGCTTTAGCCCTTTTTGGTATTTTTGTGCTCTAAATGTGTTTGCGTCTCAGTGGGTTGACCTGCGCATAAGGGTGTGTACCAATGAATAAAGCTGGCGCGGTGAAATTTTCATGTCAGAAACCTCTGTTGTGTTTTTACTTACCCAGACCTCCTTTTAATGCAAACACTGGGATTAATTCCCATGAAACCAAAATTAAGCAATTCAGCAGAGCTGTTTGCTCACATATTGCTCACTTTCAATGTGTAGGTTACCATATAAATAATGCCTAAAAATAGTGGTGGGTCTAATGTGAAGGAGAGGTGAAGGGGTATTTTTACACATGAATATTTCTTTGTGTGGGGGGAAATATGAATTATTAACCTCAGTCTCATCCTTGACTTAATACCATGAGTGCTGTTTTGCATATGGGTTGAACACCCTGTATTCAAACAAAATGCATTGATGCTAGTTTTTGCTCTTTTCACCTCATATCATAGAACCGCTCTCAACAATGGGGCCCATTTTGCAGTGGACTGAAGGCGGCAGCAGTGACACAAGCTTGTCCTTCGCCTGACAAAATAGCCAGTTCGCTATGGTGTTAACGCACTGGATTTAAAGGCGATGACAGCAGTTGGTCTGATTGGCCTTGATGGAACCAAACCCCCACCTCACCCAGAGGTAATGAATTTGTCAGTGCCACAGTTGTGCTGCTGCCTCCAATCACAAAATTATCTAAGTGAAGTTAGACTTGCCCAGTTTTGATTTGCAATACCGTCTGCATTTGTGTCTGCTGTCTGCGTTAAGGTCGTCGAATTAGGGCTCATTGCATTTTTTGTAGAAGTGCTTAGTTGAATATGATATGTACGTTGTATATAGTAGTCATGTAGCCCAGCCCTCGCCTGGCAGAGACAATCCCTTGAAAATCTGTCAAAAGCATACTTACTTAGTTTAGTGAATATGCAGTACTTGAAGAGAATGTTGGCACACTAGACCCCCATCCATGTTCCATTCAGACTGCAGACCCATCAGAGACAGAACATGGGAGAACTCAGACTCGACGGCTTTCTGCCAGAAACCTTTCAGTTTAAAAGCCTTTTGAGGACGTGACTAATGTAATGAAAGGGTCTATTTCAACCCAAACCATGATCTTTTCTTAAACCTAACCAAATAGCTTTGGTGTCTAAACCTGAAAAGGTAGTTTTATTGCCTTAACCTAACCGAATAGTTTTGATTCCTGAAATCAACAAAGCTGTCACAGAGAGCTGAAAATGATATATTTAATTGGAAAGAATGTCAACTAAGTCTAAGAGTAATCAATCACTATATGATTTTTCATGGGATTTGAACTTAATTCATTTGTATGGGAGTCCTATGTCTAACCTATTCATCAACCACAATCTGCACCTATGAGGACGGTGTGGTCCTTTACACTATGTCACCTGACTTCTTAAAGGCTTCCTGGCAGACAGCCTGTCCAACAGAAAGCCCTCAGGCCTTCCTTATACAACCCTCTCGCTGTGAAGCAACATAGTGACTCATTGAGCCTACGCTTCAGATGGTCTTTTAAAAGTTTTTTTCTTTTTTTACTTTCCCTGACCATTGGCTTCTTGAGAATTTCGAGCGAGATCAAAGTTCATGCCTTGAACCCAGGGCCGGCTGTAGCCTGCTTTGACTGGTGGTGCAATCAAAATCCACCCCCGGGGGAATCGCATTTCATTCTCATTGAATTCGCATTACGCACCCCCCTAGATCCACCCATGCTTGAACCTACAAACCAGAAATGAATTTACCAATTTACCAAGTGTGAAGGCAGCAGTTTGTCAGAGAGTCAAAAATACATTGACTCATAAAAAATTGTCAAGGTCAACTGAAAACACACACTAAAATTTGGATGTTAATTCAAAAATCCAAGAAATTTAACAATTGCTAAACTGCCATTAAAATGTCTTCCCAGTTACACTCAGTCCTGGAGTCACTCTGCCCTCATGTACAGTACACGCCTCTGCAAGACTTGCATGTCTCTGTATGTCAATGGAGACAAATACACTGATAAAGGATAAAAATGCATCCAATTAAAAATGGTTTGCATACAGCTCTCTAATATCACTGTTCCTCATATGAGTGCAGAATGAGCTGTGTGGCGCTCACCAAAATCTAAATCATTACCGGTCTGGTGCCATCTGCCTCACGGTCAGAACAGACATGTATTATGAGCTTAATACATTTAATTTCACAGATTTACATGTGTTGTTATAGAGATGTTAGTTCCTGAAACTGCACAGCCTTTGAATAAATGATTTTGTGCACCAAGATGCAAAAACAGTGCAGTCCACAGGTGTTTGGACAAATTTGTGTTGTTTTGCTCGTGTTTTAAAATGAAACGACATTTGAAGGCATTTACATCTGTGTTGGCTAAAGCATGCAGGAATTGAGTTCCTCAACTTTTGGGTACTTTGGCTTTTCAGATGCGAGTTGTTCTGTTTCTAACATGCCCAAGAAATCCAACAAAATGGAAATGTGTGATTCAAAGCCCATTGCTGTTCCATGTTTCTCGACATGTGGACTGAGGAGGTATAAAAGTCGGTAAGCTAGTGTATCACGGGGCGGAAAAATCTGACAAACGGGGCCAAAACTTTGGATGCGTCAAAATAAACTGTTTGAAACATTGTTCTGAGGCATCATCGCCCTAGTGAGTTCAGCTGTTGTAAACAACCAAGTAGAACCACATGACCACTGCAAAGGATTATTGAAGAATATCTGTTGGGAAAAACCCCTTTGCAAATGTCAAACTGATCTCTGGGATGTATGTATAGTTGTGTAAAAGATTACAATGAAAGAGAATATGATGCCAGTGTAACCTTACAGGGTTTGTTGCATGATGCAAACCCCTGAAAAGCTTTAAGAACCGAACCGCCAGGGTGGCGTTTGTTATTTGTCTGGGACAGACTGTTATGGGCAGGTGGGATGTGTGTGGCATAATGAGTGGAAATAAAAGGAATTGTTCAGCCCGATGTACATCGCCCCCGGTCCACATCATGAAAATGGCTATAATCCATGGAAGGTTAACTAGATATTTACTCCCTGATGATTGTTTTTATTTTTTGGCATTATCACCACTTAGGTCTGGCGATTGTAATTTTGATAAAATTCTAAAGGATGTTCGACTCACCCGTAATAAATGATGCTGTGCTAGACTGAGCTTTATCCATTGATGAGTCCTGTAGAGCTATGGAGGTTAATTTGGGAATGCTTTACAGGATCAACAGCACAATTACACAAGGGCCTCAGAGCCACTGTGTGCTGTTGATAATGTATCTTTTGAAAGTAAAAGCCCAGTGATGTTTTATGCATTGAGCCAAGGAGTCATAGGGATGGAGAGATACTGAGAAAATTGCACCCCCTAAATGATAGTGTAAAGTCCTTCTAATTGGCTTACAAAGGGTTCTGTTTATATTGGTTTCCATTCACTAAAGCAATTGTGAATGTGAAGAATCAAAATTTTATATTTTGTACTAGCTTATACACAGATGAAGCAATTAAAGGACATCATTTGTGCATTTGGCCTGGGGGTTGACAGAGAGGAGAGTTCCTAAAACTTGTATTCCGCCTGGGGGTCTAATATTGTCTCAATTTGTAGTATGCAGTGAGTTCATCCAATAATGTCCTGAAGTATTCAGCCCTGCTCAGAGGAAGTAATGTAATGGCTGCACATCAAGGGCACTTGAGGGCTTACTAACGGCATATTAATCCTTAGCTGGGAATAAGGAGCAATTCTTTTCACTCATACTTCATTGCATAAGGGTTGGAAAAATAATGAAGATATAAAAGGAACATAAAATCTACATTCAGCCTCATTTTGTGTTATAAATTTCTTGATTTGTCTTAAGTATTTTGTTCACAATTCAGAACAGTGCACTGGCACAGTGGGTAGCACTGTTGCCTGATGGCAAGAAGTTTGTGGATTCAAATCCAGCCTGGAGCTCTTCTGTGTGAAGCTTTAAGTTCTTTCGGTGTTCGCGTGGGTTCCTTTTAGGCACTCCAGGTCCTCCCTCAGTCCAAAGACGCACATGCTCTTCGAATTGAAGACCCCAGTGCAGAAAGTACTTAAGTCACAATGTGTTCATTTTGAAAAAAAAAAAAGAAAACTGACTAGACAAGACATTTTCCCATCCGCACCTCACGGTGTGTCAAATGTGTAACTTATGTACTTTTAGCTCTAGGCTCTTCAACTGAAGACTCCAAATAGCCCATAGGTGTGAGTGTGTGTGAATGGTGTGTGTGTCCTGTGATAGATTGGTGTGCTGTCCAGGGTGTGTCCCTGCTTCTCACCCAGAGTCAGCTGGGATAGGCTGTATCTCCTCTGCGACCCTAGTGAGGAAAGAGAAGTTTGAATAATGAATGCATTGATGCTCACAATTCAAGGGATTGAACGTTGTAATTAAATTTACAAACTTTACCTCCGGTGGCACTATTGCTATCCGTGCCAAATTCTTGCATGTGATTGGCTGACGCACTGGAGCTCCGTAACAGAACGTGCACTTCCGGTAAACACACTAACCGATACTCTTTGCTTGTGTTGCCTGTAGCATGAACATCCAAAGGGAAAACCAGTTTCATGCACTGAATCTATTTACTGAATTCAGTCTATGGCTGTAACCACAAGTGTGTATCATGACACATATAGTCTAGCATCACCCTCCGCAAGGTTTGGATGTTTACAATCCCTTGATCAATATACAGAACAGTGCTGTTAATTCTATGCTTTTGATTTCATGTGGAGTCAGCTATTGGCATAATTGTGAGGATCAGAGTTCTGGATGATAATCTTTGTTTTGATAGATATATTTGACTCAGAAAAGGTGCTCTCAGTGCACAACCGCATTTTTACAAACAGCAGGAGACGTGAATTAGAATGCCTGAAGTTTTTGGGATTGCACCTGTAATCGCATTTGCTGTGGAAATGAATGGCCCATGCCTGCGGTGCTCAGAGGATCATGGGAAAGTGCCCCTGTTAGTGTTCCTCTGTACAGCAAAGTCTTCAACCTCAGTGGTGTCCTATCTACTGCTAATCTCACCATTTAAACACACTTCTTTGCATTTCAGCCCAAAATAATCCAGTAGCCCCTGAAAAATTTATCAAGCTGCCATCAATTTGACACCACTTGCATAACATATGGGTGGAGAATGAAAAATGGCAACACCGAGAGGAAGTCACTGAAGCCGCATGAGACCATGTCGTGATTATGCCGCTTGACTGGACCACCAACCCCACGCTAGTAAGAGCTTAGCAAGCGTGAAAGTGTTTACTCTGAGCTTTACTGAAATGCCATTCACTACAAAAAGTAAAATATTCAAAGCAGTTTAAATCCGTGATCTTTGGTATTTCATCAAAAACTCGAAAATTTGGCTTCATAGGACACAAATGCCCCCGCATCAGGGAAACTCAACAAAATTTACCTTAGTTCAAACATATGAAAAATCATAAAAAGTTTTACATTTTTGAAAACAAAGTATAAGATGCACACACTTTGGGTCCCTATAAAGCACATTTATAAGCTCAATGAAGTTTGTTGAGCAGTTTTTGGAAAGTTACAGCCCCAACACTTCCTGGTTGGGCTGTCTGGTGTGGGAGGAGTTGATCCCTGTTGCAGGAAACAGGAAGTTCATCAGCTGAAGGCTAACACCTGTGGGCTTGTTCTGCAATTAATTATATACAGTAAGCAGCTGGAATCTCTCTCTCTCTCTCTCTCTCTCTCTCTCTCTCTCTCTCTCTGGGCAGCTGGTTTAGTTTGATTTGTCATCTCCGTGTATACTGGTAAGAAAGCCTGATGCAACTTTTAGGCTATGCACTGATTATTGTAAAGTTTATGCTGTTACAAAACCAGACTCTTACCCTTTACCAAGAATGGCGGACTGTGTTGACCAAGTTGGGATAGGTGAATATGTGAGCAAGTTTGACCTCCTTTAAGGGTACTGAAAGGTTGCAATGACAAAACTGGTAAAAGAGGTTTGCACCTTTATTACTCCATTTTGCTTTTATTGTTACACTGTAATGCCCTTTGGGTTGCGTAATGTACCTTCCATCTGCACCTTCCATCTTTCAGAGGTTAATGGAAAAGGTTGCATCTGGTTTGCTGGGCTGTGCAGTGTCCTTGGATAATGCAATCATCTATAGCGACACTTGGGAGGAGCATCTCAAGAAGATAGAGGCACTATTTAAACGGTTGCTTGGTGCTCATCTAACAGTGTACATGTTGAAATGGTGATGTGATGTGAAGCACCTTTGGTCACCGAAGTATCAGGTGGCTTTTGAAAGAGTAAAGTCCATGTTGTGCTCAGCCCCTGTAATTGCTGTTCCCTGTTTGGGGAAGCCGTTTCAGTCACTAGTCGATACCAGCAATGTTGGCGCTGGAGCAGTTTTATTGCAAGCTAATGCAAAAGGTGTGATCAAACCAGTGAGCTATTTTGTAAAAAAGTTCAACTCATGCCAGTTAAACTACTCTGTGATAGAGAAGGAATCTTTGGCTTTAGTTTGAGCATTGCAGCACTTAAACGTATATGTTGGAGCAGGCTCTCCCCTTGTTGTGTATACAGACCATAACCCCCTAACATTTCTGCAATCACTATCCAGTGGGCATTTAGATGGGCATTATTTTTGCAGCCTTATCTTTAGGATACATGCCACATGAAAGGCACTGACAACCTGGTGGCTGATGCACTGTCTCGTGCACCACTGATGTAAGATGGCTTGTTTTCTCCCCGGCTCTTTGTTCTCTTAATTTGTTCCTATAGATATTGAGCTTACTGCAGCTTGAGGAACGAGGAGGAAAGATGAATAGATGATTCTTGGTAGAACCTGAATCCTAAGGGGGGTGGGGGGATGTGTCTGTGACAAACCCAGCACTTCCTGATTGGGCTTTCTGGTGTGGGTGGAGTTGATCCCCTATTGCAAAAAAACCTGTGGGCTTGTTCTAAATTAACTATATAAGCAGCTGTAATCTATCTCTCTCTCTCTCTCTCTCTCTCTCTTTAGTATGGTTTGGGTTTGTTTGCTTTGTATTGTTTTGTGTTCAGTTAGTTGTCTAATACACTACCCTGCTCATTTATTGATTCATACTATTTGTTGGTGTTTGACTTTGTAATATTTGATTACAATAAATATAAGTTTAATGGTCACTTGTGGTCTTTTCCTTTTTGCCCTAACTAGGAGCCAGGTTGTGACAAGAGGAAGTGGATAAACAATATCAACTGTGAACATGATCAACCCCGTATGTATGTAAGAATGGCTCCAAGCCATATATTGTGGTGTTATATAAAATGTTTTTGGGATGAGGGTTAATAGGACCTTACAGACTAGGACCTAATTCCTGAAGCTGGAGGACTGGGTTCGCCCTTGATATTATCAATCAGTTTGAACCCAAGTAACCAAGCAATGTGTGTTACTAGTGTAATAGACTGCTTTAATTCCATAATACGTATGGAACCATATGTGGGTCCATCTAAAGCAGCTGCTGTATTCAAACCTGTGGAACTTCAGTCCTATTTTAAATTCTAGTGGAGATCTTACGGTTTCCACCGATCATAAATGTGAATTGCTCGGGAATGTGTATAAAATGATGTATAAAATCTAGATACTTTCCATTTGATATAATGCTGTGACCATTTTCTGGGTTTTGATTGATCACTTATGAAGTAAGTAACAACAAATACCAGCACACACTGTGGCTGTCCTGGACCAGAAGCAAAGACTGCAGTCCTACTTTTTTTTTTTTTTTTGCTATCCCAGGGAGAGAAAAAAATCTATTTATTGTCCACAGTTGTAAATCAGTCCAATATACTGTGTAACTTGACTGCTGCATATTAACATACAACATCAAACACACAAAAAAAAACTGTCTCCTAAACACCTGTCTAATTACCGGGTGCTCAAAATTTTACTTCCTGCTAAACCTGCTGCACACCTGAATCCAGGCTATTTCTCGCAATAGCAAGTTGAGTAAACTGATGAAAATTTCAAGTATACACAATTTTTCATGGTTACCTTTAAGTCTCTGGATCATGCATATCCTTTGATTGTTTGGCTTGTGCGTTCATGAAAGTAAGTTTTCATTAGATCGCCGTACTCTGAGTCAGACCCATCTCTGTGGCCAATCGCAGTCATAAAGATTATCGAAGGAGTTTGTGCTTTGTAATACAAGAGCAGATACCGAAGGATGGACACATCTGTCATGTCACTGGAAAATAATGAGATTGGGCAGTCTTCATACATCTATGTTTGCTGGTCAGAGCATGACCACATACTAGGAAACCATTGAAATACTGTATCATTTACGTATTTTGAGTCCGTGCATAGCTAACTTTCTCTTATAATACACATATACGGTGGCCACTGCAAATATGAGTAAGCAAGCAAGCGGTTTTGGACACCATCCTGCATTTGGTCCATTTCCAAACAAACAGAGGATGTGAGGTATTTCATATGTGGAGTAAAAGGATCGGTCACTCGATCCACGCACATACATATAACAAATTATGAATTTTCATGGAAATAAAAAGGCACAAGGCAATATAATGATTTAGTCTGTTCCTAGAAATGTGTCTTTGCCTCATTTACTTTCATATGCACACATACGCTTCAAATACCTCGTCCAATTAACCAATTATACCATGAAGTCTGCAAGCATAAATTGCAAACCTAATTGTGCCAAAGAATAATTACAGCTCATTAAAATTCATTTAACAAAGTAATACTGTAAAAGCTATCTTGAATTCCAATGAATCAATAATTGGTCAGTGACAATGGTGTCATTGTTCCGGTCCACGGGGGCTGGAAAAGACTACAGTCGAAAGGCTGAATAATTGTCATTTCAATTATATGAGTAAATAACCAAAAGAAAATGCTGTTCATTGTTGCTTTGACAAAATTTGAATCAATGCCATCCATTCTGCCTTTTTTCTCCTTCATAATTGGGCCATTTAGTTCTAATTCACTGCTTGTTGTTCAGTTCATGACCACAGCTGGTGTGCTGCATATTCACGTGTGTACGTCCCCCTGCTGATTTCTGATTTTGGACTGAAATCATCAGTATTCACATGATTTTTCATCCCTGCACAGTACTGTACCTGCCAGGCTTACGTAAAATGTTCCCACAACATTAATGGAATGTTTTGTTTATGGGAAAAACATTGTGAGAACATTCTGTGTTTGCTGGGTGGCTGTGCGGTGCGACTGGCGGGAGGGGTTCTCTGCAGAGTGGAATCTGCAGTGCTGGTCGCGCTGCGGCTTGCAGCTTGATGGAGACGGAAAAGGAAATAAGCAGTCTAATCCCAGTGAGAGGCGTCCTTAACCTCTGCTCGCGTTCGCTCACCCTCGCTGTTAGCACGGCGACAACCAGTTAGCTACCGGCCTCACTGCAAGCGCGGGTCGCTCTCCAAACTGACCTGATAATACTGAAAAATGGTCCCATCACTTTAATTCCTTCTGCTCTACCAGGAACAATAACCCCCCCCCCCCCCGGTGACCCATTGTCCCAACAACAAATTCCCTCGACCCCTCCCTGGTGAGTCAGGGCGGGAGGAATGCTGAGCTAAATGGTTTTCTCTATGGGCTCTTGTAGGTATGTCAGCAGAGACACTTTTGGTGCATCAGGCTAAATATTGCTCTAAATAGTGAATAGTCAATACAGCTGATGAAGGAATTCGGGCATCAGCCTTTGGGCAGTGGGTGTATAGCCTCTAGCCAATAACACTGTGCAGGGTGTGAGGGCGGGGCTTAGCGTTTCTGATGTTATTGAGCCGGGGAGGAGGGGCCAACTCTGAATGTTATGATTACAATATTTGCATGTTGCAACCAAAATAGTCTTCTCAGTACTCCATTACTACCCTCCTCAATCAAGTACAGAGCACATTAAAAAAGATTATATTGTGTCCATGAATATTTTCATCTCAATAAATTTACCTTCAGAGAAAGCCTTCCGACAGTCCACATAGGAATCGGTTGGCAAGGATGGCTCACACCTACCTAAAAAGCATCTTGGTCCGCACATTTATTTTGGTTAAATGACCCCATCTGTTACATTAAATTATTATTATTTAGCTGACAGTTTTATCCAAAATGACACACAGATGATTAGACGAAGCAAGTTCCAATCCCCGCTAGAGCAGTGTGGGGTTAAGGGCCTCGCTCAAGGGCCCAAGACAGCTTTTATTGAATCTACACTGGGTCTTGAGCCAACAACCATCTAGAGGGGTATTCAGCCAACAACCTTCTGGAGAGGTGGTGTTCATTCCTGGTCCTTGAGAGCTACAGTGTCCGCTATTTTTTGTTGACACTCAGCATTAATTGAACTCAATTCATCTCAACTCAGCTCACCCGATAACTGGGGTTAAAACTAATTGTTGATATCAAGGCGAATACAAAAACCTGCAGAATGCAAAAACCAGGGGCAGGAATGAAGAGAGTCACGGCATCCAAGGACAATCCCAACTGCCACTTAGATGGAACATCAAGGAGTTCTGTTCCATGTCATTTAATCAGAACTGCACTTAGATGTGAATACAAGACAAGGAGTTCTGTTCCATGTCATTTAATCAGAGGCTAATAAATCCATGATGTCAGAAAGTTGAAGTCCTGCAATGTTTCACGATCCAACCATAAACTCAGTCAGCAGGGCTGGCTGTATGTTCATATTAACATAAGTGTTTACCAATTCATATTAACATAATGTACTAATGTTAATATGAACATAAGTGTACACCAGGTGTTCATATTAACATAAGTGTACACCAGGTGTTCATATTAACATAAGTGTACCAGGTGTTCATATTAACATAAGTGTGCACCAGGTGTTCATATTAACATAAGTGTACACCAGGTGTTCATATTAACATAAGTGTAGACCAGGTGTTCATATTAACATAAGTGTGCACCAGGTGTTCATATTAACATAAGTGTATTAACATAGGTGTTCATATTAACATAAAGTGTGCACCAGGTGTTCATATTAACATAAGTGTACCAGGTGTTCATATTAACATAAAGTGTTCATATTCATATTAACATAAGTGTGCACCAGGTGTTCATATTAACATAAGTGTGCACCAGGTGTTCATATTAACATAAGTGTACACCAGGTGTTCATATTAACATAAGTGTGCACCAGGTGTTCATATTAACATAAGTGTGCACCAGGTGTTCATATTAACATAAGTGTGCACCAGGTGTTCATATTAACATAAGTGTGCAGGGTGTTCATATTAACATAAGTGTGCACCAGGTGTTCATATTAACATAAGTGTGCACCAGGTGTTCATATTAACATAAGTGTGCAATATTAACATAAGTGTGCACCAGGTGTTCATATTAACATAAGTGTGCACCAGGTGTTCATATTAACATAAGTGTGCACCAGGTGTTCATATTAACATAACATAAGGTGTTCATATTAACATAAGTAACATAAGTGTTCCAGGTGTTCATATTAACATAAGTGTAGACCAGGTGTTCATATTAACATAAGTGTGCACCAGGTGTTCATATTAACATAAGTGTGCACCAGGTGTTCATATTAACATAAGTGTAGACCAGGTGTTCATATTAACATAAGTGTGCACCAGGTGTTCATATTAACATAAGTGTGCACCAGGTGTTCATATTAACATAAGTGTGCACCAGGTGTTCATATTAACATAAGTGTGCACCAGGTGTTCATATTAACATAAGTGTAGACCAGGTGTTCATATTAACATAAGTGTGCACCAGGTGTTCATATTAACATAAGTGTACACCAGGTGTTCATATTAACATAAGTGTACACCAGGTGTTCATATTAACATAAGTGTGCACCAGGTGTTCATATTAACATAAGTGTACACCAGGTGTTCATATTAACATAAGTAGACCAGGTGTTCATATTAACATAAGTGTGCACCAGGTGTTCATATTAACATAAGTGTGCACCAGGTGTTCATATTAACATAAGTGTAGACCAGGTGTTCATATTAACATAAGTGTGCACCAGGTGTTCATATTAACATAAGTGTGCGCCAGGTGTTCATATTAACATAAGTGTGCACCAGGTGTTCATATTAACATAAGTGTGCAGGTGTTCAGTGTGTTCATATTAACATAAGTGTGCACCAGGTGTTCATATTAACATAAGTGTAGACCAGGTGTTCATATTAACATAAGTGTGCACCAGGTGTTCATATTAACATAAGTGTGCACCAGGTGTTCATATTAACATAAGTGTACACCAGGTGTTCATATTAACATAAGTGTGCACCAGGTGTTCATATTAACATAAGTGTGCACCAGGTGTTCATATTAACATAAGTGTGCACCAGGTGTTCATATTAACATAAGTGTTCAGTGTGTTCATATTAACCAGGTGTTCATATTAACATAAGTGTACACCAGGTGTTCATATTAACATAAGTGTGCACCAGGTGTTCATATTAACATAAGTGTGCACCAGGTGTTCATATTAACATAAGTGTGCACCAGGTGTTCATATTAACATAAGTGTGCACCAGGTGTTCATATTAACATAAGTGTGCACCAGGTGTTCATATTAACATAAGTGTGCACCAGGTGTTCATATTAACATAAGTGTGCACCAGGTGTTCATATTAACATAAGTGTGCACCAGGTGTTCATATTAACATAAGTGTGTTCATATTAACATAAGTGTGCACCAGGTGTTCATATTAACATAAGTGTACACCAGGTGTTCATATTAACATAAGTGTGCACCAGGTGTTCATATTAACATAAGTGTGCACCAGGTGTTCATATTAACATAAGTGTTCACCAGGTGTTCATATTAACATAAGTGTGCACCAGGTGTTCATATTAACATAAGTGTAGACCAGGTGTTCATATTAACATAAGTGTACACCAGGTGTTCATATTAACATAAGTGTGCACCAGGTGTTCATATTAACATAAGTGTTCACCAGGTGTTCATATTAACATAAGTGTGCACCAGGTGTTCATATTAACATAAGTGTGCACCAGGTGTTCATATTAACATAAGTGTACACCAGTGTTCATATTAACATAAGTGTGCACCAGGTGTTCATATTAACAGGTGTTCATATTAACATAAGGTGTTCATATTAACATAAAGCACCAGGTGTTCATATTAACATAAGTGTGCACCAGGTGTTCATATTAACATAAGTGTGCACCAGGTGTTCATATTAACATAAGTGTGCACCAGGTGTTCATATTAACATAAGTGTGCACCAGGTGTTCATATTAACATAAGTGTAGACCAGGTGTTCATATTAACATAAGTGTACACAGGTGTTCATATTAACATAAGTACACCAGGTGTTCATATTGTTCATATTAACATGTTCATATTAACATAAGTGTAGGGTGTTCATATTAACATAAGTGTGCACCAGGTGTTCATATTAACATAAGTGTAGACCAGGTGTTCATATTAACATAAGTGTGCACCAGGTGTTCATATTAACATAAGTGTGCACCAGGTGTTCATATTAACATAAGTGTAGACCAGGTGTTCATATTAACATAAGTGTACACCAGGTGTTCATATTAACATAAGTGTGCACCAGGTGTTCATATTAACATAAGTGTGCACCAGGTGTTCATATTAACATAAGTGTTCACCAGGTGTTCATATTAACATAAGTGTTCACCAGGTGTTCATATTAACATAAGTGTGCACCAGGTGTTCATATTAACATAAGTTCAGACCAGCTGTTCATATTAACATAAGTGTACGCCAGGTGTTCATATTAACATAAGTGTGCACCAGGTGTTCATATTAACATAAGTGTACGCCAGGTGTTCATATTAACATAAGTGTGCACCAGGTGTTCATATTAACATAAGTGTGCACCAGGTGTTCATATTAACATAAGTGTGCACCAGGTGTTCATATTAACATAAGTGTGCACCAGGTGTTCATATTAACATAAGTGTGCACCAGGTGTTCATAAGTGTACCAGGTGTTCATATTAACATAAGTGTGCACCAGGTGTTCATATTAACATAAGTGTAGCAGGTGTTCATATTAACATAAGTGTGCACCAGGTGTTCATATTAACATAAGTGTGCACCAGGTGTTCATATTAACATAAGTGTGCACCAGGTGTTCATATTAACATAAGTGTGCACCAGGTGTTCATATTAACATAAGTGTACACCAGGTGTTCAACATATTAACAGGTGTTCATATTAACATAACATAAACCAGGTGTTCATATTAACATAAGTGTACCCAGGTGTTCATATTAACATAAGTGTTCATATTAACATAAGTGTAGACCAGGTGTTCATATTAACATAAGTGTTCACCAGGTGTTCATATTAACATAAGTGTACACCATATTAACAGGTGTTTCATATTAACATAAGTGTAAGTGTGCACCAGGTGTTCATATTAACATAAGTGTTCACCAGGTGTTCATCATATTAACATAAGTGTGCACCAGGTGTTCATATTAACATAAGTGTGCACCAGGTGTTCATATTAACATAAGTGTGCACCAGGTGTTCATATTAACATAAGTGTGCACCAGGTGTTCATATTAACATAAGTGTGCACCAGGTGTTCATATTAACATAAGTGTGCACCAGGTGTTCATATTAACATAAGTGTACACCAGGTGTTCATATTAACATAAGTGTGCACCAGGTGTTCATATTAACATAAGTGTAGACCAGGTGTTCATATTAACATAAATGTGCACCAGGTGTTCATATTAACATAAGTGTGCACCAGGTGTTCATATTAACATAAGTGTGCACCAGGTGTTCATATTAACATAAGTGTAGACCAGGTGTTCATATTAACATAAGTGTGCACCAGGTGTTCATATTAACATAAGTGTACACCAGGTGTTCATATTAACATAAATGTGCACCAGGTGTTCATATTAACATAAGTGTACACCAGGTGTTCATATTAACATAAGTGTGCACCAGGTGTTCATATTAACATAAGTGTAGGTGTTCATATTAACATAAGTGTGCACCAGGTGTTCATATTAACATAAGTGTGCACCAGGTGTTCATATTAACATAAGTGCACCAGGTGTTCATATTAACATAAGTGTGCACCAGGTGTTCATATTAACATAAGTGTGCACCAGGTGTTCATATTAACATAAGTGTGCACCAGGTGTTCATTCATAAGTGTATTAACATAAACATAAGTGTGCACCAGGTGTTCATATTAACATAAGTGTGCACCAGGTGCACACATAAACTAATATGAACACCAGGTGTTCATATTAACATAAGTGTGCACCAGGTGTTCATATTAACATAAGTGTGCACCAGGTGTTCATATTAACATAAGTGTACGCCAGGTGTTCATATTAACATAAGTGTACACCAGGTGTTCATATTAATTAACATAAGTGTAGACCAGGTGTTCATATTAACATAAGTGTGCACCAAGTGTTCATATTAACATAAGTGTGGGTGTTCATATTAACATAAGTGTGTCACCAGGTGTTCATATTAACATAAGTGTGCACCAGGTGTTCATATTAACATAAGTGTGCACCAGGTGTTCATATTAACATAAGTGTGCACCAGGTGTTCATATTAACATAAATGTGCACCAGGTGTTCATATTAACATAAGTGTATACCAGGTGTTCACCAGGTGTTCATATTAACATAACATAAAACAGGTGTACACCAGGTGTTCATATTAACATAAGTGTGCACCAGGTGTTCATATTAACATAAGTGTGCACCAGGTGTTCATATTAACATAAGTGTGCACCAGGTGTTCAATTAACATAAGTGTGCACCAGGTGTTCATATTAACATAAGTGTACACCAGGTGTTCATATTAACATAAGTGTGCACCAGGTGTTCATATTAACATAAGTGTAACCAGGTGTTCATATTAACATAAGTGTGCACCAGGTGTTCATATTAACATAAGTGTGTTCATATTAACATAAGTGTAGAGGTGTTCATATTAACATAAGTGTGCACCAGGTGTTCATATTAACATAAGTGTGCACCAGGTGTTCATATTAACATAAGTGTTGCATATTAACACCAGGTGTTCATATTAACATAAGTGTGCACCAGGTGTTCATATTAACATAAGTGTGCACCAGGTGTTCATATTAACATAAGTGTGCACCAGGTGTTCATATTAACATAAGTGTAGACCAGGTGTTCATATTAACATAAGTGTGCACCAGGTGTTCATATTAACATAAGTGTGCACCAGGTTCATATTAACATAAGTTCATATTAACATAAGTGTGTGCACCAGGTGTTCATATTAACATAAGTGTGCACCAGGTGTTCATATTAACATAAGTTAACATAAGTGTACCAGGTGTTCATATTAATATTAAGGTGTTCATAAACATAAGTGTACACCAGGTGTTCATATTAACATAAGTGTACACATATTAACATAAGTGTGTTTCATATTAACATAAACATAAGTGTACCAGGTGTTCATATAACATAACACCTGGTGTTCATATTAACATAAGTGTGCACCAGGTGTTCATATTAACATAAGTGTACACCAGGTGTTCATATTAACATAAGTGTACACCAGGTGTTCATATTAACATAAGTGTACACCAGGTGTTCATATTAACATAAGTGTGCACCAGGTGTTCATATTAACATAAGTGTGCACCAGGTGTTCATATTAACATAAGTGTACACCAGGTGTTCATATTAACATAAGTGTGCACCAGGTGTTCATATTAACATAAGTGTGCACCAGGTGTTCATATTAACATAAGTGTACACCAGGTGTTCATATTAACATAAGTGTGCACCAGGTGTTCATATTAACATAAGTGTGCACCAGGTGTTCATATTAACATAAGTGTAGACCAGGTGTTCATATTAACATAAGTGTACACCAGGTGTTCATATTAACATAAGTGTGCACCAGGTGTTCATATTAACATAAGTGTACACCAGGTGTTCATATTAACATAAGTGTACACCAGGTGTTCATATTAACATAAGTGTGCACCAGGTGTTCATATTAACATAAGTGTGCACCAGGTGTTCATATTAACATAAGTGTGCACCAGGTGTTCATATTAACATAAGTGTACACCAGGTGTTCATATTAACATAAGTGTAGACCAGGTGTTCATATTAACATAAGTGTACACCAGGTGTTCATATTAACAGAAATGTTCACCAGGTGTTCATATTAACATAAGTGTTCACCAGGTGTTCATATTAACATAAGTGTGCACCAGGTGTTCATATTAACATAAGTGTACACCAGGTGTTCATATTAACATAAGTGTTCACCAGGTGTTCATATTAACATAAGTGTGCACCAGGTGTTCATATTAACATAAGTGTACACCAGGTGTTCATATTAACATAAGTGTGCACCCAGGTGTTCATATTAACATAAGTGTAGACCAGGTGTTCATATTAACATAAGTGTAGACCAGGTGTTCATATTAACATAAGTGTACACCAGGTGTTCATATTAACAAAGTGTGCACCCAGGTGTTCATATTAACATAAGTGTGCACCAGGTGTTCATATTAACATAAGTGTGCACCAGGTGTTCATATTAACATAAGTGTGCACCAGGTGTTCATATTAACATAAGTGTACACCAGGTGTTCATATTAACATAAGTGTGCACCAGGTGTTCATATTAACATAAGTGTGCACCAGGTGTTCATATTAACAGGTGTTTCATATTAACATAAGTGTGCACCAGGTGTTCATATTAACATAAGTGTAGACCAGGTGTTCATATTAACATAAGTGTGCACCAGGTGTTCATATTAACATAAGTGTACACCAGGTGTTCATATTAACATAAGTGTGCACCAGGTGTTCCATAAGGTGCACCAGGTGTTCATATTAACATAAGTGTACACCAGGTGTTCATATTAACATAAGTGTTCACCAGGTGTTCATATTAACATAAGTGTGCACCAGGTGTTCATATTAACATAAGTGTACGCCAGGTGTTCATATTAACATAAGTGTACACCAGGTGTTCATATTAACATAAGTGTACACCAGGTGTTCATATTAACATAAACATAAGTACACCTGGTGTTCATATTAACATAAGTGTGCACCAGGTGTTCATATTAACATAAGTGTACACCAGGTGTTCATATTAACATAAGTGTACACCAGGTGTTCATATTAACATAAGTGTGCACCAGGTGTTCATATTAACATAAGTGTGCACCAGGTGTTCATATTAACATAAGTGTAGACCAGGTGTTCATATTAACATAAGTGTGCACCAGGTGTTCATATTAACATAAGTGTGCACCAGGTGTTCATATTAACATAAGTGTGCACCAGGTGTTCATATTAACATAAGTGTACACCAGGTGTTCATATTAACATAAGTGTACACCAGGTGTTCATATTAACATAAGTGTGCACCAGGTGTTCATATTAACATAAGTGTAGACCAGGTGTTCATATTAACATAAGTGTGCACCAGGTGTTCATATTAACATAAGTGTGCACCAGGTGTTCATATTAACATAAGTGTGCACCAGGTGTTCATATTAACATAAGTGTGCACCAGGTGTTCATATTAACATAAGTGTGCACCAGGTGTTCATATTAACATAAGTGTACACCAGGTGTTCATATTAACATAAGTGTTCACCAGGTGTTCATATTAACATAAGTGTGCACCAGGTGTTCATATTAACATAAGTGTGCACCAGGTGTTCATATTAACATAAGTGTGCACCAGGTGTTCATATTAACATAAGTGTGCACCAGGTGTTCATATTAACATAAGTGTGCACCAGGTGTTCATATTAACATAAGTGTGCACCAGGTGTTCATATTAACATAAGTGTGTGTTCATATTAACATAAGTGTGGACCAGGTGTTCATATTAACATAAGTGTTCACCAGGTGTTCATATTAACATAAGTGTACACCAGGTGTTCATATTAACATAAGTGTACACCAGGTGTTCATATTAACATAAGACAAGGTTCATGTTCCATAAGTGTTGTTCATATTAACATAAGTGTTCATATATTAACATAAGTGTGCACCAGGTGTTCATATTAACATAAGTGTAGACCAGGTGTTCATATTAACATAAGTGTGCACCAGGTGTTCATATTAACATAAGTGTGCACCAGGTGTTCATATTAACATAAGTGTTCACCAGGTGTTCATATTAACATAAGTGTGCACCAGGTGTTCATATTAACATAAGTGTACGCCAGGTGTTCATATTAACATAAGTGTGCACCAGGTGTTCATATTAACATAAGTGTACACCAGGTGTTCATATTAACGTACGTGTACAACAGGTGTTCATATTAACATAAGTGTACACCAGGTGTTCATATTAACATAAGTGTGCACCAGGTGTTCATATTAACATAAGTGTACACCAGGTGTTCATATTAACATAAGTGTTCACCAGGTGTTCATATTAACATAAGTGTAGACCAGGTGTTCATATTAACATAAGTGTGCACCAGGTGTTCATATTAACACAAGTGTACACCAGGTGTTCATATTAACGTAAGTGTACACCAGGTGTTCATATTAATATTAACATAAGTGTACACCAGGTGTTCATATTAACATAAGTGTGCACCAGGTGTTCATATTAACATAAGTGTAGGTGTTCATATTAACATAAGTGTCCAGGTGTTCATATTAACATAAGTGTAGACCAGGTGTTCATATATTAACAGGTGTTCATATTAACATAAGTTGCACCAGGTGTTCATATTAACATAAAGTGTGCACCAGGTGTTCATATTAACATAAGTGTGCACCAGGTGTTCATATTAACATAAGTGTGCACCAGGTGTTCATATTAACATAAGTGTACCAGGTGTTCATATTAACATAAGTGTGCACCAGGTGTTCATATTAACATAAGTGTTCACCAGGTGTTCATATTAACATAAGTGTACACCAGGTGTTCATATTAACATAAGTGTTCAGGTGTTCACCCAGGTGTTCATATTAACATAAGTGTACCACATGTGTCATTCATATTAACATAAGTGTGCAGGTGTTCATATTAACATAAGTGTAGACCAGGTGTTCATATTAACATAAGTGTGCACCAGGTGTTCATATTAACATAAGTGTGCACCAGGTGTTCATATTAACATAAGTGTGCACCAGGTGTTCATATTAACATAAGGTGTTCATATTAACATAAAATGTATTGCCAGGTGTTCACCAGGTGTTCATATTTCAATTAACATAAGTGTGCACCAGGTGTTCATATTAACATAAGTACCAGGTGTTCATATTAACATAAGTGTACACCAGGTGTTCATATTAACATAAGTGTTCCAGGTGTTCATATTAACATAAGTGTGCACCAGGTGTTCATATTAACATAAGTGTGCACCAGGTGTTCATATTAACATAAGTGTAGACCAGGTGTTCATATTAACATAAGTGTAGGCCAGGTGTTCATATTAACATAAGTGTTCACCAGGTGTTCATATTAACATAAGTGTACACCAGGTGTTCATATTAACATAAGTGAGCACCAGGTGTTCATATTAACACAAGTGTACACCAGGTGTTCATATTAACGTACGTGTACAACAGGTGTTCATATTAACATAAGTGTGCACCAGGTGTTCATATTAACATAAGTGTGCACCAGGTGTTCATATTAACATAAGTGTGCACCAGGTGTTCATATTAACATAAGTGTACACCAGGTGTTCATATTAACATAAGTGTTCACCAGGTGTTCATATTAACATAAACATGTGCACCAGGTGTTCATATTAACATAAGTGTTCACCAGGTGTTCATATTAACATAAGTGTACACCAGGTGTTCATATTAACATAAGTGTAAGGTGTTCATATTAACATAAGTGTACACCAGGTGTTCATATTAACATAAGTGTGCACCAGGTGTTCATATTAACATAAGTTAACATAAACCAGGTGTTCATATTAACATAAGTGTGCACCAGGTGTTCATATTAACATAAGTGTGCACCAGGTGTTCATATTAACATAAGTGTGTGTTCATATTAACATAAGTGTAGACCAGGTGTTCATATTAACATAAGTGTGCACCAGGTGTTCATATTAACATAAGTGTACGCCAGGTGTTCATATTAACATAAGTGTGCACCAGGTGTTCATATTAACATAAGTGTGCACCAGGTGTTCATATTAACATAAGTGTGCACCAGGTGTTCATATTAACATAAGTGTACAACAGGTGTTCATATTAACATAAGTGTGCACCAGGTGTTCATATTAACATAAGTGTGCACCAGGTGTTCATATTAACATAAGTGTGCACCAGGTGTTCATATTAACATAAGTGTACACCAGGTGTTCATATTAACATAAGTGTACACCAGGTGTTCATATTAACATAAGTGTACACCAGGTGTTCATATTAACATAAGTGTTCACCAGGTGTTCATATTAACATAAGTGTGCACCAGGTGTTCATATTAACATAAGTGTACACCAGGTGTTCATATTAACATAAGTGTGCACCAGGTGTTCATATTAACATAAGTGTACACCAGGTGTTCATATTAACATAAGTGTGCACCAGGTGTTCATATTAACATAAGTGTGCACCAGGTGTTCATATTAACATAAGTGTAGACCAGGTGTTCATATTAACATAAGTGTTCACCAGGTGTTCATATTAACATAAGTGTGCACCAGGTGTTCATATTAACATAAGACCAGGTGTTCACCAGGTGTTCATATTAATATAAGTGTGCACCAGGTGTTCATATTAACATAAGTGTACACCAGGTGTTCATATTAACATAAGTGTGCACCAGGTGTTCATATTAACATAAGTTAACATATTAACATAAGTGTGCACCAGGTGTTCATATTAACATAAGTGTACACCAGGTGTTCATATTAACATAAGTGTACACCAGGTGTTCATATTAACATAAGTGTGCACCAGGTGTTCATATTAACATAAGTGTACACCAGGTGTTCATATTAACATAAGTGTGCACCAGGTGTTCATATTAACATAAGTGTACACCAGGTGTTCATATTAACATAAGTGTGCACCAGGTGTTCATATTAACATAAGTGTTCACCAGGTGTTCATATTAACATAAGTGTTCACCAGGTGTTCATATTAACATAAGTGTACGCCAGGTGTTCATATTAACATAAGTGTACACCAGGTGTTCATATTAACATAAGTGTGCACCAGGTGTTCATATTAACATAAGTGTGCGCCAGGTGTTCATATTAACATGTTCATATTAACATAAGTGTGCACCAGGTGTTCATATTAACATAAGTGTACACCAGGTGTTCATATTAACATAAGTGTGCACCAGGTGTTCATATTAACATAAGTGTGCACCAGGTGTTCATATTAACATAAGTGTAGACCAGGTGTTCATTTAACATAAGTGTAACATATTAACATAAGTGTGCACCAGGTGTTCATATTAACATAAGTGTACACCAGGTGTTCATATTAACATAAGTGTAGACCAGGTGTTCATATTAACATAAGTGTGCACCAGGTGTTCATATTAACATAAGTTCCAGGTGTTCATATTAACATAAGTGTACACCAGGTGTTCATATTAACATAAGTGTGCACCAGCTGTTCATATTAACATAAGTGTTCATATTAACATAAGTGTGTTCATATTAACATAAGTGTGCACCAGGTGTTCATATTAACATAAGTGTACACCAGGTGTTCATATTAACATAAGTGTGTTCACCAGGTGTTCATATTAACATAAGTGTGCACCAGGTGTTCATATTAACATAAGTGTGCACCAGGTGTTCATATTAACATAAGTGTGCACCAGGTGTTCATATTAACATAAGTGTACACCAGGTGTTCATATTAACATAAGTGTGCACCAGGTGTTCATATTAACATAAGTGTACAGGTGTTCCAGGTGTTTCATATTAACATAAGTGTACACCAGGTGTTCATATTAACATAAGTGTGCACCAGGTGTTCATATTAACATAAGTGTTCACCAGGTGTTCATATTAACATAAGTGTACACCAGGTGTTCATATTAACATAAGTGTACACCAGGTGTTCATATTAACATAAGTGTGCACCAGGTGTTCATATTAACATAAGTGTACACCAGGTGTTCATATTAACATAAGTGTACACCAGGTGTTCATATTAACATAAGTGTGCACCAGGTGTTCATATTAACATAAGTGTGCACCAGGTGTTCATATTAACATAAGTGTGCACCAGGTGTTCATATTAACATAAGTGTACACCAGGTGTTCATATTAACATAAGTGTTCACCAGGTGTTCATATTAACATAAGTGTTCACCAGGTGTTCATATTAACATAAGTGTACACCAGGTGTTCATATTAACATAAGGTGTTGTTCATATTAACATAAGTGTACACCAGGTGTTCATATTAACATAAGTGTGCACCAGGTGTTCATATTAACATAAGTGTGCACCAGGTGTTCATATTAACATACGTGTAACACCAGGTGTTCATACTAACATAAGTGTACACCAGGTGTTCATATTAACATAAGTGTGTGCCCAGGTGTTCATATTAACATAAGTGTTCACCAGGTGTTCATATTAACATAAGTGTTCACCAGTTTCATATTAACATAAGTGTACACCAGGTGTTCATATTAACATAAGTGTACACCAGGTGTTCATATTAACATAAGTGTACACCAGGTGTTCATATTAACATAAGTGTACACCAGGTGTTCATATTAACATAAGTGTAGACCAGGTGTTCATATTAACATAAGTGTACACCAGGTGTTCATATTAACATAAGTGTGCACCAGGTGTTCATATTAACATAAGTGTAGACCAGGTGTTCATATTAACATAAGTGTTCATATTAACATAAGTGTACGCCAGGTGTTCATATTAACATAAGTGTAGACCAGGTGTTCATATTAACATAAGTGTGCACCAGGTGTTCATATTAACATAAGTGTACACCAGGTGTTCATATTAACATAAGTGTGCACCAGGTGTTCATATTAACATAAGTGTAGACCAGGTGTTCATATTAACATAAGTGCACCAGGTGTTCATATTAACATAAGTGTGCACCAGGTGTTCATATTAACATAAGTGTAGACCAGGTGTTCATATTAACATAAGTGTAGACCAGGTGTTCATATTAACATAAGTGTAGACCAGGTGTTCATATTAACATAAGTGTGCACCAGGTGTTCATATTAACATAAGTGTACACCAGGTGTTCATATTAACATAAGTGTGTGTTCATATTAACAGGTGTTCATATTAACATAAGTGTGCACCAGGTGTTCATATTAACATAAGTGTAGACCAGGTGTTCATATTAACATAAGTGTGCACCAGGTGTTCATATTAACATAAGTGTAGACCAGGTGTTCATATTAACATAAGTGTAGACCAGGTGTTCATATTAACATAAGTGTGCACCAGGTGTTCATATTAACATAAGTGTACACCAGGTGTTCATATTAACATAAGTGTAGACCAGGTGTTCATATTAACATAAGTGTGCACCAGGTGTTCATATTAACATAAGTGTAGACCAGGTGTTCATATTAACATAAGTGTTCATATTAACCAGGTGTTCATATATTAACATAAGTGTTCACCAGGTGTTCATATTAAACATAAGTGTAGACCAGGTGTTCATATTAACATAAGTGTGCACCAGGTGTTCATATTAACATAAGTGTACACCAGGTGTTCATATTAACATATATAACACCTGGTGTTCATATTAACATAAGTGTGCACCAGGTGTTCATATTAACATAAGTGTACACCAGGTGTTCATATTAACATAAGTGTAGACCAGGTGTTCATATTAACATAAGTGTAGACCAGGTGTTCATATTAACATAAGTGTACACCAGGTGTTCATATTTCATGTGCACCAGGTGTTCATATTAACATAAGTGTACACCAGGTGTTCATATTAACATAAGTGTGCACCAGGTGTTCATATTAACATAAGTGTTCACCAGGTGTTCATATTAACATAAGTGTGCACCAGGTGTTCATATTAACATAAGTGTACGCCAGGTGTTCATATTAACATAAGTGTAGACCAGGTGTTCATATTAACATAAGTGTACACCAGGTGTTCATATTAACATAAGTGTACACCAGGTGTTCATATTAACATAAGTGTACACCAGGTGTTCATATTAACATAAATGTTCACCAGGTGTTCATATTAACATAAGTGTTCACCAGGTGTTCATATTAACATAAGTGTAGACCAGGTGTTCATATTAACATAAGTGTACACCAAGGTGTTCATATTAACATAAGTGTAGGTGTTCAGGTGTTCATATTAACATAAGTGTAAGTTACCAGGTGTTCATATTAACATAAGTGTGCACCAGGTGTTCATATTAACATAAGTGTGCACCAGGTGTTCATAAGTGTAACATAATTAACATAAGTGTGCACCAGGTGTTCATATTAACATAAGTGTAGACCAGGTGTTCATATTAACATAAGTGTGCACCAGGTGTTCATATTAACATAAGTGTACACCAGGTGTTCATATTAACATAAGTGTGCACCAGGTGTTCATATTAACATAAGTGTTACCAGGTGTTCATAAGTGTACACCAGGTGTTCATATTAACATAAGTGTGCACCAGGTGTTCATATTAACATAAGTGTAGCACCAGGTGGTGTTCATATTAACATAAGTGTTCACCAGGTGTTCATATTAACATAAGTGTTCACCAGGTGTTCATATTAACATAAGTGTACGCCAGGTGTTCATATTAACATAAGTGTAGACCAGGTGTTCATATTAACATAAGTGTACGCCAGGTGTTCATATTAACATAAGTGTAGACCAGGTGTTCATATTAACATAAGTGTACACCAGGTGTTCATATTAACATAAGTGTGCACCAGGTGTTCATATTAACATAAGTGTGCACCAGGTGTTCATATTAACATAAGTGTGCACCAGGTGTTCATATTAACATAAGTGTACACCAGGTGTTCATATTAACATAAGTGTACACCAGGTGTTCATATTAACATAAGTGTGCACCAGGTGTTCATATTAACATAAGTGTGCACCAGGTGTTCATATTAACATAAGTGTACACCAGGTGTTCATATTAACATAAGTGTTACCAGGTGTTCATATTAACATACCAGGTGTTCATATTAAGGTGTGTTCATATTAACATAAGTGTACACCAGGTGTTCATATTAACATAAGTGTGCACCAGGTGTTCATATTAACATAAGTGTAGACCAGGTGTTCATATTAACATAAGTGTAGACCAGGTGTTCATATTAACATAAGTGTGCACCAGGTGTTCATATTAACATAAGTGTGCACCAGGTGTTCATATTAACATAAGTGTAGGCCAGGTGTTCATATTAACATAAGTGTGCACCAGGTGTTCATATTAACATAAGTGTACACCAGGTGTTCATATTAACATAAGTGTACACCAGGTGTTCATATTAACATAAGTGTACACCAGGTGTTCATATTAACATAAGTGTAGACCAGGTGTTCATATTAACATAAGTGTGCACCAGGTGTTCATATTAACATAAGTGTACACCAGGTGTTCATATTAACATAAGTGTACACCAGGTGTTCATATTAACATAAGTGTAGACCAGGTGTTCATATTAACATAAGTGTGCACCAGGTGTTCATATTAACATAAGTGTGTAGGTGTTCATATTAGGTGCTCATATTAACATAACATAAGTGTAGACCAGGTGTTCATATTAACATAAGTGTGCACCAGGTGTTCATATTAACATAAGTGTTCACCAGGTGTTCATATTAACATTAACATAAGTGTACACCAGGTGTTCATATTAACATAAGTGTTTGCCACCAGGTGTTCATATTAACATAAGTGTACGCCTTTATCTTTGGTCTGACTTCCTGGAATCAAAATTGCCTGCCTCTGGTGATGTCCTCTAAAATGTGCCCCGTAAACCTGATTGCCTTCTGCCTCTGACTCTGAGTTCTGCCTGTGTGCTTCCTGGTTCCTGTTTGTCATCTTCCAAGCCCCTGTCCAAGCCATCCATCCTGCCACCCCACTGCCTGTCTGTGTGGATATGACCCAGTCTGCCAAACCTCAAATCAGCTTCCCCCTGTGGCCCAGTGGTAACAATCCCGCCTGCAGTGTGGGCAACCCGGGTTTGAATCCTCTCATCGGCGCCTGCTCCCTTGGGTTCCCAGAAGAGTTCCACTCAAGACCCACAAGCTCCACATCCTGCTCTGCATTAAGGCACTCTGCACTGTATTTTGTTTAGCCCTGCCTCAAAGTCATTAAAGAACAGAGAAGAGTCATTCGTGTTGATTGTGCTGCTCTTGGGTCCTGCCACTCCCCGTGTCATATATAATGTTTGATACAAAGCCAATGTACAAAAATCAATGGAAGTATGACGCAATTATCATAATACCCAACCATCCACTTCTCAACTCTGATGGTCTCCAAACTGTTGTTTTTCCATCATAGGACAACAAGGCATCTCCTGAACAACCTCTGTGTCACAACATTTGAAAGGGCTTTAATTATGTCATGTGATGCCAGTCCAATTTAGAACCTGTAACATAAAATTGCATGAATAACCATTGTTTTTTTTTTAAGAAATGTCTTTTAACAAATATAGATAGAGTTGCTCTTGGGTCCGGCTCTTTAAGGTCACCATTTATGAACAGGAAAACATTTGTAGTGCCTTCAAAAATGATCCAATAACCAGTTAAAAGGTTCATCCTGTTAAAGTCTAAATAGTTGACTGAGATAAAGCAAAATGTCTTAAGTTTTTAAGAACCAGCCCAGTGTCCTTGAAAAATAGGTTCATTCACCTTTAGGCACCATTTGTGAGGCCAAGCAGATCCATGTCCAGTAAAATTAAAATAAGAGGCCAATCAATACAGTCAGTATCTGCCTTTCCCAATCTTTTGTATCTTGTGTCGGTGCTATCTGTAAATAGATCTCTGGGATTATAGGAATTCTGAAGACAGTGTGCAGGGCCCCGGGGCTGGTGGGGTGATGCATTTTCCAGGGCCAGTGTGTGTAATACTGAAAAAAGGGGAAAAGAATTATAAAGCGAAATAAGCAGTTTTTGGTCATCAGAAGCTTTATCTGGAATGATTTACAAAAAAAAGGTCAATGAACATTTACTTTTAGCATATTTGTATTTTATCTTTTAAGATTATTTCCCTTAATTTTCTAATTTACAAATTATTCCCTTTGTTTCTTTTTCTTTTGTCTTAAATGATCATAAATTTCAACAGTGTCACGTCATTTTAGGCCTTCAGATAACCAAAATATAAATTAGGGAGCTATCAGTGACAGCTGCATGAGCATAAAGCGATTTAGCAATAGCATCCAAAAGAACACGCAGTGGAAACTACTGCACACAACAATTTAGCAATAAACTAAAAAAACATGTGGTTGGCCTTCCAAAGGAAAATAGCTACTAAGGTCACCTGTACTCAAGCATTGTTTGGTATCCAAAAACGATCCATGTCAGGAAAATTAAGAACCTGTATTGAAATTATTAATGAGATGAAACACAAAATGTCATGGTTTTTGGTGATATTTTTTGGAGGCCAAATGACCTTGAAAAAAATAGGCTAAGGTCACCTTTGTATGTACAAGTTATTTGTAGTAACTCATGAGATCCATGTCCGCTACCAAAAATTAGGATGCTGTAACTCTAATAGTTGATGATTCTATTTAATTTTACAAACATTTGGTTTTATTTTGTTTTAAGCCAGGGACCTTGAAAAAATTGGAGGTCCTAAGGTGATTGGTCAGGCATGGTCATTTGTAAACACACACATGAAAACCTTCCAGTTCCAGTCCAAATTTGCTATTTATTCTAAAATTAAATATACATATATATAAATTTATATATATATATATATATATATATATAAAAAAAATATCAAAACAAATTGTCATCACAGAATAACAATAAAAGCAACCTTCATGAGATCCATCAGTAATATATAAAACATAAAACTTTCTTAACAGCAATTACAATATAATAAAAAAATAGGGCACTGGCGATATTTTGAAGCCAGTGACATTATGATAAACAAAATGTCAAAGTTTTTTTTGAGGGACGCACGGATTTGTAGCCTTCATAAGATCCATGTCCAGGAAAAAATTAGAGCCTGTAACTGAAAATGTCGATGAGATAAAGCAAAATGTTGAAATTTTTGGTGATATTTTTGAGGCCAGTGACCTTGAAAAAAAAATAGGTCAAGGTCACCTTTAGGCACGTCATTTGTAGGCCTTCATGAAATCCATGTCCAGTAAAAAATTAAGAGCCTGTAACTGAAATAGATGAGATAAAGCAAAATGTCGAAAATTTTGGTGATATTTTTGGGCCAGTGACCTTGGAAAAAAATAGGCCAAGGTCACCTTTTAGGCATGTCATTTGTAGGCCTTTATGAGATGCATGTTCAGTAAAATTTTGAGCCTGTAACTGAAATAGTTGATGAGATAAAGCAACATGTCAATGTTTTTGGTGATATTCTTAGCCCAGTGACCTTAAAAAATAGGTCCAAGGTCACCTTTAGGCACGTCATTTGTAGGGCTTTAAAGATGAAGTCCAGTAAGAATTAGGAGCCTGTAAATAAAATAGTTGATGAGATAAAGCAAAATGCAAAACTTTTGGTGATATTTTTAGCCCAGTGACCTTGAAAAAATAGGCCACGGTCACCTTTAGGCAGATCATTTGTAGGGCTTTATGAGATGCATGTCCAGTAAAAATTAGGAATCTGTAACTGAAATAGTTGATGAGATAAAGCAAAATGTAGAAGTTTTTGGTGATATTTTGAGGCCAGTGACCTTGAAAAAATAGGTCAAGGTCACCTTTAGGCACGTCATTTGTAGGCCTTCATGAGATCCATGTCCAGTAAAAATTAGGAGCCTGTAACTGAAATAGTTGATGAGATAAAGCAAAATGTTGAAGTTTTTGGTGATATTTTGAGGCCAGTGACCTTGAAAAAATAGGTCAAGGTCACCTTTAGGTTGCTCATTTGTAGGCCTTCATGAGATCCATGTCCAGTCCAAAAAAATTAGGAGCCTATAAAAATAGCTGATGAGATAAAGCAAAAATCAAAGTTTTTGGTGATATTTTGAGGCCAGTGACCTTGAAAAAAATTTTTCAAGGTCACCTTTATGCACTATTTGCCCTTCAATGCCTGTCAACATTCAGAAACAGCTTGTAAAGCAGGCTAAAAATTTTTAGGCCAGCCTGTAAAAAATGAAAAGCTGATGAAATCATTTGCAAAATGTCCAAAAATTTGGAACCTGAACTGATTTTGAGAGATAAAGGGGGGTCAAAGTTTTTTTTGAAAAACAGGTCAAGGTCACCTTTAGGTCAAGGTCATTTGTTTGGCCTTCATGAGATCCATGTCCAGTAAAATTAGGACCTGTAACTGAAATAGCTGATGAGATAAAGCAAAATGTCAAAGTTTTTGGTGATATTTTGAGGCCAGTGACCTTGAAAAAATAGGTCAAGGTCACCTTTAGGCACGTCATTTGTAGGCCTTCATGAGATCCATGTCCAGTAAAAATTAGGAGCCTGTAACTGAAATAGCTGATGAGATAAAAAACAAAATGTCAAATTTTTGGTGATATTTTGACCTGTGAAAAAAGCAATGTCATCAGTTTAGGCCTGACATTTGTAGGCCTTCATGAAAAAAAATTAGGGCCTGTAACTGAAAATGATGAGATTCCAGCAAAATGTCAGTTGTATTTTTTAGGCCTTTGAAAAAAAAAAAATGGTCAGAAGCCTTTAGTCCAGTCATTTGAGGCAAAAATCCTGTCAGAAAAATAACCTGTAACTAAATGTTCCATGAGATAAAGCAAAATGTCCAAAATTTTGGTGATATTTTTGAGGCCAGTGACCTTAAAAAAAAAAAGGTCAAGGTCACCTTTATGCATGTTTTGTAGGCCTTCATAAATCCATGTCCATTAAAAAAATTAAAACCTTAATTTTGCTGGATAACTGAAATAAGTTTGATGAGATAAAATTTAAAATGTCAAAGTTTTTTTTGATATTTTTGAAACCAGTGACCTTGCAAAAAAAGGTCAAATGGCTATTCTATTTGTAGGCCTTCATGGATCCATGTCCAGCAAAAATTAAACCTTTAGCTGATGAGATTTGCAAAATGCCAAAATTTTTTTATGGGAGATCCCTCTGACCATGAAAAAATGTGCAAGGTCACCTTTCAAAATTAGGCCTTCCTGTCATCTCAATTTTTGTATTGAAATAGCTGAAATAGCTGATTGCTCTAAAGCAAAATTTAAAAGTTTTTCTGATAATGAGAATGAAAAAAAAAAAAAAAACTTCTCAGCAGAGCAAGGTGGTTTTAATCTGTCGGCAAAAATTTAAATTGTCATGAAATAACCATTTCCAGTGGCTTTGCTTGAGCCAGATTAAATGCAAAAGCAGCTGATTTAATTAATTAAAATGTAAAAAATTTTTTTTTTCAAAATCTTTTTATCATCAAAGCCACAGACCAAAGAAAAATTTTTCAGTCAAAAAAAAACAACGGTGCACCTTATTTTTTGTAACTGCTGAGAATTAACCAAACTAAATTTTGAGAGGTTCAAAAAAAAATCTTAGGATGTGGCCTTGCATTCAAGCTCAAGAGGACAAGTTTTTGATGCCTAATAATGTAAAACATGAAATGCTCATCCCAAAAGGAGGAAACCAGGATGAATTAAAAAAAAAAAAAAACAGCCCAAGCCATCATAGCCTTCATTGATGAGATCAGGCAGTAAACAAACACTTAATGACAAGCAAATAGAATGAAAATAATGTTAAATTATCAAAAAACATGATACAGCAAAATGTGCTTTTGTCACTGCTGGAAATGAGGATTAAACACACACACACACACACACACACTCAAAAAAACACAAGTTTTAAACACATATTTTGGGGGTCCTGTCCTGATATATCCCATCCTGGCAATGCTCACTCCTGGAAATTAAACTTTCCTTCTCTGAAAAATGACACACTAACACACACACACACACACGCCAAGACACAAATTCTCATCAAATAACCATTTAACTGGCTTTGCACACACACAAATGCATTTTTTTGACTCACTTAATTAATTACAAGTATAAACACATGTAAATGCCCTTTGAAAATGACCATGACATTTACATTACAAGTGCTGCCTATAGTCTAGTGGTGTACAGTCACAACCTTTATATCTGCTTAATTGGATCTTCTCCCGTTCTAACAGTCTTGCGGGCTGTTCCTGGTAATTGATTGATTGGCTCTCTATTCCCTCAGTGCGATAAGCTGTAGCCACTGATTGTGGTGCATATATGTTACAGTCAGATTGTGAAACCAGCCACATTTTCCCTGACTGCCAATACCTGCTTTGTTCAATAGAGAGTTGATCACAAAAAAAAAATCCTTTTTCATGTAGTACAGAGCTCTGACATTGGTGCACTTATCTGTGCTGACATACAGCAAAACTTATGTCTGATATCCAGTGCTCATTCCATGCTGACAGTACATTTGAGTCCAATAAAGGGACTACATGTTCTCTTGAAGAATTGATTGAACACTGAACATTTGACTGTGTACCGGAGGTCATTAGTCCTCTCTGAAGACTGTCTGTGGTACATCAGTGAGAAGGAGCTGTCGCTTTGTTTTAAACCCTGCTTCTGCAGTATTTTGTTTTAAACCCTGCTTCTGCAGTATTTTGCAAAGCAAAAGCCCAGCTCTTAAACTTCATGAATGTTTCATGAAGCTAAAACACCGCCATTACCGCTGGGGCTCTAAGCTGCCTGTGCAGACGGTCTTGTGCACCTCAAAGGATTACAAAATGATTAGTGAATTATTATCATTTAATAATTAATAATGCTCATGAACTGCTGGTTACACAGGCTCTTAAAATGTGCCACACTGATATTGTGTTCTCTGGGTAGTCAGACAAACATGAAGAATACATTTCTAAATAAATCTCTGAAATTTTTTCAGCAATGATATAGCATTACTTTGACCTTCAAAAATTGTAGATTCAACTAACTGCAGGCAAAAAGTTCTACATCATTTTACAAATGTATAAGCTTGACGGAAAAAAGAAAAGGTAAATGAATAAATGTTCTCCCTCTCCAAAAGTATCCCTCAATGTACAGGGTGATATGACATAATTCATGCTCACATCACGCTCTTTCTGCTCCACTAAAGGCTGATGAATTGTACTAACCATCGGAAACGCTGCCATAAATGCCCAGCTTTGTGAAGCTTGCCTCACAGCGTATTGTTGCTTTTTTCCCTGTGCTTATATGCAACTACGAGTCCATCCATCCCTGCCAGAGAGCTTTGACAATTGACCAGAGTTCTTTGTCATTCAACATGTCATCATAGAGTTGTTGAAGGTGGTGAGAGTGACAGAGTGAAAAACTGTCATTTTTGTGATGATTTATTCTCTTTTGGTTCTTATTCATATCCTCATCTTGCTTTGGAGATTTTCTCGGCAAAGTTCTGCCGCATATCCCTTTTTTTCAACAAACTCATAGTTTAGAAACTCCAGAGTTAGAGCCATTTTTCAGGGGTGCATCTGATATTTTGTCCACCTCCAGAGATTTCCTCACAAGGTCACTATTTCTTCATAGTCGGCACATGTAGATCATTGGTAAATAAACAGTCATCTTTATTTATGACACAACACATTCTCATCCCGACTGGTCATATCGTGATGTTACCTGACCAAATATCGATATATGATGCTAAAGCAGGCTTTTGGCATCCTTAATTCATGTTAAGGGTTGGGGTTCAGGTTAGGCGTTAGGGGGTAGGGCTTGTTTTAAACTGGCGTCAAATAAAGACGGCAAAAGCCTCCTTTTTCTTCAAATATCCAGGCTCAGTCAGGTAGCGCCACTAAATGACGAGTCAGGATGAGACTCGGTTCTTCTAAAGTCATTGTTATTTGTTGTTTAGCTGATGCCATTACCCGACACAACTTACAGGCTGAATTGGCCACAGGGGCCAATCCTGCCTTGAGAAATGTGGGCTTAAGAGCCTTGCTCAAGGGCCCAAAAGCTGCTCTGATCTTATTGTGGCTACACTGGGACGTGAACCAGCAGCCTCCCGGGCTGCAGTCATGCACTTTAATCTCACCTCAGAGTCTCAGTCTGCCATTCCTGAGCCGTTCCGTCATTACATTGGAGGATGATGCTTCACATGCAAGTTGCTGAGATAAGAGGGCACGCTCATTCCTCACATTGCATTATGATTATTATTTTTACATGAAACCATTGTAGATGTAGTGCCTACAGTATATGAGCCGACACACTGAAGCTGCCCATTGAACTGGTACAAGCCTCATTTTTTTTACTAAATTCTAATTTATGTGTCTCACAATGTACCCTTTCAAAGAGAAACAAAGAGCAACAAAGGGGTAACAACAGTTCCTAACAGTAACATGAATGCACCCAAACTGCTCTGACACGTAGAAATTTAAGATACCGACACCTAATTTTTGTAGATGTGCACTGTAAATTGTGGCACCAGCACAAAACATACAATATGGCTTATTTTAAACTTCCAAAGACCCATATTGTAAGTTGGGGTTGACTTTTAAGGACAATTTGTTGCACTATATATTTATTTATTTATACTGGGAATTCGATTGAGAGCAAGCTCTCTTTTGCAACGGAGCCCAGATCTACTAATCTTTGCTGGTTCAGTTTGAAACATCAGACAGCAGAAAGCATGGTTCAGATTTGTGTAAACACCAGAGATATGGCATGAGCATATGTATTCATTCAAAACATGTACACTTTAAATGCAAAAAAAAAAAAGTCTTCATAAAAACAAACTTCAAATGATTAACTTTCATCAGATACTAAGACAATGCCAATATTCAAACAGGTTGGGGAACAGTGGCTGTTTAATTTTGTATGTGTCCTTTTTGGCCTGTTTTTTCATAGAGGGGGCACGTGAGAAACAGGTAAATTCTGAAATAAGCACCAAAAGGACACTGACGGTGTCTTACTGTAGAATGAAGTTCTACATGAAACATAGTGTATTCCAATAGACCATGGGTGGGGTTAGCAAAGGCGTGATAATAAAAATGAGAGCCAACTATTGTTTATACACGTTGATATGGTGAAGGGACCAAACAGCACCTATGGAAATCATTACAGTTCCTCTCCGAGATGGAAATCAACACATAACTCTGACCAAACAGCTTCTATTCCTGCTCCTGCCACCTTTATTTCAAAACTGCAAAGTAATAATGACATTCAGAATATGCAGTGAGTGATGTGTCTTGCAGATTTACTCAATGCTGTCAAACAGTTTGTTGCCCCAGCAGTCTTTGCACTGAATGGAACATTAGCCATAATGAACCTTGTTTCCAACATTAACAGTGAAACACCATGAAGTCCATTATTCACGAGGTGATAGAAGCAGCTGTTTAACTCCTGCTTTCCTGCTTTGAAATAATCATAGGAACATTACAACCAGAGATGTAATTATTTGAAATGAATATTTCATGAAGCTCATTTATTAAACATCCCCATATTTTGAGCTCTGTCATTCAGAGACAGGCGAGAGACTCACTGGGACGAGAGCTAAAGCACACATTAGCCTTGGCAGTGGTATCTTAAATGTGAATTTAATACCCAGCACCGACAGTTGAAAAAATTTAAGCTTAGAGTTCAGTAACAGTATGGTTGTAAAACAGGCTTGAAAAACTCATGAATATGGGCATGAATGCAATAATGCAACCCAAGTTGCAAATTCAGTTACATAGGATACATAACACAGAAGCCTGTGCTTCTATTTTGAAATGTTATTATGAAAGTTAATTATATTTCTCTTGTAGCCATGTCGCAATGTTTGCTCTTTATTTATGAGGCTGAACCTTATTAAAAATGGAAACATTATTGATCTGATTAATAGACCTTAAGCGTTATAGCGGATGCATCATTAAAAATGAATTCGTTTTTATAATACATTTGACACACAGGAATGAGACATAGCGCAGCCTCTAAGTCTCTGCCTGTGAATAATCAGGAGGCGAAAGAGCTTTCAGGCTATAAAAAGCAGCCTCTGTCAATTTTGATGCACGACCTTTAACAATGCATGAGGGTCTGAAGAGAGGCAGGATACTGGGACAATATCTGCCACAGACATCCTCCAATGAACTGTGCCACTATTACACAGATGCAAATGGTTCCAGCTCTTTTATCGGAGGCTGAACAGTTATCCTCTGCGATCAGTTTAATAAGAGCAATGTAAGTACAGGTGAGCGAGATGCAGGATTATGGGGACATCAGGTCATTTTGTTTAGTTCTGCAGACCAACTCATTGTATCTGAAACAAAACAATATACGTGTCGGTCAAACGTAGATCACTTTATTTAGTCACAAACTTTGGGTGATCTACATGGGCATTCCAGCTCTTACAATAACTTTGTCCCCCATCTTCAGGAAGTGACGTATAGTGTCCAGCAGGGTTGGGTTCAATTACTTTTTTCAATTACAATTACTTTCTGGAGAGAATGTTTAATAAAAATTACTTTTTGATAAAAAAAAAATTCAATTAAAATTAAATCACAATTACGAAAGTAATTGTAATTAATTATAATTACGTCAAATGTAATTGTAATCGCCCCATCTCTGGCTCACGTTTACTTTCCCCCATTGGAATCAATACATTCAGGACTCCAGAAAAGTAATTGTAATTGTAATTGAAAAAAAAGTAATTGAACCCAACCCTGGTGTCCAGTATTTGGGTGAAAATACTTTGGGTCTCAAATGTCAGGCAGTCATCAGATGCCAAGGTACAAATGAGAGTGAAACCCAAAGTTTGATCAGAGAGGTAAAAGTGGGCCAAGTAACTGCATCCAGGCTGGCAATCCTCAGTATTGTAAAACCATACACAGTAAAGGCCCGTAATTTGTCACGGTCTGCCGTTTTCTGATTACCCATCATCTGCCTCCTACCCAGCAGCACCTGCTCCTGACTCCGCCTGTTATACAGGCAGCTCTGAACGCCCCTTTGCTGGAGGATGCTTGAGGAGAGAGTTTTATTCAATCAAATAAAGTTGTTAATAAATCTTCTCATCTTGAATTTTCCATAAAAAGTCCTTGTGTTTGAATCCCCCAGGCTATTCACAGTTCCTCTTTTGTGCTGCAATTGCATGTACAAACTCTCTTCCACATATCCTCGACTCCAGCGGCAGTATCGCATAGTTGTGCAGTCAACCCCCCGGCCTCCCACAGTCACGCTCCTTAAAAGAGCCACGTTGCGTGACTGTCCGCTTTGACAACAATTGAAAATAAATCTTTTTGACTGCAAACAAAAATACGTCAGCCTTTGAGAAATTGCTCGCATGAATGCTACTTTTGAGTAGCAGGTCAAAGCGTTCGCATTACCTGTTAAAAGAATTGAATTTGGCACCAGCCCTTCGAGGGGCTCATTGTTTCCTTTCAACACACAAACTGTATCACAGCACCTGAAACAAATGCAGCTGTATTGCTGAAATCAGCTGGAGAGAAAAACAGTTATTGACTCTCTTTACCCATCAGTCGTGACATTTCCATCATGGCTCACAGTGACTGTAATAATATTTGTTTTAGTGGCATGTGACATTAAAGCACGCAGTATAAGTGAGTGTGCGCATTCAGCAGTCTTTAACGGTCTTTCCTTTTTCCTGTTGGTGCTCGACAGCATTTACCTCCACTGCAGTTGTTTTTGCAAAATAGCTGCAATTTTAGAATTTACAGAGATTGGCAGCTTTCTGAAGTGGAATTTATGCACCCAGAAGCATTTCACACAAATCTCAGATGGCATCTATCCACTCCTCAGTTCTCTTTGTCAGTTTTTTTTCCCCACCGAGTAAAAGATTTCCCTTCCAAGCACACTACAGAACATTATTCTGGAGTTTTCTGTCATTGGTTTAAATGCCAGTATATTTCATTTCTTAAATCTGGATTTGTTGTGAACTGTGAAGAATAAATGGACACGAGTGGAGAGTGTGCACCTGGACAGGAGTCTACCTGGAGAGCTGCTCTATGAATTTGTGGTTTTGGCATATCTTAATCTCATCCACTCTAACTTATTATGACAACTAATTACTGAAATGTGGGCTGTGTTTGATTATTAGTCAGAGGGCAGTTATCACACAGAGATTTAGATGGGAATACGATTAGAAATCTCTCTTAGTCATCTACCCGAGACAAACTGATGCTCATGCGTGAATGTGAACCAAAATTAAGATTAAGATCTGTGGGCAGAGTTTAAGGACTTAAACATACAAATTACTGCCTAATTTCTATGGTGAATTAATCGAGCCATCTTTACAGAGAGAGAGAGAGAGAAAAAAATATATGTATATATATATATATATATATATATATATATATATACACACACACACACACACACACACAATTTAGACAGGTCAGGGTGTTTTTTTTTTTTTTTTTTTGTTTTTGATAGGCAAAAATTTACTTCAACCATGAGAGAGTTACGTAAAGCTGACAGCAGCCAATACAGCATGATTAACTTGTGTAAGGAGAATGTGAACATAAATTGCAGGTCCTCATACAGCAAATCTTATTTCAGGTGTACCCTGAGACATAAATAATTTCTCCTCATCAGGCTACATGTAGAGTAGCACATATTTAGACAGCATCTGAAGAAGAATCATTATATTGCCCGCGGAGTTCAACACTACTTGGGTTATTCTTACTCCCAATATCCTGAAAATAATTGTGTGGCATATAGATAAATCCTTCATATATTCAGTTTTGTGACTGTTGTGCTCCTCAGAATTCAGAAGATCACTCGACAATGGTATACATTACATGAAAAAGGAAAAAAGAAGTAAAAAGCGTATTTAATTTATAGATTTTTTTTTGCAGGCAAACTGGCCTAATTTTTCCCTACTAAAGCGAAATAATTGTTTATAATTGCCCTCTTACTTGAAGAGCTATTTATTTAATTAGATGGTTTTTCAGTGTGCGAGTTGCCAAGTTTTGGAGATCTCGGCCATAGAGATGCCTGCCTGCTCTTGAATGTAATGGAACTGGATGGCGCTTGGCTCATGGTGCTCACAGTGTCAAAAATACAGCTGAAAAACTGAACAGTGATGTCTCTTTCCAAAAATCATGACCAGGTACTTATGATAATCAGCAGACCTTGTTGTGTGCGGTTTTATAAAGGTACTTATTTCTTTCGACCAAACTACACCCACCATCGTATCATCGCGCAGAAGGAAGTGTGTATCTGCTCATGGAGGAGAGGCTGCGCAGTGATACACAACAGGGCAGTGAAAGAGCCCAAGAGCAGGCAGTAGTAAAGATGGCACAAACACTTTTAGGCCAATAATCAGTCATACAGTCCAAGAGAGAAATCAGAGGTGGGATTTTGGCACAAAAACACAAGGCAGTCAAAAACAGGGGAAGTCAAAAAACAGGGGAAGATCCAAAAACCAGAAGGTAACAAGACACAAGGGTAATCAAAACCTCATAAACAGTGAACATAAAAAACCAAAACATGGGGAAGCAGAACTTGGAAAAAGGCTAGAAAGTACCAGATGAAACTGAGACAAACTCAGTAAATGCAAGAGAAAACAAAGGGCTTAAATAACAGGTACGGTGATCAGGGAAACACGAGACAGGCGGAGTGGGAGGCAGGAGAGAGCAGAAAGGGAAGTGCTAACAAACAATTTAATTTCATTTAACAGAGCAGGGAGGGTGAGAGAATCAGCATAAAGACACCTGGAGACAGAGAGAAATCAGAAGCAGAGAACAGAATAAACAGGACAACAAATATGCAAAACAACAAAAACAACCGCTATTAATCACTGCCACAGACAGTGTTCTTAATGTTTTGGCCACACCACTGCTACAGAATCATCCACACGCTCCCTTTGACTCTGCTGCAATTGTGTCACTCATGCTGCCCAGTCACAAAATCAGATATGGGCTTTATCAGCGGGACTCACAGGAATATGGATGTGTTATCCACTTAATAAAACTGTCAATGACAGCAAATTAAAGCCAACCAGTCGCTGAAGTATTAGCAACTGAAGTGTCATGTGGAAAAAAGAAAAAAAAATCAATTAAGATAACTTTTATACCCTCTTTGCTTTTCTTTCAAATGGAAAAATGCCTCTCAATCTATGAGAAGCAAAATACTTTGAAACAGAAATCAATATATGTATGTACTTCAACCGTGTCCATCAAACAATACAAAAACCCTTAAAACATACATCATACAACAAACATACATCTGCCATAATACCGCTTTATGAACCTGTTGGTTGCTTCAATAAAACGGGAAACTCGGACCTACTAATGAAGAGTCACCGGTTATGTTCTGCAAACTTTTTACCCAGTAGTTTCAAGGAGCACATTTACACAAAATATGGAATTGAATCACCCAGTGAATATCAGAAGATTTTGAAAGATGATGCCGTGCCAACAGAGTTTAGTCATCGGCAGGGCCCCAAACTCAAGTGCTTGTCAACTTAAGATAGGCTGGAGGAACTACAGCATCAGTTACAGATAGAGCAGGTCAGCTTTCCAAATCTTATGCCAACTTATGATATCTCATTGTTGTTACACCGAGAACTATCATATAGGCCATTCACACCAGAATGTAGAAGCCAGTACTAGCACAACACTCAGCAATGTTGAAAACAATTTTTATTATAGACATTATGCATACTGGTACAACAGTTCTGAACTGTCATTGAATTTTTGACTTCCACGCAATCACGGTATATGACCATGTGAAGGTTGGGGTGCCAGTCAGGGTCAAGTCTGACTAATAAAAATGTAAGAAAAAGTAAAAAAAATGAGGTCAGTCAACAGTACAAAATACTCAAACGAATTCCAGCAAAATAATAACCAATTTGAATCGCTTTTCACAGAATAACCCAACACTGCCCAAATAAACAACCAACACAGATCACTTCAGCTCACTCATCATGTATTCAATACTGTTTCTTTCACTGAGAAGCAAAAGCAGTGAGAGTGATGGTGGTGTGTGTGTATGCACAGTGAGTGCCCCGCAATCCCAAAGTTCAGTCCAGGTTTTCCCGATTTGCCGTCCCCCGAATCCAGATCCCCCCGACAAGACTACTCTGCTCCAGGTATTCTGCAGCTCCCATGTATTTCTCCCACAGACTAACAAGGAAGTAAATACATTTAATCGGTATCTCTTTCACAGCAATAACTATTTTCGCAGTGCAACATTTACAAAAGATTCATGTTAGCGCGACATTTACAATAAATACACATTAGAGAATTAGAAAATAAGGACAGGTGACTGTACCTCCCGTCAGTAGTCAGTAGTGTCAATCTGCCTATAGTTCAGCAACTGGATTTTCCGAGGGTCAACTCCGGCTTTTGGGAAAGTATCGTCCCTCCGTCCAGGCTCAGAGATGCAGTTCACACATACTTAGGCTTTCTTTCCATGGACTTTTATAGCAGCACGAATATATGCCGAAGAAAACGATGACTCCTTCTTCGTCAGCTGGCAGAGTTAAGACACAGTATGCTGGGTGAATCCGTAAATACTTCTCCGGTAGGCTGGCTTCACTTTTCCCGGGGTTATGTATGGAGTTGGTGATTGGATTCGTGGCTGGATTGAGGAAGTGACTGGTGTGATTCATAAATGATAGGGGTGGCGACATGGCTCAGTCAGCTGGGTGCTACAACCCACAGAAGATGTCCAGGTGACGTGACACGCTACCCCGTTTCCAACAAGCATGGCACAACGCCAACGAGTATACGTATATCTGATCTTCTCGAGCTGATTTAGTCCTTAAAAATATTGACAAGAATTACCCAAAAATATGTTTGAATAGTAATGGCATTGTAGCTACTTTTAGTTGTTTTATTATGCCTTTTAACCAAGGCAAAATGTTTTCATTGTTAATAATGGAAGATATTATTTAAAAACCTCTCATCTCAAGCCATATTGAACACTCAAAAACAGTGTCGCTTATAATAATGTTCCATTTTATGAGCTACATGAATCCAAAATCTTCATAAGACAAACTGTATTGACTTTTTCAATTATTGTTAGTGTAATTAAGAAGATAAATGGTAACTGTCATGGTATGTGCCCCGCTGGATACCAAAAACAATCCGGCAGGCACTAGGACCATGGGCCTGGAAGAGAGAGACTAAATTGCCAAGGCTGGTAAAAGAACTGAAGTTTAATATAAAACAAACTGCAACCAGAAATGAAAAACCAGGGAGCAGTAAATGTTCCCAACAGAAAACAGAAAAAATGCAGAGGCAAGGTTCCAGCCCCAAATACTCTGCCATCACCTCCACCTTAACGGGCTGCACCCAGGCCTGGACTGGCCATCTGGCATACTGGGCAATGCCCGGTGGGCCGACGCACATTTTCGGCTGTGACGATCGTAATTTAAACAAAACAGTATATTATACATCATTTTTATCGACCGCGCTGGTTTTTAAAACACGAAAAGCGGCCCATTGGTTCATTTTCTATACTGACACAGGGCTGGCCCAGTGATTTCTCTGAGCCCTCCCTCCTCAGGAAAAAAAAAAAACGCAACTACGTACGGTCCGTTGACTGCCAGGGGCCCACATTATGGCGAGCACGCAGCAGGATGAAATTAGCTTTTCCGAGGTGGAATTAAATCCAGAGTAAATTTGTCTGTGCTCGCACGGTAATATTTGTAATAGCTTACCTAATATGATCTCCTTGAACTTACTCACATTATACAATTTTGTTGACGCGTGCTTCGTATACCGCTTTTTATTGTTCTACTTCACTATTGCGGTTATCTTGCATCTTGGCCATTTTTCAGTATTTATGTATATATTTGTTTTATGACATAGGAATTACCGAAAAACTGTATTCTTGCAGATAAAAAAACGATGCATAGGCTTAAGCCATGCACAGTTTATTTAATGTTGTTGTTTTCGTCCTAAAAGTTTAAGAAGGCAGGCTTGCTGGGAAATTAGTTTGACCAATGGCCTTGCTTGTCCCCTGTTGCGTTAACTGTCTAAAAACGCGTTTCCACGACTACGAGACCAGACAAAAATGTCAGAAAGCAGTGGAGAGGCGGAAAAGCTTCGAGAGTAAAGTAAACAGACATTGGAGCCTCAGGCTTTCAAACGCTAAAAAATTGACCAGCTTTTTGGCCACGATGATCCTCATGTAGCAAGCAGTTTTCATTTGGAGGGGGACACGGAAAGCGGTAAGACTGACGTTAAATTAATAGGCTATCGCAAGTATGTATTCGGTTAAAATTTGCTTGAGCTTACAAAAGGTCTCCACTGATGGACCAGCTGTTCATAACCTATTATTTGATGCATATTGATCATATTGATGTTTTACGGTGGCAAAAAAAATTTGTCCTGGAATACAGCAAGGCGGACTTTCAAATTTTCCTATTTAAAACCCTGTCTTGACGTTCAGAATCACCTGCCAGTAAACTTGCAACCAGCGAGTACTGCGGTTCTGAAGCTAGGGAGCTATTCTATGCCCTGTTGAGTCTGTAAGATATGTAATGTTATTTAAAAAGGTTATGTATGAATCAATCCAAATAGTGCAATGGTCTTATTGAAAAATTATAAATGGCCCCAAAGTCACATTTCTTTTCACATTCATTAATGTAAATAAAATAATAATAATAATAATAATAAAAATAACTTCTTCTTTGTCATGGTGGTGCAGTGATCAGCACTGCCACCACACAGCAAGAAGGTTGTGGGTTTGATTCCGGCCTGGGACCTTTCTGTGTGGAGTTCCAGGGCATGTAGGCTATGACTGAGCTTAATTTTAACTTTTGGTAACAGCAAAGTGTGAGCGTATGGCGGGCCGTCATGTCGCGATCGGGTTTGGCCGCCATGGCTGAAAATGCCAGGGCCGTTTTTTTGTCCCAGTCCAGCCCTGGCTGCACCTGTTGCTCGTCAAGGTGGAGGTGAAAGAATGTGGCAGGGGGAGGGGCTGTAAGGCACAAACCCTTACAGGTAACTTTGCAATTAACAGGAAGATTCATGTTTCTGGGCAATTAACAAAGCGCAAATGTTTTTGGGTTGGAAACAGATACGTGTGACATGCCATCAGAGGTACAGAACTCATTCTGTCGCCTCACCTCTTGACTCATAATTAGTCCGAACTAAATCCCATTTGGTTTGCTCAGTTGCAAAACTAATTAGTAGAATGACTGGCCAATTAGTTTTTGAATGGAATTACTTTTCAGTTAACAGCAAGGAAACTGGTATGCGTTCTATTAAAGGTCCGGAAGTACCTCCGCATTTCTGGTAAAGTCGAAAAACACATTTTATTGAAGGTCCTGAAACACATCTGGGTACAGTAAAAAGGCCCAGAAGGATATGGGTGATTTCTTAAAGGCTGAGAAACACCTCTGTGCTCTGTTACCAGCCAAGGAACACGTCTGCACTCTGTTAAAGGTTTAGAAATGCATGTGCATTCTGTCAAAGGCCCAGAAACAGATACCCAGCATCAGGAGATGTCCTAGTTAAGCAATCAATGTATGCAAAGGACATGCAACTAAATTCGAGAAAAAAATGTAGCAGATTTTACATTTCAAGAGCAAATAGTCAGAGATACGTGATCAGTTTGAATTGGAATCTTTGCTGAAGACCTTGATTAGTAGCATCCGATGTGAAACAGCTCAGTTAGAATGAAAGTCTGCATCCACGCCAGCCCCTTCCGGATCGAATTGAGGACCCCAAGGTAATCGAAAAAAACAGGGGAATATCCATATTTTGGCAGAGGAGTCAATCAGCATAATACAGAAATTACAGAGAGAAAATCAGATTGTGCGGGCGCGACAGGGTTAAGCAGAAGACATTAATTATACTGTTCTTGATTTAATTAAATTTACGAACAGATAGGCAACTGATTGTGATTAAGCATAATTTTTATGATTAATGATCTTGATAGATGCAATCATTCGACAGCTGGAGTTACTGTAATACAGACTGGCCCCAGGTGTGTGTTTATGAGTGACAGGGGGAGCATCTTTAGCCTGTTTGAATTGCCCGAGTCACAGGCCTCAGAGTTTGGGTGCTAAATGGCCTGATTGGGTGGGGTGACGGTGATGCCTGACAGAGCGCCTCGGCTCGGTGATCTGATCCGCAGCAGAGATGGAAATAAAACTGAGAGACGCCTCCATCCACAGCTCTACCGCAACATGTCTGACTCACTCTCGTCTCCTGTTTCCACTGAAAACTGTTGGCAGAAATTAATTTACATCCTCTTGGGTGAGATGTTCTAACACTTTTATTTATTTATTTCTTTATTTATTGATTTATTTTAATTTTTTAAATTATGTTATTCATGGGGTGCCAAACAAGTCAATTTTTCACCCTGCGAATTCTCCACTTGCTTACAATCATCTCATTGTATTATTATTATTTATTCCTTTTTTTGTACGTTGCTCAATTAGGGAAATTCATGGCCCTAATTTTAATCAAGACATCTGTGAACTACATGCAGGGGAGGAATGCAAATGTTAATGAAGTCAATACTGGATTTTATAACATTTATTTTTTATTTAATCATAAAGTCTTATTGAGATGTGAAATGTATTTTTACCTCTGAGACTCTACCAAAAGCGTGGACCTCGCCAAATCACACACATTTCTTTAAAAATTAATGAACTTCAGTGAAACACAAGAAAAATAATGAATGATTAGCTTGTGTTAAAAACTGCTAATCCAAACCTATTGTCTCTCCAAATAAAATACTGTGCATTTCAGGGGCTGAGGTCGTGCAGAAATAATGACCGTTCCTTCTAGGCTATTTTCTCACTTACCAGTAGGTCAGTTCAACTGCGCATCTTTTTTCATTACTCCTAAAAACCTTTACCAATGACATGTTATCCAGAAAATTCACTTCTTTATTTCACTATTTATTGGACAAAATAAGGAAGCATGATTGCGTTTGGGGGTGGTGTGGGGGCTCAGTGCGGGGGGCAGAAGCCTCTCAGCAGGAAGGTCGTGGGGTTGATTCTGGCCTGGGGCCTCTCTGTGTCGGGTTCACATGTTCTTCCCGTGTTCGCATGAGTTTCCTCCCAATGTCCAAAGACATGCAGACTCTAATCCCTGCAATCTAACCCCTGTGATCCCTGCTAATGACCAGCAGACGGCCCAGGATGTGCTCCTGTCGCTTGCCCATTGTAAACATCTACCACCTAAAGAACAAGTCAGATAAAGGTTAGAGTACCAAAACAGCAGAGTCAGATAAAGGGTATACTACCAAAAGAGCAGAGTCAGATAAAGGGTATACTACCAAAAGAGCAGAGTCAGATAAAGGGTATACTACCAAAAGAGCAGAGTCAGATAAAGGGTATACTACCAAAAGAGCAGCCTAGTAATACATCTACCACCTAAAGAACAAAGTCAGATAAAGGTTATAGTACCAAAACAGCAGTTTAGTTAAACGTATACCACCAAAAGAGCTGAGTCTATAAGCACATACAGTATTGTGAAAGAATATTTTCCAAATTTCATCTACTTATGCGTATTTTCTTTTCACAATTAAATGTTTCAGATCATCAAATTAATTATATTATTAGACAAAGATAACCCAAGTAAACACAAAATGCAGTTTTAGATGATTTCATTTATTGAATTAAAAAAAAAAAAAAAAAACTATCCAACCCTACCCAGGCTTATGTGGAAAAAAAAATATAGTAAATAAATAAAAGCTCCCTTAGTTATTCAATCAACCAATTTAAAAAAATCGGTCACACTTTAGACGAAGTGTTGCTCATAAAGGCTTTATGCAGCATGTATAATGCCTTCATAAATGAGACATAACGTCTTCATAAATCATACATAAGCAAATGTCATGCTTTGTAAAGGGTGAAATAACACATCGTTACTCAGCATGTGATGCCAGATGTGATATAACTGACAATGTCACTTAGCTAGTGGCTAAATGCGGTAAGTGGTGACATTATCAGCTAAGTGACATTGTCACTGTCACATCTGGCATCACATGCTGAATAAGGATGTGATATTTCACCCTTTACTAAGTATGATATTTGCTTATGTATGATTAATGAAGACATTATGTCTCATTTATGAAGGCATTATACATGCTGTAAAAAAGCCTTTATGAGCAACACTTCATGTAAAGTGTGACCAAATAAATTAACAATTGGGCTCAATTTCATCAGACACACCCTGGGATGATAACTGCCAGCCCTGTTGAATCTAAACATGATTTGGATAGGACCAGGTAATGTGAAGTAGGCAAAAGCAGCACATGATGCTGCAATCTCAAGAAATTAGGATAAATGAGAAGCAAAGTCATTAAATATCCATCAGCCTGGAGAGGGTTACAGAGCCATTTTTAAGGAAAACCACAGTGAGAGTCATCATTAACTAATGGAGAAAACTTGGAACCATGGTGAAATATCCCAGGATTGGTTAGGCTTCCAAAATTCCTCCATGTTACGGGAATCGTGATTCGGTTGGATTTTCTGTGTGCCGTTTTTTGTGTGTTGCGGTGTCTTTTTGTCGTTTCCCCCTTCAGGTGGCGCCTCCCTGTAATTCCGGCCATCATATCGGTCTCACTCCTCCCGCATGTTCACCTCCTGCCTCCCTATGACGTCATCCGCCAATGACGTCACCCAATTTCTGTCCAGCCAATGGATTCTTGCCCCGTCTTGTCCCGCGCTATAGACCATGCCTGTAACCCCATCTCGAGTTGTTCTGTTTTTTTTTGGTCTGAGTACTTTTGGTTTGGGGGGGAACAAATTGGTCGAGAATAGCCGGGGGCCCTCATACATTGGATTACACGTAGGTTGTATTCATTGTTAGATTCATTAGTTTAAAGACAGCTGCCACCATTGTATTTTATGTTATGGAATATTTAGCATAGTTAGGAGGTTTCTTTTTGTTGTTGTTAGTGTTGTGTAGTTGGTACTTTTCTTTCTTAGCAATGTTTGGTTTTGTTGTTTTTTTTTATTTGGCAGTGTCTCCGCGACCCTTTTGTTTTTCCCTGGTCAGCCATTTGGTGAATGGCTTTGTTTTGTACATACTGTAAATATCGTCTCTATCACTTCTGTTTGTGTTCCCATGTAAATATACACCAATATATCCGAGCTTGCAAGCATTCAGTTCCCTGTCTATTTCTTTCCCCACAGCGCTGTTATTTCACATACTACCCAATCGTCCTCAGGACGTAACACTCCAAGAGGGCATCAACAATTCATCTAGGAAGTCACGGATGACCCCAGTCCAACATCTAAACAACCAAAGGTCTCACTTGCCTCAGTTAAGGTCAGCGTTCATAATTCTACACTAAGAAAGAGATAAACAGTGGCGGGCGGTGGAAAGAGAACAAGGAGGGCGATAAACATGTCTTTAAACTGCTTATTAGTCTTGATCTGTTTTCAGTCTATTTCCCTGGTAAAAGACACTTGAACTCTCCCCTCTCAGGTGTAGCTAATTGTCTTCGTTAAGACAAGAAATTAAACGCACCAGTTGAACGCAAAAAAAGAGCGCATTTCAATCTTTTTCAATTAAACAATCATTACGCACAGGTTTGACAACTTGCTTAGGATGTGACAAAATTTAACGCGGAAAATCCAGTGGTTTTTTCATGAAGAGTTGCCTATTAAGGCATGTGAATTAAACATTTTATAGAATTTATTATTCACTCGCCTAAACATTTTATTATCAGAGAAACTAACATGTTGACCCAGAACAATGATTGAAATCGGGTCACTGATCTCATCCGTTTCAAGGGATGTTTTCTGCCCCACCAGTTTTCCGTCCACCGCCCGCCACTGGAGACAAAAATGGCATCCATGGGAGAGCGGTAAGGCAAAAACCGCTGTCGACTAAAAATAAATCAAAGGCTTGTCTCATATTTGCCAAATAAATATCTTGATAACTCCCGAGACTTTTGGGGTACTATTCTGTGGTGTGGAACTTTTGGAGGACATGGGTCTCGTTACGTCTGGCGTAAAGCTAACACAGCATTCCACAATAAGTCAAACATGGTGGTGATAGTGTGATTGTCTGACATTGGTTACAGCTTCAGGACCTGGTTGACTTTCCATGATGTATGAAAGCGTGAATTCTGCTCTCAACCAGAAAATCCTGAAGGAGAATATCTGACCACCAGTTTGTGACCTAAAGGTCAAGTGCAGTAGGGTTATGCAGCAGGACAATGATCCAAAGCACACCAGCAAGTCCACCTCTGAAGTGCTCAAAAGAAACAAAATGGTTTTGGTGTCTTGATTTTAATATGGTTGAGATGCTATGGCATGACCTTGAACAGGCAGTTCATGTTCAAAAATCTCCAATGTGGCTGACATAAAACAAATTTGCAGAAACAAGCGGGCCAAAATTCTTGCACAAGATGTAAATGACTCATTACCAGTTATTGCAAATGTTTGACTGCAGTTGTTGCCACCAAGGGAGGCACAACCAGTTATTATTTTTCCACTTGGGTGATATAAGTTTTGAGTAACTCTACCTTCAACACATAAAAAGATCACTTAAAAGCTGTATTTTGTGTTTACTCACATTATCGTTGGCTTATGCCTAGATGGATGATCTGAAACATTTAAATATGACAAATGAACAAAAAGAGACTCTCAGCAGTATGGAGGTGTGAGTGAGTGAGTGAGTGAGTGATCACTGTGATGGACTGACAAACGGATACTTTCTGGTCTCACTCCTACTGGATGCTGGCATCAGCTTCAATGTCTCCAGAACCAGCAACTCTGGCCAGTAATAATGGATTTAATAATGGATGGATGGATGGATGAATGCATGGATGGACAGTAGATGGACACCCTGATGACCATCGACAGTCATCGATCTGTGTAATAGTGCACGCTTATATAGACCCATCCCCTCCATCTTCCTCAATCAGCAGAAATTCCATTTAGCCTGCCTGAGCAGAACCAGGGTGCTGCCAGTGCTCAGGAAAGGAAGTGTAGAACCTGTTGTTTGAGCCAAAGAACTCGAGCAGAACAATCCAAACTGCTCGCACTCTTGGTAGGGTCAACATGGCGAGTTGCTGACATCTTACATCTGCTGGGAACAGCTTAAAACGCGGTTAAGGTCGTTTAGAGCCCCTTTGGTTGTGGTGTTTCCCGCCAGGCCCAGCACCTGTGGCGACTGGCTCTCGGCTCCTCTAACAAGATTCATTAGAACAGCGCTGCCTTGTGGCTGCTGGCTTCAGTGTGCTGCTGGCATTAAGTGACTGCGCTCAATAAACTCCTGTCTCTCTCCCCCTCACCCCCTCTCTCTCTCTCTCTCTCCCCCCCTTGCCCTCTGTCACTTTCAATCCCTCCATCTCTCTCTCTCTCCCCCTGAATCTCTCCAGCTCTGCATCCCCTTGGCCTGCTATCATTCCCTCTCCATCTCTCTCTCCCTCTCTCTCTCTCTCTGCTTATGCTCTCTCTCCCATTCCCACCTCTCTCTCTAACCCTCCCTCCCTCTCTCTCTCTAATTAGCTGGCTTGTCCTCCATTTTGTAACATATGAGTAAATATGCCATCAAACTGCTCCCACTGCATTTGCTAATGCTGCCACTGGTAGGATTACATAAGGCATACTATGTACGCAGGACATACAGTATATGCACAAAGGGGGGATATGCACACACACGCACACATACACACACACACACACACACACACACACGCATACACACACGTGAGCGCACACACACCCACACACACACACACACACACACACACACTGCGGCCGCATTTCTGCTGACTCGTAGCCGCAGAGGGAACCTGCAGCAGGTCCTTGATAACGGCAGCGGTTCTGAACAGAGCCATCAGTCACCCGGGTCTGACGTGACCCAGACAGAGAGAAAACAGGCCTACAACACCGCGCTGCTAATCCCTGTGGCCGACACCTCTCTCCCCCTCCATTCAGCATAACGAATGACCTGAGGGTGTTTATCTTACACAACTCAGGACACAACAGCTCTCTCTGTGTGAGGGATCAATGAGAGTAAAATTACGGGGTGTCGTTTCTCACGGTGCACAGAGACTGCCAGAGAATGGCCCCCAAAAACCAAAGGACCCTGTGTTTCAATTATACAAATGCATTTTTCCACATAATAAATCAGAGGGCAAATGACAGCCAATATTATTCTAGGAATAATAATTAACTGGAGCGGATCAGAGAGCTTGGTGCCTGTATCAGTGTACAGATGGGTAATGTGGTTTCATAACTGTTGACACACTGCTCTTGTGTGGACTAAAGCGTGTTTCCCACAGTTTGGTTCATGCTAAGGTGCTTCTCTCAACTATTCACAAGACCATTGTTTGGTATCCAGCAGCACAGTGTTTCCTGAGCCTCTCCTGGAGAGCCACTCGCCCTGCATGTCTAAGATCTCTCCCTGCTCCAGCACAGGTGTGTCCAATCATCTATGCATTATCAAGCAGCTCTAAGGGTAGATAAGATCCTGATCATGTGAATCACCTGTGCTGGAGCAGGGAGAGATCTAACACATGCAGGGTGAGCGGTGCTCCAGGAGAGTTTTGAGAAACACTCTATTCAGGCTCTCTATTGGGCCCAGCAGTCTGATACCTGATGAGCCACTTTTCTATGGCATGTGTGGGACGCGTGGTAGAGTGTCAAATCCACACTGAGTGCCAACTCCAGCAGCCAAGTTGGCCCAAGTATGACTGCTTGAGTTTCAAACACTGATGATAAACTGCTAATGATGGCACTGCTTTCTCAGAGGAGAGAAGCAAAGCATTATGGGAAGGGGTTACTGAAAGATCCAGCACACCAGTCACCAGGAATTTATTCCAGTCTCTGACTTTGAGATATATTGATGAATGTCCGCCAACAAACTCATTTTCCATATTCTGCTCTGAGGCTTCAGCGAGGTTTATGGAGAAGCAATCAGTGTGGGTTAGGAGCTCTATTACCAACCATACCAACCTGCGCATGAAAGATGGCAAATGTTAGCTAACATTTCCTATGCGCTATGACCATTAGTTAATTAGTTCGTCAGCTATCTGAAACGGTTGTGTGCAGTAAACAACTCACTAAAGAGAAAAAAGGAAAGACACAGAGAGCCAGAAATTTGACGATTGTTTGGCTGATACAGTGAAGCCTACACATTGACAGGCTTCATGCTGCCACCTGTCGATGAAACCCCTGAATATCGCAGCAGCCGCGGATTAAATAATGACCAGTAATTGTTTCCATTTCAAAGAAGCCATTGGTTAAGAGCCTGGTCTCGAACTAAATATAATACTAGTTTAAAATCATTCATCCATAGAATGATATGCACATTGCATAAAAACATATTTTGCCATGGATCTCTGTCCTGTCGAACACACATCTGCCCTGCAGAACGCACATCTGCCCTGTCCAACACACATCTGCCCTGTCGAATGCACATCTGCCCCGTCGAACGCACATCTGCCCTTTCGAACGCACATCTGCCCTGTCGAACACACATCTGCCCTCTCGAACGCACATCTGCCCTGTCGAAAGCACATCTGCCCTTTCGAATGCACATCTGCCCTGTCGAACGCACATCTGCCCTGTCGAACACACATCTGCCCTGTCGAACGCACGTCTGCTCTGTCGAACGCACATCTGCCCTATCAAACGCAGGTCTGGTGTGGCGGTTATTGACTCCGTGTGACAGCATTTTGACAGGGGTCTGTCCGGGGGAGGGGCGCGAACAGCTCGGCAGAGAAAAGCTCTGACACAGGGCTTCCTGTAGGTTGCTCCCAGGCCGCTCCGGGGGGGATGTTTTGCTGTCGCAGCACAATCGGCAAAACACCTATCGGCGCCTCTGCAGCTGTCCGAACTCATTGCCCACAGCCGCCTGCCGTGCCCGAGGTGCGGAACATTCCTCCGCACTTCATTTCAGAGAGAAAAACGCTCCGGCCTCTCAGTGAAAAACCCTCCGGTCACTGCCCAATGAGAAAAAAAAGACAGATATTTTCATTTTCTCTTCTGCATATACAGTTTAGATTACAGAGAACATTTGATGAATCTACTGTATGTTATACACTAAGCTCTGAAAGTATGGCAGCCAGTGGCGGGCGGTGGACAGAACAAGGAGGGCGATAAACAAGTATTTAAACTGCTTATTAGTCTTGATCTGTTTTCAGTCAATATCCCTGGTAAAAGACACTTGAACTCTCCCCTCTCAGGTTTAGCTAATTGTCTTCGTTAAGACGAGAAATCAAATGCATCAGCTGAACGAAAAAAAAGAGCGCATTTCAATCTTTTTCAATTAAACAACCAAATCAGTTTGACGACTTGCTTAGGATGTGACAAAATTTTATGCGGAAAATCCACAGTGGTTTTTTCGTGAGGAGTTGCCTATTAAGGCATGTGAATTAAACATTTTAAAGAATTTACTATTCACTCGCCTAAACATTTCATTATAAAGGAAACTAACATGTTGACCAAGAACAATGATTGAAATCGGGTCACTAATCTCATCCGTTTCAAGGGATGTTTTGCGCCCCCCCCCAGTTTTCCGTCCACCGCCCACCACTGAGGGCAGTCATGATTAAGACCAGCCATTAAACTGAAGAAACTACATAGCATACAAGACAAGTCATGAAGGATATTATATGCTGGAAAAAAAGCTCACAATTTTATTGCATGAGTACAAATACTTTTGTAATAAATTAAATACAAAACCTATATCATTTACTTTACAAAATGATTAATTAAAATCAATGGCGCCTCAATTTGTATTACTTCATCCATTGCAAGATTTTTTTTTTTTTTAATTGTCTGAAGATAATTAATAGAACAGGGAGGTGCTTTGACTTTCCCTCCATAGGGTCTGTGCATGTGTATGATGAGTTGTACAGGCCATGATTCAAATATGCCTCTAATACACACTACAGCCAATTAAATTTCTCACACTCATTACTGAAAACCTCTCATATATTCTACTTACAATTAAACATCACACACACTACTGAAAACCTTTCACATTTGTGCTTGGTTTTGCATGAAAGCGCTGTCCTCAATGTTAGTAAGCCTGTACACGTTACCTCCCCACACTCATTGTGCTGTTTGCTACCATGTTTGTTTATGCGTATTTAGCAACTGCTGCTTGTTTAGCCTGGGGATTTTGATGTGTTAGTCGGTATCCATTCATGCACAGTGTAAGCCCCCTGTAGCTCTGTTTGTGGGCTAATCAGAGCAACACAGCCACTTTCTCAGAGCAGAGAGAATGCAAACGGCCTTGAAATTATGGATTTAGTGTGTGTGCTTTTCTTGAAGTTCATAAACCTGCCTTTCGAACAGCCAACGTATGATAACTTGAAATATACAGCATAAAATGGGACCTTTAATCCTTTAACTGGCTGCTCAGCCTTTCAGTAAAGCATATTTTGAGTCTCTGTATCTAACTGAAACGTGTTGATCTAAACTGATTAGATTTTTCAGCATTAAGCAATCCCTAACACATGATTAATCAGGTGCAGTTAAGGTCGACGCATTTTTCAGTCAGATACGTTGACTCAAAATGTGCTCCACCAAAGGGTGAGGCAGTTAAAGAGACAACATCACAGCCTTGAGAGCAGGTTATACACCTTTGGTACATTTAATTGCTTGTGATGTTTTGTGGTGATTAACACCTTTGGATTTCCAGCAGCAGTTACCGTCCTGTGAAAACAAACTGAATACAGCCCCCCCAAAGGCTGGATGAAGTTTAACTCCCACAGGGTGGATGGAGGTGGGCCTGTGATTTAAACAGCAATCGCCTCTATCGGTTTCAGGGTGGGTGAAGTGGGCCTGTGATTTAAACAGCAATCGCGGCTATCGGTTTCAGGGTGGGTGGAGGTGGGCCTGTGATTTAAACAGCAATCGCCTCTATCGGTTTCAGGGTGGGTGGAGGTGGGCCTGTGATTTAAACAGCAATCGCCTCTATCGGTTTCAGGGTGGGTAGAGGTGGGCCTGTGATTTAAACAGCAATCGCCTCTATCGGTTTCAGGGTGGGTGGAGGTGGGCCTGTGATTTAAACAGCAATCGCCTCCATCGGTTTCAGGGTGGATGGAGGTGGGCCTGTGGTTTGGACAGCAATCGCCTCCATCGGTTTCAGGGTGGGTGGAGGTGGGCCTGTGATTTAAACAGCAATCGCCTCCATCGGTTTCAGGGTGGGTGGAGGTGGGCCTGTGGTTTGGACAGCAATCGCCTCCATCGGTTTCAGGGTGGGTGGAGGTGGGCCTGTGATTTAAACAGCAATCGCCTCCATCAGTTTTAGGGTGGATGGAGGTGGGCCTGTGGTTTGGACAGCAATCGCCGCCATCGGTTTCAGGGTGGGTGGAGGTGGGCCTGTGATTTAAAAAGCTCCATTTTTGCTTTCCTTCTCTCTCCTCCATTCCCAGATCTGAATGAAATAATCACCTAACGACATCCTGTCTCCTAGAGCCCGCATTACTCTTGGCATAAGCAGGGCTATCGACAGAGCCATTTTTAATGAAAGGTGGGAAAAAAGCAGCCCGGCGGTGGCAATTCTTCCAATTTGAAAAGAAACAGAGTTTGGCAGAGCACAAATCAAGCAGTGACACAGGCTTTCCAAGAAACAACAGCCTGCAAGGAAACTAGAAGTTCAGTTAGCACCTCCCAAAGCAGCCAGCCCCACCAAACGTGTTCAGTGAGACACAGCCTGTTGGGTACTAACTCAGCATAGCAGGCAATCCTCAGATTTTTGTCTCTTATTTAGTACCGGTTTATTTAAAAAACCAAAACATTTCCAAGTACAAGGGTGAGTCTGAAGGATGCTAGCACATTAGCCTCTCAAAACCATGTCCATTTTGATACATTTACAATCATTAACACAAACTGTTTTCTTATCATTGCTTGTTTGAAACTTGTAGATCTAAAAAATTGCATCCTGTAGATTACTTTCATTTGTGTTTCCAGTGATTGGACATGTCCGACCAATCAGTGCTGTTTCTGTACAATCAGGCAGAACACATGTTGAGTAACAGGTGCATGCTGCAATAAAACAAATCACATCGTCGATGCCTGAAAACACTTAATATCTTATTGCTGTAGTTATAGTTCCCTGTAGAAACAGGCCGTCGCTAAAACTGCAGTTCGTGCAGATAACGCTTTCCTTAGTGCTCTGCTGAATTTAACAGTTATGTGTTGAACGCACTTGCTTAGATGAACTGTGCTTCTGTAAACAACTGTAACGTTTAGCAGATGTACAAAGGCTCAATTAAAAAAGATAACAGCCGGCGGTAATAATCATAATCACAAGCATTGTAAAACTGCGCACCTGAAAAGCTGTGGGGACTTAAAGCACAATCTGCTCGGTAGTTGCTCCATCTTCACTGCATATCAGGCCACATCAAATAGCAGAGATTTGCACACTGTCTGCGCGCTCCGTATGGTACTGTACTGAAATAAGCTGAATTAAATCCAGAGTTATGGAGCGGTTTTCAGCCCCGTGTGCCTCAACAGCCTAATGTCAGCCGCTAATGCACTCGCAAGTGCTCGCAAAATACGGCTCAATTAAAATAAATCGAGTTTCGGCGATTCATTGAAATTAGTTTAGATCCACACCGAAATAAAATGTGCTTACCTGAGCAAAACTCCTCCAGATTTTTATTTCTCTGAACGTCGAGAGACGCGGCAAGAGGGGTTTGAAATGGAAACAAATTTACATTTGAAATGACCCAGTAACTGAATGAGGAGCTCAACTCAATTTCAGACCGCAAGTCCCTCCACCTTAATCAAAGCCTTCACATGATGTGACACATGCTACACGAGGTGCTGGAGTGAGTCTCGGGAGATGGGAAACGAATCGGCTCTTAATATACTAATTCGGTAGTGACCACTGAGCACGTGTTAGTTTGATACTGTTTTGACGTCCAAAAACTAATTATGTGTTGACATTTTTAAAAATTTTGCTATTACTGATTTGACGACTTGTAAAAAAAGGAGAGATGGGAAATAAAGCAATTACAAAGCAATAAAGTCATTAAATTCATTGATTGAGCTTTTAATTCACAAAATATGTGGGCTTTCTCGGACAAAAAAATGGAAATACATCAGATGACCAAATCACATGACCAGTACACTGCAAGAAAATCTTACCAGACATTTTAATCTTGTATTTCAACTTGAAGCACTTATTTCTCTTACCATTTTTCTCAGGCTCCATAATTCATTGGGCAGAGATCATGTTGTGTCTTCCCAAATCAAAAGTTTTCATATTTTCAAGGTCCCCTTGTCTGTAAATAATTGGAGAGAGACAAAATCCTCAGAAGTTACCAAATTTTATTCCAGCCTTGAATCGCACAATAATCCAAACCCGGTGAGCAGTCCTTGCGCAAGGAGCACTACTCCAATGATCCCAGATGGCCATATTTATGAAAAAACCTTATCAAATTTTGTTCCAGTCACATTACATTGGTTATCTCTCAAGGCTTTTCTTTCTCCTTTCTTCGGCAAGCTCTCTCTGGGATTTTCTGGAAAATATTGGTGGCGCACAGAAGTATTGTTCCCATAAAAAAGGAAAGAAAATACATTTAAAAATGGAGAAAAATACATTCAAAGGAATAGGATACAAATAGATACACAAATGATTGAACTGATTGTGTTTTCAGTAACTATTGATTTTACTGAACAAATATTGATCAAAGCTACAGAAACCAACTACATTTAAATGTCTCACCTGATTTGCAAATCAACTGAACAGAATAGATACTAATCAAAGCTACAGAAGCCCACTGCTTATGTGTGTGTGTGAGTGTGTGTGTGTGTGTGTGAGTGTGTGAGCTGCTCATGCGTGTGTGAACTGCTTGTGTGTGTGTGTGTGTTTGTGTGTTACTGCTGCTTACATAATATGGCTACTGATTATGATTATTGATTATGGTTATTAATTATGGTCATTGATTTACTGATGAATATGATGAGAAATATTGAAATATAATCCTCAAAAATCACTGTTTTATTTTGGTCCTGTACTCTTGAGTTTGAATTCAATGATAATGATGCTGAGGTGCAGACTCGGTCTCTGTTAGAGCGCGTTTATCCATATCATATGAATCATTACAAAGTAACTCTACCTTTTGAACATAGTCCCCCTCCCCACAATTTCCATCAAAAAACATTCAACAGTTTGGCATAATAAAGAATAAAGTGATCACATGGCACATTTCCTCACATATCTATTGCATGCTGTGACTGTGTGTAGTCTGTGACACAGTGACATCACCAGAGACTAAATATCTTTCCTGGTGATGCTCTGCCAGGCCTGTACTGCAGCCATCTTCAGTTCCTGCTTGTTCTGGGTACTGTCTACCTTCAGTGTCTTCTTCAGCATGTAAAATGCATGTTTCATCAGATTTATATGCGGTGATTAACTTGGCCGACAACAAAACCAAAATAACAAAAAGTGTCGGTGTCCAGTGAATTATGGTGCTCACTGTAAATACACAAGCCCAACAGACTCACACTCACTGTTCTTATATCTGTCAGCGGCGGCGGGAGTAATGATTGAGTCAGACCCAAGTGCACATAGAGATAAGAACAGATTCAGGGCAGTTCAGGACCTTATCAAGGCAAGTCAGGGGTGACAATAGTACATGCAAAAGCCGGGGCAAACATACCTGAATCTAAAACTACTGCCAAACAGGGCAGGACTAAATAACCGCTACTAAGAAGGTCAGGAAGGACAGAGCAAACTCAAAATACTAGGATCTAAGCTGCTGGTAAGAAGGATAAACTAAACAGGCAGGTAAGAGGACGGTAACGTCAAAGAACAAACACTGGATCTAAAGCACGAGGTGCAGACAGAGGACTGATCGGGCGAAGAGAAGATGCAGTACTGAAGGTGAGCACCACACCCCCATAAAGAGCACGGGAGTGTGGGCGGGAGGCGGAGCGGCATTCTTCACGCGGTCTCCTGCGCATTCCTCCCGCGGATAGCGCCTCTGCGTTGATGGCCAGGTTTTTCGGTACCGCGCACAGCAGCCGGAATACCTGATAACGTGCCAGCTTCAGTACCGTGGACAGCAACCGGCAGCCGACAACACGGGCGGAGATGCGGAGGAAACAAGACGTTTAATTTCTGCTTTTCACATTCGTGTTGCTGACCATAAAACACACATTTAAGATACCAAAACTAATTAAAAAATAATTTTACAAATAAGTGTTAGTATTCAATGAAAGACAGTGATACAGACAACATAGCCCTGAAAGAGCCCTGATCTCAGCATCATCAAGGCTGTCTGACAGTAGCTGGAGAGACAGTGGCAAGGCAGTCATTCTGCAGATGGACTGTGGCACTGTTACGTCCCTCTTTGCCCTGAGGTGCTGCTGCTTTCTCCAGTGCATTATTAGGCTGCTCGGCAGTGTATTTGTGTTGTGTTTTTCTACCTTGCTACAGGTGAGGCCAATTGCGTGTGGGTGGAGCCGCTCCCTATTAAACCAGTGAAGCCAGGCAGAATGTTGGAGACTTTTGGAAGCGGTTGGCTCCCACGCCAGTTGTGCCTTGCTGTGATTTTGGTTCTCCCATTTTTCGTTACATTGTTTAACTTAATTTAAATAAAAAACCCCTAGACACGAGTTCTTTTGACTTTGGTTCGTTTATGTTATGACCAGTGTGCCTGGCCGTAACAGGCACGTTCTCCAGTGTGCTTAGAAGAAGCAGAAAGTCGATCATCAGAGGAAAGTGTTTAAGAATTATATTCACTCAACGTGGCAAAGTCAAGTCGCTTTGACTAAATTAAATTCGGTGACTGTAGCGTCAAGTTATGGAGTGATAAACTCGACTCTTTGCATTCACAGAATGTCAGTCAGTCAAAGCAACAAGATGACTTGATTGATCTTTATGGTGCATTTTTCCATTCTGTGATTTTCAGAAGCATCCTATCCTTTCTGAAAAGTTTTAAATGTGCTTAAAACGTATGTTCAGCACTATATCATCATATTGCAATAATGTTTTCTGTTTTATCGTCCTTTTCTTTGTGACTTTAAAAGGCAAAGGGCCCTAAGTAATAGGTTACTGACCTGAATATAACATTGCAGGAATATGAGGGAGGGATGTTCCTCAAAAAGCCAGTTTGTCATGTAATAAACATTAACATTGAATAAAAGAATGAGTTCTGCAGAAATAGATGGCAAACTTTGGGAGGCTCTATCTCTGAAAGGGACGGTGTTGGGGGGTCAATGAAGGAACTGCTTCAGAGACAGGAAATCATTGCTCTTTTTACTTAGCATAACATTAGCATGCAGAGCAGGACATTTCCGAGATTGAGGCCTTTCTGGCTGGATGAAAAGAGCTCGATATAAAAGAATTTAACACCGAGTAGCATCCTGGGAGAAATGAAAGCACAGGACTGTTCTGTACACAGGAGCAGGAGAGAACTGCACTCTCTGACCAGGGATACGAGTGATGACCTCATTCGCTATTGTGCTCACATCACTCATGCAGATATTCAACAACATTCAACAATTGATAAACATGATTCATCCAAAATAACTCCGTGACAATGTGCAAGAAATGTGGTTCATAATGACAGTGGAGCTTCCAGGAGCAGATGGAAATCTGACATAAGGTAAAAAGATAAAGAGAAGATAATTAAAGGAAACCGACAGCTCCTGAGAGTGTTCATTTCACCAACAGCTTACATCAACATTATCTAATAAAGAAGTAAACATTCACAAGTTATGCTGAAGTAAAATATTTCTGGAGTGAGAATAAACTGATTTTCAGTATTATAATCTCCAGAAAAAAAACTGTGATCAAGTGAGCAGCGTGTGATATTTTGCATGCAAGAGAATACAGTATTCCAAATACAGTTTTTAAGAGCCATTCCATGAGAGATTGGTATTCGGTGCGCAGTTGACCCCCCTGGAATTGAATGAAACTTGGCACATCGGTAGATATGGTCGTCTCGTGGAAAAAGCCAAATTTTTAGGTCTGTATCTCACTTTGCCTGCCGGTGGCGCCACCTGGAAACCACTAAAGTGGCTCAGTTTTGCTGTTGACACCATATTTTACATCAGCTATCATGAATTAAGGGTACACATTACCAAATATGTTATACTTTTATCATGACCTGTGACACTTCAAGTCCAGTTAGACATCAGCACCACATCAGCGCCAAGCTGGGTAACTACGTTATCGAGCCAGATTTATTTGAGAAATAACGATAAAAATTGGAAATCGGAATAAGAATTAAATAATATCCCAAACTTACACCAATCTAGAATGCTTTATTATGTGTCTCCTCACAACAAGACTATCATTTTCAGTGAACAGTACCTTGGTGTCTTGCTGGGGTAGTGCAATGGACAACTAGAAAGATGGTCGAAATTGATTTTTGGTGCATATTTGCAGAATATTTTCTCAGTAACCCAGCTATGTACTGTGGTGGTAAATGCCATTTGTTGTGCTTTTGGAGCTCTATTTTCAAGAATACCAAGCATTTATTTGGTTGTATCTACACTTTCAAGCTAGACAGAGCCAAAGTTGGAGGAAAACTCAAAACAGACCATTTCATAGCAGATTGTGCCTGTGTTTAGGTGGCATTATTTTGTTTACCCAGCAAGATAGAGATCTGAAATTCTCTAGATACACAGGCCCTTTGGGGTATATTACAGCAATAGTAAAATCTCAATGGTAATATTTTCAGTGTAGATGATATTCAACATCAAATGTTGGAAAACTTCACCCCCAGGGGGCGCTGTAGGCTGGATGCAAATTCTGGCTATCCCCAGCAATGTACCAAATAAATTGTTTTTGAATTGTTATTCACACAGCTAGTTTTCTCTGAGAATGAAGAGTTTAGCTTGGCACTATGCTGAGTGGATAGCTATCTGACCAAAGGTGGCGCTCTAAAGAACTAATGTTCTACCGACCTAATGTTCCATATTCCCAGACATATACCAAAGTTCTGTCCTTTGACATATATAAAGTACATGCACAGTAATACATAAAATTTGTAATCTCTTTGGTATAAAGCTGGGTTGGTTGTAAATTGGAAAAGAATGCTGGTGGTGATTGTAGCATTGTGTCAACATCCAAGACTTTAACCAGTAGCGAGTACAGTGTACAGTTTTTCAGTCTTGGTGCTTTTATGGAAAATAACAAATTCTCTGCATTTTTCCTTTGCTATCAAAATTAGAGAGCAGACTTCAGTGTTAATTCTAGGATTTCCCTAGGGTATGGTGCTTGGGTATGAAAAAGAGCACAGCAGTTGCGTCGAGCAAGTGGTTGTCCTGATAAAGGGCACAGAGGTCGGAGGCAAGCAAGCAGCACCCTGCCAAGAAAAGGGAAGTTCATTTGTAGTGGTAACTTGCATGCCTTCATTCCTAACACCTGCCCATGATGTCTAGCCTATGGGATGCCCGCTGGTTGGGAGGGTAGGGTTACTTTTCCAGACTTCCCATTTCCATGCGTACCAAGCCATGGGTGTTGACGCAACTATTGTGCCATATAGGCTGCACCCGCTATTCAATTCAGAGACAGACAAGCTCACTATCAACGGCCTGTGAGCAGCCCTGTAGAGACCCAGGATCTAGTGTAGTGGGGCTTGCCTAGGGCTCGACTGGCTCTGCGGGTAACATCGACCCGGATCGCACAAAGAAGGCCATGGATGGCTGCCCAGGGCTGTGGCCAAGGAGCACCTCTGGCGCGCACCACCAGGTGCCGCCAACCCACAGTCCAATTCCAAAAACAGACTGAGGGATAGAGCTAGTCACAAGCTGGTTTGACGTCATTTCGTTTTGGATAACATGAAAAGTATAAAACAGTTTTAACTTTTGTACTATACATTGTCTTCATGTACGCGGTTGTGTGACTAAGATTCTTTTACAGAGTTCAAATTATTGACTGTTATTTTACGCAAGTGTATGTATACTGTTGATGCATGTCTACATATGTACTTACGGTGATACTTCTTTTACATTTGTTCTTTTTTGGCATTTAAAAATTTTGGACTGGTCATATTTTATAACGTGTTGTATATTTTTGACTGCGCTGAACCCGTACTTAGTAATAATACATGTATGGTGCGTTTGTAATGCTTATAATCATCACCACTTTACAACCAACCCAGCTTTATACCAAAGAGATTACAAATTTTATGAATAACTGTGCATGTTTAATATCATCTGCACTGAAAATACTACCATTGAGATTTCAGTAATGCTATAATATACCCCAGGGGGACTGTGTATCCAGAGAATTTCAGATCTCTATCTTGCTGGGTAAACAAAATAATGCCACCTAAACATAGGCACAATCTGCTATGAAATGGTCCGTTTTGAGTTTTGCTCCAACTTTGGCTCCATCGAGCTTGAAAGTGCAGATACAACCAAAGAAATGCTTGATATTCCAGAAAATAGAGTTCCAAAAGCACAACAAATGGCATTTACCACCACAGTACATATCTGGGTTACTGAGAAAATATACTGCAAACATGCACCAAAAATCAATTTTGACCATCTTTACGGCTGTTCATTGCACTAATCCAGCAAGATACCAAGGTACTACTCACTGAAAATGATAGTCTTATTGTGGGTAAACACATAATAAAGCATTCTAGATTGGTATGTGTCTGGGATATTATTTTATTCCCATTCCCATTTTCAATTTTTACTTTATTTTTCAAATAATTCTGGCTCAATAGCGTAGTTACCCAGCTTGGTGCCGATGTGGTGTTGATGTCTATCCAGACTTGAAGTGTCACAGGTCATGATAAAAGTAGAATATATTTAGTACTGTGTACGCTTAAGTCATGATAGTTCATATAAAATGTGGTGTCAACAGCAAAACTGAGCAACTTTAGTAGCTTCCAGGTGGCGCCACCGGCAGGCAAAGTAAGATACCGACCTACAAATTTGGCTTTTTCCGTGAGACACCTATATGTACCTTTGTGCCAAGTTTCATTCAATTCCAGGGGGGTCAACTCCTCAAATTCTTCAAAAAGTGCCATTTTGTCATGGGATCGCGCTTAAATGCAAGCATAACCACATCCTCTGCATGCAATAAAAAAAATCATTACATATGCTAGAGAATCTCGATTATAGAATATAGCAGAGACACATCAGTTCATTTAATCATCAGATTACTTGAGTTGTATTCATGGAAGTGACACCATTAAAGTGTTGAAATTGTCAGATGGAATTTGAGTAATTTGAGGGTGTATATTTTGTTTCTCTCATTGATTGTGCTCTTCAAAATAAGAAGTTCACATTTTATATGAATGATATAGGTTTTGCCTCCGCCGGGAGCTAGCACAACATATTTTCATCTTTGTTTGTTTGTACGTTTGTTTGTTTGTTTGTCAGTTAATGGGATAACTCAAAAAGTTATCAATGGATGTCAATCTCATTTTGCGTGTTGATAGATACTGTGTATAAGAGGAGGTGATTAAATTTTGGTGAAGATCCGATTCATAATCTTGCTACAGTATCTGAAAGGATTTCTGTACATGTAAAGATTGTCAAGAAGTGGTCGGGGGGACACCAGATGCAGGAATAAAGAGTTTATTGAAACACCAAACACTAAAGGAGAAAAGCAGGCAATCAGGCCAGAAACAAAACACCGTGCACATGCACTGAACCAATGGGAGAAACTAGGGTACACTGCCCAAGGCTGGGGGAAACAGAAGTACACACTCAATAAGTGGCTAAACTAGAGAACAAAAACTTAACCTAACTAGACTGACGGAAACACTGGGAGACTTAGACGAGGGAAGAACAAGACGTGGGCGCAGCAAAACACAAGGCCCGGGAATCGCACAAAGGAAATACTCGGGAGGGCACAGGAGCTGAGATTTCACAATTTAGCGCAGAGCCGACAAAGTTCCGTCTGAAGATCTCTTCACTCCTGTCCACTGAAATACACACGAAAGGAGGCAGGGACTCAGAGGGCAATCTCAGAAGGAAACAGAAACACATGGGATTAATAAGCAAATTCATGAGAACCGGGTTAACAATAATGACTTGAGACAAGACGCTAAGACAGTCAATCAAACTAGACGGTTTAGATAAGGTAATCTAAACGTGACGAGTATAAAGCACCCCAAGAGAAGTGAAGGAAAGCATAACTTTAAACGCAGTTAATCAGGGAAAGCTTAGGAAGAAATTACAAAAGCTGGAAACACTCGCACTCGCTAATGACTTAATTAAGGTTAATACTACGTGATAAAAATATACAATCACCCTCAAATAAGCGCTGGTTAGAACGGGTTAGTAACGAACCTATCAGAGAACACATTCACTCAGAGTTTAGCGAGACCCAGAATTAAGCACAGATGGAAGTAATGAATGAAATACCATAGCCGATTCTGAATGCGGAAACGTGATTGGACAGCGAGACGCAGGCATGCTCAAGGCTGTCAAATGACATCACAGGAGTTTGGGCAAGAGTGAATCAATCCTCAGACGGCAGAATGAAAGCTGAAAAATAAACCAAGAGTAAGGCACGGGAGAAAAGGCACAAGCACAAAAATAAAAGAAATAAGCACAATGACAAAACAGCACACATGAGGCAGAACCATAACAAAGATAGCTCCACCAAGAGTCGGTTAACACTCATGTTCAATTATAATGGTGGAGGAAATGCACTCTGTGAGTGCCTTACAGTTAATGCTTAGATTCCCAGCGAAGGACAGAGGCTAAGTTTGACAGTGGGTTCCTTTTCTTTGAAAGGAAATAGTTACCATATTGCGTGTAGCATGTGATACTCAGGTTATTAGAGAGAGCCTCTTGACACAGTAAGGTGGGAGACGGGGCAGGTGGAAGAGGGGTAACAATTGCCAAACGTGTTGTGCTCAGAGAAATGTCCGCTGACCTCAAGCTGAGGAATAACAGAAACACAGGTGAGAAAACCGCTTTTCAGAAAACAGCCAATCTGGCAACACAGCTCCTGTCAAATCTCTGATTTTATGACCTCAGACTGAGGGCGGAAGAAAATGTAGATGCAGGAACTTCTGACAAATCTCATAGTGCACATAGTACAAACTGTAGTCTGAGTCATTATGATGCAGAATGTTGCTGATCTGCGCAAAAAAATGAAAACTACTTACTAAGAAAAGTGCAAGAATAATCCACAGGAAAAGAAGAACTGCTCATTCAAAGAAAGAAAAATAGGGACAGTTGCAATGTAGCACAAAAGCCATATTAATCCTGCTGAATTAATCTGTGTATTGTTCAGAAATGCTTGAAACAGTCTGTTTTATTGTGTGAGAGAACTGCCATTGTTTACTTTTACTTATGTTTCTCAGACAGGTCTAATAGGTTTTTTAAACAGGCCCATATCCCAGCATTTTTATTTTATTTTATTTTATTATCACCCAAAACTGGACCACACCAATCCACCAGTCTACCACTGGGATCTCACAGCATTCACTTGTACACTCATGCCGATGGGTAGTTTAGAGTGTTCAGTTTGCCTGTGGGAGGAAACCAGGTTACCCAGGGAAAACACAAAAACACAGGTAGAACATGCTAACTTCACGCAGAGAGGATCCAGTTTGGGTACCAACAGCCTTCTCACCTTAAGTTGACAACACTACTTACTGCAGCTCCATTCTTATCTAGTGTTCTTCTCCCAGTCTGCCCATCATCTGACCCTTCATTACTGCTAGAGTTACAGGTAGTATTTGCTTGTATTTGGCTCCATCCATCTTGTCCTTGATGGCAACATGTGATCCAGTCTCTCTGTTTCCCTGCTGCTGAAAAGCTACTATACAGTATCCCCTCAGACCACAAAATGTTTTTACAAAAGGTCTCATAGTCTGTCACTGGGTAGATAAATACAATGGCCAGCTAGTTATTGCAGCCACATTATCGACTGTGTATGTATAGCAGTCATATTACAAAGACGTCCTCTCCCGGTCATTATGATGATATAAGGAATACATCAACACTGCATTGCTCAGTGCACAAGAGTGCAATTGGCCTCTCGGTCATTACAGGCTTTTGGTTCATTTCCAAGCGCATCAGTAAAAGTTTAATTCCTCGCACTCCTCTCTCCTCGGTTTGATTAACGAGTGTTTTCTTTGGCGCCGACTCTTCCTCCCGAGTTTGCCAGGGCAGAACATTTTACGGATCGGCCCGCAGCCCTTAACAAACTGCGAGTCGCTCCTGGGAGGTTACTGTGTTTGAGATGAGATTTGTGAGTTGGCTGTAGATTTTTCCGGCTGTTTGGTGTGGTCTGAGCTGAAATCACTACACGGTGCTGTTGTTTTTGGGGAATCAGTACATTTACAGCCATTCGCATCCTCCTCCCTTGTTTTGCTTACATATTCTGACTCTTGTATTTTGCAGCCAGTAATCACAGCACTCTATATGGGTTTTACACTGCTTTCAGGAGGGAGGGGAACAGTTAGATTGGAAAAAAAGATCATCTTCTGGTCAGATTAATTTGGAATTGCTAGTTGTATTATAAAATGCAATATGCTTAGGTCTCCAAAGTAACAATTCATAAAGCAGGCACTTTATATTTACTGTTTTTGCCATTTATGAGAGAAATCTGCACTCAAGTCAACTGGAAGCTGTCAATAAGCTTTCAAAGCAGTGACACCAGTCACATTTTCTCAACATGTAAACTGCTCCTGTATGTCCGCTCTGTGTGGGAATCAAATTTCCTTTTCCTTACTTCTCGCAGTAGCGTAGTGATTTAGGGTCGTAGATGTGTGTTCCTGGCAGGTCTGTTACACTACTGTTATTGTCCTCCCTGCGTCAGATACCTGCTGTTGTTTCCTTTTCCAAAAATGGGTGCTTATTTTTTACAGCAATGAAGTACATCTTTTTGTCATGCACGTCACAAAAAGACACCCTCAGTTTTTTATAAATACTGAGCGCTTGCATCTACCAAGGTGGAACTGTCCTGACGGCGCGTCTGAACTGTCAGACGCTTCCTTGGGAATTCCCATTAATCTCCTCATTATGCACTCACAGTTTTTTAAAGTTTATTTTAACAGGAGTTCTCTTCACGAAAACTCCCAGGATATTCAAACAAAGAGAGAAAGCTAGGACTGTCCTTCTCAGCCCAGCTAAAGTTTAGCCAGGGACAATTCAAGGCCTATTTTAGCCTCCTGAAAAAATAATAATAATTCCTAAATATTTGTGGGAGAGCTTGGCAGGCGTGAACCATCTAGAAATGTCTCAGCCCATTATTCAAACATTTTTAGTGATACCCCTGCGTTTCACAGCCACGTCAGTTACACATGTGGGGAGGTACATCTTTCAGTGGCTCATTTACATTTCATGTAAAGGACTCCAGTTAAGGCCGCGTGTGTGTGTGTGTGTGTGTATCCTCACAGGGGCCTCATCTGTGAGCCTCCTCAGCTGTCACCAGTCCACAGGCCATTCCATCTGATTCTCTTCCACACCACACCAAAAGACTATAACTTTGAGTTAAGCCACATGTTTAACGCATGCATACTGTCTACAGGCTGTTGAAAAAATACCGACACCCCTGGTTCAGATTAGTGAAAAGCTGAGTCATTGTTGCATCTCCCAGGCAAATGATTAAAAACGTTTTCAACATGAAAAGGGTTAACTGAACTTAACATCAAGCGTTTGTCGTGGCCACCTCAGTCCTCTGATCGAAACCCCACTGAAAACCCGAGGGGTGAGTTACAAAACGGACCAAAGACCCTGTGTGATCTGGAGGGATTCAGTGCAGAGGAATGGTCTCAAAATGTCCTGCTCTGCACTCTCCAACCTGATAAGATGTTATAATAGAAGATTCAGAGCTGTTTCATTGGCAACAGGAGGTTGTATCAAGTAAATACGAGGAGGACTATTGTGGCGGCACGGTTTTTTACCCCTCAGCCCGAAAGGGCTAGGGGTATTGCCGTCACGCACGGCGTCCGTCCGTCCGTCTGTCAACAATTTCGTATTCCGCGCACTAACTCCAAAACGACTTCACCGATCACTTTCGTTTTCGGAGTGCATGTTGGGGGTGTGGAACTACAGAAGCCTATCGATTTTGGTCGCGCTCCGATATCCAATATGGCCGCCACAGCCGCCATCTTAAAATCACATTCCGTGCAATAACTCCAAAACGACTTCAACGATCACACAGACATAAGTCCAGTCATGTCACAGTATGGATACTTACAGCTGGTTCATCGTCACGTCACTCGAATCAAGGACATTAGTCGAGTCATGTCACACTGTGGATACTTACAGCTGCTCCCGCCACGTCTCTCGAATCACGGACATTAGTCGAGTCATGTCACAATGTGGATACTTGCAGCCGGTTTCATCACATCTCTCGGATCACGGACATTAGCTAGTCGAGTCTTGTCACAATGTGGATACTTCTCTGGCACGTCAGCTGGAAAAAGTTCTTAACTTACATTGGAATGGTAGCATGACAGGGAGAAAGTGCTTCGAACTTCACAAGCACTGATAGCAGGTCAGCAGCAAAATACTACAACATTCTCACACTCACTTTCTAGTGATACAACGCACAAACAATGCACACGCTCAAATAAAGCTCGGGGCTGAGGGGTCCTGCTAGCGATAGCGCACTATTTTTTTTTTTTTTTTTTATTGATTCTTGATGAAGGATTTTTTTTCTCAGTATAAATGTTACTCAACTAAAAGTTGGATTCTTTACTTTTTTCATCATTTATTTAATAATCCTTTCACTCATCTTATAAATGAGGAGGGGGCAGCATTATAGACCAGAAGGAAAGTGTAAAGTTGAGTCAACTTTAACCACCTCTGTTCCATAAATGTCAGGGGACCGAAAAGTTAATTCTCAGTCAGGGAGAACATAGCTATATTTTGCTTCTGAATATATTTTGAAATCACTGCTGCTGTCCTGGAATTCTCAGGCTGCTCCGGCCCTTTTCCCTCATGGCTCCTGTCAATACCGTCACCCAACCTGGAGCCAGTCCCCTCGTTTGGACTTTCTACTTTTCTTGTTTGAGTGTCACCTTAACTCTCTTGATCTGAAATGCAATAAAAATTGTAAAGTTGAGACAGACACTCCTTTTAGAACTGATAACAGTCGTTATGGTCTGTATCCTCATTGGCACTGAGGGCACAACATCCATTATTTCCAAAAACAATTTTGAGGATGAACTTGTACAACATTTCTTTCCACTTCCCTGTCAGTCCATTTTAAATGAGCTCGAGCCCAGAGAAGTCCGTGATGCTTCTTGATGGTGTTGACATTTGGCTTCTTCTTTGTGTACTAGAGTCTTAACTTGCATTTAATGATGCCACGACATAGTGTGTTCACTGACACTGGTCATCCGGAGTTTGTACAAGCTTATGTATTCATGTCTACAAGAGAAGCATCTTTGTTGTTCATGCAGTGCTATCTGAGGACTTGAAGGTCATGCACATCCAACATGGCAAAATAGGCATTGTCATACCAAAACAGTCCTAATCTCGACTGCTGGAAGCACTGAATAATCTGGGCCTCGTTTCCCAATAATGATCGATCGCAAAGCTCTAAGAGGGTTTGCTACGAGCGATCTTACAAAAGTCCCTCGTTTTTACCGTGCGTTTCCCGAAGCAGCTCTTATGCGAGAACGCGCGCACAGAAGTTAAGTACTTCGTAACTTCGCTTAGCGTTGCTGTCCACTTCAATGGTGCAGAGATGTTTAATTTACTGATTATAGGTCACAGCCACCGATTTAAATGTAGGCCTGTGTAAGCTATGTCATGTAGTCAATAAATTTACATAAAATAGTAAGAATAAATTAAACATACACCGTGGAAGCGTAGTAGACTACACATACTAAAGTAATTGTGACGAGCTGTTACGGCTGCTCAACTGAAATTAAAGGACCAAAAAAAAATCCTTGTAAGTAACAGTCTTGACCTGTTTCCGATCATCCTCCTTGATCAAAAAATTTTTCAATGATAAGAGTAATCTATAGGCAGTTAAATACACAGCTTCCATCTGAATACAATGCGGCGGCTGGTAAATAGTACAATAGGCAACTTTTAGACAGTGGGTACTCACTTTGGCCATACCTCTTTACCCCTGGTGGAAAATCTCACACCTGCTAGTGAGCTGGGGAGATGGAAGTTGCACTTCAGCTGCACGCCAAAGTTCATACTTTTGAAATGTGCACACGTGAAAAAATTATTCCACCAAAAGATACCAATAGTTGAAAGATAACCGCGCAAAGCATGGCAATGCACCACATGACAGCCTTGTCGATGTTGTGATGTTTGACTAAAAATTTTCCAATCATCACCAAAATCAATAGGGATCCTCCTCATATAACCATTGACCCAAAAACAAAAAAAATAAAATCCAACAAAAATTGCAGTCTGTCGAGTGAAAACAAGAAATTGAGGACAAATCAACGGGTGATGATCTCAATATAAGGGTGGAGTGGGTGTATAAAAATGAGGCCATGCTATTTTGTGATACAAACTCTCTCTCCTGTAGTACTGTGTTTCCTGTTGTGAAGAAACCAATCAGTGACTTCTTCATTTTGCAGCATTCACAGTATTTTTACCTGCAGTGATCTTTTCTGATTCTAAACTTCTGAAAACAAAGTGCTCGTCAGAATCTGGATGATTAGAAAAACTGTATTTGTGTTTGAAAATTCAGTTAGAGTCCACAAAAGGCACAGCATGCCAAGCGCAAAAGGGTGAGAATGAGAGTCTGAGGGTGGTCTGCAGTCGATCTCTCAGCTGTAACACTAAGTGCAGCTTTATCATGGAGGTAATAGTGTTGCACTCACTGTCATTATACAACATTTCTGTGATGTATTTGGTGATTTGGTGGTTTGGTGATTATACCAGATATTGGATGTCTTTCTTGACTCCTAGTTTACCTGCTGTGAGCAACCAATGCGATTACACTCTTCGCTAATTTTGCTGCAGAAAGCATTAGCCTTGTGAATACCGTCTAGACAGTCCCCGTGCTTAAGTCCCAACGTTCACACATTGTGCTTTTATTTTGGAAAAGGCAACATTTAGAGCACATTCTATGCTATGAAGAAACACTCTTGGGAGAGCACAAATCATGGGCAGTGTTGTTGAAACAGCAAACTTTTTAGCTGACCTGATTTTTGTGCCCGTGTCTGCAGATTGGGCTTTATCTATTTTCTTGGGCATTTTTTGTGGCGGGTATTTTGATCAGCACAAACATGATTTAGGCACCTGCTTTGAGTTTTACTCCAGACTGACTATTTTCCAGAACCTTTGGCTCCATCTATGTTGTGGTGATGAATCTGCTGCTCAGTTCTGCTACATCAGTCTCACCAGCATCTAGATTGAGTTTTGAGAAAAAAGATAGTGCTTTCCCAAATAGGTCCAACTGCTCTCGACTTTCAGGAGCTTTTTTTTTAAGGTGCCGTTTCTCCCGATTTTATACAGCGGCCACCTTCTGCTCGCTTTCCGGCTGCTTATGACGGACCTCAATTACCTAGTCGGGTGCAAGAAAGGAAAAAAAAAAGTGAAAATAAGCTTACGGCTGCATCCAGATTATTTAAAGAGCAAGGAACCTTCATAAATAACGAACATGAACTGGAAATAGTTTGGCTGGTAGCCATGACAAGGAGAGTAAGAAGAAAAAGAGGCAACTGGCTTCTTTGCTTTTCTCAAACATGCAGAAGATATCTCCCTGCAACTTTCCCTTCACATACTGAATGAGACATTTTCTAGCAAAGGCAAGGAAAAGTGGTGAGTGCAAGAAAATGTCCGCCCATTTCAAAGGATTTAGATGCACCAAATGACTTTAGCCTGTACTCTTCTTCTTCTTACTTTTTCCTCATACTTCTCCTCCATCCACTGCCCCCACAGGTCTGGCAGAGTACAACCCCAATTCCAAAATAGTTGGGATGAAGTGTAAATTGTGAATAAAATCAAAATGCAATGACTTTCAGAAATATGTTATTCACAATAGAACATAGTTTCAACATTTGAAATGTTATCTAAGACATTTTACATTTTTTTTAAGATTTTCACCTTTATTTGACAGTTGCAGAGTAGAGAAAGACAAGAAGGTTGGGGAAGACATGCAGCAAATGACCCAAGCCAGAATCGAACCCGGGTTGCTGCGGTAGGGACACAGCCTTTATGGTGCGCGCGCTTAGACCAGTGAGCCACCGGGGCACTCGCAACATTTTGCATTTTTATCCACAAAATTAGCTTATTTCAAATTTTCTGGCTGCAACAGGTCTCAAAAAAGTTGGGACACAGGCAAAAAAAGGGCTGAAAAAGCTATTAATATATAAGAGAATCAGCTGAAAGAACATTTAGCAAGTAATTAAGTTAACTGGCATCAGGTGTGTAACATGACTGGCTATAAAAGGGATGTCTTAGAGAGGCTGAGTCTCTCAGAAGTAAAGATGGCCAGAGACTCTCCAACCTGTGAAGGCTTGCATAAAAAATTTGTGGAATACTTCAAAAACAATGTTCCTCAACGTCAAATTGCAAAGGCTTTGAAGGTCTCATCATCGTCGGTGCATAACATCATCGAAAGATTCAGAGAAACTGGAAAAATCTCTGTGCGTAAGGGACAAGGCCGAAGACCTTTACTGGATGCCCGTAATCTTCGGGCCCTCAGACGCCACTGCATCACTCACCGGAATGATTCTGTCATTGACATTACTAAATAGACCCAGGAATACTTCAAGAAACCACTGTCTGTAAACACAGTCCGCCATGCCATCCACAGATGCCACCTAAAACTCTATCTTGCAGAAAGGAAGCCATTGTTGAGCATGATCCAGAAGCACTGCCGTGTTCTGTGGGCCAAGGCTCATTTAAAATGGAATGTAGCAAAGTGGCAAAGTGTCCTGTGGTCAGACGAGTCCAAATTTGACATTCTTGTTGGAGATCATGGGCGTCATGTCCTCCGGGCTAAAGAGGAGAAAGACCACCCCTCCTGTTATCAGCGTTCAGTTCAAAAGCCAGCATCTCTGATGGTATGGGGATGCATTAGTGCATATGGTGTGGGACACCTGCATGTTTTGAAAAGCACCATGAATGCTGAAAGGTATATGAAGGTTTTAGAGCAACATATGCTCCCCTCCAGACGACATCTATTCCAGGGAAGGCCTTGTGTATTTCAGCAGGACAATGCAAAACCACATACAGCAGCTATTACAACAGCATGGCTTTGTAGTAGAAGAGTCCGTGTGCTGAATTGGCCTGCCTGCAGTCCTGATCTTTCACCGATTGAGAACATTTGGTGCATAATTAAATGAAAAATCCATCAAAGGACACCCAAAACTCTCCAGCAGCCGGAAGCCTATATTAAACAAGAGTGGGATCAAATTCCAATGGCTAAACTCAAGAAACTTGTCTCCTCAATGCCCAGACGCCTTCACTCTGTGTTAAAAAGAAGAAGGGATGCTACGCCATGGCAAACAGGCCCCTGTCCCAACTTTTTTTGAGACCTGTAGCAGCCATCAAATTTGAAATGAGCTCATTTTGTGGATGAAATTGTAAAATTTCTCAGTGTCAACATTTGCTATGTTATTTCCATTCTATTGTGAATAAAATACTGGCTGGTGTGATTTGAAAGTCATTGCGTTTTGATTTTATTCACAATTTACACTTTGTCCCAACTATTTAGGAATTGGGGTTGTACCGCTTTGTGCTTCATGAACATCAGCCGTAAACCCCCGCCCCCCGACACAGATGGAATATTTGCTTCTAATCAGCCGATTACCTAACTGTGTGAAGGGGCCATGGTACGGAGGCCCAGATGTGACATGATAGGGTTTCTAAAAGCCACCCACGAAATGCGAGTGACCACTGATAGGAGAAACGGTAACAGACAAAAGGAGCGTAACTCCCTGGTTATTCCACCAACAATAAACCCAGAAAAAATGGGTGAAAATCCTCCCAGAAAATAAGAGCTTTCTCATGAGACAGAGTAACAACTCCCCTCTGCTGGAACAGGAGCGAACCGATAGAGGTCTGCGAGCAAGGACAATGCTCCAACAAACAAGACCTTCTGCGGGACAGAACATATACTCTGACGAAGAGAACAATAAATCAGACGGACAAACAATAAATAGGACAGACAAACACCAAATCCTAAAATCTTTCAAGGAGTTTCCTGCAACTAAACGCAAAGGGCTTCATAGTCCTTGCAAGAGTGACACAAAAGTACTGGACGGGGCTGGAAGAGCTTCTTAAATGGTCTATCCACAGCTGCAAACAATAAGCAATCAACCACCTGATCAAACAGCAGGATTGCCCTCAGGTGGCGAAGAAAATGCACAGCAGGCAGCAACCCCCCCAAAACCATGACATATTGTTTTAGGTTCAAGTACATTTCCACACTATATTGAGCTCGTATGATCCAAGCTCCTGGTAGAGTCCTGGAGAATATGGGGGCCATCGTCTTTGATTCTTCCCCCTGCAGGTGGAAATGCTCCCCCGATTACACTCAGCTGCTCTGCTTCATTGGCTGTTCTCTGTCAATGTTTCCAAAATCATGAAGGTTTTAATGTTTCCATCTCAGAAATCTAAGCTAAACGGAGTGTTTTACATCAAGATCAAAAGTAGTGAGAGCTCCTGGCAACACGTGAAATTGTGGCTGTGCCAATATTTACTGCTTATGGTGTGTCCTTAGCATGCGCTTGTGTTAATTAATTTGGCCTTTAAAGAAAGTTCCTGGAAAGTAAATCATTGGCAAAACATGGCCAACCCCACTGAGGATTGAAAAGAATCTTTTATGGCCCTTTATTATGGAAAGGCAATATAAAAATTAACCACAAACACATATCTGCCTAATCATGTCAAATGGAAGTTGTTGCAATTTTCATTCAAAGTGCATAGTTTTATTAGGCTGCCATGTTTTAAAAAAAAACTAAATTAGCATTTGAATGAAAATACCATTTGGCTGTGCTCTCCTGCATGCATCGAGGCCATTTGGCTGAAAAAACTCACTTTGGCAACCCTGCTCTCCCACAGCAGCCATATTCTAATCCCACCCCGCTGATCACAGGCGGCAGACTCACTCTGTAAGTCTACTTTTGCAGCTACGCACTGCGTCTGACATTAGCACGGGACACATTAAGACAATTTTGATAGTTTTATTCAGCCCAAATATCTGAGGACTGCGTAAGAACAGCAATAGAATTTTAATGGGCCATTATTGCATGTTGTGGTGTTCCTACCCACAAGGACACCAAAGTTTGTTTGAGGCGTTCCGATCCAACTTCAAATATGGCGGCTTTGGCAGCCATATTGAAAATGCTATTTTGGCTCATTAGTCACTCATTTCTGGAGCGATTCAGCTTAAATTTGCTGTGTATGTGCCAAATAGCAAGACTGAACATATATATTACGGGTTTAGCTGTGCATCGCATATTATGGCGGCTTTGGCAGCCATATTGAAAATGCTATTTTGGCTCATTAGTCCCTCATTTCAGGAGCGATTCAGCTGAAATTTGCTGTGTATGTGCCAAATAACAACACTCAACATATATAACTCTGGTTTTGCTGTGCATGGCATTTTGACCTTCATTTGACCTCTGTCATGGGGCCACGCCCCTTAATTTCAGAAATATCTTTAAAAATCATCTTCTCTGAAACTGTGTGACTCATCGAGCTGAACCTTTGTATACACCTTCCTGTAGCTAGGGAGATGAAAGTTTGTTCCAGGTGTTCTGATTCCATTTCAAATATGGCAACAGCGCAGCCATATTGAAATTTCCTTTGTAGATGCTAAGCAGCAAGGCTGAACAGATGTTACAGGTTTTGCTGTGCAATGCATTTTCACCTTCATTTCACCTCTTCATTTCACCATTGGGCCACACCTTTTTATAGGAAATACCAATAAAAGCACTTTTTCGCTGATCATGCTGATAGTGTTCAACTGTATGAAAAGTACATTATTGCTACAGGAAAATATAGAGCTATCTAGACTAAAATTCACTATGAAGCCAGCTGTTGTTGGAAGCCTCAGGAAAGAATATGGTCTGGTACAGTGAAGCATTAATTGGTGTTATGACTTGAAAATCACAACAAAGAAAACCAGCAATGACAACTTAAACAAATTTATTCTTCACCGATTAGGTCCAAAAATTTCTACAAATAATCCACTATGCAATCTTATAATAACACTCTAATGCCACTAAGTAACTCTGATGCCAAAACGAAAACTTTAACTGACCAAAATCACAGCATTTATATAGACTAGGAACATTCTGGAAAGATCTACGGGATTCCTAAGTAATCCGGCCCCCTCCAGGCAAGAAGAAGCCAGAAACTTCTAGAAAGCAATAGTCTATTTCATCACAAACAAGTGGTATTGCATCAGATCATGTTTTGCTACAGACATACCACCAGAGGGTGCTAAATGATGAACAAAATAAACAAATAGCTGACCAGTAAAGCAGCACAAATAAATCTCCATTTATAAATGATATACAGTGCTGTACATAAAATACTCATACATAACATCAGTAAGTAAAGTGTTGGATGCCCGTTGGAAATGATTACCACAGAACATCCCCTCTGTCCTCTTTCTTTCGATCCTGGAGAGTGTATGAATCTAATAAATACACATTTCCAAACATGTCACATTTTTTTTTTCCCAATATATTGAAGTTTATTTTAAATAGATCTACAAACATGATCACTTACTCTTTTTAATTTAGATATATGGATCTGGGAACAGAAAATATTTGCAAAATAATTCTGATTGAATTTTTTTGGTTTCCAAAACATTTTTATCAATTAAAAATTGTGCCCAGCTTATAATGTACGCTGTAACTTTTTATTTCAAAAATATTTTCATTACCATGTTAAATCATGTTTGTGTTTAATTGGCAACTGAAATAATACCATTCAATGGTTGCCTTAAACAAAAGGACTGAAAAACTTTGGCTGAGTGAATGTCCAGGTGAGCTACAGTGCTGTGGCACTATTTTTTAACAGACAGAAAGTGAAAGTGAATGCATTTCATCTGAGTCGCTATGTTCCTCTACCGGCTCACCTCAGGGATGTGTTCTCTCCCCTTTACTCTTTATCCTTTACACAAACATGTGCAAGGGTGTTTATGAAAACAGGCACATTTTAAAGTTTGCAGATGATACTGTTATTTTGAGTTTGTTGCACAATAATGAATCCAGCCATGGTCCAGTCTTAAAGGATTTTATCAGTTGGTGCGATCTTTCTTTCTTTCTTTCATGCTTAACACATCCAAAACGAAGGACATGATTATTGATTTCAGAACACAGGCTCCAAACTGTGATCCCACAGTCATTAAGGGCCAATCTGTAGAATGTGTGGATAGTTATAAATATCTCAGGACTGTCATTGATGCCAAACTGACTTTTAAAGATTATTTTTTGGGAATTTTTCCTTTATTTGATGGTTATTCAGTGGAGAGAGACAGGAAGGTTGGGGAGAAGAATGGGGGAAGACATGCAGCAAATGACCCGAGTCGGAATCGAACCCAGGTCGCTGTGGGAAGGACACAGCCTTTATGGTGCGCGTGCTTAGACCGATAAGCCACCAGGGCGCCCCGCCAAACTGACTTTTAACAAGAACTGTGAAGCAGTGTGTAAGAAGGGACGTCAGCATTTGTTTTACCTTCGGAAACTGTCCCGTTTTAATATTGACAAAACTATGCAGTCCCTATTTTATCGAGCTTTGATTGAGTCGTTATTATCTTTTGCCCTGGTGTCCTGGTTTGGTAATCTGTCACTACAGGACAAAAATTCCAGGGCCCCTTGGAAGAGCAGTTTCCTAACTGAAAGGGTTACCCTGTTGAAATAAAACGGAAATAAATAAATAATAAATAAATAAAAATTCCCTGAACCAAATTATAAAGTGGGCTGGTCGGCTAATCGGGGAGCCTCAACTCACTATGACAGCCCTTTATGGCACACAGCTGCAGCGTAAAGCCGGCTCTATTCTCAACGACTGCTTACATCCTTTGCATGGTGAGTTCCAGCTCCTTCCTTCTGGCTGTCGTTTTGCGGTCCCTAAGGGTAGGACAAAACGGTACACAGCAATTGTAATGCTGAATAGTTTGACCACCAGGTGAACAATCTTGTTCATATTGAACTTTAGTTAGATCTGGGAGATGTTGAAGCACTTTTCTATGATTATATATTTTGGGATGATTGTATTATTTTCTATTGTGTGATTTGTCTGTCATGACATCTATTGTGTGGCTGTCATTCTATATTGGGATTGCTGAGTTCCTGTCTGCACAACAAATTTACCATCTGACTGGTACTAATAAAGAAACCTTGAACCTTGAAAAGCAATTATTCATGACGAGGGCTGCGTGGAGAGAATGGAACATATCCCAGCATGCAATGGGTGAGAGGCAGGAACACACCCTGGACAGCGTATCATTCCATTGCAGGGAACGAACACACGGCTCACACACTCTCATACCTGTGAGCAATTTACACTCTACAAGTGGCCCTCAACTATCTTTTGTTAGAAACTGTGGGGAGGAACTGAGAGACCCAGAGGACATGAGTGTTGCACACAGAACAGCCCAGGCAGGACTGGAACCTGCAACCATCATGCTGCTAGGCAACAGCGGTACCCACTGCACAACACCAAGCTGCCCAGGGAAGGGATGTTAGCTGTTTTAATCATTAATAATTGAAGACCAGTTACAATACATTTTCGGCTCACACGCTCTGCTCAGTCTCTTGCCGACATTGCAACTGTTTTTGAGGCTGAATTTAGGGTCGGCAGTGATTGTACAGCTCCTGAAGTGTCAGGGTTCATAAACCTCGCTCCTTACTGGGTGTGTCTGAGAATGCCAGCGGCACGTCATCGCTGCACACAGGTAAGTCTGAAAGCAGGGGTCTCAAACTCCAGTGTCGGAGGGTCATAGTGTCTTTGGTTTATGAGATTTCCACCCAATCAGCTGCTGAGTCAGGCCTCATGAATAAGATCTGCAGACTCCTCAGCCAATCAGTGAGTTACATTAAGCACTGAAGCACAGGAACAAACCAACAGACCAACAGACACTGCAGCCCTCCAGGATTTGAGTTTGGGAGCCATGTCTTTAAGCATCTGTACATGAAAGATGAATTTTAAAAGGTTGGCTAACTGATCTATGCATCCCGCAAATCTCATAGCGCCCCTGTCAGAGGTACATATTCATTAACATCTCTTCTATATGAGCACTGGGGCTCTGTGACTGCAAGTGAAGTGCAGCTTTATAACTGAGTATCTCGATAGTTTATTACTAATGTGTGCTGTGGTGCAATGCAATGATGATTATTAGTCTCTCAACCCAAATGCTTAATTGCACATATGTGTGTATGTGTGTTTGCTTGTGTATGAGTGTGTGTGTTTGTTTGTGCAGGAGAGTGTGTATTTCTGTGAGTGTGAGTATATCATCTCACAATCAGGCAGAACACTCAGCTTGTGAATCACCCAACTGAAGTGACAGGAAAACAAGAGTCCTCTAACTGGCGGCAGGAGAAGGTGGTGGGTCGAACACAAGCCCATTTCATCTGAAAATTATTCATTAAGATAAGATCAGGGCTGCACCTGAACTCCACACTGACGGTGAGACTCGGTCTTTATCGATTCAGGTAATGGAAACATGGTCCTTATCTTTCTCTGTCATCTCCAAACAAGGCCTGGCAGGGAAACCCTCATGAACTTAGTCCCATCTCTCCACAACAGAGCCATCCGGTGCATAAATTCAGCATGGCAAATTTTCATAAGAAACTTACAGCTTCCAAGGTCTCAGTGATGACAGACAAGGTTTTCTTTGCAAAGTACTAAAGTGGAAAAGAAGTTTTTTTAGCCCAAGTCATGAATGGCATTTCTGTTAAAAGCTCTGCGAACTGTCATTCACTGTCGCTTTAGAAAATCTTTTCTTGTCCGTGTAAGTAGAGGTAACTGCGTCGCTGCCTCCTTTGATACATTTTTGGGCGTTTGGGTTGACAACGGATGTCACTGTTCAATCGATGCTGCTTTACTTTGGCAATTTAAAGGTCATCTAAAGTCGATTCTCAGACGGGACGTTGAACGTCCAATGTTTACAAACAAATCACTTGCTTTTGTTGACATCTTGCATTGTCACATGACCAATTTCATTCATATCAACCAATGTTTTGTGTACATGCGTAGATAATCCTTCTATTTCGGTTCGTTTGTGCAGGTGCGGCTCGCTGATTGGCCGATAAACAAAAACAATGGGAATCGACTATAGATGCCCTTTAACACTCAGATATTTGCATAATGTTTTCTTCTTCTTCTCCTCTGTCCCTCAGGCATGCAGTGGTACGTCCCCACAGCTGTCGACTCTGGCTTTCATAAGTTGGAACTCTGTCCAGGCCACCAGACAGTATTATGTTTGCTTGACAAAAAAAGGCTGGCAGGACCTGCTGCCAACATTGGGTCGATTGTCCAAGAAGGAATGCTGTACTGAACATATCCAAAAGCTTTGGGAGAAGCCTGGTCCCTGCAGCTATCGCTGCCCTGAACAATAGACCCTGGTGACCATGTGTGATGTTGTTGTTTCTGTTATGTTTCTGTGATGATGTTGTCCTTGTACCTGATGTCCGATGTACAGTCTGAGAAAACAAATTTCCCTCGGGACAATAAAGAATATTATTATTATTATTATTATTATTAATTTCCAAGCTGGTCTGGCCATATGGCATTTTGACAGCAGTTTTGAAGAAAATAATTCCATAACAAAAAACAAAGACTATAACATTCCTGCTTGTAATTATCAATAAATGCATGGCGTTCTTGATACATGTTCAACAGGGTGTCTATCTAAATTGTTAACGGTTATTTTTGATTATTCATAAGCCCATTGCATAAATGTTACGGTGGTCTTATTCTCTGCATGTGAAGCTAATATTGTTCTGTTAAGTGTTTGTTGCTGCATATTGTCCTTGGGTATGGGCCGACTGGATATCTAATGTACCGGGAATAGTCCCAGTCAGCTGGTGATTGGCCCATTGGTTTGTCTTTCATCTCTTACAGCCCTGATCACATCCTCCTGAGGCCCAGCTCTCCCCCTGCCCTGTACCTGTTCAGTCATGGCAAGATCCCCCACTGTACTGAATGATGTGCTAAATGAGAACCCCGGTTGAGACCTGTCAAGCGGCATCACATGATTGGCCAGGTGACTGCCGTACAGCGGTAGAACATAAAGGATGCTGTTGGACAAGGGATTTTCCGGTGACTGAAAGTGAAGACAATTCACCACAAGCTGTGAGAACAATGGGCCTCATGCAACAACAATTTCGTATTCTTGTCATAACTTTCTCTCTACAACGGGCTCGTACGAGTGTGCCATGTCATATTCAACAAACACTCTTAACTTCAGATTACTGCGTAAATGACCCTTGTAAACATGATGCATTCCACCAGTGCGTAAGTGAGCGTGCATTCATGAGAATTGCAAATTTCCATAATTATCTCCCCAATATTTCAAAATAAGGCTACGCGAACACCCACACTTGTAAAGGAGTGTTTTTTCAAAGACGAAGAAAAAGAACTTTACCAGTGCAGAGATAGAAGTCCTGCTGACGGACATCCAAAAAGTAAAACCGATCATTTCTAGCAGCGTCAGCAGCGAAATTAAAGGACCTGCAAAATCCCAGCAGTGGGGAAAAATATGACCCCTGTAAATGCCACATCGTCTATCAAAAGCACTGGCCGTGGTAATCTGAATTGCGACAAAAATCACTCATCTGCCTCTGCAAAAATATTGTCACACTGTCTAAAGACACGCTCTCCTCCAACAGTCTGACACACTAAGGCTTCCAAAAGAAGCAGCCAGCCATGACCCATCTGGTTTCACTTCGCGTTGACCTACAGCAGGGCTATTCAACCTTGTCCAGAAAGGGCCGGTGTGGGTGCAGGCTTTCATTCCAACCAAGCAGCTACACACCTGATTCTACTGATCAACCTCTTTAGCAAAGACTCTTAGGGTTGATTAGTGGTGTCAGGTGTGTAAGTGCTTGGTTGAATGAAAGCCTGCACCACACCGGCCCTTTCTGGATTATGTTGAATAGCCCTGACCCACAGGGTGTTTCAAAAAGATAAACCTGATTTGGAAATAAACTGCATTGAAATTGGGTCCATCTTTCTGAAACACCCTACTTATGTACAGAGACAGATTAACTTGCAATTAGTACATATTTTATTCCATCGTTTTGCAGTTTGAAATGTTCATATTGATGTTGAAGCATTATCCAAAAGCAATGATAAATTTAAATTAACGATGACATCAGGTTTTATGAAAAAAATATGTATAATTCGAATTGTAGAGTTAAACATGATACATGATGTATAATTTATTGGATTTTAAAATGCATAATTGCTTCAAAGTAACGAAAAATACAATCCTTCAGTGAAAAACTTGGGTTCAGATAAGACAAATAGACTAATTGCGCAAGACTCCTACAACAGGTCTGGAGCACTTGCAAATTTTGTTTGCGCCTGAGAGAGAAAATACAAGAATATTTGCGAATGCGGAAATTTCTCCTAAATCACTCGTATGATCCATTTAAGAACAAATCTGTTCGTGCAAATGCTTCTTGCATGAGGCAGTGTTTAAAGACCATAAAGACGAAGAACACGTGAAAATTGGACTTGAGACATCGATGTATTGTTCAATCTGTCAGTGTTACGGTCACCACCTAAAACTTTGGCTCAAGCAGAAGTGGTAAATAACATAAGAGGACGCCAACCCGAGGTACCAGTATCAAGAATAGTAGTTTATTTTATTACCAATAATAAACGAACTGCCAAAGTAGTATTAAACTATGAGAGACTGCAGGGCTGGCCAAAATAAACAGATGAGGATCCCCGGGCCAAGCAGGCTTTGGGCTGTCAAACCCAGAACGCCCTCCTAAACTAACAAGACGATAATAAATCTAATACTAATAATAATAATAATAATAATAATAATAATAATAATAGCAAAATAATGGACAGAGGGCTATGCCAGTACTTGTCTCCTAGCAACAGTGCGAGGAGCAAACAACCGCCACACACACAGAGCCGCCGAGTCACTCGGTCAAAGAAATCCTCGTTAGCGCTGACCTCAAACTCCTGCTTCTCACGCAAAAAATGTTCGTCCTGTCGCCAATGTAACCACATCGTTCAAGGCAGGAGACTTTGCTGAGTGTGTGGATGTCTTTTTTCTTTCTCTGAGTGATATAATGTTGGATTTACAGCAATCTAAAAACTCTGCCCGTTTGCTGTTCTCCCAAAATTCTTTTGGTGAATTTTGAATGGAAGAGATAGAGAAGTTTAACCTGCATCCTGTCCTTTGACTGTTCCCTGAGCCAAAACCATGTAGTTCTCTGCTACAAAAATTATACTGCTGGAACAAAAACAAATTTGCCTACGTTTTTGTGAATGTGATGAAGACGATTCAAATTTGTGGAAGTTAGAGCGATTTAAAAAGTTTTTTTTTTTCAGCGTCTCTGCTCCCAGATCACACTCTAGGAATAAAATCACTCGCTCTAGCACCGAAGATTCCACGCCATAGACACCCAGTATAAAGTCTGAGAAGGGCTCAAAATTTCATATTTTTTAAACTGCCGGTGTAGAAAAACTAAAAGAGATAATGAAAATTTGAGTCAGACACTGAAAGTCGACGGGATTGTCAACGCTTGAGAGTTGGAATGGAGTTTCTACGTGAATGTATGAGTTCACAGTGAGAGGGTGAAGATGAGTGAGTTTGAAGGATTTCCTCATTGACTTCCATTATAACAAAGTTTCAGAAAAATGAATATTTTTTGAAGTTTGAATGGGATTGAAAAGTTGAATCATACGTAAAACGTCAGGAAAATGTATAATACTTTCCAGTTGGAATGGAGTTTCTAACTGAAAGTATGAATCGGTAGTTACCGTTTGAAAAAAAGGTGAAGTTTTCTGATTTTTGAATATTCCGTATTTCATTTCCAATGGGAAAACGGTTTGGAAAAAACCTGGAATATCTGGGAAAGTATGAATGTTAGGAATTAGAAAAGTCATTCCTGTCGATTCCTAATTCAGCTGAACATTTTGATGTTTGAATGGTTTGAATCGGTTGAAGTTTGTGGAACGCATTAAGGGCCAAAGTTTTTTTGAATGGGATTTAATAGGAATCGGAATTTTAACGTTGAATTTCCGGAAAACTATGAATGTTACGGAAAATCTTAAAGTTTCCGATAATGTCCTCATGGAACTTAAGAAGATGAAATTTGAATGGTTTGAATCGGTTGAAGTATGATGAAGTTACGGTGAATCAAAAAACGCAGCGGAATAATAATAAGAAGAAAAATAAAGAATTTTGGAAACAGAAGAACATAGGGTTTGAATGCTGAGAAAATCAGAGTTACACAAGCGAACCTGGGTAATCAAACACAAAATATGCCAGGATGGAAATGAAATATTTTTGAGCAGTGTATAATGCAGGGAAAATGACTTGGAGAGAAACCAATTGGGCCATAGGTGGACGTTGACCATAAAGTTAAAATAAAGTTGAGTGTTTGCATTGAAATCTTATTTTATTCACGTCATTTCATTCATTATTCTGATTGACAGTGAATACGTTTACATGCACACTATATTTTGATTAAGGTTCATATTCGGGTTAAGGTAATATTCCGAATAAACTGTTTATAGGGTAACCTGGGGCAAAATGGGTAACAAGGCAAAATGGGTTTTGTCAGAATGCCTCCTTTAAAGCCTTTGAGTCACCTCAGCCTTCATGGGCTTTGAGAGATCACTTGATGAGAGCACTGCATTTCTTCCCAGTGCACATGTTGACTGTTGAACTCGCCTGGGAGACGTAAATATCAAAATACGTCCATTTTCATACTATTTTTCACTTTTACTTTTTGTGGGACAGTTTTTTTGTAGAATATACACTGATATAAAGGTGAGATTCTGTTGGAGCAGTGTGCTACAGGCTACGGGAGCGCCTTGTTGATCTTGACTTAAGTTCGCCTTGCTTTTCTTAAAGGACTGTATTGTGTACTGTGCGTGATGTGGGGTAAAATGGGGTAGGCGTTGTGGGGCATAATGGGGTACTTCCCCGTTATGCTCCAAGTGTATTATTTTGTAATGTCACAGATACTTTTGTGTCAAATGGGTGTGAAGACAGAGAGGGAAACCAGCTGTTCTCACATGTTCACCTTACAGAAAGGAACTGCTGGAAATGAAAGAAAAGTGCTCAAAAGTAAAAGGTTACAAAAAAGAGAAAGGGAAGAAAAGTTCAGATGCACAGGAGGACACTGAATGTCTCTATTGGAAGATTTTTATTCAGTCAGTCATGAAAGTTGGGTTGCCTGCAGCAAATGCAGCAGATGGGCGCACTACTCATGCGCTGGACTGGATGAAAGCAACAGAAACCCAGTATTTATGTGTGAACGGTGTGAAGACTGAAAATGGTATTAGATGTTGTTTTGTGATCATTTTTTGGACTTGCCACAATAGTTTGCTGGTTCCCCATTTTGCCCCAGGAGCCACCCCATTTTGCCCCTTGCATGGGGTAAAACAGGGTTGCGAGCCATTTTTTTTTTCAGTCTAGAATAAAAACCTGAACTTGAAATTTATGCATTTCTTGCTTTGTCAAATTGTTCTTTATGTGCAACCCTTCAATGTTTATACAAGTTTGAGTCCCTTGAATGAATTATACAGATGTCGGGAAAGATCTTTCTTAAGTACCCCATTTTGCCCCAGTTTCCCCTAAGTGTGGCCAAGATGCACATTGCTCTATTGCCCACGCTTTTTTAAGTGTGTCCAAAGCCAAAATTTTTTTCTTGGCCAAACTTAGTTTTTAAGCTGTGGCCAAGAAAAAATTCAGCATTGGCCACACGTATAAGTGCGAATATCATCGGCCTTCCGATTAAGGTGTATACATGACCCAATATTCCGATTAAAACAGGCATATGCCAGGGGTCTTATTCAGAAAATTTTGATTCGGAAAAATGACCTTAATAGGGTTATTGCACGTGTTTACATGACAGGTACACAATCGGAATAATACAGGAATAATGGTGTGCTTATTCCTGTATTAATCTGAATATAAGTATATTCCGATTGCGTACCGTACCTGTGGGTAATATGTAAACCTCATGTGTAGCCATCACTTTCTCTCTCTTTCTAGTTTATAAATAATTGTGCTGCCGTGGATGATGATTTTTAGACTCATGTTAAGATTAAACTTACAGACAGCCCTCGAGGAAAAGCAACCATTTGTGTCAAATCCGCTGATTTGAAGTGAATTGATAGATGAGAGATCACGAAATTCATATTTTGAATCCAAATCCAGGCCTGGCTTCGTTTTCTGTCCATTAATTAATTAATGGAACAGTTTGTGCTTTTGATTGGCCTGACTGCATTAACACCTGATTTACACCTGGCGGCACGGTGATGTAGTAGTTAACACTGTCGCCTCACAGCAAGAAGGTTGTGGGTTTGAATCCAGCCTGGGGCCTTTCTGTGTGGAGTTTGCATGTTCTCCCCGTGTTCGCATGGGTTTCCTCCGGATACTCCGGTTTCCCCCACCCACAAAAACATGCATTATAGGAACACTCCTGCCAGTACCCCTGACCAAGGAACTGGCTTTAGAACTGGAGTTGGTCCCCGGGCGCTGCTCTGTAGCTGCCCACTGCTCCTAACTATAGGATGGGTTAAAATGATATACTTCAATAAAGTATATCTTATCTTATCCGATTCCAAGTTAAAGGGGGACCAGAAGTTTTTGGACCTTGAGGACTGTAATTTTATGATCCCAGTGATAGACGGTTTTGCATGTGCTTACAATTTAAGAGTTGTTAGGACATCTGAACAGGATAAGGAATTTTCACAATAAGAAGCGATTTTATGAAAATTTAGCCAGATCCAAGAATGGCATCTTGAAAGATTATGTTACAGTGTGAGTATATTGGACTAATTTTCACAGAATGATGTTACACTGGATGACAAGGCTGCTTGTGTTGTAAAAGACCAGCACTGGTCAGTATGGAGACATCTAATGGGATTAAAGGGCTTTGAATGACCTTTGATTAAAAAAAAAAAAAACAGATTGGCTGGCTCTGTATTGACCCAATGCAGCATCAGTCGTACTAGTATATCACCATGCTGCATCTTAGCTGTCCAGAATATATCTCACCTTACAATAGTAATATGACTACGATTCACTGACTTTTCCCTGTATAAAGTATTCCCTGGGCTGATTGGTAGGTTACCGTTGTTGTTACGATATTTAGATATTCACGTTGCTTCTATCAAGTCGTAACAGAGGGATTCTCAGTCCACCCAGAATAAGTCGGTGTGGCTGCAGGACAGTTTTTCACTCCAACCATGCAGTTACGCCCCTGATTCTATTACTCAACCACCTGAGCTGAGTCTGAGCTGAAAATCCTGATCAGCAGAATCAGGTGTGTAACTGCATGGCTGCAGTGAAAGCCAGCGCCCACACCAGCTCATTCCGGGAACAAGTCAGTACCTCTACGCTGATCAAATTTTCATGTTATGATACCATTTTATGAATGAGGGGCTGGCCCAAGGTATTTTACACTATAGGGTCATACTTCGTGTTGGTTTATTAATGCTGAACGGCAACAAATATCCAGTGGTAATTTTGCTTTTTCTGTGATGGCTCGCTTAATGGTAGCCTATAGGGGGAGCCATCTCAAAAGAATTTAATGACCAATGTTGATTGAGTGCTTATGATCAGCCCATTGAAAGGATCGCAATTAAATGTCAAAACCCTGCTGAGGGTCGGGCTAGAATATCTGTGTCGTGATAAACATTTCCAGTTTCAGCCTTAGACTGTAGTAGGATTGCGAAACCAGTCCTTTCGTGAAATGACTAAAAAGCTTTAGTGATTTTGTGGACTGATTAAATTTTAGCGCTAGCCATTTCATGATATGTCTGAAATTTTTGGTCATTTCATGAAATGACCGGTTTCACAATCTGACTGTAATGTATACAGTCAATGGTTTCAGCATGTGAAACTGCTCTATCCTTTGCACGTTCATGCTACGGGCAATGCAAGCGAGTTACTATTTTGGAACTGTTAATGATTCTAGTCATTATTTAGCACCGCAAGTGTTGTTGCACAGTTCCAGTTTTGCCGTAGAGCCATTTTTAGAAACTTCTTTGCTAAAATATTCCTCTCCTGTACATTAAACGCAGTGATGAGAATGTCACTTTTCTGACTTCTAATGACTTCCATGTATGGCTTTTGAAACCAGGCTTTTGACAGTTAAAGAGACCGTGTTATTTTTTTTAAAGTGGTGAATGCTCCTCTCCATGGGGTCAAAAAGAGCTAGCGGGGTAAAACAGGGACAATCTTTGAGAGGACTGCGAAGTTTACAGATGACAAAACGCTAAAAGTTTTTCATGATCTTATCTTTTTTTTCAGCAGAATCACCCTCGTCCACCCACAGAAAAAAAAGAAAAAAACAAAAAAAACTCAAAATTGATAAACCCATTAATTAATTCCCATGGCACAACATCCGTTTACATGTTCTACAGTTGTTTCTTCACTGATCGTCTAAGAACAGGAAGTCGTTTATTATTTCACCTCTGTTCTGGACTGTGACAGGATTGCATTCATCACCACAGAGGACACTCTTGGCTTCAATGAGCCTCCAGGCCGAGGTCATCCCAGAATTCTGTAGTTTGGAGGCAATTGCAGCTGTACGCTGCTCTGACACAAACACGCAGTCTGCTGGGAGTTCTGGCATTACTGCATCAGGCACCATCTGTGGTCAGTACAGAGGGGGATTTCTGATCTTATTGAGAATTCCTGCATGACAGGTGCTCCCTAAAAATGCATTGCCTCTTAACTCAAAACAGCCACTGCCCAATTAAAATTGGACACTGAAAGTTTTTTTTTTTGCGTTAGCTCCTGCTCTGCTGATGTATAAAACGTTTTTAAGGGAAGTTGATTTGGGTTTTAGAGTTCGTCCTAATTTCTCTTGGAGGTCCTGAGCAGAAAAGAGGTCCAACTATTTTTTCTCTCATCTACAATGTGCTGTTGCTGCCACCTCATGTTTGCAAAGAAGAATTACGCTCACATGATGAGAGGAAAACATGATTTATTTGAAATTGTCCTTAAATTCCCAAGGTCTCGCTATTCTGAATGGTCCACAAAAAGTGACTGAACCTGTTGTTATTATTTCCAGTCACATGGGTGATCAGTAATTAAAATGGATTCAAGTATTAAGGTCAAGTAGTTCCACACAAAATCTGTCCCTACAGGGTATTTCATAATTCTTCCTCACATAGCTTCCTTTTTGTCCTTGACAGAAACCGTACATGAAAGCTTTGCTAAAAACACTATTGCATAATGACTTTGCCCAAAATCATTAAGAATTCCAGTGAAATGTAGTTTAACTTCACAAAATAAAAGCATATAGCAAGCCTCCATTATTCCACATCTGGTCAGTCATTGCCCTTTATCCAAAGCTGGGGCTCAATTTGATCGAAATTCTTCATATTGTGCACTGAAATTCATTATATAGCATCATAAAATACATATATTAATTTGTAGGCAATTAGGTGAATCAGTACCCAACACCACATTTTCTTTATGGTACTTCCATCCTAAAAAACTACTACTGTGTTTATATTAAAACTGTGCCAGCATGACTCGCGGTACTGTGTTTATATTGAAACTGTGCCAGCATGACTCACGGTACTGTGTTTATATTAAAACTGTGCCAGCATTACTCACGGTACTGTGTTTATATTAAAACTGTGCCAGCATTACTCACGGTACTGTGTTTATATTAAAACTGTGCCAGCATGACTCACGGTACTGTGTTTTGGAAGCGAAGTTCCAACAGACCGCAAAGCACTGTGGTTATAATCAGAATTCATGATGCAGTGCTTCTGTGAGAGAGGCACTTAACCTGAGCGTGTTTCAGTAAAATATCCAGCTGTGCTGTTTAAGAGCTTTGGACGTATCTTCAGATATATTGGTTTTAAAAGCAAAGTCAGAAGAAGAATCACTAAATGCAGAATGGCATACAAAATTAAAGACAAGACGCAGGTTAGGAAAAAAGCGTCGTCAGTCAGTAAATATTGGTGCGTTGTACTGACTAGCCTGCTCTTGCAGCGGACCCATCAAATTCCTTAGCAGGGTTGGGAGGTTCACAGCCACAGTTGGTCGAGGGCACAGTTTGAGAGATTCATAGATTGTTGAGGTCAAAGTTCAGAAGGTTGGCAGCATCAGACCAAGCGGCGTGTTGAGCTCCGTCCATCTCTGTTGCCACCTGGTTTCCCATGGCGAGCGCGTGCTGGCGCCCGCCAATGGTCTGGCGGCATTCGGGGCACTTTCCCTCCTGATTGGCTCCCCCGCAGTCACCGATGGCGTAGACGTGGCCATTGGGGCACTTGTACCAGTGCCCTTTGGGCAGGCCCATGGCGTTAACGATCATGACGCGTTCTTTGTCTGTGATGCCCAGCCCGCCACAAGGCAGTATCTCCACCAGCTCCTTCAGTGCCCCCTTCGCCTGCCGCTCGTCACTCGCGGTAAAGGGAACATTCCCCTCCAGCAGCTTCCTGAGGGCCGCAATTTCAGCCAGCGCATCTGAAACCCCCTGGCCGGCCCGTTTGCACAGCACGTTTAGCTGGGACAGGCAGGCCAGTCGCATCATCTCGTTCTGCAGGTCCAGCACCTGCTGCTGTGAGAAGCGGGTCTGGTGATGCGTCAGCCAGCTACAGCACTCATCGACCCGCTCAGTGAAGAGCCGACTGTCCTCCTGTGTCATTCCCTCCATCTCTCCACGTTGTTGACCCAGGTTCTCGAGGAGGATGGCTCGGTTCTCCAGCACCCACAGGTCAGGGAGGCTGAGGTCCAGCTGCTCTAGCTGCTGCTTCAGCCGCTTATACTCCAGAGGGAGGCGGCGGCGCAGCTGGGCTTTCTCCTTCAGGAGCTCCGACAGCTCTTTCCGCCTGCCCTCGATCTGGGCCGTGGAGCCGCTCACTTTGGCCTTGACGGCCTCAATCTCAGCAAGGCAGCGGTTGACATGGGCTCCGTAGCGCAAGTTGCGGCGAATAGGGGTTCGACAGCGCGGGCACTCTTTCAGACGGACGGCCGAATGCTCGCCTTCGCTCTCGCCTCCATCTTCGTTTTCTCCCCCTTGCTGGGCGCCCATGCCCATGTAGTGGTCCATGGCAGTCGACTCGAAGATGTGCCCACAGTCCTCCAGCTGGATGAAGAGGGCCTGAGGCTCGTCCTCCGAGCCGAAGAAGATCTCAGTGACTTCGTCGTGGTGGCACACGCGGCACTTGTTGGGGCAGGGTTCACCGCAGAGCCCGATGCAAGGGTGCCCACATGCCAGGGTCTTGTCGCAGAGGCGGTTGCAGGGCGGGCGGTCGCAGGGCTCGTGGCAGAGACGGGCGCAGCGGTGGTGCGGGCACTGCCAGGCACAGGGCTCCACACAAGGGGCACAGGGTTGCCCACAGGACTTTCGGCAGACACTGTGGACGCAGCGGTTCTGGCACGGCCGCCGGCAGGGTGGGCAGTCGCTGGTGCAGGGCTCGGTGCACGGGTGCGAGCATACCAGCAGGCGTCCGCACATCTTCCTGCATGGCCGGTGGAAACGGCCTTGGTAGCACTCACTGCAGGAGCCGCGACAGGGATGCCCACACGCTAGGGTGACACTGCACGGCATTCGGCAAGGGGGCTCGCCGGTAGGCGAGCGACGATAGTGACACGCATCCTCCTGCTGGTGCCCACAGCTCAGCTCCCAGGAGATGGTTTCAGTGCAGCGGACGGTGCAGGGCTCCCCGCAGACCCTGTCGCACGAGTGCCCGCACTTCAGCTTCTTCTCGCAGGGCTCCTGGCACACACAGTCGCGCGGGTCCTTGAAGCAGGGCACCATCTGCTTGTGGGAACATCCGGGCATGACCTTCTCCACACGGACTCGGCAGTCGCCACACTGCTGGTAGCACAGGCCGGGGCAGCGGTGCCCGAGGTGGCAGAGGACCTTCTGGCAGGGCTTGCCGCACTCAAACTTCTTGTGGTCGGCATCATAGGGGTGACAGGCACGGGTGCAGACGTGGCCGCAGTCCAGCCGGAACTCGCAGGGCAGGGTGCAGCCCCCTTCAGGAGCCTGCCGGAAGTCCTCAGCACAGGTAACCAGGGCTCGGGTACCTGGGTGGTTCTGGCAGCACAGGGGCAGCGCATGCCCCACCTGGCCGTTCTCGCGGAGCGTGTGCAGAATTCCGCTCCATAGTTGGACCCGGCCAAACATCTCCAGGTTCCCCACGCAGTACAGGCCTTTCTTTGCGCGGGACAGCGCCACACACACACGGTTGGCGATCTGGAGGAAGCCGACCCTGCCTTCTGGGTTGCTGCGCACAAGAGACAGCAGGATGATATCATTCTCCTCACCCTGGTACTTGTCCACCACGTGAACTTTGACCCCTGCAAACTGCGCGGCTGGGAGCAGCTTGCGGAGGCAGTGTAGCTGGCCTGTATAGGTGGTGAGGATGGTGATCTGAGATGGCTGGTAATCCTGACACAGGAGATAGCGGCACAGGGCCACCAGAAAGAACGCCTCGTGCCGGTTCTGATGACTACGTCCATCGTAGATCTCTTCCTCTGGGAACTGGTGCTCCACAAAGAACAGGTTGGTGAGAATACCCTGCCAGAGAGGAGTGGAGACAGAAGAACAGGAGCATTTCAGTTCAGCCCGTCTTAGTTTCTGGTGTTTTTTTAATATGGATTTTTTGCAGTGTTCTGCTTCAATAATCGAGAATGATGTCTGCTTCAAAGTGCAGTCAGCCTTAAAAAATTCACAAAACTTAACATTGAAAAACTTAAATCAATACAAATAAAAGAAGAAATAGAGAAATGAGCAATGCCTGCCTAGACTGACCTTGATGTTTTCATACTCTAGAACAGACGGGTGGTTCTCCAGCTCCGAGTAGATGTGAGGCGTCAGAAGACGGGCGATTTCTGGACGCATCCGGTGCTGTGGAGAGGGAAAAACAGAGAGAGAGAGAGAGAGAGAGAGAGAGAGAGATAAAGAGGGAAAAGAACAGAGAGATAAAGAGGGTAGACAGTGATAGGGAGAGGGGGAGAGAGGGAAGAGGGAGAGACTTAACATCCTAACAACTCAGAAACTCAGCCTTTCAAACACTCGTTTAACAGTATGCATATTGCTACAGCTCAGCCCCCCCCACACACACCAGCAGTAAGGAGCAGTGCTCTGGAGTGACAGCAGGGCCTCTGCATGAAGGATAGAGGGATAAAGGAGGGATAGAGGCAGAGGATTCATGCTCCTAATTGGAGTCTCCGCAGCAGGACACTGACACAGAAGCTCAGCTCTCTCGCTCACCTGGTAGTTCAGTCGGACGAAGGGGAAATCAAGCTTGACAAGCCTCTCGAACAGGGACACCTCCAGGTTGAAGTTCTTGGCGAGCTCGTACACTGTGGCGCTGGGGCGAAGCTGTGGACACATGATGGAGGGGGTCAAAGGGTAGAGGTCAGAGCAGAGTGTGCTGAGCACTGATTGGAGCACATCATTCTCACAGGGGACAGGCATAATTTCAGTTCTTAAGTGGTTGACTTACTGCCGCACCACTTCAAAACAACAATCAAGCGTTCAACCCTTTACCTCACAGGAGCGAAATACGTTCAAGGCCCCTCCTTCCTAAGCCACTTTCAGCCAGTTAGAAAGTGGCACCCTCATAATGAGCTCTGTACAGCCAAAACTATGAGCGAAACATTAAGTCATAAAGAAACGTAATAGGACTCTGTCATCTTAACATTTGGACTCACTTTCATTTGCAAATACGTCAAATAAATTATCTACGTTAACAAAAGAGACACTGAGTCTTTTCTTCATCTCTTCTAGACAGTAAATTCTCAGGCAGGAATCCTTCAAAGTCCCTGTCAAATGTATTTCCCGCCATTTTGATAACAAAAAATCATGGGTGAAAATCGCAAAACTTCTGAGTGTAGCTAGGCCCTGTGATTATCTAAGGCCTCTTCAGATAGATTAACACAGGATAGCAACCAATTGAAACAGAAAACAAATGTTTTGATTGGTTGAAACATAGCAACTAAAAGAGAGCCACATGATACTCTTAGGAATACAAAAGCATTATGGGAGTCTGCCAGATGATACTCTTAGGAGGCAATGGGTTAAGATGTATGCATGGATAAACAGACAGATTCATAACCAGGAAAACAAATGATCTCCCTCCCAGATTACTCTTTACACAGCTGGTGCAGGTGACATGATCAACACAGTTTCACATAATTTGAAGCCAAACCAAAGAATTTACAGACTGTAACCATTTGGCCATGATGGAGATCACTTTTATGTCACTTTATTTGACTAACATTCTCATTTTAAAAAATCAATTGTCTGAAGTCTCGTTTTATTTCTGAACAACAGCGAGCAACCTCTCACAAAAGCAATACGCCCACAAGCAAAGAAACAGCCTTATCATGGAATGTTGATGCAGTCGACCATTTTCACTTTTCAGAATATCTCAATTTGCCTTCAGTGAATAAAGGTGACATCTATATTTTTAGGTTTTCTTTATTTTATATTTGAATGAGACATCTAGGTCTTGAATCTTGAATAAATTTAGATAAACCTAGATTTGTTATACCTATATTTTAGCTTTGCTCAATTGATTTTTTTTAGATATCAACGGCTCTAAATTTATTCAATCCATAAAAGTTATATTTGAATGACACATCTAGGTCTCGAATCTTGAATAAATTTAGGTAAACCTAGAATTGTCACGCCTATATTTTAGCTTTTCTCAATTGATTTTTTTTTTTTTTTTTTTTTTTTGGGATATCAATGGCTCTAGTTTTATTAAATCGACAAAACAAGTTGATATAAAATTGTTCTGGTTCATCCAATGAAGCAATTAAGCATTGGCAATGCTTAATTCATTGCCATAAGGCACTGACTGTATTTGCAGGGCAAATACTTCCTGATTATAGGCAGTATATAGCACAATAGTATCAAAAACCGCAGTATTTCACAAGTGAACTTCTGAAATACTGGAGCTACACAAGACTAAGGTTGCCCATGGTAATTACCGACTTTGATTTAGTATGCATACTAATCATTGAAATCAAGAGATATCTTATAGCATAAGAGCCTGTGATTTCCCCTGTAATTATAATCAATTAACTTCAAAACAAATTGTAACCTTCATTTTTCTTCACTGCAGAACTAGTCGTAAAGTTTTCTGAGCAGTATTTCCATGACCAAAGTAAAAATGACTGATTCCTGGGAGCCTTTTATTAACCCAGCGACAGAAATTAAATCCTGAAACACAAGACTGCCTGCATATGACTTTGAAGAATCGCAGCTACACTGATCCTCACAGAAGGCTCTTCCCAAAATGGACAGCAGCTTTGCTTATTGTGACCACATAAATAATAAAAATGTACCGATTTTATAAAAAGCTGCCATTTTCCAAGTGATTGAGATTAACGTCCTGAAAAATTACCAACGATACCAGCGATGTTCTTCAGCACAGAATCCAATTTCAAAGTTCCCTGACCAACTGCAATGCGATTGCACGGGCCTTTCAGTTCCCTGACCAATCACAGCGGGCTCGCGCAGGGCCTACCTGCTGGTGATCTCCAATCAGGATGAGGTGCTGACAGGCCCGGCTCAGTGTGGTTATGGTGTGCGCCTCCAGAACCTCGGCGGCTTCCTCCACGATGACAAGGCGCGGCTGAATCTCCTGCAGTGCCCGGCGGTATTTGGCGGCTCCAGTAGTCGTCATGCCGATCACCCGCGCCTCTTTGAGAACGCAGAGGTCCTGCCGCACTCGGATCTCGGCCAGACGGTCAGCCGCATTCTGATAGGCCTGCTCAGACTGCAGCGCCCTGGTCCGCATGTCCGTCCGATACCGCTGAAGCCACAGCCTGCCACGAACACAAGCAGCCCTGGGCTAGCATTAGCTGCTCAACACAACATGTCCGAACACAAGATACCCAACACAGGCATGTCGGGGCTAGCATTAGCTACTGAACACAAGAACGCCTGGGCTCGCATTAGCTACTCAACAGAAGCACGCCCAAACACAAGCTACTGAACACAAGCACGCCCCTGCGACCATTAGCGACTCAACACAAGCATGCCCGTGCTAGCATCAGCTACTCAATGACAGAGGGAGATAGTAGAGGGCTCTGAAGGTAAAATTCTTGCCTTGTGTTTTTTCCCTCACTAAACTCAGCTGAATCCACTAATTAGTTCCAACTCTTGGCTGGAGAACTGTAATAATTAGCAAATCCATGCAATTTGAACAAAATACTGGGATGGACTTAAATTTCGGTTACTGGATTTTCCAGCTCTGCTCAATAACCATAACCAGCCCAAACACCACAGCATACTTAGGCCCAACTATTACATGCAATCAATGTTAACATCCCACTGAGACCCAAGTGACCTTAATAACTTGATGTCTGCCTGTGTAGTACACAACCTAGTTACAAGCACATATTGACCGATACATTGCTATGCTATACTATATTATACTACTATGCCGAGCAGTATGAATTATCCAGTATATACTGGCACCATATATGCAGTATGCGGAAAACCAGGATGCGATTTTGAATATGGCGCTTGCTTCCTCGATGAACACCCTGCATGCAGTGGAATGGCTCTATTTTTTAAATGACATAAATGCACCAAATAACTTTTTTTAACATGATAAATAAAGCAATCAATGAAATGCTAAATTAATGTCCACCAAGTTCAGGCGAGCACTTTAACAAAAATAAGCAAAGTCAATGACTCAGTAAAAACGTAAGTACTGTACTGATGGGGCAGAATACCGATAGAGTCTCCAGCGATCGCGAACAGGAAGAGTCCACACATCGAACACAGCATCCTCCTCTTCCTCGCTCATGGTCGAGCTCTTCACCAGCTCCCGGCGAATCCGTCGATTCATCTTCTTCTTCTGAGCTTTCTGCATCTGAGCAGGCAGGCAGGGTATGGTCAGACGCGCACAGGCACCACATCCACGGACAAATCAATGTACAAGATGCACCATCGAGCAGCTGCAGTCACATGCACCGTGTATGCGCACACGCAAAAGTATTAATGAATGCTCCTCCGAACAAGTATGAACACGTGCCCCTTCATATGTATGAGCAGTCAGGATGACACTCTTCACTTTGACAAGAACAACAACTGCTCAATTTAAAAAAGCAAAAAATGTACAGAAAGAAATTACAGTCCAACCGAAAGCCGAACTTCGCAAACAGTGCCATTTACTGCATATACTGTCGTTTATTAATAGGTTTTTCCTCAAGGGTGCCAATAATTCGTAATGTGTCTGTAGTTAGCTGCAGGCTTGGCCATGTTTGTTAGCCGTTAGCAGAGTATGCGCTCAGGGCAGTACCTCCCATCCGTCCGCACTGATCCCCGGGTCTCTCTGCGACTGATTCAGGCTAAGCGCTAGCATCATCTCCTCCAGGGCCTTCACCGCTGTGTCCGTCTTACTCTTCCTTTTCTTCTCGCCTCTACCGTTCATCTCCGCATCGTCGATCATGCGCTCCCTCTGGATAAGATCTGCTTCCTCTTCCACATCCACCAGGCCATCTTCGTCCTCTGCCTCGGGCTCTTCATCTTCCTCCTCTGAGAGGAGGGTGAAAACAGAAGATGGGCTTCGCCTCAAGCGATTGTGTCGTCAACAGAAAGGTTCAGTATAATTCATCATTTTGGTGGCCTTTCTGACCTTTTTAAGAGGGACGACTTACTAATCATTCAACATGCTGGTACAGCAGCTGCAGTGTTGAGTTATTGCAGAAATGTGAAATCAGTGTGAATCAATGCAGAGTCAGTGTGGAGTCAAAGCAGGGTCAGTGCTGTGTCAGTGTGGAGTCAAAGTAGAGTCAGTACTGTGTCAGTGTGGAGTCAAAGTAGAATCAATACTGTCTCAGTGTGGAGTCAAAGTAGAGTCAGTACTGTGTCAGTGTGGAGTCAAAGTAGAGTCAGTATTGTGTCAGTGTGGAGTCAAAGTAGAGTCAGTATTGTGTCAGCGTGGAGTCAAAGTAGTCAGTGCAAAATCAGCTCAGGGGAACTCTTCAGTGACAAATTAGGGTTGTTAATTCTATGTTTAACCAGAAAAGTTCCACTGAGAGTATGCTTTTCAAGGCTGCTCTGGGAGAAATGCGTAAAACAAAAACAGTTGGAAGTGGGGATGGATAGAGAGAAACAGGGGCGAAGCCTTCAGAGTATTTGGGGTTAAATTGCTCCAAACTTCATCCTTGCAGGCATAATCCCAAGCACCTTTGGGGGCTTGGAGCAGCAACTCTTTATTTACCAGTCAAGAAAACTAGCACTAGGCAGTCACAGCGTCGAGTCAGTGTGGAATCAGCATTGGGTCAGTGTAAAAATCAGTGTCAGGTCAATGCGCAATCAGTGCAGAGTCAGAGTAAAGATGAGAATTAGTCAGCACTAAGTATAGATTCAGAGTTGAGTCAGTGTAAAATCAGGGCAGATTTAGCATGAAGTCAGTTTAGTGTCAGAGTTGAATCAGTGTAAATTCAGTGTAGGATTAGTGTGACATCAGAGTTGAGTCAGTGTCGACTCAGAGTAGGATTAGTGTAAAGTCAGAATAGAGTCAGAGTTGAGCCAGTGTAAAATCAGTGTAGAATTAGTGTGAAGTCAGTATAGAGCCAGAGTTGAGTCAGTGTAAAGTCAGTGTAGGATCAGTGTGCAATCAGCAGAGGTGGAAAATCAAAGTTTAGATTGTAAATTCCCCGCCAGCAGTTTGTTGAGACTTTCTAGATTTGCCAGGTAGAACACCCCTTCAGCCAGGAAAATTAGCCGGCTGGGCTCATGGGTGGAAGTAAAACACGGCAGATTTACACCTTCTGTTTCCACAAATGTTCACCCCGGGCAATCAGTATAGAGTCAGGAATGAGTCAATGTAAAATCAGAGTAGAGTCATTTTGCATTTGGAATTGAGTCAGTTCAAAATCAGTGTTGGTTCACTGCGCAATCAGTAATGTATAATCACTGTAGTCCAAGTAGAGCTAGTGCATTCTATGCAAAATCAGGGGTTAATCAGCATTGTCGGAGAACAATCAGGGTAAAACCAGCATTGCTAGAGTAAAATCAGGGTATTCTATGTAAAATCAGGGTATAATCAGTGTAGTCAGAGTAAACTCGGTGTGACTCTCACCAGCATTCTCGGCGTTTGGCTCCCGCTCTCTCTGCTGGAATTCGGAAGAGCCCAGGCCGAGCCACTCCACGATCATGGACTGCTTCACTCCATAGGGCTGGAACCCGTCCCACATCTGAGCCCACAGAAGCACACCGGTCTCAGTCGACCACACGAGCACAATCACTGGAACTGCGTTCGACTTCCCAGAGTTTACCTCACACTGCGGTCTGATGCAACATTCATGCACATTTCTCAAGAAGTACTCCAAGTACTCTGAGAATTTTGGTGTCGGATGCAATTATCTGTGCACTGGAATAATATCATGTTAATATACCCAGATTTTTCCAGACAAAACCCTCGAAGACGGCTGCCATGAGGAATCAAGCATAAAGCATGAACCTGGAGATCAGAGTGACTGCAGCAGTGCAGAAACATTAAGAGGTGACTGGTGAGGGAGGAAAGCTCAAGCTGTTTCAGTAAGTCGGCTGGCTAAGTGGCAGGGCTGTCCCACTGAGGGGTGGGCAAAGGCCCGAAGCTTATAGGTAAGTTACTTCAGCTGTTCCAGGGAATTAGTGGGATAGGAGGCAGCACTTACAGACTGGTTGTTCAGACTGTTTCAGTGTGTGGGATAAGTAGGAGGGCTTACAGGCTGATTGTTTGGGCTGTTCCAGTGTGTGGGATAAGGTGCAGGGCTTACAGGCTGGTTGGTCAGACTGTTCCAGTGTGTGGGATAAGGAGCAGGGCTTTCAGGCTGGTTGCGCAGACTGTTCCAGTGAGTGGGATAAGGGGCAGGGCTTACAGGCTGTTTGCTCAGACTGTCTCAGTGTGTGGGATAAGGTGCAGGGCTTACAGGCTGGTTGTTCGGGCTGTTCCAGTGTGTGGGATAAGGGGCAGGGCTTACAGGCTGGTTGCTCAGACTGTTTCAGTGAGTGGGATAAGGGGCAGGGCTTACAGGCTGGTTGTTCGGGCTGTTCCAGTGTGTGGGATAAGGGGCAGAGCTTTCAGGCTGGTTGCTCAGGCTGTTTCAGTGTGTGGGATAAGGGGCAGGGCTTGCAGGCTGGTTGTTCGGGCTGTTCCAGTGTGTGGGATAAGGGGCAGGGCTTACAGGCTGGTTGCTCAGACTGTTTCAGTGAGTGGGATAAGGGGCAGGGCTTACAGGCTGGTTGTTCGGGCTGTTCCAGTGTGTGGGATAAGGGGCAGAGCTTTCAGGCTGGTTGCTCAGGCTGTTTCAGTGTGTGGGATAAGGTGCAGGGCTTACAGGCTGGTTGCTCAGACTGTCTCAGTGTGTGGGATAAGGTGCAGGGCTTACAGGCTGGTTGTTCGGGCTGTTCCAGTGTGTGGGATAAAGGGCAGGGCTTACAGGCTGGTTGCTCAGGCTGTTTCAGTGTGTGGGATAAGTAAGAGGGCTTACAGGCTGGTTGCTCAGGCTGTTTCAGTGTGTGGGATAAGGGGCAGGGCTTACAGGCTGGTTGTTCGGGCTGTTCCAGTGTGTGGGATAAGGTGCAGGGCTTACAGGCTGGTTGCTCAGACTGTTTCAGTGAGTGGGATAAGGGGCAGGGCTTACAGGCTGGTTGTTCGGGCTGTTCCAGTGTGTGGGATAAGGGGCAGAGCTTTCAGGCTGGTTGCTCAGGCTGTTTCAGTGTGTGGGATAAGGTGCAGGGCTTACAGGCTGGTTGCTCAGACTGTTGTCAGTGTTCCAGTGGGGGATAAGGGGCAGGGCTTACAGGCTGGTTGTTCAGGCTGTTCCAGTGTGTGGGATAAGGGGCAGGGCTTACAGGCTGGTTGCTCAGGCTGTTTCAGTGTGTGGGATAAGGTACAGGGCTTACAGGCTGGTTGCTCAGACTGTCTCAGTGTGTGGGATAAGGCGCAGGGCTTACAGGCTGGTTTCTCAGACTGTTTCAGTGTGTGGGATAAGGGGCAGGGCTTACAGGCTGTTTGCTCAGACTGTTTCAGTGTGTGGGATAAGTAAGAGGGCTTACAGGCTGGTTGCTCAAACTGTCTCAGTGTGTGGGATAAGGGGCAGGGCTTACAGGCTGGTTGCTCAGACTGTTTCAGTGTGTGGGATAAGGCGCAGGGCTTACAAGCTGGTTGTTCGGGATGTTCCAGTGTGTGGGATAAGGAGCAGGGCTTACAGGCTGGTTGCTCAGACTGTTTCAGTGTGTGGGATAAGGGGCAGGGCTTACAGGCTGGTTGCTCAGACTGTTTCAGTGTGTGGGATAAGGGGCAGGGCTTACAGGCTGGTTGTTTGGGCTGTTCCAGTGTGTGGGATAAGGGCCAGGGCTTACAGGCTGGTTGCTCAGACTGTTTCAGTGTGTGGGATAAGGTGCAGGGCTTTCAGGCTGGTTGGTCAGACTGTTCCAGTGTGTGGGATAAGGGCAGGGCTTACAGGCTGGTTGCTCAGACTGTTTCAGTGTGCATAAGGGCTTACAGGCTGGTTGCTCAGACTGTTTCAGTGTGTGGGATAAGGGCCAGGGCTTACAGGCTGGTTGCTCAGACTGTTTCAGTGTGTGGGATAAGGTGCAGGGCTTTCAGGCTGGTTGGTCAGACTGTTCCAGTGTATGGGATAAGGGGCAGGGCTTACAGGCTGGTTGCTCAGACTGTTTCAGTGTGTGGGATAAGGTGCAGGGCTTAAGGCTGGTTGCTCAGACTGTCTCAGTGTGTGGGATAAGGTGCAGGGGATTACAGGCTGGTTGTTGGTCAGACTGTTCCAGTGTGTGGGATAAGTAGGAGGGCTTACAGGCTGGTTGCTCAGGCTGTTCCAGTGTGTGGGATAAGGGGCAGGGCTTACAGGCTGGTTGCTCAGACTGTTTCAGTGTGTGGGATAAGGGGCAGGGCTTACAGGCTGGTTGCTCAGACTGTTTCAGTGTGTGGGATAAGGGGCAGGGCTTACAGGCTGGTTGCTCAGGCTGTTTCAGTGTGTGGGATAAGGTGCAGGGCTTACAGGCTGGTTGCTCAGACTGTTTCAGTGTGTGGGATAAGGTGCAGGGCTTACAGGCTGGTTGTTCAGGCTGTTCCAGTGTGTGGGATAAGGGGCAGGGCTTACAGGCTGGTTGCTCAGGCTGTTTCAGTGTGTGGGGATAAGGGCAGGGCTTACAGGCTGGTTGCTCAGACTGTCTCAGTGTGGGGATAAAGCGCAGGGGTTGCTCTTACAGGCTTACAGGCTGGCTTTGTCAGGCTGTTCCAGTGTGTGGGATAAGGGCAGGGCTTACAGGCTGGTTGCTCAGACTGTTTCAGTGTGTGGGATAAGGGGCAGGGCTTACAGGCTGGTTGCTCAGACTGTTCTCAGTGTGTGGGATAAGGGGCAGGGCTTACAGGCTGGTTGTTCAGGCTGTTCCAGTGTGTGGGATAAGGGGCAGGGCTTACAGGCTGGTTGCTCAGACTGTTTCTGTGTGTGGGATAAGGGCAGGGCTTACAGGCTGGTTGCTCAGACTGTTTCAGTGTGTGGGATAAGGCGCAGGGCTTACAGGCTGGTTGTTCGGGCTGTTCCAGTGTGTGGGATAAGGGGCAGGGCTTAAAGGCTGGTTGGTCAGACTGTTCCAGTGTGTGGGATAAGGAGCAGGGCTTACAGGCTGGTTGGCTGTTTGCTCAGACTGTTCCAGTGTGTGGGATAAGGGCAGGGCTTAAAGGCTGGTTGGTCAGACTGTTCCAGTGTATGGGATAAGGGGCAGGGCTTACAGGCTGGTTGTTCAGGCTGTTCCAGTGTGTGGGATAAGGGGCAGGGCTTACAGGCTGGTTGTTCAGGCTGTTCCAGTGTGTGGGATAAGGGGCAGGGCTTAAAGGCTGGTTGGTCAGACTGTTCCAGTGTATGGGATAAGGGGCAGGGCTTACAGGCTGGTTGTTCAGGCTGTTCCAGTGTGTGGGATAAGGCGCAGGGCTTACAGGCTGGTTGCTCAAACTGTCTCAGTGTGTGGCATAAGTAGGAGGACTTACAGGCTGGTTGCTCAGGCTGTTCCAGTGTGTGGGATAAGGGGCAGGGCTTACAGGCTGGTTGTTCAGGCTGTTCCAGTGTGTGGGATAAGGTGCAGGGCTTACAGGCTGGTTGGTCAGGCTGTTCCAGTGTGTGGGATAAGGGGCAGGGCTTACAGGCTGGTTGCTCAGGCTGTTCCAGTGTGTGGGATAAGGGGCAGGGCTTACAGGCTGGTTGCTCAGACTGTTTCAGTGTGTGGGATAAGGGGCAGGGCTTACAGGCTGGTTGTTCGGGCTGTTCCAGTGTGTGGGATAAAGGCAGGGCTTACAGGCTGGTTGCTCAGGCTGTTTCAGTGTGTGGGATAAGTAAGAGGGGCTTACAGGCTGGTTGTTTGGGCTGTTCCAGTGTGTGGGATATAGGGGCAGGGCTTACAGGCTGGTTGCTCAGGCTGTTTCAGTGTGTGGGGATAAGGTGCAGGGCTTACAGGCTGGTTGCTCAGACTGTTTCAGTGTGTGGGATAAGGTGCAGGGCTTACAGGCTGGTTGTTCAGGCTGTTCCAGTGTGTGGGATAAGGGGCAGGGCTTACAGGCTGGTTGCTCAGGCTGTTTCAGTGTGTGGGATAAGTAAGAGGGCTTACAGGCTGGTTGCTCAGACTGTCTCAGTGTGGGATATAAGGTGCAGGGCTTACAGGCTGGTTGCTCAGGCTGTTTCAGTGTGTGGGATAAGGGGCAGGGCTTACAGGCTGTTTGCTCAGACTGTTTCAGTGTGTGGGATAAGTAAGAGGGCTTACAGGCTGGTTGCTCAAACTGTCTCAGTGTGTGGGATAAGGGGCAGGGCTTACAGGCTGGTTGCTCAGACTGTTTCAGTGTGTGGGATAAGGCGCAGGGCTTACAAGCTGGTTGTTCGGGCTGTTCCAGTGTGTGGGATAAGGGGCAGGGCTTACAGGCTGTTTGCTCAGACTGTCTCAGTGTGTGGGATAAAGTGCAGGGCTTACAGGCTGGTTGTTCGGGCTGTTCCAGTGTGTGGGATAAAGAGCAGGGCTTACAGGCTGGTTGCTCAGGCTGTTTCAGTGAGTGGGATAAGGGGCAGAACTTTCAGGCTGGTTGCTCAGGCTGTTTCAGTGTGTGGGATAAGGTGCAGGGCTTACAGGCTGGTTGCTCAGGCTGTTTCAGTGTGTGGGATAAGGGGCAGAGCTTTCAGGCTGGTTGCTCAGGCTGTTTCAGTGTGTGGGATAAGGTGCAGGGCTTACAGGCTGGTTGCTCAGGCTGTTTCAGTGAGTGGGATAAGGGGCAGAGCTTTCAGGCTGGTTGCTCAGACTGCTTCAGTGAGTGGGATAAGGGGCAGGGCTTACAGGCTGGTTGTTCGGGCTGTTCCAGTGAGTGGGATAAGAGGCAAGGCTTTCAGGCTGGTTGTTCGGGCTGTTCCAGTGTGTGGGATAAAGAGCAGGGCTTACAGGCTGGTTGCTCAGGCTGTTTCAGTGTGTGGGATTAGGGGCAGGGCTTACAGGCTGGTTTCTCAGACTGTTTCAGTGTGTGGGATAAGTAAGAGGGCTTACAGGCTGGTTGCTCAGACTGTCTCAGTGTGTGGGATAAAGCGCAGGGCTTACAGGCTGGTTTCTCAGACTGTTTCAGTGTGTGGGATAAGTAAGAGGGCTTACAGGCTGGTTGCTCAGACTGTCTCAGTGTGTGGGATAAGGTGCAGGGCTTACAGGCTGGTTGCTCAGACTGTTTCAGTGTGTGGGATAAGGCGCAGGGCTTACAGGCTGGTTGTTCGGGCTGTTCCAGTGTGTGGGATAAGGGGCAGGGCTTACAGGCTGGTTGCTCAGACTGTCTCAGTGTGTGGGATAAGTAGGAGGACTTACAGGCTGGTTGCTCAGGCTGTCCCAGTGCTCCTCGGCGATGAAGCGCTCCAGAAATTGCTCATGCAGGACCCCCCTCAGACTGCACTCCAGCTGGCTTGCCTGCTGCACGATCTTCTGCTCTGCCTGTGCCAGCTCTGTGCTGATCTATAATAACACAGAAAACAGGCATTAATGCTGTGTTCAACTCGCCTCAGCAATGGATTAGCTCTGTGCTGTTCTATAACACACAGCACAGGAATTAACACTGTGCTCAACTCACTTTAGCAAGAAATTAGCTCTGTGCTGATCCATCTTAAAACGGGGGATTTACAGATTATGCTGATCCATAATAACACAGAATACTGTGAATAACACAGTGCTCAACTCACTTCAGCAATCGATTAGCTTGTGCTTATCTATAACAACACACAAAACAGGGACTAGCATTGTTCGCGACTCACTTCATCCTTGCTAAACCCACTTTAACTCTGTGCTGATCACTTGTAACAAATAACACTGATATTAATCATGCTCTCGGTAAACTTTTACTCAACTCAATTCACTTTAACCACAATCAACATATTTAACAGGACTGAATTAACTTTATTTGTGCTTTGGTCACTGTGTTCAACAAACTTAAACTGATATGAACTTACATTATCCATGTGTAACGCACTTCAACCCTGTGATGCCATTTGTATCATATTTGATACTCAGATTTCTGTGACCTCTTTGTCATCCACATGATCAATACTTTCCTCAAGAACTGGTTGAATTCAATCTGATATATGTAATCTGCGCTCTGGTGGACTATCCATGCACTGCAGGCAGTAGAGGTCCGTGGAATACAAAATCAAAGATGGCTGCCTCATTCACCAACCTGCAGGTTTTTCTTTTCATGGGAATCTTTGCAAATTTGAATGAAGTAACAGTAAGATAAACTTCTCTCTTATATAAATATTATATATTATATTAATACTTCAATATGAATATTTACTGGATTGAAGCAACTTATAAATACACAACATTTTGCTGCTTATTTTATTGTAAAATTGAGTCGAAAATGCATGTATCAAATGTGATACTACTGGCATTTGACCATAAGAGATCCACAGGAGTGCCAGAATCTCCACTGACATTACTGTATTTATGAGGCTCATTTTTTAAGCTAGTGGTATCCTGTGAAACCAGAAGACCTATCGCATTAATTGGTCGCCCCCTTGTCTTGCTAACTTGAAAGGAAGGGGGCGAAGTAATGCTCCAAAGTTACGCTAAATTTTGATGTAGGAAAAAACTGTCAGACCCATTTTCACAAGGGCCCTTTGACCTTTGACCTCTGACCTCAAGATATCAAAAATGGGTTATCTATATCTATGAGTCTCCCTCTTACAGACATGCTCATTTTAGGATAATCACATGCATTTCTGAGTAAAACAAACATGCAGTGTTTTGCATGCTGTGTAAATGTGTCATTCTTGCCTATTGTATTCCAATATTTCTGCATACTGGCGTCCCTAAACTGTCTCAGGACTTCATAAACTGGGTATGACTAAAAAAACTGAGACTCTTGAGGATTCAATGAGCCCAATTTTATTCGTTTGTGATGATGTTACTGTTTTTTTATGCTTTGTTTAAAGGTCCAATAAATACTTCAGTTTCAAAAATTTAGAATTTCCTGGCAATTATTTTATGGTTCAGGCTTTACAGGGTTAATTGTGCTACATTTACTTTGTGTTCAATTGACTTTAACTGCACTGGACTCACTTAAACTGTTTTACTAAACTGAACTGTGTTTTTACTGTTGCTGTTCAAACGCATGGCTGAAGAATAAACTCGGCTGTTAAATAGACTTTGCTGGCTTTAAGCTGTTCTAAATAGTGAAATGTCCAGCGCAAAATAGACTCTAAACTTCACTGAATGTTCCATCTTTCCCCAAGAAGAAAATTGAAAAGTAACTCATAACTCTAAGACCACAGGTGGTGTTTCCAATAGAGCAGAGCTGATCTCACACTGGGAATTTTATTGGGATCCACACGGTATCGTCCTGTGCCTCAACACTTCATTACTTACCGCTACTTCTAACTTCTCATTTTTCTAGATGGAGTCATGGATGCAAATGAGCAATTTTATGTGCCAGGGAGCTGTTTAGAGACCATTCAGAACCGCGGGTATTAATAGGCTGAATATGGTTCCATCTGTTACTGACACTGGTTCTCATATCGACTCTTCGCACCTGCACCGGCCACCTGTTACCTGTCTCAATATACGCCAGAGGCGCAGCATGATGTGGAGAAAATATGGAGCACGTCACTGCTGTCATTCATCAAGTGTTCTCAGACTTCATGAGAAGTGTTTTGATCGGTGGGAGAGCAGTTTGAGCTGCTAACACACTGTACACATTACAGACACCGCTACCAAACACCGCTCACCGCAGTCACTGCGCTGGAGTTAGCTACTCATCGTTAAGATAACATAACGTAACATTAATATAACATTTACGTAACCTGGCCCCGACTCCTTGATAAAATTCCTCTACATAGTCCAAATGGCTCAACAGCTGTACATACTGTCATGTGGGGTGACAGTAATGTGGCGTGACAGAAATACTGCACATTTTCTTTTGAGGAAAAAAAACATTACAGCTATTTTTATGCCCATCCATGCACATGCCTGGGGGCACACAGGGTTACACTGCATGTCTGTCCGTCCGTATGTACGTCCAGCCCACCTGATGTAGGATGTTGTGTATCTACTTCTCCACAAAAAGCAATGAAGAAGAACTCACTGGAGTCCCTCTCAGACAAATGTGCAGCACAGAGGTGTGGACCTCATACTTTCATTCAACTTGGTGCACCTACAGTAAGAATTTTACCGAACAGTGAGTGTGTGTCTCTAGTCTTTCATACTGTTCCGAGCCTATTGGCTCATCAGGCCAGTGCTTGACCTCCGTTTCAGTAGCATGAAGTGACTAGGAGTACTGCTACTCCCCAGGAAGGGATGCTTGTCCATCACAGGTTACTCCCCCAGCTCTTAGTCAGGTTTCCCCAAAAACTTGCCACTACCCAATCATACACCTGGGTAACGTGAGGTACTGTGGGAGTCAAGTGTTTTACCCAAGAACACACTGTGAAAGCTATGGCAAGGTCCCAAGTTCAGAACCTTTCGATCCCAAGTCAAGCACACTTAATCACTGCGTTACCGCATCCCAACAGTAGGGGGGGTATACGTGACCCATGGGCACTGTTTTTTCCAGTTATCCTTTACATATTTAGAGCTTGTGAGCAGTTTACAGTCCAGTCAAAGCCACAAGTATTAACCCTTCTGTTTTTACGTTAAAGGGGGAGGACTCACCTCAAAATGAGCACGACGCAGGTGGGCAGGCAGACCTCGGCGAAACCCCTGACCCCCCGTCAGCTCCCTCAGAGTGAAACGCTTCAGGACCTCGCTGTTACTGCGACCTCCGACCCGAACGATGCCGTCCTGCAGAAAGCTGTGAATCCCTGCAAGCGCCAAGGAACAGAAATCACACTGAGTAACAGCCCGCTTCATGAGCGAAGAAAGAAAACAATAACAAAAAATAAAATGAAAAAAGCAAAACAAAACAAAACATAACCAACCTCCCGCCCATATACACACCATCACACCCCTCCAGGTACAAAACTATTGCGTTGAGAACTCGAGATGTCGCGGATAATAAAACAAGAGACAAAACCACATTTCATTGTCATGTTATCTCATTTTAACATGACGGGACACCGGCTGGGGTGATTTTTTTTCATTGCAAACCTGTCAGAGGCTAAATCTGACTCACAATAACCAGCATAAAGTTTCGCAAGTCTTCTGGATGTGGTTTTATCTTCCAAAAATGGACTTTGTTGAGGCCCATTCTTTATGTGTTAATATTGCCTCATAGAGCTGAAGTAGGGGAGACTGGGGCCCGATGAGCCGTTTCACTATTTTTGCCCATTTTAAGTAGCTCTGACATCTATGGATTACAAATATGTTAAATGGCTTATCGGTCACCATAACTCATCAGACCCCAGTCTGCTCCATATTTCAAGATTGACTCATGAAGCTTCAGTCAGATGTAGTGAAGCAGCTGGATTTTGCATGGGTGACAGTAGACAGGAAGTCGGCACTCTACAGACACTGGAGCCAAAATGGGTGACTGTGAATGACTATATAATGTCTCTGTCTCTCTCTGACGGTCTCTCTGTCTCTTTGTCTCCCTGTCTCTCTCTCTCTCTCTGTATTTCCCTTCATGACTGCACCTATGTTTTCCTTTCTGTCTCCAGAATCCAAGGCGGATCGAGTCAGTTTGCAGGCGCAACGCTCGTATATATACTGACACACAGTGAAAACGCAACACCCATATTAAATAACCAAAAAGAAGAAGCAACCAATGTTTTTTCGATTCAATTTTAATACGAATAGAAAAAGTATTTCATCATCCATAACACTGTAGAGTTTCATCACATTATCTCAACAAATGTTTCCGATACGCCACTATGAATGCACGGACCCTCCCCAAACTGTCAGTAGCGAGCGTGTCCTCCCTGTGCTTGGACACATGCGCGTAAACGGCGAGGCATCGTTTCACACAAACGTCGCACAGTTGCTTGGGGAAGTTCCTCCACTCCTCCTCTAGTGCTGCTGTCAACTCGGCGACGTTGCGTGGTTGACGTTGATGCTGGCGCACACGACGACCCAGTTCATCCCACGTGTTCAATGTGGTTATGATCGGGTGAAATGGATGGCCAAGGCAGAACATCGACCCGTGCTTGTTGGGGAAAGTCTCTGGTAAGGCGTGCAGTATGGGGACGGGCGTTGTCGTGTTGGAACGTGAACGGTAATCATTGTGGTCCATGGTTGTTCAACAGTGGTTGGAGAACTGGTCATGAAATCATATCCACATATCGCTGTGCCATTAGACCTCCACTATACAATTCTAGGATCATGAGTATTATGAGTTCATGCGTACCAGAACTATATAACTCTAGGATCATGAGTGTAATCAGTTCATGCGTACCAGAGCTATATAACTCTAGGATCATGAGTGTAATCAGTTCATGCGTACCAGAGCTATATAACTCTAGGATCATGAGTGTAATCAGTTCATGCGTACCAGAGCTATACAACTCAAGGATCATGAGTGTTATCAGTTCGCGCGTACCAGAACTATATAACTCAAGGATCATGAGTGTAATCAGTTCATGCGTACCAGAGCTATACAACTCTAGGATCATGAGTATTATGAGTTCATGCGTACCAGAACTATACAACTCTAGGATCATGAGTGTTATCAGTTCATGCATTCCAGAACTATACAACTCTAGGATCATGAGTATTATCAGTTCGCGCGTACCAGAACTATACAACTCTAGGATCATGACTATATTCTGTTCATGCAAACCAGAACTATACAACTCTAGGATCATGAGTATTATCAGTTCATGCGTACCAGAACTATACAACTCTAGGATCATGACTATATTCTGTTCATGCAAACCAGAACTATACAACTCTAGGATCATGAGTATTATCAGTTCATGTGCAGAACTATAGAACTATACAACTATACAACTCTAGGATCATGAGTATTATCAGTTCATGCGTGCCAGAACTATACAACTCTAGGATCATGAGTGTTATCAGTTCATGCGCATTCCAGAACTATAAAACTCAAGGATCATGAGCGTTATCAGTTCATGCGTACCAGAACTATACAACTCTAGGATCATGAGTGTTATCAGTTCATGCGTACCAGAACTATAAAACTCAAGGATCATGAGTATTATCAGTTCATGCGTACCAGAACTATACAACTCTAGGATCATGAGTGTTATCAGTTCATGCATACCAGAACTATACAACTCTAGGATCATGAGTATTATCAGTTCATGCGTACCAGAACTATACAACTCTAGGATCATGAGTATTATCAGTTCATGTGTACCTGAACTATACAACTCTAGGATCATGAGTGTTATCAGTTCATGCATGCTTTACAACTCTAGGATCATGAGTATTATCAGTTCCTGCATTCCAAAACTATACAACTCTAGGATCATGAGTATTATCAGTTCATGCATTCCAGAACCATACAACTCAAGGATCATGAGTGTTATCAGTTCATGCGTACCAGAACTATACAACTCTAGGATCATGAGTGTTATCAGTTCATGCATTCCAGAACCATACAACTCTAGGATCATGAGTGTTATCAGTTCATGCATTCCAGAACCATACAACTCTAGGATCATGAGTGTTATCAGTTCATGCGTACCAGAACTATACAACTCTAGGATCATGAGTGTTATCAGTTCATGCATTCCAGAACCATACAACTCTAGGATCATGAGTGTTATCAGTTCATGCGTACCAGAACTATACAACTCTAGGATCATGAGTATTATCAGTTCATGCGTACCAGAACTATACAACTCAAGGATCATGAGTGTTATCAGTTCATGCGTACCAGAACTATACAACTCTAGGATCATGACTATATTCTGTTCATGCAAACTAGAGCTATACAACTCTAGGATCATGAGTATTATCAGTTCATGCGTACCAGAACTATACAACTCTAGGATCATGAGTGTTATCAGTTCATGCGTACCAGAACTATACAACTCTAGGATCATGAGTATTATCAGTTCATGTGTACCTGAACTATACAACTCTAGGATCATGAGTATTATCAGTTCATGCGTACCAGAACTATACAACTCTAGGATCATGAGTGTTATCAGTTCATGCGTACCAGAACTATACAACTCTAGGATCATGAGTATTATCAGTTCATGCGTACCAGAACTATACAACTCTAGGATCATGAGTGTTATCAGTTCATGCGTACCAGAACTATACAACTCAAGGATCATGAGTGTTATCAGTTCATGCGTACCAGAACTATACAACTCTAGGATCATGAGTATTATCAGTTCATGTGTACCTGAACTATACAACTCTAGGATCATGAGTGTTATCAGTTCATGCGTACCAGAACTTTACAACTCTAGGATCATGAGTATTATCAGTTCCTGCATTCCAAAACTATACAACTCTAGGATCATGAGTATTATCAGTTCCTGCATTCCAGAACTATACAACTCTAGGATCATGAGTATTATCAGTTCCTGCATTCCAGAACTATACAACTCTAGGATCATGAGTGTTATCAGTTCATGCGTACCAGAACTATAAAACTCAAGGATCATGAGCGTTATCAGTTCATGCGTACCAGAACTATTCAACTCTAGGATCATGAGTATTATCAGTTCATGCATTCCAGAACCATACAACTCAAGGATCATGAGTGTTATCAGTTCATGCGTACCAGAACTATACAACTCTAGGATCATGCGTGTTATCAGTTCAGGCGTACCAGAACTATACAACTGTTGGATCATGAGTATTATCAGTTCATGCGTACCAGAACTATACAATTGTAGGAGACAACAAAATAACGGGTTTATATTGCCACCTTCTGGTATACTAGAAATGGACACGTCTCGTATATACAAGTAGCGCGCCTTCAATGGGCATAATCCCCAAAGGCTCTGTGAAAGTGTGGAAAAAAAATATCAGTACACCCTCTCCTCCCTGGATTCTTAAATAAATGATATCTGTGGCTAAACTATTATTCCTGATTTACTAGCGATGCAGGGTAGAGGTCATTGTGAACTAATTCAGTGCAGTGTAACACAGCCAATCATTGTACTCTTGTAATATAGTCTATCACTGTACTCTAAATATCCTCAATCACAGAGGGCCGAACCAATTAAATATATTCATTTTGCATTCTTTCCAAGTCTCTGTAACCATTATAAGATGTGAACTATCTTCTACAGTTCAGCCTTATTCATCTCAGTGTTGAGGAGCTGACCTCTTTAAGCAGAAACGGACCCCAATTCTCTTGGATTTATCTTCTAATTCCTGATGCTTTGAAGAGATCAATTACTCTGTCCTGGAAAGTTCTCAGAGCAATTAAGATTTTGAGGAAGTGCAAAACTTTCTTGAAATTCTACTCCAAACTCAATTCAATTACAGTTCAGTTATGAAATTTAACCTGTGCGATGCTTTCTTCTCTGCAATGTTTGTTCCACCAGACAAGACGTCTGCAGCAGGTGAAGTTATTAAATACTGTTTTTCAGTCTGTGGGATTTAATGTATATGCAAGTTTAGTTTTAACGCCATTTTCATTCAAATAGGACAGTGCATTGCCTTGTTTGATTGAAAGCACAAAACAAAATGAGAAGATTACTGCAAATTCATGTTTTTAGTTGGATGGTTTGAAATGCTTATAAATTTAATTAAAACCAAAATGAAAGACTTCATTTACTCGCCATAGAAACAGCCAAAATGAAATGTCTCCCCAGTCAAAAGAACTTAGCAAAATAAAGCCAGACAGGAGAAACATAATCCTACTGTACAATAGTCTATTTCACAAAGCACACGCCGCAACACTAAACGTGACGACACTCATGCTTCAGTCTGAAGAGTCTAAGCTCTGCCTGAGTGCCCCAGTGTCCAGTATGAACATCCAGCTCCACACGCAGGAAACACCACCTCTCTGGGATTTGGCATTTCTGACCCTCTACAGCAGGTCTGAGCAAGTAGCACACAGATAATAACCACAAGCCAATGGGTACTTACAGATCAAGCACATCTTTATTAACACTCACCTTTCCCATTACAATTAGTCAGGGGTGTTACTGTAATTTCTCTTGCCCACTCAGATCTGTAATTATTCCCTCTCCAAACGACTTGTTTACATCAACTCATTTAATGCCTGGTTTTCCAATGTATTGCTTGATTGTTCAAGGTTGCGCGTTTGTCCTTCGACTGGAAAAAACAAGAGCTATCAGGAGATGGCGTATCCCCCCAGCCCCACGTCATCAACTTCTGATTAGCAAAAGGCACCACGTCAGGTAATGATTAATGTGCACACCAAGTTTTGTGAAAAAATATTGAACGGTTTTCAAGTTATGCTCCGGAAACTAAATGTTCATGGACGGACGGACGGACGGATGGACGGACAGACAACCGCACCCATGATGAAAAGGAAAAGAAAAACTGCATGGTATTTCCCTCATTTAATTATTCAGGCCACGGTGCTTTCATTGAGGAAGTATTAGCAGGGTTTTCTGGAAACTGCTGTGGCTTCCTCATTGCTTATCCCACTGCTGCAGCTCTTTCAGAGCTGGTTATTATCAGAGTCACTGCCTGAAGCCAGAGCAGAAACAGAAATCTCAATTTGCTATTTATGTAGAATAAGAACACCCTGGTACTGAGATTGGCCAGGTTTTATTAAACATAACGGGGCCCGTGAAAACAAAAGGAAAAACATGTCACTTCTCACAAAAGAAATTGGAAAGGAGCGATCCAACCATCATGGGGTTTTTTGTTAAGAGAACAAAAAAAAATGGTTAGCTCTATCAGGCGGTACAGCTGAAACAGTTTTTAGCAATCATGGAGGTATCGCTAGAAAACAAAACACAATTCAATCAATTTTGCCCAGTTCTCTTCATTGTTAATACAGTATACTCATGATTTCCTGGGTGTAGCAGGAAGTGGACCTGGAAAATGGAATCAGAGAATGCATTAAGATGGAGGAAGGGTGTTAAGATGGAGGAAGGGTGAGCTTGGTTGTGAACGGCAATCCTGCGTGACACAAGGACATCCGCAGGACTGCGTAGGGCCTGAAGCCCACATCGAGATCCCAGAGTCAGCCGCCTTACCTTCCAGAAACTGGTCCAGTGCATGATTGGTGTAACAGACAACCAGGACAGGCTGGTTGACGTCATCGTCCTGCCAAACATCAGAGTTGGTGAGAAGAGCCTGGGCGATCTTCAGCCCCACATAGGTCTTTCCTGCCAGGCAAGAAATGGACATGCTCAGTAACATAATACATGGTGTTCATACAACCTCTCATGCAGAGTAATATTCTGATGAGCTGCACGTGAAACAGGCCCAGAGGAGAGTGGATTTATATGAAGCACCACAGATGACTGAAGTAAGTTTACTATGTAACCCCAAGTGCATGCGGATGACATTCAGAGAAAATAATATCATTTGAAGCATTTCAAGCATCAATCAGTTAAAAAAAAAAAATAAATAAATAAATAATATAATATAATATACAGAATCAACATTTCAGTACTTTCCTTACCACAAATAACTTGACAACTCCAAAAATCAGCTGTCAAAAAATGTTTGTAATTCTGGAAAACCCCGTATTACACGACTAGGATGAAAAACATCAAAAAAGCTGGAGGCAAGCAATCTAAGTAAAATGAATTTCGAAGTCAACAAGAGTGCTTGTGTTCAGCCACGGAAGGAGAAAAGGTTGGTAATTACACTCCCAGAGGCGCTGGTAAATACATGATAGAGAGGAAATTCTGCACTTAAAAGACAGATAAAAAAAGTTGCCCCCAATTAACAGAAAAAGCCTAGACAAAATGGCAATAAATTATTTACAGAAACAGCATTAATTAGAGATTGAGTCACAAAGCAATGATGTAATGGCACATTGATTACACGCAGATAAGTAATGGCAAGTTAATTAGAGACTGAATGGAAATCGCTAAATGAATTGCTGGGTGTCGGGCGATGTTCACAATACAGAGGTCGTAATTCAGAGAGTAGCGGGGAGCAGGGGGTGAAGGTACCTGTGCCAGGTGGGCCCTGTATGATGGCGAACTCCTTAGTGAGCGCAAGTTTGAGGGCTCTCATCTGCGACTCATCCAAGCCCAGATGCTCCATGGGGGGCCAGGCCTGGGAGTTCTGGACGCTAAAGGGCTGGATCTCACCCTCGAACCCCTGGGCCGCTATGGATGCCAAGTTGTACTCATCTCCAAAATTGAGGTAGGCTGGAGGCCCTAGATCGGTCTGACATTCAACTATGTACCTGAGATGATATGGAGGAAATGTAGAATTAGCATATATGCGTGGCATGCTGTAGCCTAGTGTGTGGTCAGGAGGCAGTCTACCTGAGAAGATACGGAGGAAATGTAACATTAGCATACATGTGTGTAATGCTGTAGCCTAGCATGTAGTTAGGGGGCACTCTAGCTAAGATGACATGGAGGAAGCGTGGGATTAGCATACATGTGTAGCATGCTGTAGCCTAGCATGTGGGTAGGGTGCTTATCAGAGACTCAGAGGGTTGGAACGGACGCGATAAAATCACAGCAGCTGGCCTACATTACTCTGGGGGGGTGGGGGGGGACTGGTGCCAGCTATGTCAAATAATGTCAATGGCTAAGGATAGAAACATTGGATAAATAACTGTAGTGTGATGTTACAGATCAATAAAGCCTGTTCCTGCTCACACGGAGGTAATATGGTACATAAACCAGGTTCCCTGGTTGACAGCATTTACGAAAGATCCTGCCAGTATAGTCAGTTTTTCTGAGATATGGACAGTAAAGAATGGTTTTCAGCAGCAGAAAATCTGAGCTCAAAAAGTAGAAGTCCTCCCTAGCAGTCGATTTTGGACAGAAAAAAAAATTTGTAAAGTGAACAGAAGGTATTTTTGGAGGACAGATCTTATTGATCATAAAAATGATTCATGTACCAAAAAATAATGCATGCAAATCAGGCATAAACTGTCCAAATCTATAGTGGCGTTTAAAAACACCATCCTGAGACATACCTCTGGAAGGGCAAGTCTTCCACTTCCTGTTCCTGCAACCCCTCGAGGACGTGACGGTAGGCCTCGAAGTAGGCCGTGGTCTCCACCATGAGAAAGGAGTCGGACACCTGAACCCCGGCCAGCGCCGGACGGCTGCCTTGGGAGAAACTGAGTTGGACAAGGCCCTTCTGGAGCTCAGCGGGGTCCCGGTCCGACACCGTGGCAAACAGGAAGGTCTCAAAGTTGTCCCGGGACAAGCAAACCAGGGAGCCATACAGAAGCCGCTTCGAGTTCTGCCAGCGCACGAACTGCATGCAAGAAAAAAAAGAAATTACACAAGTGAGCTTTACATGCCTTTCAGCTGCATTCAGTCATTAATCCTGAGGTTTGATGGAAAGTGATCTGCTGGTGCGGCACCAGAGACCCCTCCAATTATTATTATTAGTGCTGAAACCAGGATGGATTCATGTCACAAAACCCAATTCCAATGAAGCTGGGACGTTGTGTAAAACGTGAATAAAAACAGAATACAATGATTTGCAAATCCTTTTCGACCTAAAGTATATTCAATTGAGTACACTACAAAGACAAGATACTTTATGTTTAACCTGATAAACTTTATTGTTTCTTACGAAATATTCACTCATTTTGAATTTGATGCCTGTAACACGTTCCAAAAAAGCTGGGACAGGGGCAACAAAAGACTGTGAAAGTTGAGGAATGCTCAAAAAACACCTGTTTGGAATGTTCCACCGGTGAACAGGTTAATTAGAAACAGGTGAGTGTCATGATTGGGTATAAAAGGAGCATCCCCGAAAGGCTCAGTCGTTCACAAGCAAGGATGGGGCGAGGTTCACTACTTTGTGAACAAGTGCGTGAGCAAATAGTCCAACAGTTTAATAACAACGTTTCTTAATACGCAGTTGCAAGGATTTTAGGAATTTCATCATCTACAGTCCATAATATCATCAAAAGATTCAGACAATCCAGGTAAATCTCTACACATAAGCGGCAAGGCCGAAAACCAACACTGAATGCCCGTGACTGTCGGTCCCTCAGGCAACACTGCTTTAAAAACTGACATCATTCTGTATAGGATATTACCATGTGAGCTCAGGAACATTTCTGAAAACCATTGTCGGTTAACACAGTTCATCGCTGCATCTACAAGTGCAAATTAAAACTCTACCATGCAAAGCGAAAGCCATATATCAACAACACCCAGAAACGCCGTCGGCTTCTCTGGGCCGAGCTTATCTGAGATGGACTGACACAACATGGAAAAGTGTGCTGTGGTCTGACGAGTCCACATTTCAAATTGTTTCCGGAAATCATGGACGTCGTGTCCTCTGGGCTAAAGTGGAAAAGGACCATCCAGATTGTTATCAGCGCGAGGTTCAAAAGCCAGCATCTGTGATGGTATGGGGATGTGTTAGTGCCCATAGCATGGGTAACTTGCACATCTGTGAAGGTACCACTAATGCTGAAAGGTACATAGAGGTTTTGGAGCAACATATGCTGCCATCCAAGCGACATCTTTTTCAGGGACGTCCGTGCTTATTTCAGCAAGACAATGCCAAGCCACATTCTGCATGTGTTACAACAGCACGACTTCGTAATAAAAGAGCGTGGGTAATAGACTGGCCTGCCTGCAGTCCAGACCTGCCTCCCATTGAAAATGTGTGGCGCATTATGAAGCGCAAAATATGACAAAGGAGACCCTGGACTGTTGAGCAGCTGAAGTCGTACATCAAGCAAGAATGGGAAAGAATTCCACCTACAAAGCTTCTACAATTAGTTTCTTCAGTTCCCAAACGCTTATTGAGTGTTGTAAAAAGGAAAGGTGATGTAACACAGTGGTAAACATTCCCCTGTCCCAGCTTTTTTGGAGTGTGTTGCAGGCATCAAATTCAAAATGAGTGAATATTTCCAAAAAAACAAAGCAAAGTTTATGAGTTTGTACATTAAATATCTCATCTTTGTAGTGTACTCAATTGAATATAGGTCGAAAAGGATTTGCAAATCATTGTATTCTGTTTTTATTCACTTTTTACACAACGTCCCAACTTCATTGGAATTGGGGTTTGTAAAAACAGTGTTGATTGTTGCTCCTGCTGAAAAAAAAAGTCACCCTCAAATAATTAGAACTGTCATCATGTCCTCTTCCTCCCAACTGTAAAATGAAAAAATCTGAATATATAAATAAATAAATAGGTTTCCTATATTTTGTAGAAATGCTCTATAACAATAGTTTGAAAAAAAAAAAAAAAAAAAAAAAAAAAGGGCTACCGTGTGATCTGGTCCCATCTTAGATCTTGCCTAGAACTCCCAGCCAAAGAACATTTCAAGGAAAATCCTGGAACCATAAAGAGCTGCGTTGAGAGATTCTTCTCTGGGACATACAGCTGATTCAATGCTTCCATGAGACTCAGGTGGCAACCAAAGTAATCCTGAATTGAAACCGCTTACCCAAGATCCCAAATCCATTATATCAGTATCTTTGCCAGCCAGAGCCAAAGTTATGTATTCTGGGAAAAAGTCCCCTCCAATTCCACCCGAGGGCACTGGTTTTAAAATGCTGCCTACAGAGGCGCATAGCGCATATCACAGTCGTAGAAAAGGAGGGAGAGAATATGGGGGAGAGAGAGATAGAGTGAGGGTGGGAGGAGAGGAAGAGAGAGAGAGCGAGCAAGAGAAAGAAAGTGTGCCCAAGCAAAAATACTAAAACAAGAACAGACCTCACCATAAATCATTTACAGCCTTGAGGAGTGTTGCAAATAAAATCTATTCATTTGTCTCCGATTCCTGCCCCTGGCAAGAGTCAAGTCCCAGGCAAAAATTACACATATTTTTAATAATACATTTTATGTCGAAAGAAAATACCAACAAGGATCAGGTCTTGAGGCAATGGAGGGTAAATAAATTATGATTAATTATCTGGAGAAGTTGCAATAGCAGTATTAGCTGTAGCAGTGGTTGTCACATCACTTTTATCCCTTTGACAACTAGGTTTTCTTGGGCTGTTTTTTCTTCTCACAATTTTAAGGGTGACTGACCTTCAAAGGGCTCGGGTCAAACTGCACTTTGTAGGCGATTCCTGTCGGGGTGCAGAGAGGCACCAGCAGCCGGGTGTCGAAGTAAACCCTGATGTCGTCGAAGCGCTTCCTCCTGACGGGCACCTGGCCCAAGTCCTGCTCCTGATAAGTCCGCAGGAGCTCACGGATCCCCTCGCGCAATGGCCGCACAAAGTCCTCCCTGAGCAGCCGGAAGTGAGTGTCCAGGTACACCTGGCCACTGGCGTAGCTGCAGGAGACATTGTTGGGCCGCAGGAAGGGCTTCTGGTCCTGGTGAATCTCTTCGGGTGTGGGGTAGATGGTCAATGTCCGGAAGTCGCCTTCCCCTGGTGGGGCGTCCTCCTCGGGGGCAAGGAAGGTGTAGTTGTCCGATCTCAGGGTCCCATCCCTGGCTTTCTCCTGAAGGTGCGTGATCAGACCCTCAATCTTGTCCAGGTTCTGCACCACCCGGTCGGGGATGTCCACGCCAGAGGCCCGGAGCCCGTTGACGGACAACTTGAGGAGGGCCACCGCCATGGAAGTGACCCGCACTGCACTGGCGGGGAAGATGGAAAGGACGTCCGAGAGGAGCCCGACGATGTTCTCCAGGTGCTGGGGGTACTGAGCTCGACGGCCCGGCAAGGGGTCGGACACCATCCCCACAATGTAGTGTGGCAGCACCACCCGCAGGAAGCTGGAGTCTTTCACCACTCCAGCCAGGTGCTGGACGATGCGCCGGTCGCTGCGGGACCCCACCGCCTTGCCCAGCACACGGCACAGCAGCTGGATCAGCTCGTGGCCCATCGTCGGCTCCTCCAGGAGCTGCTGCAGCCCCGGGCTGGATGACAGCGTGATGGCGACCTCCGAGGGCTCCTTCTCCGCTAGATCCTCCAGGTCCCTCATCCTTACTCTCCGCACCTCAGGGGCTGCTTGCCCAGCCTGGGCCTGGTCTCTTCCTCTCCCACCCCTCTCCCTCTCCCTCCCCTCCCTCTTCCTCCTCTCACACCTTCTGCCTCTCCCTCCCCTCTTCCTCTACCTCCACCTCCCCCTCTCCCTCCCCTCCCTCTTCCTCCTCTCGCACCTTCTGCCTCCCCTTGCCCCCCCCCTCTACCTCTACCTCCACCTCCCCCTCTTCCCCCTCTCCTGGCATCACCCTCTCGCTCCCTCCGCTCTCTCTGACCTTCGTCCCTCCAGTTCTCCGGCACGTGGTCCCTGTCCCTCCAGTTCTCCCTGTCCCCTCCTCTCCGCTCTCCCCTGCCCCTTCCTCTTCCTCCTCTCTCTGGGCTGCGTCTCCTGTTGTTCTCAGCCCCAGCGGGTCCAGCACCTTCAGAGAAAATGACAGGGAACAGTCGACATTAAAAATTAAAGGATTACAATCAGCCATGACACCTGAGCTTTCTAGAACATTCCCCAGCCTACCTCTCTGGTGCTCTGCATTGGCTCTCCCTCTCCCCCTGCCTCTTTGACCCCCATGTCCCCCTCTTGCCTCGCCGTTGGGGTTTTCCATCGATTAGGGATGACCGGAGACCAGAGATAATCTGAAGAAAAAGAGACAAAAGGTATGACACTGCCGCCCAAGGACAGAATAAAGGAGAGAGTATAAAGTTGGCTATAAATAATGCTGGTAAAATGCTGACTCATGCATGTCAGCGCTGGACGGCTGGGTAAGCCTGGTGCTGGGCTGCTTGAATGGCAGCTGTAGAGTAGGTGGCTCAAGATGCCAGTAGGACAAGAGATTCAGACTTGGATCTGGAGAAATGAAGATCAGAAAGACTCTGTGGTTTGGCCCTTCGGCAAGACCCTTAACCCCAAAACTGCCCCAGGGGCTTTACTGCTTTCTCCTCTGTCTCTCGGTGTGGACTTGCTGTTGTCTCTGAGATTTTTCCCAGGGTATTCTCGAAAAAGAGAACTATGTGCTTGGTAGGCCTACACTGGTCAATTAAATTCAACACAGTTTCACATACGCAAGTATCGTTATATTAACGTTACATAATCTGCTTCTTCCCTCAAGGTTACGACTCCACACAATAATCTCTAGTTCATCAGGACAACTTTCTCAAAGTTTGAATTCATTAGCAAAAAGCAGCACAGTGTCTTAGGCAAGAAAACAGCCACTCTGAATACTCTCGCCAGCCCTTCGTCCAAGGAAGCCTGTCTGGATGAGGTAGGGAGGTCAGCAGCCCAACCCCCAACAGGAGCTGCGCAGGTCACAGAACACACTACAGAGCGAGTCAAAAAAAAAAAAAATACACTTTTTAAATGTCCAATTATTATATTCTGTAGCAATGTATACAACTTTTTACATGTATGTTTTCAGCAGCTCTTTCTGCTTCTTTCGATACCAGTTTGCACCTTGTTAGACTAAACCCATGACTGCTGTGGAACAATTTAAGGAGTTCAGTGAAATTCCACTTGTGCCAACTGATCAGGCTCTGATACAAAGCCAACAAAACAGAATTCCCTCTGTGAAGTTTCAAGTCAACATAAAACATTTATGGCACGTTAGGAAACTGATGCCGAAAGCTCCGCAGCACATTTGTAACGTTCCGTGTCCTATGATATTCAGTGACCAAGAAGGCCCTTTGCCTGGGGGTAAACTGTGGATGCACCATGCTTGGCAGTGCCAGGTCATTACAACCAATGCACAGGCAAGAATTATATGCCTGTTTTTAAGTTCAAATGATGATGCAACCCATTATGACAAGCATGGTCAATTTCATATCCAGCCCTGGTCAGTTGGCACAAGTCAGATTTCACTTGAGTCCCTTAATTGTCCTCTGTGCAGTCATGCCTGAGACCTAATGAGGTGTTACTGGTACCAATATCAGCGGAGAGATCTGAGGCAAAAGTACAAAATATGTCGTATACATGTATATTGCTACACCATCACAAAATGACCCGTAAAAAATTGTATAGTTTTTTGTTTTTTTTTTTACTCACTCTGCACACAGCAACACACATTTTAATTTAAAAATCATACAGTGAAGGTCAGGGCTGCCCAAATCTATCCCTCAAATCTGAATCCAACCCTTAATTTCGGTCTTCCAGGCAGCTCTGTGAACAATTATTGCCACTAATGGGCCAGAATGTGATAACGCCTGACTCTCAGGTAAAGGGAGGGTGGAAAGCCAGTAGTTCTCGGCCCTTGAGGACCTTGATTTGGGAAGCACTGGTGTAGGTGAATAGCATGTTTTGAACTTGTGAGGAAACCTGAGCATCTGCTAGAACTAGTATGCAAAGCCAAAATATGTAAAACAACTCAAGCACACCTGATGCCCTAATTATGGCCTCGATTAGTTAGTTATAACTGGTGTTTTTCAGGTATAATACCCGGATTATAATTATAATTATAAATACCCGGATCTGGCTGGCAGTCTTTGAGACCATTGATTCTGGCAAATAGTTTATCACCTATCCACCGCGCTTGTTCCCGAGCAGAGTGCTGGAGTCTATCCCAGCCTAAAATGGCCAAGAGCCAGGAACCCACCCTGGACAGTTTGAGTAGAATAATCAATGATTAACATTCTGTCTTCAAACTATCGCCAAAAATTGATGCAACTGCCATTAATCAGCCAGGTCTGAAGCCAGATCAATTAAACTTTATCTATAATACTGTAAACAAGGTGTTCCTGCATTCGTGGAATCTTTCAAATCTTTTTTCTTTTCTCACTTGCAAAAAAAAATAAAAAATACAAATAATATAATAATAAATATAAAAATAAATAATAATATAATAATATTATCGTGATCACAAGTTTTACATCCACCAAGGAGGCTATGTTTTACCTTTGGTTTGTGGGTATGTTTGTTTTTTTTTTAGAAACATTGCAGAATTATGGACAGATTTTTATGAAATTTTTCCAGAGGCATGTCTTGGACCAGCTCAGAGGTGATTTCATTTTGGGAGTGATTTGGACCCATTTCTAGATCCATTTTTTTTTTTTAATGTACTTGGTTGGTAATACATAATAACTCTACTCGTATGAGTCCCAGATATGTCGGGGACCGTTGGGCATTCACCAGTTGAGTGCACTTTAATTGCTCTTGTTTTTAAATGAATGTGTACCCAACACCCATCATGGTCTTGGTTCTATTGCTGAATGGCAGAATCGCATAGGCACCATAACAGAGGTCATCAGGATAGTGCACTGGTGACCTAAGAAAACATTATCTACCATCCATTTGACCCCAAATTAGTCTCTAGGGGCCAGAGAGCATAATGTCAGAACTGATATTGCCAGCACTACAAACTGCTTTAATGACACTGTGGTACACTGTGAAATGTACAGCACAAGTGTGTTGACTTTTTTGACCAGACATTTAAAAAGCATTGGAAGAATTACAAGCAGTAGGCTCCCAGTTTTGTAAACTAATTAAATAACAGCGCATAAGCTTGAGCACTTGTCAACATGCTTCGTTGGTCGCTAGCTATGTTGCTTGACACTAGAATAATTTAACAACATAAGCAGCTGAAAATAAATTTAAATGAGCTTCGTCCACAAACCCTGTCATCATTTGCTCGATTTGACGAACTGCAAAACCATTTAATGGTTGGTTGATCAAATACATTTAAAAGAGAACACTGATAGGTGAGTTTGTTTCTACCAATATAGAGGGTGCTTATTCAGGAGTAATAGTCTTCACAACTCAATGCTGTTTCTCAAAAATGCTTGTGATGTGGATGATGTGTGGATTTTAAAGGTTCTCCATGAAAACCCAATGTTCATGTATAAAACACAGAACTTAGGGACAATATAAAAGTGGGGTAAACAATTCCTATTTTGATGGTGGTCCATGGAGATATCGACAAGCGGGCCTGGGTAATGAATAGAACACCCCTATTCATAAGAACAAGATAAAACTGTGCAAACAGTAGCTATAAACCTTTAGCTCTCCCACTCCAAACATTTTCAGCATTTACATATCTTGTAATCCTGCAACAGCACCACTCTAAAAGTAAAAATTATTAATGACTTGAAATTAAAAAAGCAATGTAAAGTCCGTGCTGGGCCACAAGGTTTATATTTCACTTGGGTGACCAGCTGTTGTTTGCTTGTTTTACCTGGCAACTCAGTCTGCACTCACATCCCCCAACTCCTTCCCTGTGCAGATGCCGTCGTTGCCTCGTTATGATAAGAAGGGAGCTACTTATGGCTTTCTCCACCAGAGGGCAGCACTCGGCCCACAAACGGGCAAGGACAAACCCGCAATAAGAGCTGGCCGAGGTCCGGAGGCTCACGAAGAATGCCAAGTTGTGATTCGACCGTCAGTGACAAAGGGCGGGGCTTAGCGAACGGTCGATTACAGGCGACCAGATCCACTATTTTATTCATGAGCGTGCATTTGAGCCATCACTGTAAAGTAGCCAATTTGTAACTCCTTTTTTTTTTTTTTTAACCCAGGGTTAACTGTTTATGCTTTCAGTGTTCTACACGATACCGTTCCTCCACTTTTAAGACGTGTATGTTGATTGGCAGGGGTATTGAAGTCACGGGGAATACCAGGTGGTATTTTTTTTGTTTCCAGTCCCAACCGGTAATCCCCATGGAATATGAAACGAAACATAGTGCGCTTGCATCAGTCGAGCTGTAACTAGGAGGAAGTTCCCAACACAGGACAAAACAAGCGCCGTAGTCGGGTACGTAAATGACGTAAGGTATCCTTCGCTTCCCAAAACTGTCTTTGAAAGAAATTAATTTAATAATATAAACGTCCGGGTGCCTATATACTTTAATATGGTTGTATCCTGTGGAAGAGTTCGCCTGCACCACTGCCATTCTCAGTGACCACGAAATAGACCCGGAAATTCAGCAAATAATGACAGGAAAACATCTAGGCTACCGCGGAGAACGTTGCGCAGAACAAATATTCATCAAAATATTTTAGACCTCCCACAGACCCTCAAGCGCACAGAATATGGCTATAGGCTTCCTTATAGCGGAAAGATTTAACTTTTCGCTACCAGAGATGAATGCGGAAAAAAATAATGAAGAGACCCATAACAAAAATAAAGAAACACTGTCGCTTACCTGTTAGAAGATCTTATAAATGGCTCTTCCCAGAGGTAATCACCAGCTAATGCGGTGTCATAGATTATGTTGCGTTCTCTTCCAAAACAACTTATTCCCAATATGTACGTCGTTTATTATGACCAGCACAATGCATTGTCAGCTATTTAGCAACGCTTTAAAAACACATTAATGATTGTAATGTAGCGAATGTCGACTCATTCGTTGTAGGTCGTTCCGCGATTTTTAAATAAATTTTTGCAAATCTGTATTCTTACTCAATACTAGTCTTCATGTATTGTTTCTGAGCGCATGTGGGGTCCTTTTATTCGCTCGCTCCGCCCGCCTTTTGCGTTAAGCACCAGTTTCGGTTTCCTTTCGCAAGAAATGAATGCAGCCCGGTTTTAAATTGGTCATAAATCCATAAATCAGCCAATAAACGCTGACACATGCCTGTCAACATTAGACTATTTGATGTCTTGAAACGAAATAAAGGCACTGTATGTCCGAGGATCTGAGCGATAATTTTATTTCATTTGACCCATTTTGACAAGATTTTCCTTGAGGCCGTTTTATTTTCAACAATGTCAACATACAAACGGTGATAACTGACATCTTTATAGTTCAGATTGATTTTTATTCATTTATTTATTGCAATTAGAATAGCACATTTTCGCCCGTTGTCCTTCAAGTATTTTGTTCTGAAAACGATCGCTTTGTCATCTAACATTCTAGTGCGGTCATACAAATCTGACAAAGCCAGTATTCCGAGTTAAGAAATCATAACTATGACGGTTTTCAAAGGTGGTTTTTAATGATTTTTTAAAAATTTTATTTTATTTTGCGTTTTCACCCACTTATGATAGTCTTAGGAACCACAATTCCTCTGTCCTTACTGGTCAGTCGTCAGAATCACATACTGCAAAAATTCTATCTCCAACAATACCGCGAACGAAGTGTAAATATTCCAAACAGCTGTTAACAAATTTCCCCAGATTCGGGAGGACCAAATATGGCAAGATGTCATTACAGTCAGAAGTGGGCTCCTGCTCTTTGGAGTCAAGCATTATCGCGGCATCTAGCGGTGTTTGCTTCATGTAAACGTTTCATTGCCGAAGCGATGACGCAATTTGCATCAGACAGCCCACGTACGAGATGAGCCGCTGATGGGCCTACTGCGAATTCAGTGCAATTGTCGCGCTCAAAAAGTTTCTTCAAATCACCGGGACCCCCCTTCATTTAGTTTTTATTTAACTTCAGGGGGTTCACAAGCAAATCAGGACAGACTTGGAAAATCTTTGAACCGTTTCAGCTCATTGATGTACCACGGGGAAGGTCAAAGAATTTTAACAGACAAATAATTTGAAACATTGTTACTGATGCATAAGTCAAAAGGCAACATTTTTAATTCTGCAATTGACGTTCGTGCGTATGGATCTCAATGAATGTAAAATTTGGTTAAGAGTTTTTTGCTGTGCATTAAAGCCAACATTTCATCTAGTTATCACTTTAACGTTGTCATTGAGAGAAAAGCAATGGGAAAGTCTTAGCTTCCTCTGAGAAACAGTTGAGCAGAAAGTGAAAGGGTTAAATATAATAATTTAATAAATTAAAGATAAAGAAGTAAACCGTCCAACTGCATCAAATTTGTGGTATAGAAGCCTACACGTGTCCATATCAAATGAAATGAAACATAACACTTCCTTTCTAAAATTAAGGCGGGAGTCAGTTACTGCGAAAAACCCCAGTGCGGTTGTGTGTGGGTACAAGCAAGAAAGTGTCAGTACAATGTTTTTTTGTTTTTTTTTGTTTTTTTTTAATTTCAGTTTCATTTTAATCAAAAATCTTTTCAGAAGCATGAAGCAGACATTTCAGATATTAGTCCATCCCTTCCCCTAAGGGACAGCTGTTTATAACGGTCCTTTCCCTCTGGAAATACTTCCCATCTTCAGCACCCAAACTTCTTTACTTCCGCCTGAACCTGGAATACAGGTGACAATATCATGTATTAAAGTTTCAAGGAAATTACAATAACCCTTCTTATAAGAATACAGTCAAAATATCTTAAGTGGGTTTTTCAGATCCAAAGCTACATTTAGCAATATCTCTTGCATCCATGTTTTATGCAAGAGCAAATAACTTCTCAATGAGATCGAATTATATTAACACAGAGCCAAAATTTGGTAGCAAGAAAGAGAAAAATACACTGTAAAATGATTTGTTTACTCAGCTAGACCAAGTCATCCTGTTGCTTTGACTTAGTAATGTTCTGTGAATGTATGTGGTCAAGTTATGTGATGAACCGGACTCCGGACGTTCAGAGAACTTAACTCAAGCAACGAGATAAACAATTTCTTTCAGTGTAGTGAAGATATTAATTTTCTGGAAATGAAAGATTCTTTGTGTAAATCTTTTTTTTTTTTTTTTTTTTTTTTTTTAATTAATCTGCTTTAAAACATTCAGCAACAGCTATTCCCATGAATGCATGTTGCTTATCATCCTCAGGGCTTCTTAGATGTTCAGTATGAATTTCAACCCAATCCAGTAAAATAAATAAATAAATAAAATAAGCAACTGATGAGGCTTATAGTACACATAGCTGTACAAAGAATTGCAAAAAATAATGAAATTTAGCCAAACTTTATAAATTCATTATTTAATAAGTATTTGGAGTAAATATTCAGGATTTTGTAAGGTCCCTTGAGTGTAATAAAGGTTTTCACACAAATTCTTATTTTTTTAAACAAAAAATACCTGTACCTGGCATGAACTGTGACATCCAGTGTGAGTTGGTGTTGAATTGCAAAAAAAAAAAATTAAATGAATAAATCCATCATCATACGGAGGAGAAGAAACAGCCGTCAGAAGCCAATCAGCCTGGTCTAGATGTTTTTTTCTTAGACTTATTTCACCAGGATTGACTCCAGCTAACCCTGTCAGAGGCCTGGCTAAATCAGTCATTACCAGGAAGTCACCCTAGAAAGAATGGCAGTTCTGCCCAAGTACATTTTGTGAAATCCTTCAAAAACCCAATTTTCAAGTGTAATTAGAACAGGGATTTCTAATATGAGGTGGAAGTGTAATAAGGGAAGGCATAAATAAGCTTTGGCTTCAGCCTTCTGTTTTCCAGTATTACGGTAGGCTTTTATACCGGAATACATCCGTTCTGCAAACGTGCATTTGTTTCATCTCTCTATATTGTATCGTTTTCCTTTCATTGGATTTTGATGTGTAGTACACAGCATCGGCCGGAATAGAATTGAACTGAATTGAAATGAACTGAACTGAACAGTAATGTGCATAAATTCAGGGATTTAAATATTTGAAGAAAGGCTAATTAAAATTTCCTTCCTCACCAAACCGATTGGTTTATTGTTTCCACCCCCTCTCAATAGTGGGCATAACTTCAGACTCTCCTAGTTCCGTTCTCTCATGGCAACTGCCAAAATGGCCACAAATGAGTATAAGAACTCCAAACAGGGAAACACATACAAGTGCAGACCTTAAGAGACGGAAGCAGAGCAAGCCGGAAGAGTTCAAAAGCAGGGTTCACAGAAGAATGACAAGAAAACATTAAAAAATAAACTTTTCCACAACATTGAACTAAAATTAGAAGGTGTAACAGGATCAAAATGGAAAAGGTTCCGGCAATACTTCCTGTCGGCCATGTACAGTAAATCACATGACCACATGTAGCAGGTCATTCATATCCCAGGCTGCTTATTAGCACTCAAATAAAATGGCCGACACCCTCCATGAATGTTCAGTCAATAAGTTTAGAATGTTCAGTGTAGCTAAACGCAAGCGAGTAAAGCTGAGGGAACGCAGGAGGAGACGAGCCAAACTCACTTGGCTTTGGACTTGAATCGGCCTCCTTTCTTGTGGGTGGGAATCCCCAATCTCTTCTTATCCTCAAAGGAAGGCCTGGAGGGACAGAGAGCACAGGGCGAAACGCAAGAATCTCATGAGCTCACCTTTCGCTCTCACCACAAACACCCACCGAACACGAGGGCACCCAGCGTGTCATCGCCTTCACTCATTCTCGTACAACTAAGACACCATTCATTCAAAAACAGGGTCGTAGCCTCATAAAAACACATCGTTTCAGTTTCGGCTTTTAGCTAGGTTTACTTTTAATTGACCACCCAATAAGCTTTAATCATTTGGAAATCTACCTTTGCGATCTTCCATTGCGCTTTGCGTGGGTCTTGTAAACATTAATGTACATTATTGCCATGTCCAGCATTTGATTTGATTTGATGCAAAGCACTCAGAGTTGCATCTTATACATAGATTATCCTACATAAAGTTTGATTGGTTGGTTGATGGTTCTTACCACCAGATTTGCAGAGAAAGAGTGAAGAGGGTTTTGTACAATGTTAATTGCAAACGACAATGCAGACAGGACTAGTGAAGTCATCGAAAATCTCTAAAACCTCATTTGAGCGGGAAAGCGTTTCATTGGGCGTGGGACTTCAATAGTAAAAACAAAAAAACTCTTCCAGGCAAATGAACCTGGTGAGTCCCTTGTGGTTCTGCGCCAGATCTCGCCCCTGTGAGAGACTGTTCCGGAAGGGAAAGCTTACCCCGCTCTGTACTGCTTCAGTGCCTTCCTGCTGGTGTTGGTCAGCTCCCGGTCGAACACGGACTTCTTCGCTGACGACTTCCCCTTCTGTTTCTTCTTATCTGCAAGCCATAAGTACACCAACATGAGCAGAATTATTGGCACCCTTAGTAGAAATGTAACAAAAGATTTCCAAAGAAAAATACAGCTTATAATGCACATGTTCAGTTCTAACATACGTGCACATGATATTTTATTTCAAAACATTTCCTCTCATATTTCATGTTTATTGTGATCAATTTTTTCTGGTGTGTCAAAACTATGGCACTAATAGTTCCGCAAATACATCTAGTGCAAAAACCCCACAAACAGATGACAGTCTTTTGCTAAAATGTGTTATTTGGTGAGAAAACACATTTGCAGGGATTTTAGGCGATTCATTCCTGCAGAAAATGGTGGCAATGATGATCAAAGCCATTGCTTTAAGTGGGTTTGCTCTATGAGAGATATGATGGTTTGCAGAGTTATCGTGATGGAATAGTAATGATCATGACGGTCCTGAGTTACATCATGACTGTACAAAGTTATATCATGACAGTGCAGATTATGACCATGACAGAAATAAGTTATGATTATGAAGGTACAGCGTTATGATCACGACAGTACAGAGTTATGATCGCAACAGTGCAGAGTCATCATTGCGACGGTGCTGAGTTATCATCGCGACGGTGCTGAGTTATCATCGCGACGGTGCTGAGTTATGATCGCGACAGTGCAGAGTTATGATCGCGACAGTGCAGAGTTATGATCGCGACAGTACAGAGTTATGATCGCGACAGTGCAGAGTTATGATCGCGACGGTGCTGAGTTATGATCGCGACGGTGCTGAGTTATGATCGCGACGGTGCTGAGGTATCATCGCGACGGTGCTGAGGTATGATCGCAAATGTGCAGAGTTATGATCACGACAGTGCAGAGTTATGATCGCGACGGTGCAGAGTTATGATCGCAACAGTGCAGAGTCATCATTGCGACGGTGCTGAGTTATCATCGCGACGGTGCTGAGTTATCATCGCGACGGTGCTGAGTTATGATCGCGACAGTGCAGAGTTATGATCGCAACAATGCAGAGTTATGATCGCGACAGTACAGAGTTATGATCGCAACAGTGCAGAGTTATGATCGCGACGGTGCAGAGTTATGATCGCGACGGTGCTGAGTTATGATCGCGACGGTGCTGAGTTATGATCGCGACGGTGCTGAGTTATGATCGCAACAGTGCAGAGTTATGATTGCGACGGTAGAGTTATGATTGCGCGACGGTGCAGAGTTATGATCGCGACGGTGCTGAGTTATGATCGCGACGATGCTGAATTATGAACACGACGGTGCAGAGTTATGATCGCGATGGTACTGAGTTATGATCGCGACGGTGCTGAGTTATGATCGCAACAGTGCAGAGTTATGATTGCGACGGTAGAGTTATGATCGCGACGGTGCAGAGTTATGATCGCGACGATGCTGAGTTATCATCGCGACAGTGCGGAGTTATGGTCGCGACAGTGCTGAGTTATGATCCCAACAGTGCTGAGTTATGATCGCGACAGTGCAGAGTTATGATCGCGAAGGTGCAGAGTTATGATTGCGATGGTAGAGTTATGATTGCGACGGTGCTGATTTATGATCGCGACGGTGCTGAGTTATACCCATGACGGCACAGATCATGATGGTAGTTATGATTATGATAGTGCAGAGTAATCGTGATAGTGCTGAATATAACGCCCACCGTTTTGTACGGGTTCGTCCTCAGGCATGGCTCGAGCCCGTTTGGGCTTGCGGTCCCGTTTGGCTGCTCGCTCAGCATACATCTGAGATTTAAGGATCTCAAACTGTGCCCGATCCTCCGCCTGAGACAGAGGAAAACATGAGTTACAGACGAGTTACTCATGACTGACTAATACAAGGCAATGTGGAGATATGCGCATTATAACCTATCGACCACCTGAGAAAGATTTATTTATTTCACACAAGCTAGATGTCCTAATCACAGGAAAGGTTACTGTCGGGGAAAAGCTTTTCTTTCTGTTAAAAGCATCAATTCACAAAAACTACAACTGCTGGCCTCAACCAACAAGAAATGCCATCAATTATAAATTCACGTACTCCTGTCAATACAAAGATCTGAATTAAAAAAAAAAAAAAAAAAAACATGAGAACCTCCATCCGTGAATATGACTGCACTTGCAATCGCTGTGAGCATAAAATGAATGCAGATTAAAAAAAAAAAAATGTAAGAGGTCAAAAATGAATTGTGCCATTACTGGTGCAGATTAGCCACTTCAACAAAACTTATCCTATAAGCCACTGATTCACTTTATATGTTTGTGATTCAGCTGGCGAGAGAAGCGTTGCACAGAGAGAGAGAGAGAGAGAGAGAGAGAGAGAGAGAGAGAGACAGAAAATCAGAGCTCATACCGATAACTCTTTCTTCTTCCCGTCCTTCAGAAACTTGGCTCTTTTCTTCTTTCCCCTCAGAGCCAGATCGAAGTCCTGGAGAGCTTTGGCCACTGTCGGAGAGAGGAGGGAACGCATCCTTACGCTGAGCCTATATTACGGTTATAAGGCCGGCACTTACATCTGAAGCGACTCATGCCTGATTAGAGCAGTATTTCCCAACCATCTCTCAGGCACATGGTTAAGATCCAGGTATTTGTTCAGATCCACCTTAAGCACACTGGATAGAAGTTATCAAGCCCATGATTAGTTGAATCAGGTGTGCTGAAGGAAAAATGCAACAAATGGCTGGATCTGGCTGACAGCTGCCCAGGAGCGGGTTTAGAAACAGTGTGTTACACACAGCAGGGGCCAATATCCCATGGAGTCACATATGGGTAAGGTGAGGGTCTTTCCAAACACACAACACTGACGAGCCTAATCACTTTATGACCTCACACTTTTCATCTGTGAATGCATGCACTGTGAGGGAGGTCTGTGACAGCCCCCGACTTCAGAACAGATGACCAGTCTGGTAAAACAGACTACATTCTTACTCTCTCTCATGTAGGTTGACATGTTTTCATCCAGAAAATAAATAAAATTTCAGTCTATAATCTCAAAGAAGAGCTTCAGGGTTTACGTCATTACTGGACAAAAGCTGCATCTCCAGGATCCTCAAATCTAGCCCGAGAATCAGAGTCCGTCCCTGGTTTTCTATCCACCTGGTAAGTTAGTAAAAAATCAGAAGTGCTGATTGGCCAGATTATACGACACCTGACTCCCATGTAAAGGTAAGGGAGAAAACCAGCAGATCTCAGATTTTGAGGACCATGAACTGAGGACCAGGGATAAATGTGCCCCGAATGTCATTCTTTTTTTTTTCATTCTTTTTTAGGGAGGCGTTGTATCACCAGTACAGAATATATTCACAGGTACACACAGGGCATCTGAAAGGACAGGGCACAGCCTCTAGTTTCCCATCCATTTTACCCATGAACCTCTCTGTGGGGGGCTAGTGATCCACAGGACCTGAAGCAATGACATCACATACGCTCCTACACACTGGCACAAAACGCAGACAACAGTCTCGTAAACAAACTGACCAGGTGTGTGCAAAGGCCAGATTTACACTCCAAAATGTCCTCCCATTATGTAGTTTATGGTTCATCCAATCAATCAAACAGAGAAAAGAGCCGATATTGAGGGCCGAAAGTTGTCACAGCTGACGGTGAGCAGTGCTTGTTGCTGTCTGCCTCCATTTTGATTTGGTTGAACGCCAGCACACTCAGATCATCCAAACGTCAGCGCGTGTATGAAATAACTCCTGTTACTCAAGTAAGGACACTCACTGCGCTCCTTCTTACGCTCCTCGTGAGTCAGCGCGTGTATGAAATGACTACTGTTACTGAAGAAAGGACACTCACTGTGCTCCTTCTTACGCTCCTCATGAGTCAGCACGTGTATGAAATGACTCCTGTTACTGAAGTAATGACACTCACGGCGCTCCTTCTTACGCTCCTCATGAGTCAGCACGTGTATGAAATGACTACTGTTACTGAAGAAAGGACACTCACTGCGCTCCTTCTTACGCTCCTCATGAGTCAGCGCGTGTATGAAATAACTCCTGTTACTGAAGTAACGACACTCACTGCGCTCCTTCTTACGCTCCTCGTGAGTCAGCGCGTGTATGAAATGACTACTGTTACTGAAGAAAGGACACTCACTGCGCTCCTTCTTACGCTCCTCATGAGTCAGCACGTGTATGAAATGACTCCTGTTACTGAAGTAATGACACTCACGGCGCTCCTTCTTCGCGCTCCTCGTGAGTCAGCGCGTGTATGAAATGACTACTGTTACTGAAGAAAGGACACTCACTGCGCTCCTTCTTACGCTCCTCATGAGTCAGCACGTGTATGAAATGACTACTGTTACTGAAGAAATGACACTCACTGCGCTCCTTCTTACGCTCCTCATGAGTCAGCGCGTGTATGAAATAACTCCTGTTACTGAAGTAACGACACTCACTGCGCTCCTTCTTCTACGCTCCTCATGAGTCAGCGGCGTGTATGAAATAACTCCTGTTACTGAAGTAATGACACTCACAGCGCTCCTTCTTCGCTCCTCATGAGTCAGCGTGTATGAAATAACTCCTGTTACTGAAGTAAGGACACTCACTGCGCTCCTTCTTACGCTCCTCGTGAGTCAGCGTGTATGAAATAACTCCTGTTACTGAAGTAATGACACTCACGGCGCTCCTTCTTACGCTCCTCGTGAGTCAGCGCGTGTATGAAATAACTCCTGTTACTGAAGTAAGGACACTCACGGCGCTCCTTCTTACGCTCCTCATGAGTCAGCGCGTGTATGAAATAACTCCTGTTACTGAAGTAATGACACTCACTGCGCTCCTTCTTACGCTCCTCATGAGTCAGCACGTGTATGAAATGACTCCTGTTACTGAAGTAATGACACTCACGGCGCTCCTTCTTACGCTCCTCGTGAGTCAGCGCGTGTATGAAATAACTCCTGTTACTGAAGTAATGACACTCACTGCGCTCCTTCTTACGCTCCTCGTGAGTCAGCGCGTGTATGAAATAACTCCTGTTACTGAAGTAATGACACTCACGGCGCTCCTTCTTACGCTCCTCATGAGTCAGCACGTGTATGAAATGACTACTGTTACTGAAGAAAGGACACTCACTGCGCTCCTTCTTACGCTCCTCATGAGTCAGCGCGTGTATGAAATGACTCCTGTTACTGAAGTAATGACACTCACGGCGCTCCTTCTTACGCTCCTCGTGAGTCAGCGCGTGTATGAAATAACTCCTGTTACTGAAGTAAGGACACTCACTGCGCTCCTTCTTACGCTCCTCATGAGTCAGCGCGTGTATGAAATAACTCCTGTTACTGAAGTAATGACACTCACTGCGCTCCTTCTTACGCTCCTCATGAGTCAGCACGTGTATGAAATGACTCCTGTTACTGAAGTAATGACACTCACTGCGCTCCTTCTTACGCTCCTCGTGAGTCAGCGCGTGTATGAAATAACTCCTGTTACTGAAGTAATGACACTCACGGCGCTCCTTCTTACGCTCCTCGTGAGTCAGCGCGTGTATGAAATAACTCCTGTTACTGAAGTAATGACACTCACTGCGCTCCTTCTTACGCTCCTCATGAGTCAGCGTGTATGAAATAACTCCTGTTACTGAAGTAATGACACTCACGGGCTCCTTCTTCGCTCCTCATGAGTTAGCACGCGTGTATGAAATGACTACTGTTACTGAAGAAAGGACACTCACTGCGCTCCTTCTTACGCTCCTCATGAGTCAGCGCGTGTATGAAATGACTCCTGTTACTGAAGTAATGACACTCACGGCGCTCCTTCTTACGCTCCTCATGAGTCAGCGCGTGTATGTAATGACTACTGTTACTGAAGTAATGACACTCACTGCGCTCCTTCTTCACGCTCCTCGTGAGTCAGCGCGTATGAAATAACTCCTGTTACTGAAGTAATGACACTCACGGCGCTCCTTCTTCGCTCCTCATGAGTCAGCGCGTGTATGAAATAACTCCTGTTACTGAAGTAAAAGGACACTCACTGTGCTCCTTCTTCGCTCCCTCATGAGTCAGCGCGTGTATGAAATAACTCCTGTTACTGAAGTAATGACACTCACGGGCGCTCCTTCTTACGCTCCTCGTGAGTCAGCGTGTATGAAATGACTCCTGTTACTGAAGTAATGACACTCACGGCGCTCCTTCTTACGCTCCTCATGAGTCAGCACGTGTATGAAATGACTACTGTTACTGAAGTAATGACACTCACTGCGCTCCTTCTTACGCTCCTCATGAGTCAGCGCGTGTATGAAATGACTACTGTTACTGAAGTAATGACACTCACGGCGCTCCTTCTTACGCTCCTCGTGAGTCAGCGCGTGTATGAAATAACTCCTGTTACTGAAGTAATGACACTCACTGCGCTCCTTCTTACGCTCCTCATGAGTCAGCGCGTATGAAATAACTCCTGTTACTGAAGTAATGACACTCACTGCGCTCCTTCTTCGCTCCTCATGAGTCAGCGTGTATGAAATAACTCCTGTTACTGAAGTAATGACACTCACTGCGCTCCTTCTTCGCTCCTCATGAGTCAGCGTGTGTATGAAATAACTCCTGTTACTGAAGTAATGACACTCACGGGCGCTCCTTCTTACGCTCCTCATGAGTCAGCGGCGTGTATGAAATAACTCCTGTTACTGAAGTAAGGACACTCACTGCGCTCCTTCTTCGCTCCTCGTGAGTCAGCGCGTGTATGAAATAACTCCTGTTACTGAAGTAATGACACTCACGGCGCTCCTTCTTACGCTCCTCATGAGTCAGCGCGTGTATGAAATAACTCCTGTTACTGAAGAAATGACACTCACTGTGCTCCTTCTTACGCTCCTCATGAGTCAGCGTGTATGAAATGACTCCTGTTACTGAAGTAATGACACTCACGGCGCTCCTTCTTCACGCTCCTCATGAGTCAGCACGCATGAAATGACTACTGTTACTGAAGTAATGACACTCACTGGCTCCTTCTTACGCTCCTCATGAGTCAATGAAATGACTACTGTTACTGACTAATGACACTCACGGCGCTCCTTCTTCACGCTCCTCATGAGTCAGCACGTGTATGAAATAACTCCTGTTACTGAAGTAATGACACTCACGGCGCCCTTCTTACGCTCCTCATGAGTCAGCGTGTATGAAATAACTCCTGTTACTGAAGTAATGACACTCACTGTGCTCCTTCTTACGCTCCTCGTGAGTCAGCGCGTGTATGAAATAACTCCTGTTACTGAAGTAATGACACTCACGGCGCTCCTTCTTACGCTCCTCATGAGTCAGCACGTGTATGAAATGACTACTGTTACTGAAGTAATGACACTCACTGCGCTCCTTCTTACGCTCCTCATGAGTCAGCACGTGTATGAAATGACTACTGTTACTGAAGTAATGACACTCACGGCGCTCCTTCTTACGCTCCTCATGAGTCAGCGCGTGTATGAAATAACTACTGTTACTGAAGTAATGACACTCTCGGCGCTCCTTCTTCGCTCCTCGTGAGTCAGCGCATGTATGAAATAACTCCTGTTACTGAAGTAATGACACTCACTGCGCTCCTTCTTACGCTCCTCATGAGTCAGCGCGTGTATGAAATAACTCCTGTTACTGAAGTAATGACACTCACTGCGCTCCTTCTTACGCTCCTCGTGAGTCAGCGCGTGTATGAAATAACTCCTGTTACTGAAGTAATGACACTCACTGCGCTCCTTCTTCGCTCCCTCATGAGTCAGCGTGTATGAAATAACTCCTGTTACTGAAGTAATGACACTCACTGCGCTCCTTCTTACGCTCCTCGTGAGTCAGCGCGTGTATGAAATAACTCCTGTTACTGAAGTAATGACACTCACTGCGCTCCTTCTTACGCTCCTCGTGAGTCAGCGCGTGTATGAAATAACTCCTGTTACTGAAGTAATGACACTCACTGCGCTCCTTCTTCACGCTCCTCGTGAGTCAGCGTGTATGAAATGACTCCTGTTACTGAAGTAATGACACTCACTGCGCTCCTTCTTACGCTCCTCATGAGTCAGCGCGTGTATGAAATAACTCCTGTTACTGAAGTAATGACACTCACTGCGCTCCTTCTTCGCTCCTCATGAGTCAGCGCGTATGAAATGACTCCTGTTACTGAAGTAATGACACTCACGGCGCTCCTTCTTACGCTCCTCGTGAGTCAGCGCGTGTATGAAATAACTCCTGTTACTGAAGTAATGACACTCACGGCGCTCCTTCTTACGCTCCTCATGAGTCAGCGCGTGTATGAAATGACTCCTGTTACTGAAGTAATGACACTCACGGCGCTCCTTCTTACGCTCCTCGTGAGTCAGCGCGTGTATGAAATAACTCCTGTTACTGAAGTAAGGACACTCACTGCTCTCCTTCTTACGCTCGTCGTGAGTCAGCGCGTGTATGAAATGACTCCGTTTACTGAAGTAACGACACTCACTGCGCTCCTTCTTACGCTCCTCGTGACTCTGGAACCAGCTCCTCTTCAGCTGCTGCTCCTCACTGTTCTGCTGCAGTCGCTTCTCCGCACAGCTGATCTGGGAACAGAGGCGTGCGAAACGGAATTCTCTAAATAAACATTGTGAAGGATTCTACTAAGAAAGAGCCAATCACTCATGGACCAATGGGGGGTTGAGGCCATTGATCAAGGGCCCAACAGCTGTGCTGACCTCACGGGAGCCAAACTAGGCTTGAATCACCAGCCGTGTTTATTTCCAGCCAAACGCCTAAACCACAAAGCTACAGGCAGCCCCCCGAGAGACTACACTCTGTAATTAGACAAGAATATGTAAACCCAAATCAAACCAAATCAATATTACACAACTGTGACAGTTCTGACTCAGTCCACATGTGTGGGGGGGGTATTGATCCCTCTCTCTTACGCACTCCAGGTCCTTCTCATATTGACCCCAACAGAGGTCACATTTATGCACTCAAGTTTGCACCCCTCACACACAAGTCTGCTTCAGCCCTGAGACCAAGACCATCATCTTGACCATACTCAGCCAGTAGGTAAATAATAGGGGTGTAAAGATTCTGAATCGATGTTTTTTTAAAGCGTAGTAACACCACCTGCAACCATGGGGCGAACATCCGAGCTCTCCCTTTTCCTTTATTAACCCCCATGCTGTCCTGAACAAAAGTGCCCAACATCAAAGGGCATAGGAAATGCTTCCGGAAAAAACTTGACTGACATCAGTATTTTTCTGCTACATGCTGAGAGGAGCCAAGCAAATGAAAACAGAATCGTCTCTTATTAACCAATTAGGCAACTCAAAGAAACGGATACCTGTTCCCGTTTACTTTGCTTGATTTGCAATCAAATGGTGGATTTGTTTACTCTTTAAGTTGAATGACTAGAGCTGTTTATTAAGACAACATGTTTGATTGCTGCATTTTGAAATTTAAATGGGCATAGAACAGCACTGCTTGAACACGATTGCCATTGCCACGCATTTCGTGCGACTGTGATAATTAGTGTGAATGCTGAAAGCGTTCACACTATTGTTTTTCATGCAGCCATTTTACTTCTTCCGCTGTTCTACACTAACAACTAGTAGAACAGAATAGCGCAGCATGAACACGATTGCCATTGCCACGCCATTTCGTGCGACTGTGATAATTTATATCTCACATTCACGTTTCACCCGCTTTTCAGAATGTTTTCCACCTTTTGTATTTTTTAGACGCTTAAACTCCAGAGCGATCTTACAACAAATCTGTTTTAAATTATTCTTGAATAATGTCCTAAAATGCTAAAATGAGAGATGTAATTCAGAGGAAGATTTTTTCTAATTATTCAAATTGGCATTCTTTCAATCTAACACCGTAGCCCAGTTAGGTTTGTCTGCTTTTCACCATCACATCTTAATCGTTAACGGCTACTGGCTAAATTTCTTGATTGTTATTTAGGCCAAGTACAGGGGAGCAGATTTAAGGAAGGGCGGAGCACCTGCAATTAGCGAAATCTAAACTCAGGCTTCTTCCCAACGGCATTTTAAATTGTTTAAACCGCTTCAGGTGTGTATGTTTCAAGGAATTGCACGCGACTGCCTACACATCCCATGACGGCAAGCTGTCCCATCACACTTTTAAAAAAATCCTCGTTCAACATTGCCACATCCCAACTCAGCATTTCATCTCTCATTGTAGCATTTTTAGGAGATCTATAATGATAAAATAATAAAGAGATTTACTTTCAGATCGCCCGGGATTTCAAGCGTCTAAAAAAAAACACAAGATGGAAAACATTGAAGCGGATGAAACGTGAATGTGAGCTATAAATTATCACAATCACACGAAATGGCCAAATACGCGTTCCTGCAAATCTATGCCCATTTAACTTTCAGAATGCGGAAATCAAACATGCTATCTTAATAAACAGCTCTACTCATTCAGCAAAGTCAATGAGCGAATCGCCTGTTTGATTGCTAATTGAGCAAAGTAAACAGGAACAGGATTAGAGTAACCCAATTGCTTAATAGGAGACGATTCTGTAGTCCTTTACTTGGCTCCGTGCAGCATGTCCCGAAGCGGTTGGCCCTTTCGTATACGGTCGTCATGTTCCCAAAAGGTCGTCATGCTCTCAGAGATATAAAAAAACAAGAGCGGCCAACGTCATTGGCTGGACCAAAGTGTACACGGCAGAATTGCTCTGCCATCTTGTGTATGTATAAACGTCCAATGAGGCACATGTAGCCTAAACAGTACACATGGGTGTTGACAAATTATTATTTTTTTTTAGGTGGGGACTTGTTTTTCCGTGTTCTTTTTTATCTTTTCACACTTAAAAAAGGACACGAATAAGGAATTGTAAATCAACAATATTTACGCTCCATTATTTGGCAAAGCTAAAGAATAAGCTCTACGATTGCCTTACCTTTATATTATCGCTCAGTTACCTACGTTTTCGTTTCGTTCAAAGAAAAAGCGTTCAAATTCAGCTGCGCCTGTGAGTCTGACCCAGGTCAGGAAGAAACTAGTCGTTATATGCATATATGAATTTATATGTATGCTTTGTGTATTACGATCGGAACAACTTCATTCTGAAGTGTTCATACCTACTTGTTGTCTTCATTTAATCCGTCTTTGCCCGGACACAATGGATAACAGGATGATATTGCGTGTTGCCCCAAGTGGGATCAATGTACAAGTCTCAAAACTAAAGTATGTAAATGAAACCGCGCCAGTTTCAGTTTCCGCGAATACACTGTTAATAATTAACGAATAAACTAAAGCCCTTTTTGCCAGGTAATTTAACTGGCGCCTTTTTGCCAGTTATTTTAACTGTAATTTTACAGTGAGTTTTCCACAGAGTTCAGTGCATGTTCAGTGTAAACCACGGTTAAATGCGCAAAGGACTCCTCTTACAGTTAAAATGACAAGGAGACAATGCGTTAATTTAACGGTAAAATTCAGTCAGCTTATAACAGTGGAGGAAAGCCGAACTTCATTTCGTTGCTCTGTTGCGACTGCGTATGCGCATTGTGCAAACCAGCTTGCCTGGTGTAGGCCTACACGAGTGCTTTTGAATGGAAATGCATTGTGACGGGACTGGACATTTTGTCCGATGTAAGCGAAAATCCGTCATATAAAATCCGATATATTCGATGTTTATTTAATGGAAAAACATTACAGAATTTATTTTTTTATTTATTTATCAGGGACAGTGTGCAAAAACATTAAGCTCAGCAGAGTAGATGTTCCAGATTCTATCTTCTTTAGCTAATTTCCATCTGTTGTCCACAATACTCATTCAATAGCAGCTTCCATCCCATGTATTCATTATTGTTGCCTACATTCAGAAATTAAGTGCTACACACACACACACACACACATATATGTATATATATACACACACACAACCCCAATTCCAAAATAGTTGGGACAAAGGGTAAGTTGTGAATAAAATCAAAACGCAATGACTTTCAAATCACACCAGCCAGTATTTTATTCACAATATAACAAAGATAACATAGCAAATGTTGAAACTGAGAAATTTTACAATTTTATCGACAAAATGAGCTCATTTCAAATTTGACGGCTGCTACAGATGTCAAAAAGTTGGGACAGGGGCCTGTTTCCCATGGTGTAGCATCACCTCTTCTTTTTAACACAGAGTGGAGGCGTCTGGGCATTGAGGAGACAAGTGTTCTTGAGTTTAGCCATTGGAATTTAATCCCACTCTTGTTTAATACAGGCTTCCAGCTGCTGGAGAGTTTTGGGTCTCCTTTGACGGACTTTTTGTTTAATTATGCGCCAAATGTTCTCAATCGGTGAAAGATCAGGACTGCAGGCAGGCCAGTTCAGCACACCGACTCTTCTACTACGAAGCCATGCTGTTGTAATAGCTGCAGTATGTGGTTTTGCATTGTCCTGCTGAAATACACAAGCCCTTTCCTGGAATAGATGTCATCTGGAGGGGAGCATATGTTGCTCTAAAACCTTTATATACCTTTCAGCATTCATGGTGCTTTTTAAAACATGCAAGTGTCCCACACCATATGCACTAATGCATCCCCATACCATCAGAGATGCTGGCTTTTGAACTGAACGCTGATAACAGGAGGGGTAGTCTTTCTCCTCTTTAGCCCGGAGGATACAACGCCCATGATTTCCAAAACGAATGTCACATTTGGACTCGTTTGACCACAGGACACTTTGCCACTTTGCTACAGTCCATTTTAAATGAGCCTTGGCCCACAGAACACGGCGACGCTTCTGGATCATGCTCAACAATGGCTTCCTTTTTGCATGATAGAGTTTTTGGTGGCATCTGTGGATGGCACGGCAGACTGTGTTTACAGACAGTGGTTCCTTGAAGTATTCCTGGGCCCATTTAGTAATGTCAATGACAGAATCATGCCGGTGAGTGATGCAGTGGCGTCTGAGGGCCCGAAGATCACAGGCATCCAGTAAAGGTCTTCGGCCTTGTCCCTTACGCACAGAGATGTTTCCAGTTTCTCTGACTCTTTTGATGATTTTATGCACTGTCGATAATGAGACCTTCAAAGCCTTTGCAATTTCACATTGAGGAACATTGTTCTTAAAGTATTCCACAATTTTTTTACGCAAGCCTTCACAGGTTGGAGATCCTCTGGCCATCTTTACTTCTGAGAGACTCAGCCTCTCTAAGACATCCCTTTTATAGCCAATCATGTTACACACCTGATGCCAGTTAACTTAATTACTTGCTAAATGTTCTTTCAGCTGATTCTCTTATATATTAATTGCTTTTTCAGCCCTTTTTTGCCTGTGTCCCAACTTTTTTCAGACCTGTTGCAGCCTGAAAATTTGAAATAAGCTCATTTTGTGGATAAAAATGTAAAATGTCTCAGATTCAACATTTGAAATGTTATCTATGTTTTATTGTACATAACACATTGGCTCGTGATCTGAAAGTCATTGCATTTTGATTTTATTCACAACTTACTCTTTGTCCCAACTATTTTGGAATTGGGGTTGTGTGTGTGTGTGTGTGTGTGTATATATATATATATGTGTGTGTGTGTGTGTGTGTGTGTAGCACTTAATTTCTGAATGTAGGCGACAATAATGAATAAATGTGATGGAAGCTGTTATTGAATGAGTATTGTGGACAACAGATGGAAATTAGCTAAAGAAGATAGAATCTGGAACATCTACTCTGCTGAGCTTAATGTTTTTGCACACTGTCCCTGATAAATAAAAAAATAAAAAATAAATTCTGCAATGTTTTTCCATTAAATAAACATCGAATATATCGGATTTTATATGACGGATTTTCGCTTACATCGGACAAAATGTCCAGTCCCGTCACAATGCATTTCCATTCAAAAGCACTCGTGTAGGCCTATACCAGGCAAGCTGGTTTGCACAATGCACATACGCAGTCACAACAGAGCAACGAAATGAAGTTCGGCTTTCCTCCACTGTTATAAGCTGACTGAATTTTACCGTTAAATCAACGCATTGTCTCCTTGTCATTTTAACTGGAAGAGGAGTCCTTTGCGCATTTAACCGTGGTTTACACTGAACATGCACTGAACTCTGTGGAAAACTCACTGTAAAATTACAGTTAAAATAACTGGCAAAAAGGTGCCAGTTAAATTACCTGGCAAAAAGGGCTTCAGTTTATTCGTTTATTATTAACAGTGTATTCGCGGAAACTGAAACTAGCGCGGTTTCATTTACATACTTTAGTTTTGAGACTTGTACATTGATCCCACTTGGGGCAACACGCAATATCATCCTGTTATCCATTGTGTCCGGGCAAAGACGGATTAAATGAAGGCAACAAGTAGGTATGAACACTTCAGAATGAAGTTGTTCCGATCGTAATACACAAAGCATACATATAAATTCATATATGCATATAACGACTAGTTTCTTCCAGGTATAGACCTGAGTCAGACTCACAGGCACAGCTGAATTTGAACACTTTTTCTTTGAACGAAACGAAAACGTAGGTAACTGAGCGATAATATAAAGGTAAGGCAATCGTAGAGCTTATTCTTTAGCTTTGCCAAATAATGGAGCGTAAATATTGTTGATTTACAATTCCTTATTCGTGTCCTTTTTTAAGTGTGAAAAGATAAAAAAAGCACACGGAAAACAAGTCCCCCACCCCGAAAAATAATAATTTGTCAACACCCATGTGTACTGTTTAGGCTACATGTGCCTCATTGGACATTTATACATACACAAGATGGCAGAGCAATTCTGCTGTGTACACTTTGGTCCAGCGAATGATGTTGTACACTCTAGTTTTTTTTTTTTTTTTTTTTGTGATCAAATCTTTTTATTTTCTGTTAATAAAAGACAAAGTGTGATACAACTACACACATTATGAAAAAAAAGAACATATCAACACACACCAGGGTACCCCCCTCCCTCCCTCCCACACACATTGTTCATTAAAAAAAAAAAAAACCCCAACTCAGATAAAAACAATATAAACAGACATCAAAAATAACACCCAAACTCTCCCACCCCAGGAGCTGTAGGACAATAAATGCTAGATCATTGTACAATCACGAATGAGCACAGTTGATGAAAATCAAATAAACAATAGGTCATTAAAGACGGACATAGTTTAAAATATCACAACAGACTCCTCAATGCTTCAGCTGTTATGAGCCACATATTTAGGTTTTCCTCTTTAACACCATTTATGCGAGCTGTTGATATTTCTAGATAAACAACATCGAGAAAGGTCAAAACCCACTGTCTGATGGTTAGTGTGTGAGAGGGTTCCCAGCGCACTGCAATCATTTTCTTAGCGGCTGTTAGGCCTGAAAGTACTATTCGCTTTTTATACTCAGTGATCCAAAGCAAAGAAAAGTCATTCAAAATCAAGACTGATATGGCTACAGGCACCGTCTCTGAGATAAGATCTGTCAGTTTGGAAGCAACCTCCTGCCAGAATTGGGCAACAGGCGGACATTCCCACATCATATGGAGAAATGTGCCGGGGGTCTTTAAAGGACACAAAGTACATGAGGGATCATTTATCATTTTCATGAGATAAAGCTTACGAGGAGTCAGGTAAGTTCTGTGTATAAAATTATAATGAATCTGCTGATGATCGGGATTCCGTGAGGCCAATTTAACATTACTCCATACCTTGCCCCAGTCAAAATTGTGGTCCAATGCTGGGACGTCCTTCCTCCATACTCTGTCTAACTGGAGCGTTTTATAAGAGGCCTCGATGAGATGTTGATATAAGGTGGACACTAGACCTTTCGGACCTTTTTTTGTAACTATCAATTCATGAAGGGGATGTATTGGTAAAGGGTGCTGCCATGGTACCCCCTGTGCCTTGAGAGCTGCCCGTAATTGTAAATAAAAGAAAAATGATGTGCCTGGCAGATTAAAATTATTCTTAATGTCCTGAAAGGAACACAGCCCATCTGAATCATAAATATCACCCAGAAGATGGATACCTTTGTTTGCCCACTGAAAGAAATTAACAGGTCTCCCCCCTATCCGCAGGCCTTTGTTGTTAAAAATTGGGGAATGGAGATGCCATTTACAGGAGATATTGCAAGACTTTTCTATTGAGCACCAGATCTGTATCAGTTGGATCATAATGGGCCCAAACTGTAATTGACACTGTCTGCCAGAGATATCTGCAAGTAAAACATCTGCTAAAGACCAAGGGTGCACCATTCTTTCCTCCAATGTACGCCATGAAACATTTGCTTGTGAATCAAACCATGTGACCAGAGGTCTGAGAGTGAAAGACCAGAAATATAATTTGAAATTGGGCACTGCCAGGCCTCCGTCAAATCTTCCCCGTTGGACAGTGGCATATTTTAATCGGGGGCGCATCCCCTTCCAAATAAATTTGGAAATAGCTGCATGCAGTTTAACCCAGTAACCAGAAGGGGGAGACAGGGGAATCATAGCGCTAATAAAATTTATTCTGGGTAATACGTTCATTTTTATAATTGAAATGCGTGCTTGAAATGAATTTGGTAAACCTGACCATCTGTCTAGATCACTTAGTACAGTATTCAATGCTTCTGTGTAATTATGTTTTACAATTTGATTCAATGAGGGAAAAATGTCAACACCCAAATACCTGAAGCGTTGAACAGAAGGGATGTTTATAGGCAGAGAGCCAATCCTACCAGCATCGTTTAATGGCAAAAGGGCAAATTTTGACCAGTTGACTTTAAAGCCCGATAACACTCCAAATTCATCTAACAGTGATAAGAGGTGTGGGGTAGATTGCAATGGCTCTTCTAGAAAAATTAAAACGTCGTCAGCATAAAGTGCCAAATGATGCTCAGTGCCTAGAGTAGAAATAGGCTTAATAGCAGTGGTTTGTGGGATCATCTGGGCTAAGGGCTCAAGGGAAAGTGCAAATAGCACTGGACCTAATGGGCAGCCTTGACGAGAGGATCTGGATATTGAAAACAGAGGAGAGCAATTTTTACCTGTAAGCACTGTTGCTGAAGGGTTTGCATATAGCACCTTTATCAACTGAATGAATCCTTCACCAAATCCCATCGCCTCTAAGACCGACCATAAATAGGACCATTCCAGCCGGTCAAATGCTTTCATCGCATCAAGGGATAAGACAGCTTGTGGAGTTTTGGTGTCTATAGCTGCATCAATTATGTGTAGTAATCGCCTGACATTATCCGAGGCCAGTCGTGACTTGATAAAGCCAGTTTGGTCACAGTGTACTAGCGATGACAGATGGGTCTGAAGGCGGTGGGAGAGCTCCTTAGCGTATATCTTCACGTCGGAATTCAGTAAACTTAAAGGTCTGTAACTACCACATTCTGTTGGGTCTTTGTCCTTTTTCAGGAGCAAGGAGATGACCGCTATATTAACATCCCTACTGAAGCTACCCTTTTCTATTGCATGATGAATCATATCTAAAAGCTGTGGACCGAGAGGGTCCCAAAAGGTTGAGTATAGCTCAGGGGGTACGCCATCCAGCCCTGGCGATTTACCTTTTTGCATGCTGAGAACGGCATTGTTTAGTTCTTCTAGTGAGATTGGCCTAGCTAATCTGTTGGCATCCTCCTCAGTGAGACGGGGCAAATTCAACTGAGCTAGAAAATCATTACACTGTCCTTTGTAAAAAGATACTTCTGATCTGCACAGATCTGAATAAAACTTACAAAACGCGTCATTAATTTTTCCAGGATCAGTAGTGATATCTCCTGTCCCAGTTTTAACAGAGGGAATGTCTGAAAACTGTTCAATTGCTCTAATTCTCATGGCTAATAAATGGCTGGGTCTTGATCCGTGAAAATAATAACGCTGCCTGGTTCTATGAATTAAAAACTCTGACTGTTGTTTAAGAATAGCATTTATTTCCTTTTTAACTACTTCACGTCGAGAGGCTAACTGTTCAGAGTAGTTAGTCGACAGGTCGGATTCTAATCTCTTAAACTTTTCTTCTAATTTTTGTAGTTCATTAAACTGTGTCTTGCGTAGATTTGAGGCAAACAATGTGGAATAGCTTCTAATAAAGCCTTTAATTGAATCCCACAGTATTCTGGGATTGTTAACAGAACCTACGTTAAACTCCAAGAATTCTCTAAGTTTCTCCGCAAACTGTGTCCTGAATTCCTCCTTTTTCAACAAAGTGGTGTTAAAACGCCACCTAGGCGCACGCGATGACACATTACTAAATACCACTGTGCAGAGCGCACCTTTATGATCAGAAAGGGCTATTGGTAGCAGGGTAGCTTTAGAGATGTCTTGAAAAGCTTGGCGGGATGCAAACATGTAATCGATTCTCGAGAAAGACTTGTGACGGGCAGAAAAAAAGGACCAAATACTAATGTCAAGTTTTTTTTCCCGGAAGCATTTCTCATGCCCTTTGATGTTTGACACTTTCGTTCAAGACTGCGTCGGGTTTAATAAAGGAAAAGGGAACACTCGGATGTTCGCCCCATGGCGGTCCCATGCCTTAAAATCATCGATTCAGAATCGTTCCACCCCTAGCAAATAAGCGATCAACAGAAACACTGGGGAGATGGAAAATGTTCTGAGGCTGGATTTTTCTGAGAAGCACTCAGATGATGGGCACTGGATCAGAGAAGGACTAACACTCGAGAAATAAATTCAGCTCTGACCAAATCCATCATCATTCACACACCTGATGCGTATGAGCAGTCAACCAAATATTTGTGGCCAATGATGGTTTGCGCAAACAGTTACGATTTGTTACCCTTATAAACACAAATACAATTAGTTCACAGCTTCATCATCAACTGCTCTTAAATTTTTCTTAATTGAAATGGAAGGAACTACAGAGGTTAATTTGCCCCTCACTGTACTGGAGAGCTTCACTGATGGTGCTCCTCTTCCTACAGTGAGTTTTAGGAGTGTTCAGTCACGGAGAGCCATGAATTATACCGGTCAAATAGCCCTCAAATGATTTAACCTCTCAGCTCCACTCTGGTCAGCAGATAATTTCACTGGCCAAGCTCTGTCTTTTCACAGTATAAGCCCATGATCTCTCACATTTTCGACATTTGGAGATGTTGGGAGAACTCGCCATGCAGTATGAGTGCATTTCACAGAAGGGCCACTGACGGGGCGAGATTCCTGCATTACTGTTCAGGCTCTTTTGCGCCCCCTGGAGGTGCCCGTCAGTCCACTCACCTGGGCTTCGGAGTGTGCCATCTCCCTCTCCTCGCGCTCCAGACGCAGCACGGCGTACACATCCTTCTCCAGCTTCACGATCCGATCCCGAAATTTCAGCACCACCTCTGGGGAAGAGGATGGAAACGTCAAATCAGAAAATCACTATGGAAACAGAGAGGGAAGAGAAATATTCGAGGCTGGCACTGCCCAGCCCAGTTCCAACAGATCAGGAATTATCAACCTTATCCAGAAAGGGCCGGTGTGGGTGCAGCTTTCATTCCGACCCAGCTCTGACACACCTGACACTGCTAATCAAGCTCTATAGCAAAGACTCTTGGGGTTAATTAGTAGCATCAGCTGTAAAACTGCCATACTGGAATGAGACCCTGCTCCCACACCAGCCCTCTCTCCATAAGGCTAAATATCCCCGCTATAGACCTACTGTCCCGTAAGTTTTCACTCAAACTTTAATGAAGCTTGCCTCATTCAAACAGCTGGAGCAGGGCTGCACAACGCTGTTCCCGAAGATCTATAGTCCTGTGTGTTTTTCCTCAAATCCGGACATACAGCACCACATTCCATTATTCGAGATGTAAAGAGATCATGACTGGAGTTCAGATGTGACAGATGAAGGTCCGAGTGAAAACCTAAGGGACCAAAGATCACCCCAGGCACAGGGCAGGACAGCTCCACTGCAGATCAAGGCCTCAGCTGATTTACAACGCATTTCTAAAATTTAATTAATCAACTGGCTGAAAATCACAACATCCTGCCCCAAAGGAGTTCCAGGCCGTGAGTAAGTGAGCAACACAGCCCTAATGCGTGCAGTCCTGTGGAGATTCTGTGTATCAGCTGCTAATTTCCCCTCATATTTCACACCAACTGTGACCATAGGCCTCTCTAGGTCACAAACTGATTATTTTTGTTTTTTTTCCTTGATAGTTTAGGACAAACACCCACATAAATAGGATCAGGGCACAAAGCAAGCATGAAATGCATGTGAGTTTCCCCTTAAGGGATTATCTGAACCCTCCACAAGGCTGGGGGACTGATTTCACAAAACACAGCACCTCACTGCCCGCTCATGCCAACCAATAAGAAGGCAAAAATTCCACAGAAGGCAGAGAATCCACTGTCTTTTCATTTATAATAGATCTGGTTAATGGATGTTTGGTTGCACTGAAGTGAGCCCACCCCTCCACATCTCCACAAATCCGAGCGCGCACAATACCCCCAGCATGTCATGTCATCACCACTGGAATCCAGTCGCACTCCACTGCAGTTAAGGAGTCGTAAGGGAGCCCACAAGAGCACGACATATTCAGCAGTAGTTAAAAAGAGAAACTATTCACTGTGATACACTTTAACATCCTGAAGAGGGCGATAAAAACCCATGTCATCAACTAGACAGTTTGGCTGCACACGACCAATACTTGTATCCCTGGACACTAGGGCTGGGCGATATGGACTAAAAGTCATATCTCGGTATTTTTTAGCTAAATGGCGATACTCGATATATATCGATTTTTTTTTTGGCCGTGAACCGGGTTTACAGTTCTAAGGCTATTTGACCATGCCTTCCAGTACGCATGCGCAGTTGTATCATTTTCGGACTTGGTTATATGTGTACAGGACTAGGAAAAGGGGTCACTTGGGATTTTTTTCCATTCTGAGATGAACAGGGTATCTCAGTGATATCCCAGCACTACTGTACTGTCAATTTACAACACTTTGCTTTGCACAAATTCACCCAATTTTTTTCTCAAAATGAATAACTTGGATCACTCTTTGATTTTTGTTGGAAAATCTTAATTTTTATAAAATGACCCAAGTGACTCCTTCTCCTAGTCCTGCACACATATCGGTAGGCTTTTTACTCTCATTTCTAGGTGAACGTTGTTATTTAGCTAACTAGCTCCATTTGGTTATGGAGAGGTACTGGATGAATATTTGTGAATATAGTTCGTTTGCAAATGAGCCACCGGTAGTCAACTACTCGGTTTTCTGTGGATTTAAAATCCGCAAAAGTTTGTTCAAACGCGAATGAGTGGCGAAGTCACTGCGTAAGCTTTAAACAATAAGACAGCTGGCTATTTGCGCTTGAGCTTATCAACTATAAACTCCTGAGCATGTGCTTCTCAAGCTCAGGCTGGGGCGCACGCCAGTTGCCGAATAGACACTTGCTAGGGGGAGGTGCGCGGTTCTCAACAGCTTTGTTTACTACCAAACAAATTTAATTTCCGTTTGCACCTTAGTGGTTGCAGATTCCCATTTGTGATATCTGAGCATTGCGCTAATTCCATGACTCTGTCTCTCATTCGCATTTGAACCAACGTTTACGGATTTTAAATCCACAGAAAGCCGAGTAGTTAATTAACGGTAGCTCGTTTGCAAACAAACTATATATATTTACTAACCAAGCCCTCTTCTGCGGCGCACTCCGTCTCCATGCTGTCGCTGAGTGTAGGTGAGAGTGGAGGCAGAGGGGGTGGGGGGAGGGCTTGCAGTCACAGAGCAGAAAGGTTGTGTGTGCGAGACAGGGGCACGGAGAGGGAGAGGAGAAATAGGTGCGAACTTGCGGCCCATGTATTGTCATTTTAACTAAATGAACTATATCGATACAAGCGATATTGTCCCGTGTTATATCTCGTTTAGAAATACATCGATATATATTAAAATACCGAGATATCGCCCTACTCGACACTAGTATAACTTGGTCAAGCAAACAACACAAAAAAGATCAGCACTTGCCCTTGATCCTAAGCCCAAGGTAACAAACTAATTCACAATATCTACATTCCTATTAGTGTCTGATACAAACCTGAGCTCTAAGTGCAATTACAAAATTACATGTACCACAGAGGTCATGAGTTACACCGTTAATGGGTCCGGTTATTGATATGCTTCATTGAACGGAGTAGTAGGTGACCCAATCAATCTAGGCCTTTGCCAGAATGAGGTAAATTAGTATGACACGTCCACCTTCGGTGAATATGGTGCCCAAGGCCACAGTGAATGGTTTGTGAAAAAATAGAGATACAGGGCGTTTCAGGTTTGACTTTGAACCCAAGGACAAAGGGCAAATGCAAACTGAACCACACTGCATTAGTTCCAATAGAAAACAATGCTCTAAATGATATAAGTGAGTTACAGGGCATTTTTCTGTTTAACCTTCAAGCCAAGGTCAAGGGTCAAATCCAAGGTCGTGAATCGATGGTTCCTACATCAGTCTTCCTTTCAGTCCCCAATACAAACCTAAGCCCTGAATGTGACAATAACTGATCCTTTATTACATCCGCCCAGCAGGGTATGTTTTTGCCAGCATTGGTTTGTCTGTCTGTCTGTGTGCAAGATCACTCAAATAGTAATGAATGGATATCTCAGCAATGATGTAGGTGGTTTGCCATTACATCAGGCATGGACCCCATTGATTTTGACAGCAATCGGTTAAACAATATGGTCACCACCGCAACCATCTCGGAATCCTATGAGGCAGATACTTTAAACTCCTCATGAGCCATGTTCACTCAGCAAGACTTCGACTGCGCTGCCTTGGCGGAGGTTTGCACTCTTGGAGTGCCTCGGGTTATTATTATTTTGTAAATTAACACCCAATTTCTACCAAATCTGTTAGGCATGAAGACCTCACCATGACTTATGCCTTACCAGATGTACATGAAATTGGCTGAAAACGGTGACCTGCAGTTTGATCGAAAGAAAGGTCTCGGGACAGGGCAGGGACAGATACGACAGTAACTGCAGTGGGAGAAAGGTAAATCCACGGTGTCCCTGATGTTCCCCAGAGATAAAACTACATCAGATTCCCCTGCCATTGGGGATTTCATAAAGGACGTGTGCAATCCTTTCAGTGAGGCATCTTTTAAGTGCCTGGATAAAAATGTTCTTGTCCCAACCTTTTAGTGAGGCATCTTTTAAGTGGGCTGATACACAAGTGTCCTTTTCCCAGAGACAGAGTTTCCCTGGTGGTGTGTATTAAACCCACACTGGTCAGCGTCCGCGCCCCCAGTCAGACCCCACCTACCCTGCGGCAGCACTCGGGCCTTGACGGGGGTCTTCGCCTTTTTAACGATGTCCTTCAGCATCTTCCTCTCCGTCTCGCCAACCAGCGACACCGAGCGGCCCACTCTGCCGGCTCGCGCCGTGCGGCCCACGCGGTGCACGTAGTGCTTCACCGTGTTTGGCATCGTGAAGTTTATCACCTGCCGAAAGAAAACATTACACCCTCAGAATAAAATATATCCTGCTGCACTGAGGATTACAATCCAGAACGTAAAACTTTTGGGTAAAAACAGCTCATAAATGCACCAACAAGGGTTAGATTCTGGTGTGTATGATTTTATCATCAAAATCCTTGGCCTGCAATGACACCACCCAATAAAAACAGCAATAAATCTCCAGTTCTAATATACCTCAATTATTCTATAGCAGGACTGTAAAGAATACTGACAGTGGTCATTCAGGCAAATTCCCAAACCCGTCTCCCAATTCAGTAGCCTTGAGTGTGCAAAAACTGCCATTAATGGGCATGGAATCACTGTATTAGGGTAATTCCATGAAAATAGGGAAAAGGCCTTCAAAAAGTTTTCTCACAAAATTCTATGGAAATATGTGTTTTTATAGAGTGGAACATCCGATATTTTAAGGAAAAAATACTAAATTCAGTACTGCCAGCCAAATTTAGTTAGAATCCTACTTATAATATCTTCAAATTTAAAATGACAAAAATTCATTAATTTTGGGCTTCGAACACTTCCTGGCCTCTGCATCATGTTTTCAGGTGCAGTCTTGACAACAGTAAGGTACGGTAACGCAAGACAAAATATTTTTATAGCAGCTTCTGGATGTTTTGTTGGATGTGCAGTTGGATGTGCCCTGGTCCTCCAGGGCCGGAGTGTATGCGGGTTTTTATTTCTATCAATTACCCTGACTAATTGAGCTAATTGGTTGCAAACACAAATATAGATTTGTCCAAAGATTCGATCAAAGAAAAATGTTTTATGTAGGGAGACAAGAACAGTCTTTGGTCATTCATGATAATTTCAAGAAATGCGCCTGAAAGCTGCCGGATAGCTCACTCAGTCAAAGCACCGCATTGCAGAGCAGAAGTGACTATCATGGCGTGGGTACGAGCCCCGGTCGCACCAACAGGCAGTGGTTGGCAGCATTTTTCAGAGTAGTGCACAATTGGCCATTGCGCTACAGGGATGCAAATTGGGAAGGGACTGCCGGGAAGGGTATATAAAAATGGTTGCTTTGTTCGTTGCTCAAGCGCCTCCTGTTGGCCAGCCAGGCGCTCGTCAGGAAGATTCTGAGCTTGTTCATGTTTGGGTATCCTCCGCCCTCGTTCTGAACTTGCGAAGATTCAACCAATGAGTGTATATGAAGCGGTGGCTGACAGGCGCGTGCTTCGGAGGAGAGCCGCGAACTGTCTTCACTCTCCTGAATTAGCAACAGGGGTCGCATACGAGCAAGCCTTGTACATAGTTCTCCAATTGGGCATTCCAGATTTGGGTGGGATTGGAGATGCCAAATTTATTAAAAAAAAAAAAATGCACCTGAAATGTCAGATTTCATAAATAGTTTAGCTAATTTAGATAATGAACTAATTAAAGGCCAGAAGTTGGTGCGAAAACCAGGGACAGAAACGGCCCTCGCTGCCCACCTCCGATCTGGACGATCAGTTAGTTGATAGAACTGTGTACAGAAGGCAGCATTGTCTACCCCCTGCTATGTCTGTCGCACTGATTCGGTTCAATCTCGTGTAGCATGTTGCCTGTTTTCCTAATAGTGGAATGTCTGTTTTGTTAAAATGAGGTATATTTCAGATATTACTGCGTTAGTGAGTTACACTTGCACCTTGTAGGGTGTTAAAAGCGTTTATACAAGCTTGCATTTTGCTTGGATGATCGCAACTGTAAATGGCAAGCTTTCCGCTGCAGGGTGAACGTTCCTTTAATGAGTACGTGTGCTTGCTGATGCGGCTTTGTAGGAAAAATGGACAAAACTCTGAACTGTATCATGGAGAAAAGGCATGTTTTTGGTTTGGAGAGGTCACTGGTCACTATTGCTGTCCATCTGCGCCAATATTTATAAACTCACGCTAAATTCTTCTAGGAAATCATAAATTCATATTGAACTTCATGAGTCAAAAGTTGATTTGTGTTTAACACATAATTATTTTATTATTTGACAGTGCATCATTTTAAGGGCTCTGATAAGCTTGGGGAGCCACTTAGAGCTTATTTGGCTCATAAACAGCAGATAATTTTAAAAAATCACAGTCAAATGAAGTCCACTTGTGGTCAAGGAGTTCATGATTCCAGAAATGTATTGTTTTAACTCCCAGCCATTTTTCAATTCTCAGAACTTTTTTTTTTTTTAAATAATTTCACAGCTGAATTTTCAAGAAGATTTTTTGTGTTTATGGCCCTTACTCTGAACTAAAATTATGGAGAAACTGAAATACGATAAAATTCCAATGCTACTAAGCGTCTTGTTTCATTTAAGCCATTTGCCCTTTCCTGTGAAGTTCAAATCTTTAATTGTAAAGCCTCAAATAGGGTAACACATAAATAGCCATATTAGGCTTCTGCGCAAAAGGGTAAAAAAAAAAAAAACTTGTTTTCTTTAGTGTTTCAGCATATAATCATTACAGTCCTACACTGTTCTTCTGCCAATGTATCTGTAAGTACTGCACCTACCCATCAGGAGTTCATTCATTGCCTGACCACCATAAGGCAGTAATGAAGTAATGCCAGGTCTGGGTACAAACTGTTAAAATGCAGAATTTTTGCTCAACAATGCTCATTTTTTTTCTTCATTAGTTTTCAGACACGGAAATATCTTTTTCCTGGTGGTTAACTTTGCCCTGTAATTCACTATATGCATTGAAATGATACTGGACAATGTGTAATGTGAGTCACAGTATCACCAGTCACGCTCATTACATAATATCTCTACATACTGGTTGTAAAATTCTAATTCCCTTCAGTATACTTTAAAACCACATTTAGTCGTATGAACACTGAGAGTGTTAATTATTTTCTATCTTGTATACTTTTAAGAGAATTTGCAGCTAAAATCAATGTGTTTGTTTTTCCTTCTCATATAACGCAAGTCACGCTATAATTAGTGTCAATTAAAGCCATGTTATGAAATCAAATGAAAAATTTGTTCATACCCTCTCATAGCTTTTACCAACACCTTCCAGCACACACATGATGGGGTTCGAACATTCATTATAAGGTACAGGCCAAAATATAAATTCGGAAATGCACGAAAATGTAACACAAGTCACTGTGGAAATGCCCATTATTGATTTCTCATCGGATAACTGAGCTGGATAGAGTAAAATATTTCTCCCATAGCTGGAGGTACATTCTGCTCTTGTGAAGTTTTCTGAGGGTATTTCAGCGGACTGTTAGTGCTCACCGTCTTCACCCCGTCGATGTCCAGGCCTCGAGCTGCAACATCCGTAGCCACCAGGATGTCGATCTGTTCGTCTTTGAAACGTCTTGCGGATGGAGGGAACACAGTCCGGCATCAGTTCATGTGATTTTAATTTGCATTTATTCAGTGGACGCAAGACTAATGGTTAATTAGACAAAGCGACCAATCACCCGGCCTGCCTGACCATGAGGGGTTAAGGGTCTGGCTCAAGGACCAACACTACAGACCGAGCCATCTAGAACATTCCAAGCACCAATCAGAGATCTGAGCTACAATGCTACAGACTGCCCACACAGTTAAGCTGATGAAGGATCACTACAGCCAAAATATCAACACTGCTGCAGTATTATAACAGCAGATCTACAGTATTACACCAAGTGTGCAATGTCACTCTTCCAGTTTTTCTTAGCTTTTTGTTGCAGGCAGTAAGTTACGGGGCGTGTCTAAGCATAAACACTAGCTAATGCGGGCTGTATGAATACAAGGCCTATGTGAATAAATAGCTACTAATTTGGAGTTTAACAGAATACTGAGAAGATAGTCTGTATATCTCTGTTTCTTTGAATAATACAGGTCGACATTAAATGAGTAAGTACAGTGAGTTACCTGAGGCGATTAGTCTGAAGCTCATGACGCTAAGTAGGGATGCAGCGATACCACTTTTTAAAAACCGACAGTGTGTTACCTGAGTATTTTATTATTTGTGTACTTGCCCGATACCTAAGTACCGATACCGATATTTCTGAAATGTTTTCCCTGGAAATACAATGACAATTTTACCGCAGACTCTCCACAGGTTTTATTTTCTTTTACAAAAAGCCTAAAAGAGGCCAATATCAAACAGATTCACACATGGCTATTTCCAAAAAAAAAAAAAAAAAAAAAGTAGGCCTAACTGCTAAAAATCTTTCTGTATTTAGGCCCGAGGAAAAAGCCTTTGAACTAGCACTGCCATCAAATGAGGCAAAACATTATTGAAAACAAACACAAATGAAAAGCAAACTCACTGCATAGACAAGGTAACACACCCAACTTCATAAAAAGTCAGTAGAACTATTAATTGGCACAGATGGTTTCTACACAACATTCATAGGCATTCTCAATCCAACTAAAGTCAATAATAGCTTTCCAAGCAAACAAGGCATCACTTAAAGTGTGTGGTATCGCCATATTTCAATTACACAAATGACAAATAAAAAAAGATTTAACTTCACCACAACTAAAATGTTTAAGGTAACCATATGTCACTAATATATTTGTAGTAAAATAAGAAGATTCACAATTCTAAGTCTCTGTGTGTGTGATTGTGGGTGTGTGGCTTGTACACACATTCACACTTGTGAATATTCAATAACTGATCCGGGTCTGCCATCGACTGATAGAATATCGTAATTGCGTGCATAAATTTGCAGCTCCATGTCACACTGGCAGAAAACATCTGCACAAAACAGCTTAAGATACCCTGCCAACACACACACAGGCTTCTTGAACACGCCGCATCCAGATAATCCTTAAATGATGAATTATATACAGCACATATTTTAATTTGTAACGTGTAGTAAAGTGGCCAGTGTCAAAGTAATGAAGAAAAAGTATACTTTTTATCTTTTAAATGTAATAGAGTAGAAGTCCCGGTAAAAAAAAAAAAAAACTCAAGTAAAGTACAAATCCTCAAAAAAACTACATAAGTACTGTAACAAAGTTGCCTACATGTACTTCTTTACTATACACCTCTTGTGTGTATGCGCGTATGGGCATGTGATGTGTTGACTATAAAGCCCTCTTTCTCATATTTTTTCTAACTCGCTGTCTCCCCCTAGACATAGAAGTCAAATAGTACAACATACTGTTGCCTATGCGACCGTGAGCAGGCAGTTACCTTGCATCTTACATTAAGTGGTATCGGTCGTGGTATCGGCAAATGTGGACCAATAAAAAGTACAAGTATATTAACAGGTATCGGGCAGATACCCGATACTGGTTTGTCGAATTTCGGGTTGCACCACTAACGCTAAGCTTAGCAAAGTAGCGCATCTCTGACTGATACAGGTACAGTGTGTTACCTGAGGCTTTCAGTCCTGTCGCTAAGATAAGCTAAGCTAAGGACTGTGTGTCTGACGAGTGCAGGCCCTGAATAAAGAGAGTAAAGCCTGTTACCGCAGACTCTCCAGCCGCTGCGTCTGGGACAGGTTCCCGTGCAGCTCCCCCACCTTCAGCCCCATCAGCCCCAGCAGGATGTGCATGCGATGAGCCTGCTTCTTCGTCTGAGTGAAGAGCATCACGTGATCCTGGAACGTCCGGGTCAGCAGGGCTGAGGAACACACGCCACACACACACACCGTCACGTAACTGTGCGCGCGCGCACACACACACACACACACACACACTCACACAAACAAACACACATACATACACACACACGTATACACATGTATATACACACACACACACAGTCACGTAACTGTGCGCGCGCACACACACACTCACACAAGCACACATACATACACACCCATACACACATGTATACACATGTATATACACACACACACACACACACACACTCTCACACAAACAAACACACATACATACACACCCATACACACACATATACACGTGTATATATATATATACATATATATATATATATACACATACACACATACACACACACACTCACACAAACAACCACACCCATACACCCACGTATACACATGTATATACACACACACACACACACACACACAAGCACAGACACGCACACACACACACACACACACGCACACACACGCGCGCGAATTCATCTGCAAACAAGCCAGTACTGAGTGCTGACAGAACCCTGAAGCCCTTATCTAATTATTAATAAATAGTGCCATACACCTATGGCAAGGCAACAGGTCACTGTGCCAAGGTCAAAAGTCAGATCCAGTAATGACCCTTACCTTCCACATCAAACCCTCACCAGGAACATGCATACCAAATTTGAAGCTCCTGTGGCCAGAAGTTTCGGAGATGTGACCCGGACAAATTATGGAGCCGCCACCAGTCTGCCCAAACACCACAGGGGAGAACAATGCCCCATCACCCCATAAAGGGCTGCGGGCTAAAACGCGTCAAACTGTTGCACGCAAATGGCTACTTACACACACGGTCTCTCACACACCCACACACATGCACGCACACAAACGCTCACAGATGTGATCGTGTGCACTCAGACACACATCATAACCGCAGCCTTGCTTGCACGCACGCACGCATGCACACACACAGAAACAGACACACACATTCAAACAAACACCACACGGTCCAGCCCAAGAAGTTACCCACACGGTCTCACATACAGACACATAAACACACACAGGCGCCGTGAAGCGCGGCCGATGCGCTCACCAGCTACAATGGCCTCGCGGTCTCCCTCCCTGGTGGGTCGTATCCTCACAAACTCCTGTCTGAGGTAGGGCGCCACATCCGTGTTACTGTTTACAAAGATCCGGACCGGCTGTTTCAGAGAGACCGAGGCCAAGTCTTTCACCTGAGAGAGAGAGCACTGTTACATTGAGAGAGACAGAGAGAGACAGAGAGAGAGGGAGATCAGCATGTTACATACATATGCCACAAATTCAACATGTAATTTTGTTATTATTCTTTGTTATCTAAAATCACAAATTCCTTGCTATGCCATGGCAATACAAATGCGAATTTGGTCATGTCAATACAGCACTTTAGTTTGAACTTGAAAGACACAGAGATAAAGAGAGCAACACACCTCCACTGTTAGTTTTTAGAGTAACACTGAAATACAGTATCTGAAAGTGCTAATGATCTGTCCTATTGCACTGTCATACTGCAATTCAGAGTTTGTGTGCAAGTGAGTATATGAAGGACGATGTAATTCATTGTGTATGTGAGAACATTAAGCACTGTTTTATTGTAATTTACAGGGTTCTGCCAATGCTGGTTGGAGCAGACCAGCACTAGGAATTTACCGACCATCACTCAGTTCAGATAGCTAGTGCTTTTTCCCGACCGGCACTATTTTTTCAAAGATCAATTAAAATGAATGCATCCAGTGTCCACTAAATCGCTAGAAATAAAACATAAATGACCCTAAATATGCTCCCCCCCCTTCTTGTTATTGTCAGAATAGCGAACTTTTTGCATTTTCGACCAGTATAGGCGTCTGCGCTGGTCTTCATTGATACTGAAAAACCTGCCCAACAGTGATGGAAACGCCGAGTGCTATCCGAGCCCGCGTGTGCTGGGCATTCATGGGCGAGTTAAATCTGAGGCTGCGGGGAAATGATCGGCGCGATTGTCTCAATCTAATGAAAGACAGGCAATTATAATCGGGTAGGGTGATTGATTTCTCCTGCGCTGTACTTTGCATGTCGAGAGAAAAGTTTTCTTGTTATATAAACGACAGCAAAACTAAATAAATTTGTCGAGGACAGTAACATTCTTTACATGTTAATCTATCAGTGTTTAATAACAGTGGCGGTTGGTGGACGGAAAAACGAGGGGGCGGAAAACATATCTTGAAACGAATGAGATTATTGACCCGATTTTAATCATTGTTCTTGGTTAACACGTTTTCCAACAATATGAAAAATCCATTTGCAGTTAAGTAAACAGTTTCCCTTTTAATGAAATGTCAGTGAGCGAATAATAAATTCAATAAAAATGTTTAATTCACGTGCCTTAATAGGTAACCCTTCACGAGAAAAAACTACTGTAGATTTTCCACGTTAACTTTTGCCACATCTTACAAACCAAGAAATGCGCACTTTTTTGCCTTCAGTTGACGCGTTTTATCTCTCGTCTTAACGAAGACAATTAGCTACACCTGAGAGGGGAGAGTTCAAGTATATTTTATCAAGGAAACTGAATGGAAACAGCTCAAGACTAATAAGCAGTTTAAAGACGTTTATCGCCCTCCTTGTTCTCTGTCCAACGGGCGCCATTGAAGAAATGTTTGAAACATAAATGACAGTTGTGAAGTCGTATTCAGAAATTTAATCTAAAGTATTTGGATACAAAATAGAAAAACAAGTTCATGAATATGGCATCTATCTGTGAAAATTAGAGGCATCTCGCTACGCACCTAGGAGCACATCAAAGAAATTCAGTGTCTGGTGACTCAGAAGCAATATCTGCTTTATGAATTGATGCAAAATTGACGCACAGAGCATGAAGCACTGTTACATTGAACAATTCTCCGACCAGCACTCCGAGTGTCCTGGGCAGAACCCTGAATTTAGTGTGTATGTGTGCACATGAGTAATGCAGCACTGTTATGATGCGATTCAGAGTGTTCATGTGCATGTGAGCGACTGAAGCTCTGATCTGATTTAATTCAGTGTGTTTGAGAGTGCATGAAGCACTGTTACATTGACAGTATGAAGCGTATGGGGCAGCAGGATTTAATTCAGTGTGTTTGAGAGAGCATGAAGCACTGTTACATTGACAGTATGAAGCGTATGGGGCAGCAGGATTTAATTCAGTGTGTTTGAGAGAGCATGAAGCACTGTTACATTGACAGTATGAAGCGTATGGGGCAGCAGGATTTAATTCAGTGTGTTTGTGAGTGCATGAAGCACTGTTACATTGACAGTATGAAGCGTATGGGGCAGCAGGATTTAATTCAGTGTGTTTGAGAGAGCATGAAGCACTGTTACATTGACAGTATGAAGTGTATGGGGCAGCAGGATTTAATTCAGTGTGTTTGAGAGTGCATGAAGCACTGTTACATTGACAGTATGAAGCGTATGGGGCAGCAGGATTTAATTCAGTGTGTTTGAGAGAGCATGAAGCACTGTTACATTGACAGTATGAAGCGTATGGGGCAGCAGGATTTAATTCAGTGTGTTTGAGAGTGCATGAAGCACTGTTACATTGACAGTATGAAGCGTATGGGGCAGCAGGATTTAATTCAGTGTGTTTGTGAGAGCATGAAGCACTGTTACATTGACAGTATGAAGTGTATGGGGCAGCAGGATTTAATTCAGTGTGTTTGTGAGAGCATGAAGCACTGTTACATTGACAGTATGAAGTGTATGGGGCAGCAGGATTTAATTCAGTGTGTTTGTGAGAGCATGAAGCACTGTTACATTGACAGTATGAAGCGTATGGGGCAGCAGGATTTAATTCAGTGTGTTTGAGAGTGCATGAAGCACTGTTACATTGACAGTATGAAGCGTATGGGGGCAGCAGGATTTAATTCAGTGTGTTTGTGAGAGCATGAAGCACTGTTACATTGACAGTATGAAGCGTATGGGGCAGCAGGATTTAATTCAGTGTGTTTGTGAGAGCATGAAGCACTGTTACATTGACAGTATGAAGCGTATGGGGCAGCAGGATTTAATTCAGTGTGTTTGAGAGTGCATGAAGCACTGTTACATTGACAGTATGAAGCGTATGGGGCAGCAGGATTTAATTCAGTGTGTTTGAGAGAGCATGAAGCACTGTTACATTGACAGTATGAAGCGTATGGGGCAGCAGGATTTAATTCAGTGTGTTTGAGAGTGCATGAAGCACTGTTACATTGACAGTATGAAGCGTATGGGGGAGCAGGATTTAATTCAGTGTGTTTGTGAGAGCATGAAGCACTGTTATATTGACAGTATGAAGTGTATGGGGCAGCAGGATTTAATTCAGTGTGTTTGTGAGAGCATGAAGCACTGTTACATTGACAGTATGAAGTGTATGGGGCAGCAGGCACCTCCTCAGTCATGGTGGCGGAGAACAGCATGGTCTGTCGCTGGTAAGCACACAGCCGAATGATCTCCTTCATCTGTTCCTCAAAGTACTCATCCAGCATCCTGCAGCCCATCAAACACGGTCAGTAACATTAGCTAAACCCCATCCTCATCAAACACGGTCAGTAACATTAGCTAAACCCAATCCTCATCAAACACGGTCAGTAAGATTAACTAAACCCAATCCTCATCAAACACGGTCAGTAAGATTAACTAAACCCCATCCTCATCAAACACGGTTAGTAACATGAGCTAAACCCCATCCTCATCAAACACGGTCAGTAACATTAGCTAAACCCAATCCTCATCAAACACAGTCAGTAACATAAACTAAACCCAATCCTCAATAAACACGGTCAGCAACATTAACTAAACCCAATCCTCATCAAACACGGTCAGTAACATTAACTAAACCCCATCCTCATCAAACACGGTCAGTAACATTAGCTAAACCCCATCCTCATCAAACACGGTCAGTAACATTAGCTAAACCCAATCCTCATCAAACACGGTCAGTAACATAAGCTAAACCCCAATCAAACTCAAAGATAAAAACCCCCATCCTCAAACACGGTTAGTAACATTAGCTATTAAACCAAAAGATTAACCAAACCCAATCCTCATCAAACATGGTCAGTAAGATTAACCAAACCCCATCCTCATCAAACACGGTCAGTAACATTAGCTAAACCCCATCCTCATCAAACACGGTCAGTAACATTAACTAAACCCAATCCTCATCAAACACGGTCAGTAACACTAGCTAAACCCAATCCTCATCAAACACGGTCAGTAACATTAGCTAAACCCCATCCTCATCAAACACGGTCAGTAAGATTAACTAAACCCCATCCTCATCAAACACGGTCAGTAACATTAAGCTAAACCCCATCCTCATCAAACACGGTCAGTAACATTAGCTAAACCCCATCCTCATCAAACATGGTCAGTAACATTAGCTAAACCCAATCGTCAACAAACACAACCACACACATTTACTCAACCCCCTCTCATCAAAAACGGTCAGTAGATTAACTAAACCCCATCCTCATCAAGCACAGTCACACACATTTATTTAACCCCCATTACACATGACCAGATACACTCACTTGAGTGACTCAACCCCATCACCATCATAAGAAATGACCGGGAACATCCACTTGACCCACTCTCATTAAACATGACCACAAGTGTTCACTCAACCCACATTCTCATCAAGCACAGGCAGACACATTTACTCAACCCCTCTCATCAAACATGACCAGATGCATTCACTGAACCCCCGTCCTGAAATGCATCAAACAGCCAGACATATACAGTATTTTCCTGAATTCAGGACACAAAGGAGCATGGGTTTGATTACTTCACACAAACAGCCCACCCAGAATAAGCTCCTACAAAAACATGACGCTACACTACAGGGGGAACCCAAGGCCCAATCAGAACTGTGCAATTAACATAGACACTCCCACAAAAGCAGAGCCCCACCCTGCTGCAGTCACACGCACCGATCGGCCTCGTCCAAAATGAGGATCTCCACCTGGCTGAGCTCGAAGGAGGGCGTATTGTGCAGGTGATCGATGAGTCGACCCGGCGTGGCGATGAGGACGTCAGGTCCCGCTCGCAGGGCGGCCTCCTGAGACTTCAGGTCCAAACCACCTGGAACAGGAACACAAAGCCTGCGGTTATGTTCCCCAAACACACAGCCATCGCTGAGACACAGCCTTCGAGCAGGGATACCAGGAAATGCTCATTTCTGACAGGAAATCAATAAAACGTGTAGCCTTGCGGAAGTCTGCTCGACTGGCGACTGAAGAGATGCTGGTTCGAGCTCCCAGTGGGATTAAGGGTTCTGACTTGACCTGCAGAGATGAAGAGGGAAAGAAGAACTCTATAGTTGGGCCCTTAAGCATGGCCCTTAACCCAAAAACACTGCTCCTGGGGCTTTACCCTTGTTTCTCCTCACCCCTCCTCACCTGCAGCTGTTCTATCTGGTATTTTTCCTTGACAAACAGATGCACATTCATAACACTGCTTCAATGAAGGTTTAAAAAATAGCCCAGAGGATTAGGCATGTGATGGGTGCCTCATGATTCCTGTCCTACTGTAGCCACACTAAGGTCAGTCGAGTCACTCACTGGCCCCTGCTCAGTCTGCTTAACTGTGTGTCTGTGTAACGGTTATGTAAATGTCACAATGCATAAACACTAAATTGCAAAGAAGAATCCAGCAGACTCGAAACTAAATGCTGAACGATGATATCATCCCATATATTGACTCTTGATGATGTCATTTAGCAATCTGAATGCAGCAATACCCTAAAAATTTGTATGGACTGAATCAATCGATTGATGATTGGTTCTCTGCGTTTCTACAGTTAATGCAGCAGAAACAAATAGCGAAATAGCTGAAGTGATTCCAGAAAAATCGTAACAGCTGTGGTGCAGATTTCAGCATCCGGTTAAGTCAGAACAACCTAAGGACTTTGAGAAGGATAAATTAATACTTCTTTCGTTAGTTAGGGTGGTCAGGCCTTAAGACAGAGATAAAGACAGGCCCAGTGAACTCACCCACTGCCAGACAGGTGGTGATACTGGTGAACTGGGCCAGCTGCCGAGCCACAGTGTGCACCTGGATGCCCAGCTCTCGGGTCGGAACCAGAACCAGAACCCGGGTCACTTGGGCCTGCCGGGGCTTGTAGATGAGCCGCTCCAGAACGGGGAGCATGAAGGCAGCAGTCTTTCCTGAGGTATAAAGAACGGGAAACGTTACAATACTGAATGGTCTAAACAGAAAACAAGACCGGAGTCAATGCAAACAAAATTTAAAACTGCTCCACTCAGTGTAAATCATGACGAACATGACTGTGCTAAGCCCATAAGCCTATGCTGACCCCACAAAGCAATGCTAACAGCACTTGGCAGTGCTAACCTGACATAGCTATAATGACTGCACAACTAACAGTTCTGGGCAGTGGTAACCCCACGTTATGCTAACGTCACAAATATATGCTAACTGCACACAGCAGTGCTAATCCTTCAGGCAAACTAACAGCGCAAACCAAAGCTAACTGCACACACCTTATCTGACCCTGCAAAGCAATAAAGACTGAAATAACCAATGCCAAGCCCACAAAGCTGTGCTAACTACACACACCACTGCCAACCAAACACAGACTGCACACACAACCAAGTTATGCTAAACTATACAAACAGTGCACAGAGCCTGCACTAACCCTACTCATCCATTTTAACCTCAGTACCTATGCTAACCAATGCAGACAATCAGTACCTACACTAACCACACTCACTCATGCAAAACTATGCAGACAATATACCTATGCTAACCAAACTCCCAAATGCTAAGTAATGCAGAGAGTTCTCAACACTTATGCTAACAGCGCTCAATACCCATGTTAACCTATGCAGACCGCACTCAGTATCAACGCTGACCTATGATCAGAGAGCTCAGCACCCATGCTAACCCAAGCTAACAGTGCTCAGTACCCAAGCTAACCTATACAGACAGGAGTCAGTACCTATGCTGACCTATGCTCATAGCACTCAGTACCCATGCTAACAGAGCTCAGTACCCATGCTAACCGATGCAGACAGTACTCACCACCTTATACAGACAGTCAAAAGGTGCCTATGCCAACTGTGCTCACCCATGCTAACAGTACTCAGCACCTATGCTAACAGTGGACCTCGCTAACAGTACCAGTACTCAGGACCTATGCTAACCCATGCTAACATTACTAAGCACCTATGCTAACCCATGCTAACAGTACTCAACACCTATGTTAACCCATGCTAACAGTACTCAGCACCTATGTTAACCCATGCTAACAGTACTCAGCACCTATGCTAACCCATGCTAACAGTACTCAGCACCTATGCTAACCCATGCTAACAGTACTCAATACCTGTGCTAACCCATGCTAACAGTCCTCAGTACCTGTGCCAGTGGCAGCGCAGGCGCAGATATCCTTCCCCAGCAGCCCCACTGGGACACAGGCCTTCTGGATCGGGGTGGGCTGCTTAAAGCCCATCACTGTGATGGCCTGAGAGAGAGGAACAGAAGAAATTCAATGTGTGAAAGATTCAACGGAAAAAGCTAAACAAACTTCCACAGCAGGACATATTCAAGCAGAATAAGATAATTTAGTCAGAATTTTTGAAGGAAGGGGAGGAAATATTGTTAACTTAAAATGTGGAACGATAAATGTGAAATGCGATGCTGTACACTACCAGTCAAAAGTTTTTGCACACCCCAATATCTTGTCAAGTCTTTATCTTACATGTATGTTTACAACAAAGAAATCACTGGAACCCAATACTTGTTTATTACAAATAATAGATTTACAAGAAAAATCCACAAGGAATCCAGTACAGGTGATTATAAAATGATCAGCTTGCTATCAACCCCCTGAAGCAGCTTGATAATGAGTAGATCATGTGAATCACCTGTGCTGGAGCAGGGAGAGATCTAACACATGCAGGACAGGTGGGCCTCCAGGAGAGGTTTGAGAAGCACTGGATTAGACCATCGTTACTGATCTGCTTAAATATTGACAAAATGACTGATCCTGGTTTTTCTTAATTTGTTTTGTTATATACATGGTTTATACATTAGGCTTCAGTTTTCCTACCTTTCTGTTACACAACTAAAATGAGATTATTGCACAAGAACTAAATATAAAAAATAGGACCAAGGGTCCTGTAGCTTATGGGCAAGCAGTCTTATAGTGATGATACAAGTTATGAAAATTTCACGTGAAGTTTGACATTTGAATCAATGAAAATCAATGTCAAGGTCACTAAATAAAAGTTCACATACATTTATAAGACCTCCTATAATTCAAACACAATACTAAGCTCTGAAGCAGTTTTGGCGGTACAAGTCATTAAAAATTCAATATGTCGATTGTGAACTTTAAAGGTCACACAAGGTCAAGTTGAGGTCAGCAAATGAACTTCATATATGACTTTTTAAATGTCTCCATACAAACCCTGGCTCAATCTGTGACCATTTTGGTGATACAAGTCATTGAATTTTTACTATGTCACATTTGGCCTTTGAAGGTCAATACAAAGGTCACCAAATGAAAGTTCATATATGACCTCCTACATGTCTCTAATACAAACCTAGGCTCCATCTGTGACCGTTTTGGCAACACAAGTCATTGTAATTGTATTATGTCAAGTTTGACCTTCAAAGGTCACTGACAGTCAAGTTGAATGTCACCAAATGAAAGTTCATATGTGACTTCCTGATGTCAGTATCACAAACCTAGGCTCCATCTGTGACCTTTTTAAAGATAGAAGTCATTGAATTTTCACTAGGTCAAGTTTGACCTTTGAAGGTCAATATGAAGGTCACCAAATGAAAAGTCATATGACTTCCTATACGTCGCCAATACAAACCTACACTCTATCTGTAATGATTTTGCGGATATGAGCCATTGAAATTTCACTGTATAGTTTGGTCGTTGAAGGTCAAATTCAAGGTCACCCAATGAAACTTCACACATGACTTCCTATATGGCCACAATACAAACCTGAGCTCTATCTGTAATAGTTTTGGTGATAGAAGTCATTGAAATTTTACCATGTGAAGTTTGACCTTCGAAGGTCACCGAAGGTCAAGTTCAAGGCCACCAAATGAAAGTTCATATATGACTTCCTATACGTCTCCAATACAAACCTACACTTTATTTGTAATGATTTTGCTGATATAAGTCATAGAAATTTCACTGTGAAGTTTGGCCATTGAAGGTCACTGAAGGTCAACTTCAATGTCACCAAATGAAACTGTTTTTTTATATATGTTCTGTAATAGTTTCAGTGAAAGCCACCAAATTTGAAAGTTTCATAAAGTTCATATTCCTTCCTATAAGTGTTCAATACACATATGTTCCCAATCTTCAATATTCTCAAGCCTAGAAGCCTTTCAAAATTGTAACATTTTGCTTGACCACAAGTTTGACCTTTCAAGGTCATCTGAGGTCAACTTTAACAAAGCCAAAATATAGTCATATAGGACTTCCTATATGTTGATAACACAAACGTAATCTTTGTCTGCAACCATTCAGCTTCCACAGGCAATTTTGCCCATTCTCCAAAAGATTCAATTTAAAGTACAGTGCCCCCACTAGACCCACTTCAGTGGATTCAATCAAAATGACACTTGCACTGCACATTAAGTGTATCAAGGTGAGTTGATAGCCAGATTTAGAAATAAATTTATCAAACAGTTTTTGAGAAATAATTTTTTGAAATTTCAAGTCCTATCTTTTAACATGGTTAATATTTTCCCCGACCTCGAGTTTGACCTTTCCAAGTCATCTGTGGTCAAATTTAATATTGCCAAAATATAGGTCATATATGGCTGCCAATATGTCAGTAATACAAACTTAATCTCTATCTGCAACCATTTGGCCTCCACAGGCCATCTTGCAAATTCATAAAGTACAGCGCCCCCAATAGACCCACTTCCGTCGATTTTATCAAAATGGCGCTTGCACTGTACACTGACAGTACCAAGGTAAGTTGATTGCCTGATTTAGGAAAAAAAATTATCATGCAGTTTTTCAGAAATGATTGTTTTTTTTAGTTTCTCAGTCCTATCCTTACCATTGGGGCCAAAATTTCAAGGGCCCATAAAACGGAAAAAATGATTCAATGAAAAATCTGAAAAAAAATGACCAGAGAATTCATGACACCACAACAATAGCTTATCGGCCCATAGGGCCGGTAAAATAAAAATAGTAACAATTACAGAAAATATTGGGGTGTGCAAAAACTTTTGACTGGCAGTGTATGAAAGGATGTTGATAAAGGATACCAATAATTGATAGATACACTTAATCACCACCTTTGGATTCAGTTGTGATCGACATCCCTGTAAAAAAAAATCACGGGCGTTTTACATGTTTATTTAGAATTGACTAAACTCTGAAAAAGTAAGCGGTGATGTCAGCCCATCACTGAAACTCTACCGGACTGAAAGATGCACCGCAGCCCTACAGAAGCTTGAGGACGGTACTGAACATCACCTTCAGCAGAGGTCTGGACAAATTCATGTCCTGAAAGGTCAGGCTCTCATCGTAGCTGGAAGCATCTTCATAAAAAGCTTCTGGTGGCTGTAGGAGAAAGGAAACATTCAAATTTACAAAACCGCACGAACGACTTTCATATTTCTTTTTTCAAACAGACGAAGATTCAAAATGCTGGTTTCTAGCAGCAACAATAATCAATCCACTTCCTCGGAAGACAAAGCAGGATACAAACCCCAAAAATCATTAAATCTACAACTTTACCAAGTCTCTAATACATTAGAGGTTACACTAAAGAGAGACAGGAGGAAATGTGGAATTAGCAAGAGGTAGAGACCAGCGATAACGTTAGAGGCCAGATTCATGAACTGTCCTCGCGGCTCAAGAAGAGCACATGGACTGTGCTGTACAGCAGCGCCATCAAGACCCCCGACACTCAGACAACCCCCACGGATATGGCAGAGCGTTCACAGATAAAGCTCGCCTGCAGCGATGGCACCACAGCGTTCACAGATAAAGCTCGCCTGCAGCGATGGCACCACAAGCGTTCACAGATAAAAGCTCGCCTGCAGCTATGGCACCAAAGCGTTCACAGATAAAGCTCGCCTGCAGCTATGGCACCACAGCGTTCACAGATAAAGCTCCCCTGCAGCTATGGCACCACAGCGTTCACAGATAAAGCTCGCCTGCAGCTATGGCACCACAGCGTTCACAGATAAAGCTCCCCTGCAGCTATGGCACCACAGCGTTCACAGATAAAGCTCCCCTGCAGCTATGGCACCACAGCGTTCACAGATAAAGCTCGCCTGCAGCTATGGCACCTCAGCGTTCACAGATAAAGCTCCCCTGCAGCTATGGCACCACAGCGTTCACAGATAAAGCTCGCCTGCAGCTATGGCACCACAGCATTCACAGATAAAGCTCCCCTGCAGCTATGGCACCACAGCGTTCAGATAAAGCAGATAAAAGCCTCGCCCGCAGCTATGGCACCAAAGATAAAGCGTTCACAGATAAAGCTTCACAGATAAAGCTGGCCCTGCAGCTATGGCACCACAGCGTTCACATATAAAGCTCGCCTGCAGCTATGCACCCCAGCTAAAGCTGGCACCAACAGCACTCACAGATAAAAAGCTCCCCAGCTGCAGCTATGGCAGCTATGGCACCAGGCGTTCACAGATAAAGCGGCACCAGTTCAACAGATAAAGACCAGGAGATAAAGCTCCCCTGCAGCGGCACCTCTGCTCCTGATAAAGCTCGCCTGCAGCTGTGGCACCACAGCGCTCCTTTAAACCCCTGCAACTATGGCACCAAAGGGTTCACAGATAAATTACAGCTGTGGCACCACAGACTCACATATAAAAGATGGGCCCGCAGCTGTGGCGGCACCCATTGGTTTCACAGATAAAGCTCCCCTCAGTTTTGGCACCAAAGAATTCACAGATAAATTTCGTCAGCTATGAAGCCAGATGGGATTCACAGATAAAAGCTCGCCTGCAGCTATATGATCGTGAAATGAAGATAAAGCAGGGATGGCACCACAGCGTTCACAGATAAAGCTCTGCAGCTATGGCACCACAGGCGTTCACAGATAAAGCTCGCCTGCAGCTATGACACCCAGCGCTCATAGATAAAGCATGCCCACTTTATCCTTTATTCTAGTCTATTTGCAGGACCATAATTTAGCATGGCACCACAGCGTTCAAATGAACATCATGCTATGGCACCACAGCGTTCACAGATAAAGCTTCGCCTGCAGCTGTGGCACCACAGCGTTCACAGATAAAACTCCCTGCAGATACACCAAGCGTTCACAGGAAAATCATTATTGGCAAATAATAAATCAAGTGGGAAAGCTATGGTCCACAGCATTCACAGATAAAGTCGCCCTTCTTTTGGCACCACAACCACCAGATAAAGCTCGCCATCTGCTGGCCATTAAATTCAATGCAATTTTAGGGATTTCCAGCATTGGCTCACAGCGTTCACAGATAAAGCTTCCCCGCAAATGGCACCATCTTTTTTTTTAAAGTTCACAGATCTATGCAGCTATGGCACCACAGCTGCAATAAAGCTTTGCAGCAGCTATGGCACCACAGGGTTCACAGATAAACCAAAACTCTATGCCTGCAGCACAGATAAAGCCAGCAGCTATGGCACCACAGCGTTCACGACAAAGGGTTTGCAGCTCTGGTTTGGCAATGGCACCAGATAAAGTTCACAATACAGGTTTCACAGATAAAGCCTGCAGCTATGATTCCAAAGTCCATCTGGCACAGCTATGACACCACAGTGTGCCAAACAATAGATCAGAGCCAGGTAATTGGACACAAATAAAGACTATGCTCCTGGTAACCATCATTATAGGTTTTAAAAACCACCTAATTGAGACCTAAATAGGTAAAAACCTGTAACCATCAAACTGTATAAAAAGATGGGCCGGCAAGTATACTGTGGCATTCCCATTGGTTTCACATATGATTTAGCAGTGTGTTTTGGCAATTTGAATGCCACATTTTTGTCATTTTGAAGCTCATCATTCCTTCTTGGCACCAGCGCAACTCTTGAAATGAAGATCCTGGGAGGAGCAGGGGTGGATCTTTGGATCCGACCGTACCTGACAACCAGAGGATAGCCACCTTTCAAAAACATATTCTGGCTTTATCCTTTATTCTAGTCTATTTGGGACCATAATTTAGACAAATGAACATCATGTTATATTGGAAAGAGACCTGAAACTGCGATAATAACTCTTATAAAAATGGAAAATCATTATTGAAATAATAAACAGCACAAGAAAGTAATTCACTTTCTGAAGACTTCTCAAACAGTGAACTTCTTTCTGCAACCACCGACATAAAGCTAGAATCTGCTGGCCATTAAATAGAATGCAATTTTTAGGGATTTCCACATTGGCCTCACTTTTCAGACCCGGGTGCTGCGTCCATCTTTTTTTTACAGTCTTTGACTAATCAATAGCTGTAATTGATCTTTGAAGTGCTAAATATCACCAAATACCAGCAGAAACTGCAGCTCTATGAGAACAGGGTTTGCAGCTCTGGTTTGGACGCTTGTGCCAAAACGGCCAATACACAATACAGAAATGATTCCAAAAGTCCATCTGGCACATAGCGACAGTGTGCCATAAAATAGATTCAGAGCCAGGTAGCACATTGGACACAAAGACTATACGAACCATCATTATAGGTTTTAAAAATGAAAAAAATTCTAAATATGTAAAAATCTAAACAGTCATCAAATCTCAATATCAGATATAAAGTATAGTGTGGCATTCCTTAAATATAACAGGAAAAGCAGTGTGTTTATGCACTTCATGCCACAGGTGAAGATCACCTCATCATGACTTCTTGTACAACTGTATGTTTATTTGGGTAAGCAGCTACCTTTCATCACAACTTAACAGACTGGGCAAGTGGAAAGTCAAACAAATGTTGAGACCTGTGTAATCTACTAGCAAGAAACTATTGAGGAAAGTACGCTTCTTACACATCCATATTGGAAAGAGGCAACAAATGCAAAACAACTCTTATAAAAATGCCACACAGCGCTCGCACTTCAGAAACAGCACAAGAATTTAATTCACTGGATGAAGTTTATCAAACACCAGACGTATAGAGCTGGTTTTTCCTTTCCATGCCACCTAACCACAGACTATAAAAAGATGGATGAAAGCAACTACGTAATTGGTTTCTAGAATCTGTGCTTGTTTTGAAGCACTATGATGTTCCCCGAAATTATATATATTTGGTTGCACATTTTGAAGAGAGGATACTATGAAAACATATTCTGCACATCTATTCCATGTAATATAACAAATATGCCTAGTTTGGTTGAGGAAAAAATGTTTTGGAGTTTTGGTTTTCTCGGACAAGGTCCACACTTTCTCAATACGCACTAAGTTGAAAAGGTTACCATGGAAAATGAAAAAAAAAAAATTTCTGAACAAACAAAATATCAAAAGGCACATCTACACCATGTGGTCTAACACTATACCAAATTGTTTGGTAAAAAATCTCTCATAGTTTATGAGTTGTGGTCGGACAAGGTTCCCCAACCTCATTATGCAGTAAGTTCAACTTGTTACCATGGAAACTAAAAAAAAAAAATTTCTAAATGAGAAAAACTATTAAAAATATGCACATCTACACCATGGGATCTAAATATATTCCAAATTTGGTGGAGAAAAATATGTCATAGTTTAAGAGTTGTGGTCCGGACAAGGTCCCCACCCTCAATATGCACTAAGTTGAACTTGTTACCATGGAAACTGGAAAAAAAAAAAATTTCTAAACAACCAAAATATCAAAAGGCACATCTACACCATGGGATCTAATGATATACCAAATTTTGTGAAAAAATATTGAAACAGTTTTAAAGTTTTGGCCACTGGACGAACTTGCTATCAAACACCAGACGGAAGTTGAGGGATAGAATCTGTGGAAAAAGCCCTCCGCAACAAAATTTGGTGCACTGTCAAAAATATAGTTTATGAGTTGTGGTCGGACAAGGTCCCCACCCTCAATATGCACTAAGTTGAACTTGTTACCAAAAAAAAAAAAAAAATTTCTAAACAACCAAAATCTCAAAAGGCACATCTACACCATGGGATCTAATGATATACCAAATGTTGTGAAAAAATATTGAACGGTTTAAGAGTTGTGGTCCGGACAAGGTCCCCACCCTCAATATGCAGTAAGTTGAACTTGTTACCATGGAAACTAGAAAAAAAGAGAAATTTCTAAACAACCAAAATATCAAAAGGCACATCTACACCATGGGATCTAATGATATACCAAATGTTGTGAAAAAAATATTGAACGGTTTAAGAGTTGTGGTCCGGACAAGGTCCCCACCCTCAATATGCACTAAGTTGAACTTGTTACCATGGAAACTGGAAAAAGAAAAATTTCTAAACAACCAAAATATCAAAAGGCACATCTACACCATGGGATTTAATGATATACTAAATGTTGTGAAAAAAAATATATTGAACGGTTTTAAGAGTTGTGGTCGGGACAAAGGTCCCCAAAAAAAGAAAAGAAAAGAAAAGAAATATCAATATGCACTAAGTTGAACTTGTTACCATGGAAACTGGAAAAAAAGAAAAATTTCTAAACAACCAAAATATCAAAAGGCACATCTACACCATGGGATCTAATGATATACCAAATGTTGTGAAAAAAATATTGAACGGTTTAAGAGTTGTGGTCCGGACAAGGTCCCCACCCTCAATATGCAGTAAGTTGAACTTGTTACCATGGAAACTGGAAAAAAAAAAAATTTCTAAACAACCAAAACATCAAAAAGGCACATCTACACCATGGGATCTAATGATATACCAAATGTTGTGAAAAAAATATTGAACGGTTTAAGAGTTGTGGTCCGACAAGGTCCCCACCCTCAATATGCACTAAGTTGAACTTGTTACCATGGAAACTGGAAAAAAGAAAATTTCTAAACAACCAAAATATCAAAAGGCACATCTACACCATGGGATCTAATGATATACCAAATGTTGTGAAAAAAAATATTGAACGGTTTAAGAGTTGTGGTCCGGACAAGGTCCCCACCCTCAATATGCAGTAAGTTGAACTTGTTACCATGGAAACTGGAAAAAAAAAAAATTTCTAAACAACCAAAACATCAAAAGGCACATCTACACCATGGGATCTAATGATATACCAAATGTTGTGAAAAAATATTGAACGGTTTAAGAGTTGTGGTCCGGACAAGGTCCCCACCCTCAATATGCACTAAGTTGAACTTGTTACCATGGAAACTGGAAAAAAAAAATTTCTAAACAACCAAAATATCAAAAGGCACATCTACACCATGGGATCTAATGATATACCAAATGTTGTGAAAAAAATATTGAACGGTTTAAGAGTTGTGGTCCGGACAAGGTCCCCACCCTCAATATGCACTAAGTTGAACTTGTTACCATGGAAACTGGAAAAAAAAAAAAAAAAATTCTAAACAACCAAAATATCAAAAGGCACATCTACACCATGGGATCTAATGATATACTAAATGTTGAAAAAAAATATTGAACAAGGTTGTGGTCCGGACAAGGTCCCCACCCTCAATATGCACTAAGTTGAACTTGTTACCATGGAAACTGGAAAAAAAAGAAATTTCTAAACAACCAAAATATCAAAAGGCACATCTACACCATGGGATCTAATGATATACCAAATGTTGTGAAAAAATATTGAACGGTTTAAGAGTTGTGGTCGGACAAGGTCCCCACCCTCAATATGCACCAAGTTGAACTTGTTACCATGGAAACTGGAAAAAAAAAAAATTTCTAAACAACCAAAATATCAAAAGGCACATCTACACCATGGGATCTAATGATATACCAAATGTTGTGAAAAAATATTGAACGGTTTAAGAGTTGTGGTCGGACAAGGTCCCCACCCTCAATATGCACTAAGTTGAACTTGTTACCATGGAAAAAGAAACTGGAAAAAAAAAAAAATTCTAAACAACCAAAATATCAAAAAGGCACATCTACACCATGGGATCTAATGATATACTAAATGTTGTGAAAAAATATTGAACGGGTTAAGAGTTGTGGTCCGGACAAGGTCCCCACCCTCAATATGCACTAAGTTGAACTTGTTACCATGGAAACTGGGGAAAAAAAAAAATTTCTAAACAACCAAAATATCAAAAGGCACATCTACACCATGGGATCTAATGATATACCAAATGTTGTGAAAAAAATATTGAACAGTTTAAGAGTTGTGGTCGGACAAGGTCCCCACCCTCAATATGCACTAAGTTGAACTTGTTACCATGGAAACTGGAAAAAAAAAAAATTTCTAAACAACCAAAATATCAAAAGGCACATCTACACCATGGGATCTAATGATATACCACATGTTGTGAAAAAACATTGAACGGTTTAGGAGTTGTGGTCCGGACAAGGTCCCCACCCTCAATATGCAGTAAGTTGAACTTGTTACCATGGAAACTGGAAAAAAGAAAAATTTCTAAAGAACCAAAATATCAAAAGGCATGTCTACACCATGGGATCTAATGATATACCAGATTTTGTGAAAAAATATTGAACGGTTTAAAAGTTATGGCCCGGACAAACTTGCTCAGAAGGACGGACGGAAGGACGGACGGAGGGTAAAACATTATGTTCTCCGCAACATTTGTGGGGAACATAATAATAATAATAACAACATTTGCGGGGAACATAATAATAATGATAAAGAATTTAAAGAAGGAGACCAGCTCTGCTCCTGTCCCACCTCATCTCCAGCTTTCTTCTTCTTTTTTTGGCGATCCTTCTCTCGGACGGTATCTGTGGAAAGAGGAATAAAAGATGATGAAATATAGGTCAGTAAACAGCACTCACTTCGCGCACGTCCATTCGCAACCTGACATTTATCAAGCTGATCTACGGATGAAACAATAAAAGAGGATGGTGGAAGGAAGGAGCTGGGCCTTTCAAACTGACATTGCAGTTAAATTCCCTGAGTAGCCAACTATCCCTGTACACCAGGATAGGAAACTGAGGCATAGGGCAAAGATTTCCAAGTACTTCTCAAAATTGCTCCATGAAATCAAAAGGCAGGGGAGCCCCGTTTTCTTAAAATGTATTACACTTTATTTCTGACAGTTAACTCAAAGGCTGGGTTCTGGTCACAAAATAATTTCACAAAGCAGATATGGGCGAGTTGCTGAAAAATGCTGCTGACCTCTAGCATTCAATGGGCTCTTTCTAATGCACAGAGGCATAAACGCAGATCATATTGTTTTGTCATTTGTCTCCATTCCTTTAGAAATGCCCCCCAGAATAGCCGCTGCAGAGGAGGAGCCTACACTCTGTTTAAAATGCCTCCTCTCTGCTTACCTGCTTTGGTGAGAATCTCTTCATCTGCAGCAGAGAATCCATCCTCCTCTTCCTCACTGTCCCCATCCGCCGCTTCGCTGCCATCACTGTCGGCCCCTGCTTCATCCTCTGCCGCCTCTTCTTCCTCATCTTCGTCATCATCATCTTTATCACATTTCTCATCAGCCTCCCTTCCCTCTGCTCCGTCGGTTTGAGAATTTTCCACCATTTTGCTCTCTTTCAGTGCCTTTTCCTGCTCACAGTGAACACACACTGCGTTAGGTCTCCATCACAGAAGAGCAGAATAGCATAGTTATGTTTACGTTGGATGCGTTCAACTTTTGCGTACAGGGTTAAGAGCCATGCTCAAGGGCCAGACAGCTGCATTATTCTTCAATATGGCTATAAAGCCCCAGAACTTGAACAACCAAACAACCAACCAAGAGACCTGGACAAACACAATAACCTCCAGGCAGCAGGATGGACAGGGGACCAATGAACGCACCTCAGTCCTCCGCTTCTTTCGCACTTTCTCAATCTTCTCATCCAGAGTAGTGGGGGCTTTCTGGAAAGCAAAAGACGGGGTTCAATCCGTACTGAATATGAGCACAGAAATTAGAACATCCTTCAGGCACTTCCTGAAAACTCTTCTGCTGAAAAAAACCCTTCAAAGACAAACCAGAATTATGAAAGGTTTTAAAGTGGTCTAGGCTATGTGTGTTTTTACACTCAAAGCTGGTTATAGCAGTACTGTCAAAGCTAGAAAACACTGCCAGCTGGTGAACTGGCTGGCTCTACAGGCTGGTCATTGATGAACCAGCTTGTTCACCAACTGGAATTTTCAGCAAGGTCCAGTTCATTAGTTGGAAAACAGTGCAGAAAAAAAGTACATTGAAAAACAGAAACTGCAGTCATGTCATAATCATAGGGTGTTCACAATGCAAAGAGCAACCAACTCAATCTGCATTGAAGCGGAAATACTGTATATTCAGAATTTAAGGAGACAGTGACTGTGCTGAGAGCTGGACAGCCCTTTCCCTCCATCGTCTCATCTGAATCCGTCCGCAGATCCTACAGGAACTTACTCTCTTCTTCAGCTGAGCCATCACATCAGCCATGGCCCAGTCCTCGCTGTACAGCCCATCTCGCTCCCCAAAGCTGAAGTCCGAACTGAAGTCTCTACAGCTGCCCTGTTTGGCTTTGCCCTTCCGTCCCAGGACAATGGGCTTCTCCTGTGCATCAATGAACAGAAAACGCAGGTAAGAATTTGATCTGTTCATCTCGGGAAAAAAAAAAAAAAAAACTACAACCATTCCGCAAAATGCCATAAAACGGTTTACCCGGTTCGGCCTAAGTACGACAGAGCAAGACCATTCAGAATGTTCACAACAGGCCATCAATGTAGATATTGAAGTCCAAAAATATTATGCACTACCTTGGTACTGTCTAAGTGGTAAACAAATATTTGACAGATAAACAAGTACCCTTATTTGGTTTTATACGAATGTGGGACCTACTGTTGTCTTGTCGTCTGAGAGAACAGTGCAGCGCTGGTTACACCACATTGCTCATTTCTTTAACGTTACCTAAGTACAGCTGCAGTGGGTTAGCAAGCCACAGCGGTGTAAATCAGTGTTGCGTTCATCTTATGCTCCGCTGGCCGAGTGATTTTACTTAAAATCAAATGAGTTTGCAAGGATAAATTGCATGTTTCGGTATTTAACGTTATCATGCTCTTCTCTGCTAAATTACTACATATCATCGTTTTGGCTGGTACAATAACAATTAAGTATAGTCACAAGCTAGCCACGTAGTTAGCCAGCAAACGTTATCAAATCTGTCACTTGCCTAGCATGCAGGGGACAGCATACGTTACATGCTAACTTAGCCAGAGCAGTTTCTAGGGACATAGCTAACTTTTGACAAGGTCCCAAGACTTGTAGTTTTCACATGTGACAGAGCTAGCTGGTGATCTTCCTCCAGCTAACTAACTTCGACTTACGCCTTCATCTTCAGACTCTGAATCTGGCTCCTCGGGCACATCGTCATCATCTTGGATTGTTCCGATTAAATCCAAATCAGCGAACATTGCGACGCTGACAAACAACCGCTTTCACTGAGGAAAATACAAGATAAAGTTACCCAATTACCCAGCTAGCGAACTTGCCCGCTAAATTAGGACTTCGATTAAGTCAGCTAGCTACTGTTTAAATCACTGAACAGCGACACGAAGCGATTCCCTTATAAAGTTAGCCTCTGCACGGCTAATTTTCCTACATCGTACAACGATTTCTTAGTTTAAAAAAAAAATCAAAATAGTGTCATTGTAACCAGCTGATACAGAAATTTTTTGTACTCAACTCATGGGCGAGTTCCATGCAAACGTTGCACACGTGTTTTGCTATTATAGGAAAAGTGTTACATTCTTTTCTCTCCCGGTTGGGTACATGAGTTGGAACTCAGACGTTCCGACTCTGGTACACTTCAAACACTTTGGACATGCACATTATTGTCACCAACGAAGAAATATAAAACAGTCAAACCACAGACTTAATCACACTATTGCCTGTAAAACCATATAGGTCACGAATATACAAATGAGAAATCCAGATAGCACATAAAAGCTTTGAGCAAATTTTAACCGACAGATTTTGTTGACATCATGCCTGAGCGACTCATTACGTACATTTACCTCATTGTGCCACAAGCGACTGCTCTTACGCAAAATGTTCCTTCCATGAATTTCATTCTATTTTTTTCCATGTATGCCACGTTGTCTCAATCAAGAGCTACACAGTTCGGATGCCCAGGACCCACGCTTGTATTAGCTGGTCACCCTGGCTCTACTGAAAGACCAGCATTTGGCCTTTATCATCAAGTCAAAACTCAAGCCCCAGGGCAGGCCACTGAGTGAGTGATGTACCATACGGGGTCCCTAATTTGTCCACAACAGACACCTTAGCCCTGATTGAGATAAATGAGATGTAGGCCATTTTGTATTGACTTGTGTCATTTAAATCCATCATTCATTACTGTAATTATTATCCAGTACCAATCAAAATTTACAGGCCGACCACAACCAGTACATATGCCATCTATGAACAAAATCGGGTCATAATTGTGTCCTGCAGTTAGGTTGCAAGAAAGCTGTATGGAAACAGCAATGGCAGTGGAACAAACTCTCACAACTTTACTCAGGAATAAAATAATACGTCACATACAGGGCATTTTCCTGTATGTCCTTAAATTCCAGCTGTCAATATCTGGGTTACAAATTGATGAACAATGTATGACTTCCTCTTGGTCCCAAAATACAAACCTAAGCTGAAAATGCAATAAGCGAGACCCAAGGAATTTTCCTGTTTTACCTATAGCCAAGGTTGAAGGTCAAATCCAAAGTCAAAAAGTTATATGCAACATATGACTTCCTATTCATCCCTAATACACGCCTAAGACCTAAATTCAATAATAAGCAAGATAGTCTCCAGTTTGTCCTTGAACTCAAAGTCCAAGGTCAAGTCCAAGGTCATTGCCTGATGTAGAATATACAGTATGACCCTATTAGTCCTCAATACACCTCAAAACTACACGCAATGAGCACGATACAAGGTAATTTTTCATTTTCAGAATTGTGACCTGCAGTTTGATTAGAAACCTCCACAGATGAGGCGGCAGAACAATCACAAATCCATAGCTTCCCCGACTTTGTCCGAGTGAACAGTTAATCTATAAATTTCTCTGTACTTTATTCCCAACACCTGATGATCTCACAAAAATAGCCAGTTCATAAATGCTGGCCCCCAGATAACTGGGACCATCTTCCAGCATCCTTGGAAATGTTTAATTTTTTGCACATATTGGCCTATTGAAGGTCAATAAATAAAGGATCTATATTAATTTGCATCGGTTCTGATCACCTAGTCATACCACTGAATACAAAACCTCTTCGGATGTCATTCAGTTATCATGCAGAAACTTTCAACATGAAACATATAGAGTACATAGGCCAATCAAGCCCAAGATTAAAACCACCTAATATAGTGAATATAGTGCCGCTAAAACAGCTCCCTCAAACTGACATCAGTTCAATCACCAAACTGAGGGTTTCCCAGCAGAACATTTCCCTGAGTATCACACTGCCTCCTAGAGCTTGTTTTCATCCCACAATGCATCCTGATGCCATTTCTTCCCAGGCAAATGGTACAGGCATGCCCAGCTGAAGCACATGATGTAAAAATGGGACTCAGTGGACCAGTCGATCTTCGTCAACTGCTCCAAGGTCCAGTTCTGAAGCTCAGGTGCCCATTGGGGGCGCTTTTAGAGATGGACAGGGGTTACAGGAGGCACATTGACTGGTCCGCAAGCTAAGAAGTGCAATACCCAACAGGGCATGATGCAATGCATTGTTGTAATGCATTCCTTATGTAAATATGGAAATTCTCAGCAACATGTCCCACAGTTGCCCCCTCTGCGGTTCGGACCTGACAGGATGGCCTTCACCTTCAAGCACCGATGAGCCTCAGGTGCCAAAAGTCCGGTTGACGAGTTATGGTTTCTCCTTCCTTGAACCAGAGGCAGTAGGTACTCATGTCTGCTGACAGGAAGCACTCCAGAACTCTTCCCACTTCAGAGATGCTCCATCTCACTCATCAGATCATGACGATTTGGCCCTCATCAGCCGTTCTGTTCCCATTTCCAACACGCTGAATATGAGAACCGACTGTTCGCTTACAATCTAGGATCTGTCAGCAGACCCTGCCATGTGCGGTCATGAAATCTTTTGCTGCATCAGTGAATGTTTTGGCTCATCAGTGTATATATACTCATGTGTAAAATAATTCTGGAAAGCAATTTCAGTGCAGTACTCTTAGAAACTGAAGATTTAAAAAACAGAGCTAAACCTTTCCCCAGTTAGCCCTCAGAATGGATTGCAATGTGCTGCAGTTCTGAACAAGAGTGCTCGTGGAGCACAATATCCCCGCCGAGCTTGGTAATAATCAGCAAATCTAACACAGCATCTTAGCATTCCTCCTTCAGTCAATGGCCAATAATAATACATTATATACTAGGAGCCTATCTGAAACAGTTGCATAATAAATCTCATTAGTGGATAACATTGGCATGGCATTGCTTGTAAAATAATTTAATCTGATTGAAAATATAATATACACATTATTATGAATACAACTTAAAGATGTCATGTGCGCATAACCATTATATGCTTATTTTTGTAAAGTTTCATGAAAATCCTTCAAAAAATGTGAGGAGTCGATTTCAGAACATAAGCACCCTCCCAAGGATATAAAATAAGTCACCATTTAATGTCAAGGACAGTAACTCTGTTAAATTTTAGTTCAGCATGACAAAAATGCAATATGCGCATAACCAATATATCTTTATAATTTTTGTGAAGTTTCATGAAAATCCCTCAAAAAATGTGGGAGGAGTTGATTCCAGAACACAAGCACCCTTCCCGGGACGTGCAGACAAACGGACGGATGGACAGACATCGCCACGACATAATGCCCCTTTGGTCTTTGACCGGCGCAGGATAAAAACTTAACACCATGAACTGCAATTAACCCTTTAACTGCCCACTCAACATTTAGGTGAAGCAAACTTTGAGTCACTGCCTGAAGTTGAAAAAGTGTTAAACTTAACTGATTGGATTTTTTTCAGCATAACATTCCACAAACAAGTGTAGGAGATATCTCAATCAGGTTAAGTTTGACACATCTTTCAATTAAATAGTGACTGAAAATGTGCTCAACCAAAAGGTTGAGCAGGCAGTTAAAGGGTTATGGTGATTGACAATTTTAAGGGAGAGTCAAAATTTAATGCACTAGAGAGAATGACAACTGAGCAGAAAAAAAAATGCCCACGTTCTGAAATATTTAGCACAAGGTGTAGCAGCACTTCACTAGTTCCACAATAAACATGGTGCAATTTGTAATCAAACATTCAGACTACTTCAGGAGTCATTTTCCCCCATTATCATGTAACACAATCAAAATTTCCATCACAAATAATGCATTGCCATCAATTGTTTATAAAGTCTACTCAAATTAAAGATCAGACAGCAAGTACATGACTGAAAGCATAAAATTAAAGGCGCAGCCCCACAGCTATCCCAAATCATATCGATACCCTCACGCTAGAAGGGCGTAAGTGACATTTTACAGGAGGCGCAAAACACTGCTCCAGGTAAATCTACCATATGGACTAAAATTTCCATGGTGAATGAGTGGGTCATACTGAAGCCTGAAAAAGGTTGTTTCTTCATTAGACAATGAAGAGATAATCCAGATTATGTCACTTACACCCTTTAAACATGAATCAGGATGAAGAGTCCAGTACATGAGCAATGCGTGCTAAAGGGCGCATCTGCAACACTGCTAACAGAAACGAAGGTGACCTCGTGAGAGTCTGTTCAGTGTTCTTAATTTCTACATATGCAAAATAGTTTCCCCGTTTCCCTAGAAAATGTTTTAAATGTTAGAAACATTTTAATACATGGATCTGATATGGCAGGATATACATGTTTGTTTCCATTGCCAAAATTTTGAAGTATTTTGTAGAAAAGCTGGTCTATCTATACCGCATGAGATTGCTGTCAAACTGCAAAGAACTTGAGCATGTAAAAGTGAATCCTCAGATCTAAAGACACACTGCGCACCCCAGTGGCTAAAAACAATGCAAGGTACTTCTGAATTAAGGTCACTATGTCACCTCTGTGCTGACACTATCTGAAGCCATAAACAGATAATACAACAAAGGATAATACAGTGTGCATCAACTGTGGACGTATGTACAGTTGATGATCGTACCAACTAGGACTAGCAATGTACAAAAAAAAAAAAAAAAAAAAAAAAAGCAGATACACCTGGACTGAAAATGCATATTGATTATAAAAAGGCTGTTCGCTACCACTTATGCCCATTTAGCACGGGAATTGCTACATATGCCCTTCTAGCAAATAAACATTGGTGGGAAAATTTCACTGGCAGATACCCCTTTTTAAAAATAGGGTTTTGAACCCTTTAGGGTACGAATTCAGACCTAAAATTTTGCCAGAAGATGATTTCAAAACTTGAAGTTGAGGAAGAGGAGACATTTTCAAACAGATCATTTATTTAAAAAGAAAAACATACAAAAACCAATCTATACAACAACTTGAACTGAGAATAGCCCCCACGGGACAGAACGCTCCCAAACTCAAGCCTGGATCCAGTGTGCAGGTTTAGGGTCTGGGGGGCCGCATGCCTGGTGGAGGGGGTCCTGAATGGGGGGGGAAAGAAAGACCCGATAAAGAGCATTAGCAGCAAACACACTGAGATTTATCCATCTATCAACAAACCCAGTCATTACTGGCTCATGCGCTGCAGGGAACAGACAACAGCCCAACATGCACACCTCCATTCTGTGGCAACACTACAAACACCAGCAGAAATTAACATTGAGACTACGAGGAATTTCGAGACTTCTAGATATAAAGCGCCAGTGTTATCCCGCCCGACCCCAAAGTGCTACGAAACTGAAACCTTGACACATCACAGCTCACGCTGCAACCCTCAAACTGGCAAAGGTTTTCAATAACTGCAGCGCAAGACTTCTGCAGAACCGAGATCTGTACGTCACAGCGCAGAATTAGACCTGGCCGAATAAGTCTGCCGAGTAAAACCCAGAAGCGGCGCGTTTTTGCCGGAGTCCCCGTTTGTGATTTCACACGGCGAATGTATCCAGCCGAGTTCATTTCCCTGTTACAGGAGGATATTCTTAAACTCACCTCTCATGCCGGGCGGAGGGGGCCTCATTCCCGGAGGGGGCATGCCCATTGGGGCCCCGCGGCCTGGAGGCATTCCCATCGGGGGCCCCATGGGCGGGCGCATGCCTGGGGGAGGGCCCATCATACCTGGGGAGGGAGGGGGGGTACACAAGAGAGAGGTTCACACCCAAACCCAAAGGGGAAAGTGAAACTTCGATGAAGCTCTCTGGAGAGAGCCGGCCCCCGGAGGGACCCCACCACCCAATCCCAGCATGCCGTGCGGTTCGAAGCTCAGAGTAATCCTGCTTCTATGGTTTCAGCATCAGGAATAAGATAGGATAGGAGCTCATCATGGCAGGAGAACCAGCACCATTAGTCACCAGCTCACCGAAAACCAGGCGTCCCCCAACCCAGCAGCACAGAACTGGGAGCACATTCACCAACACCTTCAGCACGTGCAAGATCTTTATACCCTCTCAAAAGCAGTAATACGGCTTGGGATCTGTGCAAGAAAGACCCCAGCCAATCACTGACAATTTCAGATTTTACACATGCATAGGTCTTGGGTAATCTGGCCCTTGAGTTCAGAAAGCCCCACATTTGTGGCAAACGTGTCTAGGCTGAGAACTAGATAAGCATTTTGAATAGAAATGATTTGCAGCAAGGGCAGCATGTCTTTGCTGCAAACAGTTTCTATTCCCAAAATGCTCCTCTAGTTCGCGACCAAGAAGTCAACAGCTTTTCGGAAACAGAAGCAAATACGGTTGTTCATTTTCACCATAGCTGACGAACATTAGAAGTCTTTGCTGACTGTGGCCTTCCTGATAAGACTGCCATTACATGAGTAGCCAGCAGTCATCAAGTACAGGGCGTTTTAACAGCAAAAATGAAAACACAAAACAGTCTTCCCTGTTGGCAGCCATTTTGTTTGCCTGGCACTGCCATTTCAGATTGTGAGCCAATGATCAAGTGATAGAAAACGGTTGATGGTCGGCAAACATCAGCAAAGACTCGCCAGCTCCAATCACGTAAAAGACCAGACTCCGCGCGTACCTGGAGGAGGCGCTCCTCGGCCCATTGGCGGTGGGGGTCCTCCTCTTCCCGGGGGGTACTGCGTGGGGGCGCCGGCGATGCTAGCCCCCGCCGCAGCGGCAGCGACTGTTCCCCTGCCCTGAGGGGTCATTACCTGAGGGAGGGAGGGAAGGTCAGCGTCGTTAGCAATGCGAGGCCACGTTCAAGGAAGCACCGTTTGGTCGAGCAAAGATTGAAGCAGACCGGTCGATCAACCGCGACCAATGCGTGCAGCCTCCGATCGCCCAAATTTTTCATTTTCGCCGAGTTTTTACAAAAACTGTATTATGTAAATTATGTTACCATGGCAACCAAAATCAACAGGTGCCGTGTCCCAACCACAGCCCATATACCTTCAAAATATGAAAGAAATGGCTTTAAATTTGTGGCCTGAGGAGCATCCACAGGGAACTCCACGGCGACGGCAGACGCGCGACCAGCCCAAATCCATAGGAGCCAAAATAACACTTTCTTCATATACATTATCCTGTAGATCAAGAATCAAACTTACGGACTTTGCAGAATAAGGTCAAAGTGTGACCCAGAATTCGGTCAAACGAAACCGAAATATGGACAGCATTAACAGCAGTTCCGCAGATCACTTTCCCCAGTCTGTGAGCCGACTGTACAACAAACCCCAAATTATTAGTTTAACTTCCCCCTATTGCAGTGACTAGAAAGCTGACGCAATGGAGAGATGGAGGGTTTGCAGATTACAGTTTAGATCAGTGCCGTCCAATCTTAGTATTTTAGTACCAGGAGCAACACAACCAATATCATGCGAAGGTCTCAACCAAAGACCATGATCACTGTTAGGTTAATTCGAAACATTCCTGGGCCAAGACAAATACTCGCATGTCCACTGCGCTTCGCGTCCGCACAAGAACGGACACCATGGACGACAAAGCCGCAAACATCCAGACCCACAGTCTCCCATCAGCGCTAGAGCAATCGCCATAAAACAATCATGCCAGCCACTGTCCACATTTAATCAGGTAAAGGCCGCTGGCTCGATACCAAGAGCATTAACGAGAAAGCATTTCTTATGGGATTAAAATTTACTGTGCTGTGACAATGCTTTTAAAGTGCACTCCTCCAGCTGCATTTCAAACTCAATCTTCCTGATGGATGGATGGATGGGAGGTTTCCACACAGCAGGATGAGCAGAGTAATCCAGATTAACCCAGGCTCAAACCAGAAACAGGAGTCAACTGGGTCACAGGTTTAGAAGGTCCCCAAGATTGCCCTCAGTGCACTTACCCAGGCACGACATTTATCCTACTTTATTATTCTACACTAATGACTCAAACTGTCCTGACAGGACGTACAAATACAATTGCAATTAAAGAATTTTAAGGAGCTGTTCATTTTTGCTAAACCAGTTGCTTTAAAGAAGAAGAATTTGCAGCTGAAATGGCTGTGGGCCGCACAAAGAACCCCAGTGTTCATATAGTCCCGGGTGCCAAGTAACTGCATTGGAGGCAAAATTTAAAATGTTCCAAATAAATAAGCTGCTTAGGTTTCTGAATGTGAGCATTCCTTACCATTTTTATTTTCTACAAATCAATGCAGCCAACACAACACAACACGTCTCACCCAATTTGTTTCAGCCGGGAATTCTTCACCTGAAGTGGTCAGCTTTCATGATCCAGAGTTCAATTTCACCAATTAAAAGCCAACTATTACATTACTACTCCACATACAACACAGAATCATTGAGGAACTATTATTCATGGCCACTTCCAACAATGATGCTGAAAAGGGTCAGTATTACACAACCGTTAATAGTACAATTATAATGGCATTTCACCCAAAACACCATCAGGCTTCATTCCCATTAATGGTTTGGAGTAAATAAACTCCCAGATGGAGTAGTTTGCAGTTATCACCAGTTGCTATGAGTTAGCAGTTCTTATGCAACCTGGGGGGTATTCCATCAAGCAGGCTAAAGGAAAATCCAGACTTAAATGGCCAAGTCTGGCTTATTAGCGAGAGTTCAGTTCCATCAAAGTGGCTGAGATTAGCCCCACATCAGTAACCATGGAAACTATGGTTCTGGCTAAGCCTGATACATCCAGCTAAGCTCAGATTTCTGTTCCATCAACCTGAGCCACATCTCCGTTCCATCAAGGTGGTTAATGTGAATCCCAGCCTCGTAACAATGTTGATTTAAGCTGCAGAGCAATCCTGCCCTGTAGCAGGTTTAAGGTGAGGATTAGCTTCATCTATCCAATAGACTGGAGCAGACACCCGTAAGACAGTTCTGCCAGTGCATTTACACACTCACAACTGTCATGTAATGATAGTAATGTGTGAAACATGAATATAATTCATTAAACATTAACTTTCAAAAATAAATAAGATCATTTCAATAAATACAAAATCAAACTTAATAAAAATTCAAATTGGCTAGCAAATTATCTACAATTTTCGCAGCAATCAGTTGATAAATGTGGCATCACTTTCGAAGATAAATTAATAAATTTGGTGAATTTCAGTAAGCCTACATTCATTTTGTTCCTTTAATGCGGGATATTTTCATTATATAATACAACCTATTGAATGATCTTGGCAGCTTGGCTGTGCTGTAGCGCTGTTCGTTGGTGTTCATTCTGCTTGAGTTGAGACAGAGGAAGACGTCTATCGAATCTGAAGTTTTACTCTTGTTTAAACGGAGTTATCTGAAACTAATTTGTGTGTTCAGGCTCAAACAGTATTAGAGATTAGACAATTTGCTCGGTATAACCTTTGTCGCATTAGGGCAGGGAGAATCTTCCTCCATCATCTTTTTTTTTTTTCCCTTTCCCCCTTTAACAACTCGGTGAGCAAACAGCCAAATTAAGTCGCTAATCTGGTCAAACAAAGGCGATTTTTTGGGGGTTTTTTTTTTTTGAGGGGTTTCAGTCTCCCGGGAGCAAAGTAAGGTAAAGTAAAATAAATTTAAACGCTAAATTTAAAGAATAAACTAAACGCTAAGTAATTGTCTAACTTAGTGAATTGTGTGATTTACAAAGTAAGTCAGAGTTGTTTTCAAGGACTGAGGTACACTGTCGCCTGCTTTTTCTGTAGCTGATTTAGCTAACGTGCTATTGTAAGCTCTCAACGCCAGGAATATATCAAATTCCGGGATATCTAACTATCTGGTTTGGTTTCATAATTGGTCGCTTGCCTTTCACACAGTCTTGAGCCAATAAATATTGGCGTTCACTTTTTAGTCCCTTCGTTCTCTATCCTGACCGCATATCTAAACGCATTTCCAAGCTTGAATATTAACGCTAACCGGGGTTTTTGTCTTTTTCGCATTTTATTATCATCGAAGGGCTCTTCTGATTAAACACATTGCAAATTACGTTATCTTTGTATTTTCCTCGGTTGCGGTGCCTTGATCAGCTGATTAAAGTTTAACTGCTTGTTTGAGTGCTCAGCGACAGCTTGTTGGGGAGATACCGTTGTAGTTCGCTCACAAGTAAACGACTTGTTTATTCGGTCCGTTTTAATTAAAGGGAACCGAGGCTTTACTCTTGGTTGTATTTGTGGCTGGCTAGCTAGATAGTTACTGTTTGCTTTTTGGCTGGGGATCTGAGATTTAGTATTTAGTCAATAGGACAGCAGTCACTTTAGTCGTCTGTTCGGTTACCCTTGAATTTAAACGAAAGCTTTACCGAGTGCTCCGCCTCCTCCCTCCTCCAGTTTCTCCTGGGCGTAGTATAGCCAGTCTTTTTATCTGGGTTCTCAGCTAAGCCCTGTGAGACTTTTGGTTAGTATATTAATAGTAGCGGTCTAGATAAATTCAAGTTGGCTTATTAGGAGTGCTTATTATCGATAGAGTTTCTCAATTTGGTATTTCATTTCTGTTCACTAAAACTAAGCCCCTGTTAAAAGAGGCTTATTATCCATTCACATAGTTTCCCCACAGTTTCTATTGTGACTGCTGCTTAGGGCTTCTCAGGTTAATTAATTAATAAATTGTGGTTCCTGAGCTTCTGTCTCGGCATTAGTAATTTTCTTTGTTATCTAGGGTGAGCGAGGGTCATTAGGTAGGGGTTCAAAATGTGGCCAAAACTATGTGGCGGTTGCAGGATGATCGCCCTTTTGGAAAAAAGAGATTTCCAGGGTGGGTTTGTCTGTCACCGGTGCCAGCTAATTGAGCATCTGGAGAGCAAGATCCTTGTTCTTCAGGGCCAGTTAGCGTGACGACATAGTTCAGAATCAGTAGAGTTCCTAGAGGAACTAAGTAGTATGTCGTTTAGAGAAATGGTCTGTACGCCAAAGCAGGGTGGTGTGGGGACCCCAGAGCAGGCAGGAGAGAAAGTTGGGTGACGTTCAGCGCAGGAAAGGGCGTGCACACCGTGCAGCGACAGCTCCTCCAGTGGTTGAGGTGTCCAACGATTCCGGCCCTTGCAGGAACTCGAATTGGCCCCTGACCCTGAGAGTGAGGGGACTGATGAGCAGCAGGGCACCCTGTTGGCCTCTACCCCTCAGAAAAGAGAGTTATTGATAGTGGGGGACTCAATACTTAGAGGAATAGACAGTTTAGTCTGTTCGCGCGACAAGGAGTCTCGTCATGCGGTGTGTTGCCTGCCTGGTGCTCAGGTAGGAGACCTCCTGGAGCGTGCAGACAAGCTCCTGGCCAGAGCGGGGAGGGATCCAGTTGTCATGGTCCATGTTGGGACTAATGACATAGGTAAGGGTAGGTTTGAGGTTCTGCAAAAGTAAATTTGTTGAATTAGCTGAAAAGCTTAGGAGCAGATCCTCCACGGTAGTGTTCTCCGGATTCTACCGGTACCACGTGCAAGCAGAGGGAAGCAGAATTTTATCTGGAGGTTTAACACGTGGCTCTGAACCTGGTGTAGGAAAGAGGGGTATAGGTTTATGGGGCACTGGAACTACTTCTGGGACAGGGGTGACCTGTTCAAGCCGGATGGGCTACACCTGAACCGAGGGGTACCTTTGCACTGGGTCATATGTTGAGGGTAGCAGAGAGTTATTTAAACTAGGGACTTGGGGGGGCAGGGAGGTTAGAGAGTGTTACACAGAGGGAAATGCAGACTGCCCTGATGGAAGCTGACAGCGTTACATGCACTATTGATGATATATTTTTAAAGCAAAAAAGCATGGTGAGGGGCTTTGAGCAGCAGGCGCATGGGAAATCGAAGGGAAGAGCGTTCATGATAACCTGAAATGTTTTTATCTAAATGCAAGAAGCATTAAAATAAATTTCAAGAACTTGAGGCCGTTGATTAGTGAAGGTTATGACATAGTTGGGATTACAGAGACATGGCTTAGTGAAGAGGATGGAGATGAATATAATGTAGAAGGTTATAAGCTCTTTAGGAAGGATAGATGTAATAGGCGAGGAGGGGTGTAGCACTCTATGTTACGAAAAAATATAAATGTGCAGGAAATTCCTGAAATTGAATATTCCGTGCCTTGTGAAGATATCTGGGTCAGGCTCACTGGCAAACACGAGACTGGTTTAAACATAGGTGTATGCTATCGACCACCAGCTTTGGACAGTACAGTCAATGAAATGCTCCTTAAGAGGATTACGCAAGCTTGTAGAGGAGGAGGGACTATTATTATGGGAGACTTAAATTATCCTGGTATTGATTGGGAAATGGTGAAAGGACAGGGTAGGGGGGAGGAAGAATTTCTAGATGTCATAAATGATAATTTTTTGGTGCAGTATGTTAATAAACCTACAAGAGAGAAGGCAATTTTAGATTTGCTGCTCTGTAATGACCCAGATAGAATTAGCAATGTTGAGGTACTGGAGCCACTTGGGACAAGTGATCACTCTACTATTAATTTTGAGGTTTAAAAAAAAAAAAAAAAGGTGTCTCCAAAAACAAAAATTTTTAATTTTAGGCGAGCAAACTTTGACAGGATGCGGTCATATCTAAGAAACAAAAATGGGAGACACTCCTGGACTGTGAGTCTGTAAATGAGATGTGGGAAAAATTTAAGGGGGTTTTACTTGATTCACAATGTAAATTCATTCCAAAGGTGTCCAAAAGTAAGCTGAAAAAGCAGAATCCTCAGTGGATGACAGCAGCTATTAGAGGAGTTTGAGGGAAAAGAGAATCTTTATAAGATGTACATAGAGGATAACAATGAGATTACTAAGGGCGAATTCTGTAAAATCTGGGCGGGCTGTGGTCAAAAAGAGCTGAGGAATGCTAGAAGACTGTATGAAAGACAAATTGCAGAGGGGGCAAAAAACTAACCCTAAGGCTTCTTTCAGTACTGTAGCAGAAAAAGGAAAGTCAAAGAGCAGGTTAAGTGCATAAAGAGTAAAAATGGATCGCTGCTATATGATAA